>CM053622.1:806521715-806648716 GCA_028646595.1 Phalanger gymnotis | reverse complement strand
GGAGGAGGAAGAGATGGAAGAGGAGAAGGAGGAGATGGAGAAGGAGGAGGAGGAGATGGAGGAGGAGGAGGAGGGCTGGCCGGAGGCCTCTCAGCCACCTTTCTTGCTCCTCATTTTGGGGTGGATGCCCAGATATCTGAATGAACTTTGGAAGAGGAAGGACCCGCTGTGTCAGTAACATGGGATCCAAACCCGGGTCTCAAATAGAGAGGAGGCAAGCTCTAGTAAAAATAATGGCTAAATTTGCAGTCTAAAAGACCTAGGCGTGACCCTGGATAAGTCATTGAGCCTCCATTTCGTAGCTTCCCAGGTCTCGAATGGTAAAGGATCTTAGAGGCCATCTAGTCTAAGGCTCTCATTTTACTGAGGCTGGAGAGAGTAAAGAATTCTAGGGTCATAAATTCATACCTGCAAGAGACTTTAGATACCTTAATTTTACATAGGGGAAACTGAGGCAAGAAGTGAAAAATTTCAGCGCTAGGACAGACTTGAGAGGCCATCTAATCCAAGCCCCTCATTTTGCAGGAAATTGATACCCAAGGAGGTTGTTACTTGCCCAAGGTCCCGTCTGTAGCAAGCAAGCGTCAGAGGTTGGATTTGAATCAGGGGCCCTCAGACTCCAGAGACAGCACTGGTTCCCATGTCTGTAAAATGAGAGCGCTGGACGTCCCTTGAGACGTCCCCCCTCCCCCAGCCTGAACTTCTGATCTTTGGTGGTCATTGCTTTATTTCTGAGAGACAGCCGGGGGCAGTGGGCGGAAGGCTGGCCTTGGTCTCGGGGAAGTCTTTCCTCAGACGCTTTCTGACCGTATGACCCTGGGTAAGTCACGCCAGTTTCTTTTTTGGCCTCAGCTTCTTCATCTGTAAAATGTGGATCATAAAAGCACTGGTTTCACAGGGTGACCATGAGGCTCAGGTGAGATTAACATCCACCATTGACTTAAAAATCTCAATCAATTTGAGTTGTTGCTACCATCTGCCATCCGCGTGGGCTTAACCAACACTAATAACCATGGTTATTTCTACGGGGCCTTCTGGTTGGCAAAGCGTTGCACGTAAATTATTTTAAAGTTTTTAGTTTTCTCTAGGCATTCACAATACCTGGCACGGAGGCGTGTTCAATGTTCCTTGTAATGGGTCCCATTATTACACCCATTTTATGATAAGGAAACTGAGTCTAGGGAGAGAGGTGATGGGTCACATGTACCCAAGGTCTGAAGCAGGATTCGAACCTGGGTCCTCCTGCCTCCAAGAACAATCCTTCAACCCCTCCACTCCTTCCCTCGGAGGAGATAGTTTTCTGAGGCCCCTTCTCGCTCAAAATCTTATGAACCTCATAAAAAACCCAAGCTGTGTCTAGGGTGTGAGCTCATACCCAGAGCCTAAGTGCAGGGTGGGAGGCCTGCCCACAGGCCTGGAGGCTTTTAAAACCCAGGCCAAGATTTCTTCTGAACCTTCGTCCTTTAATTGAAAAGTATTTTTAAACACCCCCTGTGGATGGAGGGTGGAAGCTAAAGATCAAAGATTCCAGGCTCAGGAATTTGGGGGGGAAGAGGAGGGAGGCAGCCTTGAGCTAATTAGGAGGCTTGGTATGCTCCTGGATAACTCCTGCTGGCTTGAGATGCTCCTCACCTGGGGAGGACTGGAAAATGAGCAGCTCTGCTGCACCCTCTCCCCATTGCTGACCCCAGACCGGTAATTACCTGAGCAGCAGATCTCAGCCTTCCGCAAATGTCAGTGTGAAGCCTGTAAAAAGAGACCTCAGTCTTCCAGGACTGCCTGGGAAAGGCAAGAGCTGAGGTATAAAACTGACCAGAGTGGGAATCAGGGCTCAGGGACTGCACCCAACAGGCAGGGAACATTTTCCTTTCTTTTCTCCAGTCTTACTTTTTTTTTAAATAATATTTTCCCCAATTACATGTAAAAACAATTTTTAACGTTCATTTTTTAAGATTTTGAGTTCCAAATTCTCTCCCTCCCTCACTGCTCCCTGAGACAGCAAGGAATTTTGTATAGGTTATACATGTGCAATCATGCAAAAGATATTTCCATAAACTGAAGTCTAATGGTACAGGAATTGTTGAGATATTCTTTCTTTCTCTTTTTTTTTTTTTTGAGGCAATTGGGCTTAAGTGACTTGCCCAGGGTCACACAGCTACAAATTATCTGAGGGTGGATTTGAACTCAGGTCCTCTTCTACTCCAGGGTTGGTGCTCTATCCACACTGTGCCACCAAGCTACCCCAACATTCTTTCTTATAATATAATTTGGACTAGGTTTGGTCCTGGAGAATATTTGAGAAAATACACCAAAATGAATGTTAAATTTTTTTTTACATCTAAGTTGGGAAATATTTAATATTTAAATAAAAACTATATATTAAAAAAGAAAGAAAATACCCCTCCCTCTTTTTTGGTAGAGATGGGGACTAGAATAGAATGTAGAATGTTGCCTATACAGTTGGAGTCAGTCAATTTTGTTGAATTGGTAGGGGTTTTTTATTATCTTTGTTATGAGAGAAGTGTTAGGGTATAGGCAAGGCAAGGGCAATATATTTGGAAATGAATGTGACGTAAAAATGAAAAGTACCTGTTAAAAGTAAATTCTAAAAAATACCATCTAGCTGTAACTTTTTAAATTTTTTGGCGTTAAGTGACCTGCGCGGTGTTAAGTGTCTGAGGCTGGATTTGAACTCGGGTCCCTCTTGATTCCAGTCTCTCCACTACACCACCTAGCTGCCCCTCTAACTGTAACTTCCAACCCAATTTCTTGTTATCCCCTCTTCACACGATCTATGTTACACCCTGGGCTAGCTATTTCTAATGCCTGTCAAAATTCCTTGCTTCAAAGCTTAGCTTAGGCGCCTTCTCCTCAGTGAAGCCTTCCAGGATCTTAGCCAGGCTTAAAAACGATCATTTCTCCGTCCTTACTGGCCCAGAGCACTGCCGGCTTCTCTCTTTTGCCTCCATCATACACTATCTGGCATCTTACTCTTCCCAGCCAATGGTCTCCCCTGAGTAGATTGCAAACACCCTGAAAGCAAGGTCTATGTTTTCACCTTTGTATTCTCCATTCCTAGACAGCCTCTTACTAATCCATCAGCCTATTTATGAAGCCCTACTGAGTGTCACACACTAAGTATGCAAAGAAAAAAGCTCAGTAGTCCTTGCCTCCTGGAGCTTCCACATAATATTGCTTAATTCAATAATTTACCAAGTGCCTACTCCATACCGGGTTCCAGGTGGGTGCAGATACAAGCACAGAAGGGAGACAGTCTCTGCTCTTAAGGAGATTATATTCTTCTTGGAGTCTGGGGGGTGGAGTGGAGAATGCAACATACGCACAGATAAATAAATAGAAAATGTATGGGAAGTAATTTGGGGGCAGGATACTAACATCTGGGGGACTCAGGAAAAGCCTCTTAAAGGAGAAGCTTCTGAACTGATCTTGGTGTTCCAAGAGGCGGAGGTGAGAAATGAGAGCATTCCATCCTGGGGGATGGCCTGGCAGAGACAAAAGATGTAGTGTCACATATGGTGCCTTCAACAGAAATGGAAAAGTTTGGACGATGAATGGCTTTTGGCGGGGAGGTGTAGGGGGGAAACATAATGAGTTTTGTTTGGAACATGTTGATTTTGAGATGTCATTGGGACATCCAGGTGGAGATATCTAGCTGGTAGGGGACTGGAGTTTAAGAGAAGTATACAGTAGGTGCCTAAAAAATGTTTTTTGAGTTGAGGTTAACCGTTGTATGGGATCTCTTTACTGGACTGTTATCAGGAACATAATGGAGAACACGGTTATAAGCCATCCACGTCAGGATTTTCCTTTGTAAAATTGTTGCATTTCAGGAAACAGGATTGGACCAGTAATAGAGCCAAACCCATGTAACGATTTCACAATAAAACGAGTGTTAATTAATTATCTACTTTGTAGGTGGTGCAGTAGATAGAGAACTGGGCCTGGAGTCAGGAAGACTCATCTCTCTAAGTTCAAATCCAGCCTCGGATACTCACTAACTGTGTGACCCTGGGCAAGTCACTTAACCCTGTTTGCCTCAGTTTCCTCATCTGAAGATACAAAGGCAAAACAGTCCCTGCCCTCAAGGAGCTTATATAAAATGTATCAAGAACACACCACGGGGCCTGGCAGCCTGCCCTGAGAATGCATACAGTTTCTTCTCCTCCTCCTCCTTCTTCCTCTTCTTTTTCTTCTTCTTCCTCCTCGTCTTTTTCTTCTTCCTCTTCTTTCTTCTTCCTCTTCTTCCTCTTCTTCCTTCCTTCCTTCCTTCCTTCCTTCCTTCCTTCCTTCCTTCCTTCCTTCCTTCCTTCCTTCCTTCCTTCCTCCCCTCCTTCCTCCCCTCCTTCCTCCCTTCCTTCCTCCCTTCCTTCCTTCCTTCCTTCCTTCCTTCCTTCCTTCCTTCCTTCCTTCCTTCCTTCCTTCCTTTCTTCCTCCTCCTCCTCCTTTTGATTTCCTTGATGTCGGGAACTCAATAAGAAAACTCTAGCAATACTGGTTCACACCTTCTCTGTAATTTATAATCTTGGAAAGTGACCTAGAACACTGAGATCCTGCCATTTTTCTAACTAGGTGCACAGAAGGGTACAGTGAAAATAGTCCTGGCTCTGGAGCCAAAGGACATGGGTTCAAATTCCACCCTCGACACTATCTGGGTAATCTTGTCTAAGTTCTAACTTCTCTGGGGCTCGGTTTCCTCACCTGTAGAAACGAGGGGGCTGGGCCAGATCTGAAGGGGCCAGGCTTGTCCCTGGCTTGCCTCTCTATCTCCTTTCTGCATCTGCATCCCCCCCCAGAACACCCCCCTCCTTTCCCAGGCCTCTGGAAGCCCCATTCCTGGTCAGGTTTCATCCAGACGAGTGGCTGGGTCAGCATCTTGTGGCTTTCCCACTTTCCAGTGGTCAGATTTCCCAGGCTCTCCAGGATGACATTCTCAGGTCCTTGGAGCTTTCCCCATATTTTCCAAAGCAGCCTTTCCCAAGCTCGAATTGCCGGTGCTGTTCCCTTTCCTTCCCACCCAGGGGGAGCAGGTGTGGATGAGGGTAGCACAGCTCAGCTGCAATACTGTGGGAGACCAGAGAATCCGACCCTGGCCCTGACTCTCAGCTGTTCCTAGACAAGCCCCAGATGCATATGTTTCTGCCAACAAAGTACTTACAGTCTCCTGTTCCCGATCCGTTGGCCAGACTCTCTTCCTTCTCCTCCCCCCACCCCCCCACCCCACTTTGCAGGCAGAAGTTCTCCTACTTTGTACCAGGCTGAAATGGCTGTTGTGGGGGAGGGGGGAAAGACAGAAAGAAGGAGAGTAGGAGAGGAGGAGAGGCCCGGTTTTGGGAGGGCCCTGAGGGACCAAACCTTGAGCCCTGGCCCAGCCAGAAGCACAGATCAGTCATAAGGAACTTTAAAGGTCATTTAATCCCATTAAATGAATGAATAATTAAAGCTTTTATTGAAGTATTTACATGCTCAGAGTCCTAGCCTTACACATAGAAAAGACAATCTTTGCTCTCAAGGAGCTCACATTCATTCTAATGAGAATGTACACATGGCAACAAATTCGATGGGAAAGTCCCACGGTCCCTTGGGTGCAGTCACAGAACAGGCCAGAATGCCTCTTTAACGCCATTTCCACCGAAGAAGACCCAGGAGAGAACCTTCTCGCCACTGAGGTTATCATTCTAATGTTGAACCAAGTACCAAGGACCTCCAGGGCAATGACGCTCTCTTCTGGGTCTGTAGCGGCTGGGACGATTTCTAGGATGCACCTTCCCGCGGCAATGGCTGAGGGCGCTGGGGTGGAGGTGTTGCTATTCCCAAGGCTCAGGATTCAGGGTCCCGGGCTGTCTCCATCGGGGTCTGGGGTGACGTGTTTGTCTCATGCGGCTTCCTGTCTCTCCTCTGGGGTGAGACTTCATCCCACCTAAATGGGGATGTGACGGTTGTCTTCAGGCTTTTGAAAGGCTGTCATGCGAAAGAGGTTCCACCTCAGTTAGCTGTATGATTAATCCCTATTCACCTCGGTACTCCTCATCTGTAAAGTGGGGATAGCAATAATGGCACCTACCTCCCATGGTGGTTGTGAGGGTCAATTGTAAAGTGTTTGGTGTCGTTTCAGTCGTGTCCAACTCTTCATGACTCCATTTGGGGTTTTCTGGGCAAATATACTGGAGTGGTTTGCCATTTTTCTTCTCCAGCTCATTTTGCAGATGAGGAAACTGAGGCAAAGAGGGTCAAGTGACTTGCCCAGTGTCACACAGCTAGTAAGTGTCTGAGGCCGAATTTGAACTCAGGTCTTCCTGACTTGGGCAGTGGATAGAGTGACAGAATTCCATGAAAGGGCCACACTTGAGGACCTAGAGGGTGACGTGTGGCCTCAAGGTTGCAGGTTCCCCACCCCCAGAGGACTGCCTCAAAACCAGAACACCAAAAGCACTCATACTAGAGCCCATAGGCAATTAAGACCCCTGCAGTGGTAAGGCTCACACCCCTTCCCCCCAGTCCTGTGACTTGGAGTACTTCTCTGGGTGGGGAGGTAGCAAGGAGAAAAGCTGGCATGTCTTCCTTCCTACAAGGGCTCCCTGGCCTCTGAGACCCCTTGTGCTTATGTCTGTACCTAACACTGACTCTTGGAGTTTGGAGGACCACCTCTGTCCTCTCTCTCTTTTTTCTTTCTGTCTCCTGTCTTCTTCCAGGGTGGCCAGGTCTGGTTGCACAAATTACCCTGGGCTGCTCTTCCAGAGACAGCCAAAAGGGAGATTTGGAAGAATGGAGACAATCGCCAGGCCCCTGCAGGGAGGGAGAGGAGCAAACCTAATTATCCTGAGTTTTAAACATTTGGAGTAGAGGTATGAATGGAAATAACCAAGTGGGATAGATTTATGTGAAACTTGGAGCCCCCTCCCGGGTAAGCTCACCCATTTAGCCCCTATAAATCATGGGATCATAGGAATCACAAGTTGAAATCTAGATCTCATAGTCCACCTAGTTCAATTTTTATGCATGAAGAAACTGGGGGTCAGAGAGTTGTTCCAGGCTAAGCAGAGCTAGGGTTCAAGCTCAGATTCTAGGACTTCATTTCAGCATCCCTTCCTCGGTATCTTGCTTCCTCTTGCACTCTTTGGCTGGTGGTTGTCGAACAGCATTGACTTCTGTTCTCCAAACGGACTTCAAGACTAGGATCTTACCAAGACTCCATCCTGGGGAAGACTAGCAAGAAATCCTGTTGCCCCAAGAAATCCAGGAAGGGTCACTAGAGCCTAGGAAAGAGACAGAGATGAGGTTGTAGATATTAAAGAAAATAAGTTTTCAAAAGGTTAGAGGAAGATGGCTCGGAGATGAGAAAGAGCCGTAACACTGTCGGAAGGAACGCCGGCCTGTGGCGGGTAGCATCCTTCCAAAGAAGGCTCCCCGGGCAAGTCAGAGGAGCCAGAGCTCTGACCTCAGAGAGAACGGGGATTTCTAGGATGGGTGAATTTTTCCGAGGGCAGAGATTTGGGAAGAAGGAAATGAGATGGATTTGTAGCTAGAAACAGCCTTGTTTAGGCGTGGGGAGGGATCTCTCCGGCTAGGAATAGTCCTGGACTTTTATGTGTTGGATGAAGAAGAAACCACAAAAAGCTGTCATGTGGCATTATGAGACTTAGTTCCCATGGGCTTGCTGAAACCTCATGATGGAGCAGATGAATTAGACCATCTTGGACAGCTTTGTTGTTCCTTCAGGCTCTCCCTCCTCATTCCCCAGCGCCAGGCAGCTTCTTTCCATCCACTCCCCTTTGCACCATAGGAATTCCCCTGATTACTTCAGTCTTGTGTTAATCCTAAACAACCAATCAAACAAGTATTTATTAAGCACCTACTATGTTCCAGGTGCGGTGCTAGGTGTGGAGCAAACAAAGACAAAAACAATAAAACAGTACCTGCCCTCCAGGAGATGTTTAGAGGATTTAGGGAGGAAAGTTTTGGTCCAGACAGTCATAGGGATTGTAACGGAAGCCCACAGATGACATCCTTCCCACTAGGAAAGCTGGTGCTGATTTGGGGAATGTTCCCCATCAGATTGGAAGTCCCTTGAGGGCAGGAATGATGTCTTATACTTCCCTTCTATATTCCAAGGTAACTAGCAAGAGATTAGGTACCAGGAAGGCCACATGGGGACTTCTAAGTCCTCAGGTTCAGCCTTTTGACTGAGCCCAAGTTTTACAGAACAAATACTTTTATTAAGGGGAGTTGTTTTGTGAAGTTTGGATTTAGTCAAAGGGCTGCACTTGAGGACCTAGAGGGCCCCATGTGGCCTCGAGGCCACAGGTTCCCCAGCTCCATCCTTGGGTTGCTTTCAGCCTCATTCGGATGCTTCTTCCCAGGTTCTTAGAGATCCTCACCAAGCAGTCAGATACAAAGGCACTGTTTAGATTGAGTGAGTCTGTGATGTCTAAGGCAGAAAGGACATTCCTTGGGCCTGTTTTCTAAGGCAGGCTCTTTAAGCTCCGAGCACCACAAAGGCCCTGAGGTGTACAACGGAGGTCAGGTTGCCTGGTAAATTCTTGACCAGTTTGAATCTGCCCCATTTCGTTCAGCCTTCCTTCCAAGGGCCCTAACGCTGGAAATGGGAAAGTAAAAGATGAGCAGAGATGGAGAGCTCTCAGAGAATGAGCCTAACTCTGGGGCTTCCAAATTTAAAAAGCAGAGAGTCTTAGTGTAGATAAACATAATATGGGGTGGCTAGCTGGAGGCACAAAGACCCGAGTTCAAATATAGCCTCAGACATTTAGGAGTGATGGGCAAATCACTGAACCTCTGACAGCCTCGGTTTCCTCATCTATAAAATAGGGATAAAAATAATAACACCCACCTCCCAGGATTGTTGTGAGGGTCAAATGAGATATTTGTAAAGCGCTCTGCAAAACCTTAAAACGCCACATAAATGCTGGTGATTATTAGTGTAAGTTGCACTGGAATCTGGAAATTGGGAATTCTAATCTTGGTTCTGCCATCAATCAGCTGGGCGACCGTGGGCAAGTCATGTAACTTCGTGCCTCAGGTTCCCCTCCTGTAAAATGTGGGAATTGGACTAGAATGCCCTCTTAGCTCTAAAGTTCTGTGATTCTCTAAGTGGGAAATCATTTCACCCTCACTCACATGGACTTGTTTGTTTCCCTTAGGCCCAGATGGGATTATCCCACTACTTCATACAGATGAGGGGCTCAGCACACAGGACGCTCCCAGGGAATGTTCCGTGTCTCACACCAGTGATCCTCAATTTGTTTTCCATTGAATTGTTTCTCTATTTCCATTTCCCACATGTGTTTCTGAGCTCTTGAGAATTTTATCATTACTTTGTCTTGAGTTTTCTTTCCCAGACTCTGTTCCTTCTTGAATCAATCACCTGGTGGAATTTTTTTTTCTTTTTTGCTAATTTTATTTCCTCCTTTAATTATGATCTGTTTTGTCTTGAGGACACTTTTCTTCTGATATTTCAAATCCAGCTTCAAACACTGACTAGCTGAGTGACCTTGGGAAAATCACTTTAACCTCTGGCTGCCTTAGTTTCCTTATCTGTAAAATGGGGATAATTACAGCATCTACCTCCCAGGACTGTTGTAAAGATCAAATGAGATAATATTTGTAAAGCAAATAAATGTGTGTAATATTTGTCTGCTTCTGCTAATCCATGATTTTTTTCAACGTATTGGGATTTTTACTGTTGGTTTATTTCTATCTGTGTTCCCACTTCCTTTTGAGCATTTCTCTTGCTTAGGAACCTTTGGGGTACTTCTGTTTCTTTGGGGGTGGGATTTGGAGGAATTTGGTTCCTCTTTGGTTTCTTCCTCTTCCATCTCCGTAGGGTCATCGGACCATGAGGAGATCTGGAAGGCACCTCAGCGGCCCATCCACTCCAGTCTCTTCATTTTACAGACGAGGAAGCTGAAGCCCAGAAAGGTTAAATGTCCTGCCTCAAGTCTGCCCTGTAGGCCTCCCTCAGTCTGAATTCACCATCCATGCAGACGCTCTTGCATACGTGGCCCCCTCCAAAGGGCCCGTCTTCTGGGTGCTCTTCGTTCAGAGGAGAGATCGAATGAGATTACACACACAAAACGCTTTGTAGGTCTCAGGGTGCTCTCTAAATGCCAGCTTTTGTTATCAGAGGGAGGTCAGAAATTCCTTTTGGCAAGCTGTCTGAGGTTTCAGGATGGTGGTGGGTGGGCTCTGGGTCCGACTGACTAACTCTCAGAAGGATTCCGTGACAAGAGCAGCATCTGCTAGGGTCCGAACCGTGTGGGATGGGCTACTTTTCTCCTTAAAGGCAGGAGAGCTGTCGCTGAGACTTGATTGGTTGAGGGGACTAGGACCTGGAACAATGATTCAGTTCCCTGGTCGCTTGGGGCATAAGGTCACAAAGACTTGAAGAATATTCCATGCCATACAAGTCATCAAGCCCTACTAACCAGACTCATTTCTGTATGGAGATGGGATGAGGGGTGGGCCAGAAGGGTGCCACATCTACCTGAGTCAGCTAAAAAATAATGGTTTATTAACCATTAGCATTTATATAGTACCTACTATATGCCAGCTACTTTTTACAAATATCATCTCGTTTGAGCCTTACAACATTGTGAGGTAGGTGTGATTATTATACCCATTTTACAGTTGAGGAAACTGAGGCAAGGGGGGTTAAGTGACTCGCCCAGGGTCACACAGCTAGTAAGTGTTTGAGGCTGGATTTGAACTCAGGCTTCCTGATTGCAGCTCTAGTGCTCTTCACCTCACATCTAGCTGCCCTCCAATACCAGCACCTATTAGTAGATGCGCTCACTGAAGGCAGGGGCTGTTTTTGACTTTCTCTGTACCTCCAGAACTTAGCTTGGCACATAGTAGGTATTTAATAAACACTGGTTGCCTTGACCAGAACTTGTTGAATATCCTTTCCATGAGATGCCTCAGTAAACCTCCTTTCAATAACTATCTGATGGGCCGGCCACATGCGTTTCATTTTGTTCTTATCCCAAACACGTATTACTGGACCAGCCTAAGTCAGGCCTGGTCTACAACAAGGGTCCAGTCTGTGCACGGAATGCTCCCTCTTCTTGACAGCAGCCAGAGATTCTCAGTGGAAGTCAACACTGTGATACGGCAGCTAAACCAAGCCAATGTGACCCTGGGCTGGTAAGAAAAGCTCGATATCCAGGAATATGGAGAAGATGGTCATTCTGTCCTCTGAACCTCGTAAGACTATGTGGAGAATAGTGCTTGTTAAGCTCAAGTGTATTCCAAAGAGGACAACCAAGAGGATGAAGTCCATGTCATATAAGCATTGGACAAAGGAACTGGGCCTGTTTATAGCCTGGAGAAGAGAAGATTCATACCTGTGTTGAGTATTTGAATGGCTGTCCTCCGTGCTTGGAACCAGAAGAGGCCCATTTAGAGCCGAGGTCAGGACAAGCTTCCTAACAATTGAGAGTTGGCCCAAAGTGGAATGGACTGCCTAGAGAGGTGGTGAATTCCCCATTCTTAGAGGTCTCCAAGTGGAGGCTGTATGATCATTTATCGGGCACATTGTAGTGGGTATTTATTTTTTTGTGTATAGATTGGACTTGATGGGCAATGAGGTCCCTTCCTACTCTCCTGTTCTATGATTCTATGATTCTGAGAGTGGGCTGTCATTTTGGGAGTGAGAAAGTTCTCTTTTCCCTTCCCCCTTCCCTTTCTCTCTCCTTCCTCCCCTCTCTTTTTTCTTTCTCTCCCCCTCTGGCCTTCTCTTTTCAAAGCTGTTGTTTTGAACATCTCTGGAACTCTCTAGTGAAAGCTGCTGCTGGACAGAGCCACGCTGGGATAGCGTTTATGTAACACATTCTTCACTGGGCTTGCCTCGTGCCAGGTCCAGCCCTTGGCTCCTGGCGGCCCTCCTGTTGACTATCAACACTGAGTTCTCACATTCTGAGAGCTCGGGCTTCAGGAAGCTGGCTTCAGTCCCCCTGGAGTAGCCCAGCAGAACTTGCTCCCCCAGAGCCCTCTGGGGCAGCCTGGGAAGACAGTGGTGTAGGGATTCCATGCACGTGGTAAGGGAGTTCCTGGTGCCATCTTGGGTCTATGATGTTTAATTTTGTGCTCCCTCTTGAGAGCAGTGGGGTTGCAAGCACAGGTACACACACACACACACACACACACACACACACACACACACACACACGCACACGGGAATGGGAGGGGTTGGGTAGAAACAGGTGTGCTAATAGACCTGACCTGGCTGTGTTTCCGTGGGGGAATCAGAGCCTTTCTCCTTCTGGTCTCCAGGGCTCCTGCCCCAGAAGCGCTGAGGTGCTGAGACATACCTAGACTTTTAGTACAAGGAAATGCAACACAGAAGAAACCTCCTCCTTTGGCTTTTCTCCCAGGTTGCTGGGAGCTGATCTAGGGAGACATGTGAGTGAATAAAAACCAGGATGGAGTGAAGAAAAGTGGGGGAGTCAAGAGACTTGGGTTCAAATACTAACTTTGCCATTTATGGCTTGAAAAGATCACTTCATTTCTCATCTCCTCCTCTCTTAAATAGAGGAGTTAGACTGTATGGCCTCTGAGGTCTCTCCCAGTTCTAAATCTAAGACCCTAAGGTGACAGTTCACTTAGTTCCAATCTGAGAGCATAGAAAGACAGACATAGACCTCAGGGGTTCTTTATTTAGGGGACCATGAACTTGCTTTAAAAAATGCGTCAATAATGGTATTTCAAGAGAATTTATTTCCTTTGTAACCCACCGTATTCCATCTTATATTAAAACATTATTCCGCAAAGAGCCCATAGGCTTTACCAGACTACCAAAGGGGCCCCGGGCACAAAAAGGTTAAGAACCCCCAAACATTGGTGAATAGTAAATTTAACTAACTAGAGGGCACTACCAAACTCCTGACCCTGTTCATTGAAGGGCAGAGACCAGCAGGTAAATGATCCCTTGGGTTATTCACTCCACCTGAAGGTGCTTGGGAGGTAACTTTCAAGGTCTCTGGCCACCCCTACGTCCCTACACCCCTGGGCCTGCTCCTTTGCGGGTGGCAGAGCTACTCTGATCATTCTAGGAGAGTGGTTCATGTGGCTATCTATATCCAATTCTCTTCTTATGGCTCAAGCCCCCACACAATGGGAGACTGTGCCTTCCTGCTACTGCTGCTGAGGGTCAGTGGAATTCAGTCGTATGAGAATGGTATAATGGAGTGTGCCACCTAAGAATGTCTTCATGGTACATAGCTCCTGACAATCACAGGAGAAAAGAGGGAGAAAAAAAACCCCAATCACAGTAAATCAACTGTCCCGGCACCCCTCAACCTCAGGTAATTGTTTGGTTTATAAGCAAACCTCCAAATGCAGGAATTTGAAAAGACAAACTTTTCTTGGGAGGTTCCAAACTCCACCTCTTGTTGCTCAATGGAGGGAAAGGCATCAGCTTCTCAGCTCTGGTCCTCACTCCCTGGGAGCTCAAGGGCATTGCCAGCTCCTGAAATGCACGTGCAGGGGATGCTGGTCTCCCCAGGCACAGTTGGCCCACGTTTCAGTCCCATCTGCTGGCCATGGGGAAACGGGCACACTTGCTCTGCCTAATTTGCATGGCAGCTGCGCCATAGATCACTTCCATCCCGGTGCAGTCACATCCTGGCACTTCCTTCACGTTAGGTACACTGACTCTCTTCTAATGTTCATGGCCACAGACTCGCACTCAATATTGACAGTTAGGGGACAGAGGGCCACAGAATGAGGGGTTTTGCAATAAATAATAGAGGATCTTTCTCAAGACTGGGAAGAATTCATAGTGATGGAATCAATCCTGGCCTTCTCTTCACCTAGAATTCCATTTTCTCCTCTGATAATCCTAATTCTAGTTATAATTATTATTATTAATGGCTATTATTGAGAAAGCCCTTTGAGGTCTTGCAAAGTGGATTACATATATTATCCCATCTGATCAAGGCCCAGCTGAAGAACCATTGCAGAATGTGAGTACACCCACCAGATGCTGGCCACCTGGGGCAGAATGCTGGTTGCCTCACCCAAGTTACGTCTTTATTCAGAAATGAAAATATGGCTCAGATACCCTGGAAATGCCCAAAGGGGATGTCAGCTAATTAGCTGCCTTACTTTCTCAGAAGAGACAGGATCCTCTTCTCCTTTCACATGTTTTTGTGGTTCTACTCAAGCCTCCCATCTTTAGAAGAGGCCCTATCCAATCAGCCCCTTCTCCTTCTTGGTCCCTCCTATCCTGGGGCTCTGGCAGGAGCCTAGAAACAGCAAGCTATTTTTATTTATGATAGTGTCAGTGGGCCGGCCTCCGTCTAGACAGCTGGTATTATCATTCAAAGCCGTCCTGGAATTTGAAAGAGCGGTTTATTTCGGGAGAAGTCCAGGCTCCGAGATTATACAGCTCATAAAAACAAGATGGGAGCTGACATTGGAGTCTGGGGAGAACAAGGTAACAGCGTGGAGGTCAGCCGTCCTCACTGGTGTTGGACCGCAGGGTTGTTTTCATAGAAAACAAAGGCTGACTTCAGGGAAGGTCCCCCTCCAACCCACTCCCCACCCCCGCCTCGCTCAGTCTGGGCAGAGCAGGATCTCACACAATGCAACCTCAGAGGAGATGCTTAAGCAGGCAGAGAAGGCGGAAGGGACCAGAGTGGAGTCATCCCCGCTGGGAGTGGTGCTCCCTGGCGGGCTCCCATGATCCCAGGCCTGGGAAAGTTCAACGGGGCTGTCTGGGCCTGACACAGGCAGCGGGCCTAGGGGTCACTCCCTCTGCACGTGGACCCAATCACGGGGGAAGGCAAGGGAATCAATGCTGGCTTTGGAGACGGAGGAGGCAGGTTAAAAAGCTGGCCATGTCAATTCTTCCTGGTTGGGCCTCAGTCTCTTTTTTTATATGAGTAGGGTATCCCTCCCAGCTCTGCACCTGTGTTCCCCGTCTCAGTCCCCACGGCTTCTTCCAAGCAGTGGAACTATTCCTGCAGTGTTCAGAGAGAGGATGGGAGGATTATGGGTTTAGAGAGAGGAGAAACCTTAAAGGTGATCTTGGCCAAGACCTTTATTTTATTTCATTTTATTATTTTTTCTCCAAGCCCCTTCATTTATTTTTATTTTTTATTTTGGAGGGGGATGGTAAGGCAATTGAGGTTAAGTGACTTGCCCGGGGTCATGCAGCGTCAGAGGCCAGATTTGAACTCAGGTCCTCCTGACTCCAGGGCCAGTGCTCTACTCACTGCACCACCTAGCTGCCCCTAAGCCCCTTCATTTAGAAAGAAGGAAGCAGAAGGCCAAAGAGAAGTGACTCAGGACCATAGGATGACGAGCCTAGAGCAGGACCTTGGAGAGCATCGAGGATCATAGGAGGGGCTTTAGAGGTCGTCTAGTCCAAAGCCATCATTGTACAAATGAGAAGACTGAGGCACAGGTCTGCGCTCACACAGCTAATGAGCAGCATTTGAACTCAAGTCTTCCTGCCTCCAAGTCCAGGGTGCTATCCAGGTAAAAATCCCACCTTCTACAGAAAGCCTTTCCCAGTCCTTCTTAATCGTAATGTCTTCCCTTTGAGACTAACTCCAGCTTGTCTGTACGTAGCTGTTTGAATGTTGTGTCCCCCCTGTTAGAGTGTAAGCTCCTTGAGGACAGGGACTGGCATTTGCCTTTCTTTGTCTCCTCAGAGCTTGGCACAGTGCCTGGCACACAGTAGGTGTTTAATAAATGCTTGCTGACTGATTAGCCACTTTACCACACAGCCTTCTTAATCTGAGGAGTTCAGAGATGTCCACCCACCCCTCCCCTTCTCTGCTGCCTCTGAAGCAGAGCTTAGCACAGTGCCTGGCACACAGTAGGTGTTTAATAAATGCTTGTTGACTGACCATCCACTTTACCACACAGCCTCCCTAATCAGAGCAGTTCAGAGACATTCCCCACCCCCTTCCCTTCTCTGCTCCCTCTCAAGACTAGGCTTTATGTTTTAAGCAGAAACTTCAACCATAGGGAAGGGAGGCTAAAGAGAGGGTAGCAAGGGTTAACAGAGACCCATGCACCATGCCTGCCATGGTTGGCCAGGAAGACACCCACATGAGAGATTCAGCAAGGTGAAGCTGGCTGGGGCTTGGTGACCCATTGCATGGGGTGGGCAGCAGGGAGGTGAGGCAGTGGGGAAGACCAGGGAGGGTTTCAAGTCTAGGAAACAGAACACAGGGTGGTCCTTTCTTAGAGAGTCAGAGTGGGATAGAGGGAGGAAAGCTGATTCAGAGGTCAGAGAACATGGGTTCAAAGCCTACCTCTGATACCTACAACCTCCGTGACTTTGAGTAAATGAGTTCGTCTCCCTAGGACTGAATTTTCCCATCTCTAAAATGAGGTGACTTTTGAGCACCCTTCCAGAACCGCATCTATGGACCAGTTGTTGTTTAGTTGTCCAGCTATGGACAGGCCTTCCTGGCCCCATCTGGGGTTTTCTTGGCAGAGATCCTGGAGTGGTTTGCCATTTCCTTCTCCAGCTCATTTTACATGTGAGGAAACTGAGGCAAACAGGGTCAATTAAGTGACTTGCCCAGGATGACAAAGCTACTAAGTGTCTGAAGCTGGATTTGAACTCAAAAGATGAATCTTCCTGACTATAGGCTGGGCTCTCTAGCCACTGCACCACCTCACTGCCCAATTACTACAAATCAGTTTTCTGTTGTGGCCCTCTTGTAGGCTCCCTTGTTAAATGAATGGCCAGACTAGATGACCTCTAAGCAGAGCTGAAGCCAGGAAATGTTGCAAATCTAGGGCAAAAATAGCCAGTAGAAGGTCAGGAGAGGGGAGTGACCCATTCCTGTAGATGGTGTGGGCTGCTCCCTGAGGGAGCTGGGTGGGGTAGGAAGACCCTAAAAGAGAGATATCACGGCAGTGGAATCCCAAGGGTGGAGGCCTAAGGCAAGAAGGAGCGAGGTCACACTGTGCAGGTTGGTGGAAGACTCCAAGCTGCCAAGTGTCTTGGATAGTCTTTGGACTGTCATGGAGATTATGTAACCTCCTAATTTCAGCACCCTGAGACAACGTCCCATTTGTCCTAGCCTAGTAATCCCTCTGCCTCTAAGGCCCCTTTGAACTCTCAACCCCATGTTCCCATGCTTATAAGAGGCAAAGGGCTTTCGATTCAAAACCAGAACGACACAGCCCGGTGGTGCGGTGAACAGAACGCTGGACCTGACGTCAGGAAGACCTGAGTTCAAATCTAGACTGTGCGACCTGGGCAAAGCACTTTGCTGCTCTCTGCCTCAGTCCCCTCATTGATAAAATGGAGATAATACCATAAACCTTGGAGGATTATTGTGATGATCAAATGAGATGTTTGTAAAGAGCTTCGAAAACCTTAAATCACGAGATACCTGCTGCCTATTAAAGAGAGCTAGAACAAGGATAAGAGCTAACATTTATAAAACACCTACTCTGTGCCAGGCACTGTGCCAAGCACTTAACAAACATGATCTCATTTGATCCTCACAGAGAGGTAGGTGATATTATTATCACCCCCATTTTCTAGATGAGGAAACTGAGGCAAACAGAATTTTTTTTAACTGGCTTTCTCAGGGTCGCAAAGTTTGGACGTGCCTGCAGGATTTAAACTCAGCTCTTTGTGATTCTCTACCCTCTACACCACTTAGATAGAGAGATGATGAGCAAAGCAGCCAAACAGGTAGAGGGGAGAGGCCAGACGCTGGCCGGCTACCGGCTCCAGTCCAGTTTCTTCTTTGTGGGGACGTAGCTGGACAAAAAGGTCCTTTCACGTTGCCTCCTGTTTCTTCAATTTTTCTCATCCTGCATCTCAAGACCTCAGGACCAAGAGAAGCTGTCACTGTTAAAATGTTAACCCTTGGCCGTCATAGGGCACTTTTAAGTACGTGAAATGTTTAAAATACAGCGTCTCGTTGGAACCTCGAAACCACCCTGTGGGGCAGCTACTCAAAGTATCATTATCTTCATTGCACAGATGAGAAAACTGAGACTCAGACATGTGTCTCCAACCAATCCAAGAAGCATCCAAGAACCATTTACCACCCTTATGGCTTCCTAGGCTAACATACCCTTTTCTGGCCAAAACTGAGAGCAGGTGCTCTTATTATCCCCATTTTAAAGGTGGGGAAACCAAGGCAAACCAAGGTGAAGTGACTTGCCCAGGGTCACCCAGCTGGGAAGTGTCTGAGGCTGGATTTCAGTTCAGGTCTTCTTGGCTCCAGGCCCAGCTCTCTATCCACCGAGCCACCTAGCATCCCCCAGGAATCAAAAGACCTGGGTTCAGATGTGATAGACAAGTCACTTAACCATTGTGAGACTCAGTTTCCTTTTCTGTAAAATAAGGAAGCAGGGCTAGATGAGGTCTCTACCATCTCTAGAGCTAGGAGCTCTCTCCAGAGTGGCAGCTTGTCACAGGACTTGCTAGATATCTAATATTTCTCTGATACTAACAAGCATTTATTAAAGGCTTCCACTCCATTGGAAGCCCCTCGAGGGCAGGGACTGTCTTTTGGTATCCTCAGAGCTTAGCCTAGTGCCTGATACACAGTAGGTGATTAATCAATGTCTACTGATTTATTGATTACTGGGGCCAGGGGATGGGCCAAGTTCTTAGGACGCCAAAGGGAAGCAAGAACAGTCCCTGCACTCCTTCAGAAGACAAATAGCTTTAGAATTTTCCTTCTAAACTGTGGAAGGCGTCTTTAGCATCCAAATGGGGAGATGCCCCATCTATATCTGATACATGCAAGACAAAAGCAGAGTTAGACCAGCAGGGGTTGTTGTTCGTCCTTTGTTCTGGAACAGGATCGATCCTGACATCAGGTGATGCCGAGATGCCTGTGGGATCGAAGGGAGGGAGGCTTGTGCGAGGTCACCAGCCTCACTTTAAAACCAAGGAGCTGGAGGCTCCAAGGAAGCCCCCCCCCCCCCGCCGCCAGATGATGGAGCTTGAGCTTAAGGACTTAGCATCGTGCCTGGTGCATAGTGGGGCTTCATACCAGCTTGTTGCTTGCTTTGGTTTATGGAGACTGAATGGTCTAGGTGACTGAGGGTTCACATGACATCTCTGCTACTTGTGACCTGTGTGATAAGTCCTCTGCAAGCCTTAGTTGCCTTTATCTGTAAAATGGAGAGGCTGGACTAGGTAACCTCTAGGGTGCCTTCCAGCTCCAAATAGAAGGTCCTATGATTTCAGGAAGGCCTGGGTCCTTTCACCTCTGCTCATCTGTAAAATGGGGCTAATAATGCCTGCAGGGCTAGAATGAGATAATGTCTGGAAAGGGTTTCTGAACTATCTATCCCTTGTTGTTCTTATCAGGATTGTTATGGCAGAATAGCTTAACCAAACATGTGTGGGAGAGGGCCCTGGGAAAGCAAGCCACCTACTTCCCTTGGTGCTTCCAACCGAGCACATCAGCTGAGTGGCTCCAAGAACAACAAGGAAGTTTCAGTGTCCATGGACTGTCAGGACCACACCATCAGCCTTGGGGAAACCAGGCGGGCCGGTTGACAGCATCACTCCAGATGTAAAGAGACTAAGCGAACGGGCCACTCATATGAGACACATTCCACGTGGAAGGGTCTGTTGAACACCTTGTGTCTCAGTGGGCTGGGGGCAGGTCTTGGAGAAAACTGGAGCTTGCCTGGGCAAAAGCCCACCTGTTACTTTGCCTCAGTTTTCTCATCTGCAAAATGGGGATCCAATTCAGGTCAGCACTCTGAGGAATCTAATGGACCTCTGACCTCATTCGTGTGGGCATTCCTTCTAGGAACGCCCAAGCCCTCTATGCCTGCCCATCCTGTGTGGCCCTGGGCAGCGTCCTCCTACACATTCTTATAGAATGGCTAGCATTTATAAAGCAATTTAAGGTTTACAAAGATATACATATATAGAGATAGATAGTTATACACATATACACATAGATACATATATGTGTATATACATATACTATGTATGTGCATGCTTATAGATACATACCCATACACACATATAATCTCCTTTGATTAGAAGGTTCTTCCTCCTTGCCAAGAGGAAGACCGGGGTCCACAGCCTAGATTTCTCCCCAGCCGCTCTAGACGAAGTAGGATTCAGCCTTTGTGAGAGCATCAAAAAAGCGGGGACGGATTCTTCTCCATCCCAGCGATGGAGACACCAAAGGCCCATTCCTCAGAACAAAGGGTGGGGCCTTAGCCTCCCAGACCCTCAAGGGAGAAATTCCCCCCAACCACAGCCTTGCTGAGGACTCAGGGGAAAATAAATAAAGAGGTCCCGAAGTTTTCCAGGACAGCTGAAATAGACCCAGAAAGAAACCCACCGGGAGGGGAACCTCCCGGGGTGGATGAGACTCCATCCAGGAAGCAGACATTCTCCATTAGCGCATACCCGCTTGTTTTCCTCAGGGGGAAAGTGAGGCACGTCAGAAGGCTGATGCAGCTTTCCTAAGGATGCCTGCGTGGGAAGCGGAGCGGCTGGGAACGAGACCCAACGTTGAAACCAACCCTCCTTCTATTCGGAAACAGACCTTCAAGATGCATTAAAGCGTCACCTCGAGTCCCATGGCCAACGAATGACTTCGGACTGTCCCGTGGCCGCGAGACTGAATTTCACAGACATTTCTAGAGTCATTTGGTATAGCGCAGAGAGCTCCGAGTTTGATATAGCAGAAAATCCCGCTATTCACTCCATATGTGATTCTGGGCAAATCGTGTTGGCCTTAGTTTCCCCATCTGTAAAAGATTAGAGTGGGAATAGATGACGCCCAAGGGATCTTCTAGCCCCAAGTCCTATGATCTCTCCACCCATTCTCTTATGTCCTCTCAGGAAAACGTAAGACGGGGCTGGTGGGGGGAGACTTCAGCCGTCCTGTTTGTGAACCTCTATCTCTTGGTCTGTAAAATGGGCAGTGTGGATTCGCGGCCTCTGAGGTCCTCTCTAGGTCTAACTCAGGGGCCCCGGGATTCTTGGACTGTTAAAGCATCTTTTCAGTTCTCTGTCTATGACCCTGTGTTCTTAAAGCATTGGGACCTGGAGGGAGGCAGAGGGACCCCAGACTGAAGGGACCTCAGGGCCCACCTCCAACACCCCCCTCGTTTATAGCGGAGGAGACTGAAGCCCAGGGAGGGGGAGAGATTTGGCCGATATCACAGAGGGAGGAATGTCCGAGGTGGGATTTGAACCCAGGTCCTTGGCCCCCGGAGCCTTGGAGAGTAAGGGAGCATCTTTAACTAGGTGAGGCGGGGGAGGGAGTCTAGGGTCCTGAGGTTCTTTGCCAGCTGCCCACATGGGAAGATCCGCAGCATTCCGAGGCTCTCGGTCCTCTGGACGTGACCTCCGGAGGAGGCAGGTTCCCCTCCCCCGCAGAGGCTCAGAGTCCCGGCCCGGCTCCCAGCTCCCGGGGAAACGGCAGACCGAGGCGTTCTCAGGCCAGGGCGAGTCAAATTCCAGAGCCCCAGGAAAGGATGCGTTCCTTTCCGAGCGGACAAAACATTTCTGGCCCTTTCCGAAGGGGACTGAACACTCTGTCCACTTTGGCAGTGGCCGCCAGGATTCCTGGACGGACACGAGTGTGCTTTCACATGCAACAAGATTCATCACACAAGCGCGTTCTCCTCCCCCCGTCCCCACCCAGCAGCCCCTCCCGGGCCCAGGGGCAGCTCCGGGGAAGTTGCTGCAGAAGAGGATTTCCAAGAGGATTCAGGAAGAACGTCGCAAGTACCTCTCTCCACTCCCTGGCTGGATCCCCTCGGGGCTGCCGGGATTGCAAAACACACACGCACACACACACAACACACCCCACCACCACCAAGCACACAATTACACAACCACAGACACCACACACACAATCACATATATACACACAATCACGCACACAGTCACATACACAATTATACACACCACATACAATTATACCACCACATACACAATCACATTTATGCACACAATCACAAACACAATTATCACCCACAATTACACATACCACCACACACAATCACATACATAAATTATACACACAAATTATACACAAGTATACACATAATCACACATAACAATACAACCACACCCACAATTACATAATTACAATACAACCACATATACAATTATACACACAAACATACCACCACACACAACTACATATACCACTACACACAACTATACACAATCACATACACAACTATATACATAATCACCCATGATATTAGAACAGTTACATACACAATAATATACAATCACATATACAATTATATAATCACAAATGATATCACAACCACGTGCACAATTACACACACATAACACACAACCAGACAAATGGGGGAAATACGCCCCCTTCTTTCCTCTGACCCTGCGACCACTCTAGTGCAGACCTTCATCACCCCATGCCTGGACTACTACGATAGCTGCTGGGGGGGGGGGGGTCCTGCCTGTCCCAAGTGTCTCCCCATTCCAGTCCATCCTCCATTCAGTCACTAATGTGATTTTCTAGGTCTGATCATGTCAACTCCCCCACCCCCAATAGACTCCAGGGGCTTCCTGTCACCTCTGAGATTTGACCAGCGAAAGATGAAATGACTGAGGAAACAAAGATTTGATCTTCTGACAATATCGATTTATTAAAGCAATTGCCCCACAAATTGGGGACTAGAGCCCTTCCTCAGCTCAGGGCTGGACCCCGAATACAGGGGGAGAGAGACTTTTAGACATTAAAAACAATTCATTAAATAAGGCCAATTGATTAGAAGGAAATAATGCAACAACCTGCTGCAGGCATCAACTACAGAATGCTCTGCTGGGCATCTCAAGCCCTTTCTAACCCAGCCCTGTCCTACCTGGCCAGTCTTCTCACACCTTACTTTGATTCAGGGACACTGGCTGCTTGGCTTTTCCTGACACAACACCCTCCACCTCTCTCCTCTGGCCATTCTCTCCGGCTGTCCCCCATGCCTGGAAGGCTCTCTCTCCTCATCTCTGCCCCACTGACCTCCCTGGCTTCCTTTAAGGAACTAAAATCTCCCCTTCTACAGGAAGCCTCCCCCAACTCCTCTTAATTCCAATGCCTTCTTTCTGTTAATTATTTCCTGTTTATCTGGTATAGAGCTTGCTTTGTGTATATTTGTTTGCATGTTGTCTCTTCTTTAGACTGTAAGCCCCTTGAAGGCAGGGGCTGTCTTTTGGCCCTTTTTCTATCTACAGTGCCTGGCACACAGTAGGTACTTAATAAATGCTTATTGATTGCCTGGCTGATCAAGAAGTAACCCCACACCTCACATGAGTCACTGAACCACTGAGCCCCCATCTCACCTCATGTCACCTGATGGGGTTTGCATTAAATGTTCTCGGACTTCCTATCTAGTTCTGGCATCCCCCAATGCTTCATGGAACAGGGAAGGAGCCCTTCCAGTCCACTCCAAGGAACTTCCAAAGACAACCTGAGAGTTCCCAAAGGAAGCTTTCATTGTATATCATGGGGGGTTTACACCCCAGGTGGGGGGTATAAAATACAGTAGGCACAGAAATGTGCATGCCATAGAACATAATAAATTTGCTTTGTACATAATAAACACAGAAAACGTGCCTCGTATACAATTAACACATAACAAATGTCCTTTGTATACAACAAACAGAAGGAACGAGCTCTGTATACAATAGACAAGAGAACACGAAGTGGCACAGTGTTTAGAGCATTCCACCTGGAAGTTCAAATCTGGCCTCAGATGCTTCCTAGCTGTGTGATCTTGGGCAAGTCACTTAACCCCGCTTACCTCAGTTTCCTCATCTGTAAAATAAGCTGGAGAAGGAAACAGCAAACCACTCCAGTATCTCTGCCATGAAAACCCCAAATGGGGTCACGGAGAGTCAGATACAACTGAGATGAGTCAACAAAAACAACATGATAAAACCAGAAAAATGTGCTTTGTTTGTGTACAGTAGACAGGCAAGAAAAGTGCTTTGTAAACAACAGACATATAATAGACGTGTTTTGCATGCAGTGGGCATTTAGATGCCTTGTATACAACAGACACTTAGGGAATGTACTTTGCATACAGTAGGCATAGAATGCATTTATTGTATTCTTGTATGCATGTAGTATAAACTTATTCTGCATAGTAGGCACATGAATAGCTTGTATACAGTTGGCACTTAATAAGTATTTGCCACATTCAGTGAAAGGGTCATCATGTCAGAGATGTTTATCAGGTAACTGGCTCATTTAAATTCTAGCTACCTTTCCCAAGGTCAAGGTGAATCGAAGGAGACCGTCACTGGTGCCATTCAGCGAACCCTCTCCCACACAAAGGGATTGCCCCCCCCAATGCAAGGCAGCAGGGCTCCCCAGGCCTAGGGGAAGGGGAGATGTGCCGGTGACCCACCCACCAAGGGCCTGGGAGCGCGTGCCTCTGGTCTGGGCGGGGGGGGGGGGGCAGGCTCCTCGTGAGCAGGAGGGGATGGGAAGGCGGCCGAGCCAAGGCATGAGCTGCAGAGGCCTGAACCCACTGGGGCGAGCTGAACTCTGGCAGGAAGAACGTTGCTAAACAGTAAGCAAGTTGTAAAAGAGAATTCAGACACAACATCTGGCAGCTGTTTCAAATAGTTCTCTGTCTGGAGGCCGGACGCGCCTGCAGCCGATTAAGGAAACACCATGTGTGGAAGCGGCTTTCTGCGAGGCCCCCCATCCCTACTTCTCCAGGGCTGAGATGAGCCCCGTCCGGTTCTATGTGAGAGCTGTTGGGGAGCACAAGCTGTATGCAGGCCCCATGCTTAGTACCTGGATGCAGAGATGGCAAACAGCTATCTCTGCTCTCAAGGAGCTTATAATCGACTCGAAAGCTCTTAAGACCCGAGTTCAAATTTTGAGACTCAAAAGTTTGAGACTTGAGTACCTGGGAGCCTTTGGGCAGGTCACTTCCCCACTCTGGGTCTCAGCTCCCCTACCTGTAATACAAAAGGGTTGGAGTAAATGATCTCCCTGGTCCCTTATTCAGAAATCTTCGATCCAGGGACAAGTTCGGTCTGGGACGTGTGGAGTTTGAGATAGCAGCGAGACACTCAGCCCCAGCCACTATCTCCTGTTCTTTTCCTCAGAATTAAAAAACACAGATATCATTTTCTTCTGAGATCAATTTATGGAATTCTCAGTCAGAAAACCACCTCGGAGATTCCAACCAACATCCCTTCACCCCGAGAAAGCTGAGAATGGATTCTAGGGCTCCAGCAAGACTTCGGAGCTTGGCCAGTTGGATTCTCTGCTTTCTACGGAGGAGGAAACTGAGACCTAGAGTGGAAGGGTTGGCTTTCTTTGTCCACATTTGTACAGAGCTTCAAGTTGCAAAGGGCTTTCCCTACGTCATCTCATTCCATCCTTGAGGTGGGTGCTATTATTATCCCATTTTACAGATAAGCAAAGTTAGGAAAGGTTGAGTGAATTACCGGGAGGTGGTCAGCTCCGGTCTTCTGATTCCAAAGACAGTCCACCGTTCCTCCTTCCGCGACTGCCCACGAGAGGAGAAGCGCGGGTCTAATTTGCCGCATCGAACTCCCGTAGGACGGCTTCGGCCGGCCTTGTGGGCTTTTCCGGCGGCTGCGCCCCTTCCTGCCTGTGCCCCCCAAGTACTCCAGGGCGCGTGCCGATGCCCCGTTTGACGGCCGTCAGCGTTCAAGGGCTGCCTTGGATCTAAGTCTTCTTTTTCTACTACTCACTCAGTGGGCAAGGGTTCAAGTGTCCCTGACTGGCAAGCACCAGTCTGAGTGGTTGGACTTCACCCAAGAAGCCCCCCGAGCTGTACGTGCCCCTCAGAAGCTTCCTCGTGCGTCTGTCGTTAATGATTTCATGTGAAAATCCCAGACAGGATGACAAACGGGTGCTCCTTCGGGAGTGACCCCAAGAACAATTCCAGAGGAAAAAAGGGACCAGGCATTGACGTGGTGCCTACTATATGCCAGGCACTGCACTAAATGCTTTACTAATATCACCCCATTTGTCCTCACACAACCTCAGGAGGGACGGGCTGTTATTATCGAGGTTAGGTGGCTCGCCCGAGGTCATACGGGTCATAAGCTACATTCGAATCCAGGCCCTCTGACTCTCAATCTAACACTTTCCACTCTATCTCCATTTTTCTACAGATGGTAAGGACCTCCAGGATCACCTAATCCACCCTCTGGATTGTATAGATGAGGAAGCAGTAGCATTTATTAGTACCTACTATATGCAGGGCAGCAAGGTGGTACAGTGGAGAAGACCTGAGTTCAAATCCAGCCTCGGATCCTTACTAGCTATCAAGTCACTTCACCTCGTCTGCCTCAGTTTCCTCATCTGTCAAATGATCTGGAGGAAATGACAAGCCACTCCAGCTACTCTGCCTAGAAGATCCCAAACGGGTCATGAAGAGTCGGGCGTGACTGAACGACAGAGCATGCAGGCCAGTGGAACAGTAGAGTTCAGTGACTGGCCCAGGGTCACCTGGTCAGAACTATGATTCAAACCCAGAGCCTTGATCTCTGAATCCAGTTCTCCTTCCCTCCTGGTGTAGCCCTGTGGCAGAGGAAATCCAGTGATGGGGGAAAGCCAGTGCTTACCAACACCCCCCCGCCCCGGCTAGCTGAAGGATGCTCTCCCACCCAACCCCCCACAAGAAAATCCAAGCAAGAACCTGGCTCCGCCACACTCTCTAAAGAAGGAAGAAAATCTCTAGCTACGCGTTCGAATTCTTCTCTCCTTTAAAAGTAAAAAAAAAAAGGGTACATTGAGAAATCTCCCAGGCAGGAAAATGCTAGTCCCCAGCATGCTGAGAAGCGGGGAGAGGGGCTGTTTCTGAGGCCCGACAGCTCGGCCGGGCCTGCCAAGCAGCTGAGTCCATGAGAAAGGCCCAGGAAGGGAGAGCAGGCTGATTCATGAGGGCTGCTTGAGGCAGGACCTCATTTGTTGATTCTCCGGCCCGATCCCCATCTCATGACTTCCTCCCCGGTTGCCATGGTGCCATCCATAAAACAGAACACAACTCCCAGCCCCCTCATAGGTCATTTATTTCAAATATTCCCTGCAGCTCGAATCCAACCATGTTTGGGTGTCTGGGCCCGAGCGGGGCCTGACCGCTCCGTCTTCGGCCCCCTCCCCAGCACAGTTTATGGTTCAGCCGAGTCCACATTCCACATCTCCAGAAAGAGAGAGCCCGGGAAGGGCGAGGGGCAGGAGGCAGGCCGTGGACACGAGCGGGATGGACAAGAGACGGGAACGTTTCCCATCTATGGCCAGGCCGAGGGGCCGCTACCTGCACCGGGGCAGCGGAGGAGGAGAGGAGGAGGCAGCCTGGTGGTGCTGGCAGCATTCATTCCAGCCACACGTGCCAAGTCTGCTCAGATGGTTTTATGAACACAGCTCCTTTCAAACACAGAGCCCCGCTGCCCAAGAAGCCTCCCGGCTGAACAAAAAGTCTTCTTTTCCTTTATGCCAGCGCCCCCCCCCACCCCCTGCTCTCCCCCCGCCCCACCCCCTCCCTTCCCTTTTCCTTTCAAATGAACTCCTGTTCTACAGCAACCCAGACATGAACTCCAACCTAAAAATAATCCGAGACCACCCTTTCCCCACTCCCTCCCCTGAAACATCTGGAACAGGCAATATTTGAATTTTCGGCCTCACAGGCAGAACTCTGCCCTCCTCCCCCGGCCCCACCTTCCCCCATCTCCAACTCACCGAAGACTAAACTCTTTGGGGGTATGGAGTCTTCTGCACTCAGGAACAGCCAACACAGATTCAACAAACGCTTATTAAGCTCCTACTATGTGCCTGGCACAGTACTGGGCACTGGGAATGCAAAAATAAATTATATATTTTTTAAAATTTAAAATATAAAATTTTTAAAAATAAATTAAAAAAACCTCAGTCCCGGCTCTCAAAGGAGTCAACAGTCTATGGAGCGGGCCAAACGTAGACACAAAAGAGATGCTAGTTTCAGGGGAGGAAAGGAAGGAAATATTAAGTGCCTACTATGTGTCAGGGACCGTGCTAAGCGCTTTATAAAACCTTTATTTGATCCTCACAACCCCGTGAAGTAGATGCTGCTATTACCCCCATTTTACAGTTGAGGAAACTGAGGCAGAGAAAAGTTAAGTGACCTACCCAGGGTCACACAGCTCATCAGGGTCTGAGGCTGCATTTGAACTCAGGTCTTCCTGACTCCAGGCCTAGTACTCTGCTGCGCCAAGCTAGCTGTCCCCAGCTTCCATTTGTTCAGTATGTGTGTATATCCCCATTGCACAATCAGAGAAACTGAAACCTTCAGAAGTTAAATGACTTGCCCAGGGTCATGCAGCTTGTCAGTGTCTGAGGCTGCATTTGAACTCAGGTCTTCCTGACTCTAGGCCCACATGCACCAAAAGCAACTGGGGAGAGCAGGAAAGAGCCTATGTAGAAGGTAGCCCATGAGCCATGCTTTGGGAAGGAAGGTGGGTGAACATGCCAGGGTAAGGGAACCGTGTCGTGCAAAGGCTGGAGGGGAGAAATGACGTCCCAGCAAGGACCCAGCTGTGCTGAGACTGTCTGCCTCGATCACCACTGAGTGCACGAAGGGAAAGAACAGTGGACAGACCGAGATAGGGGATGGTAACAGCTCTCGTTACCGTCTATAGTGAGCCACGAAGCTCACACGGACTGACTGGGTGGGTGGGAGCCATACTGTGGGAGGCTTTAAAGGTAAAACCGAGAAGGTTACCTCTTATCCAAGGGGCAATATAGAAGCCCCCAAAGAGGACGTTTGAAAATAAGGGAATGATGCGGTCAGATATTGGAGGAAAATCACTTTGGCAGCCTGGTGTTGGAAAGATAGGGGCAAGATGGAGGCAGGGAGCCAATCGGAAGCCTCTTCCCTTTACCTGCCTCACCTCTCTATTCTCCCAAAGGTCAAGGGCTGATTCTGGCAGGTCAAGGGTCATGTCACAGGGAGCCCTGCCCCCCCCCCCCCAGCCCCAAGACCCAAAGAGAAAACATCCAAATGAATTCAAATTTAACAAACATTTTTTATTAGGTTACTGAGTATTTTCTACAGCCATAAAATAGAAAGGAGTTTTAAAACCAAACAAAGCAATTATGTACTGGGAAGGCGATACAGGGGGAGGGGGCTGACCCTGAAACGAGAGGGGCGGGGCCGGGGGGGGCGTGGAAGAGAGTGACATTGCAACATTTCCAGCATCGGTGGAAGACAATCGGGGCCAGGCATCCAATGACAGACTCTATGGTGAATTCTCTCTCGAGTGTGTCCCACCCTGGAACAGAAATGAGGAAAAGACCTATCATCTGAAAAGGGGTGTGTGTGTGTGTATGTGTGTGTTTTTCTATTCTTTAAAAAAATAGCAACAGCAACAAACAGTAACGGTTTGGGGGGAGGCAATTTCGACTCCCCACTCGGGCTTGGCACCAATTCTATGCTTTTAAAAATAGACTCTCCAAGTAGAATTTTTTTTTTAAAAAAAGGTATCCAACAGCAGCTGTTCAAAACATCTCTTACATAGACATATATATATATATTAAACATTTTAAACAAATAAAGTCATCTATTGTACCTGTACAGAACTGAACCAAAAGTTGGATTCCAAAACTGATTTCAAAGTTAATAAAATGTGCAAAATAAAGGGGTGAGGATGGGGGAGGGGGTGTGCCGCATCTTGGCCTTCACTGTGGAGGAATTGCCAGGAAGGCAGGGCTCTTGACACATTTTTCCTCGGCCCAGGAAGAAGTGACCAGGGAAGCCCAGATGTTGGGTCTCCTCTCTGAGGCAGGACCAATCTTCCAGATACTCCATTCTGGCTTGGGGGGATGATGGCAAAGAATCAGACTATTGCCTGCCTGCCTGCCCTCTCTCCCTTCCTCTTCTCCTCTCTCTCTCTCTCATTTTTTTCCCAATGGACAAAGTATCAAAAAATGTACTTTTTCCCAGATTCCCAAAGCTGGGGATGATGATGATGGCAACCTAGCTGAGACGCTTGAACAATGTGAGGACAAAAACCCATCATGACAGCATGTCTAATTATCCTGGGCAAGGTTGTACAGCCAAGAGGTAAGAGGCGATGGAGAAAGAGGCTGGCGGCTGTTAAGAGCTGCTTCTGAGGACCATGGAAGGTATCACTATTGCACGTGAAAACTGTAGCCTGAGGAAGGAGCTGTTCTGGCAAGCTTCTGGCCCAGCCCGAATCTCCCCTTGGAGCTACAGGCCAAGATAACAAAAACCACCCACCAAAGAAGCCCTCATACCTAGACCACTTGGCCAAGGACAAGTGAGACAGCGCATGGGGCGGGGGGAGTGGGAGGAGAGCAACAAGACACACATTGGAGAGAAAGGGCTATGTTTTCTTTCTATGTGGAATAAATAAATTGATTTTTGTTGGTGAAAGAATAAATACAGAGTACAGGGTGAGACGACATCTTAGGGAATGACACTAGTTGCTTTCCGGCCTTTTTCCAGGGTCCCATATTCTTTTCTTTCTTTCTTTCTTTAAGTGTCCAGAATGAGTTTTTGGCATTGTCAGCTTTATTAGTGGAGGCATTTCCTGTGCCGGAGCAACCCACGAGCTTCCACGCTTGCCACCCAAGGGAAGCCATCGGTCAATTTCCAAGCACCCTCGATGCTTCCTGGCCTCCTTATTGCCAGGATGGCTACTTTTCCCCAACTGGCCATCATGGAGCCCTGGAATCCTCAGGAGATGATGTCTTGTCCTGTTTGGGCAGAAGCTGTGGGCGCCATACTGCCACCTCCGGAGCTGACCAAGACACACCTTATTACTTCTGTAGAAAAAAAGTCTCTCTTTTTTAAGAAGGGGAAATAAAATCCAAATACACCAAGGACACTCATCTGCCCATACTCCAAGAGGCCATTTCCAAAGGATGAGGACTAGATGAACCTGCTTTTAGGGTCTATCTTTATCTGGCGGAAGACTGGGGTGCAAGAAAAGACGAGGAAATCTTGGCTCGTGAGGTCGGAACAGCCAGATGAAGGAAGAAGGGAATTTGGTAGGGCATGGGCAGGGTAGAGAGGGGCTGTGGACCCCAGTGGCGGCTCAGTGGATTTGCACAGTTGGATTTCCTGCTTCCTGCTCCCAGATGGTGGCAGGCTTTGAGCTGGTGCATCACTGGTAGAGAAGGTAGCCTTTAAGGGATGCTGGCAGGGGCAGGGCATGGATCTCACTCAGGCGCTCCTTCCCAAGGGCGAGGCGGACAGACCGGCGGCAGAGGTCCATCAGAGGCAGTGGTTCAGCTGGAGGGAGGAGGAGAGGAGGGGGGAGAGGGAGAGAGAGAGAGAGAGAGAGAGAGAGAGAGAGAGAGAGAGAGAGAGAGAGAGAGAGAGAATGAATATATATAAATATACAGACATCTGGTTATTACACAGTAATTGTAATGCCTGCTTTTCTGACTGGCTCCCCAATTCCAAGAGTTGACATCTTATGATAGACTAAGCCATAGAACCCTACGGAGACACTGGCTCCCTAGAGGGTACTTCTGGTAGACACCGGCATTCCGACTCTAGCACAGGCTGGAGGAGGATGCCAGCCAGAGGAGAGGGAGCTGCCCTACCAGGGATGCACCAGGCTTGTCCCTCACCCTGGTGCTTGCTGCATGACCACTTCTCAAGGACACCATAAAGGGAAACCAGGTGCTATGGACTGTCTGGTAAGGTCTATAGACCCCTTTCTCAGATTCGTGTTTTTAAATATATAAATTAAAATACAAAAGATTATAAAGGAAACCAGTTAAATTGAAATAAAGACATTATTTTTCCCTACTCAAATTCAGGCTCTCTCCTGAGATCTATCCACAGACCAAGTCTGAGGGGGTCTGTGGATCTCAGGTTATAAATTCCTGAGTCTGTCTCTTAACACAATTGTCCTGAATGAGAAGAGGAGGCAACTAGGTTAGGTTAGGATGGACCCTGAGGTCTCTTTCCATCTTGTAACTCAGCTACCTTGAATAAAAAGGAGATGTACCTAGGTGGCATAGTGGATAGAGGGAATAAGCATTTATTAAGTGCCTACTGTGTGCCAGGCACTATGCTAAGCTCTTTACGAATATTATCTCATTGGATCCTCTCAACAATCTTAAGAGGTAGGTGCTACATTATCTCCATTTTGCAGGTGAAGAAATTGAGTCGGGCAGAGGTGAAGTGACTTGCCCAGGGTCTCATAGCTAGTAAGTGTCTGAAGCTGGATTTGAACTCAGGTCTTCCTGACTCCAAGCTCAATATTCTAAATAATAATAATATTAACAATAATGATAATGATAGCTAACATTTATACAGTGCCTACTGTGTGCCAGGTACTGTGCTAAACACTTTATAAGGATAATTTCATTGGATCCTCACAACAACCCTGGGAGGTAGGAAACTGAGGCAGAGAAGAAGTGACTTGCCCACGGTCACACAGTAATGTGTCTGAGGTGGGATTTGAACTCGGGTCTTCCTGACCCCAGGCCCACCTCTATCCACCATGCCACCGAGCTAGCTCGCCCATAGAGCGTCAGACTTGGAATCAGGAAGGACCCGAGTTTAAATCTGACAGCTGTGTGACCCTGGGCAAGTCACCTCTGCTGTCTGCTTCAGACACCTCATCCATAAAACAGGGGTGCCAACAATGCACCAGAAGTCTAGAAAAGATTCTGCAAATCTTAAAGCACTAATGGTCTTATCACAGGTGCCAGAGAAGGTATGAGGTGGGGTGGGAGCGCCCAGTCCAAGGGTCCCACGTGTAACCTGACAAGTATCCGCCTCTGCCTTCCCTCTGGGCACACCCACCCATGTTATCTGAGCCCTCTTCTCAAGGGCTACTCTGATACACAGAGGGGGTATGCCCTGGAGAGGCCGTGGTGCCACCATGCTGGAAGGGGGGTGGGGTTCCATTTGTCTGCTTGGCTACAGAGGGCAGAAATAGGGATGATGGGGCGGGGGGCAGCCACAAAGAGATCCACTCAGGTTTCATGTCACCACTTAGAAACACTTCCTAAGACTAGAAGCAGCTGCACTGGGAGGAAGTGGGTCCCCCAAGATCTGAGGACTGCTTTAATCAATCAATCAACATTTATTAAGTGCCTACTCTGTGCCTGGCATTGTGCTAAGTGCTACGCCCTCATGGGGACACCGTAGAAGATTCTTTTGGGGGAGGCAGGGTGGATAGAAATGCCAACTGAGTGCTGTCCCTTCTCAGCATCTGTGATTCTACAGCTGGCTGGCCAAAATAAATGAAATCTTAAGTCCAGATTCGACCATCCCTTTCAGCATCAAGCATTTATTAGACATCAACTGTGTGCCAGGCACTGTGTTAGGTGCTGGGGATACAAGGAGAGAAAAAGAACCTTTCCTGTCCTCAGAGAGTTTATGGTCTATTGCCACTCCCCTCCTTTCCCAGGAGTTCCACGGAAGATTAGCAGGAGTCTACCCAGCCCAGGAGGCTCGAGGCCAGCACAGAAGCCCCGAGGACTGCACACAACCTGTTCTAGCAGCGTCCTTCCCACCCTGCAGGGCCTGGCTCGGCTCCTAGTGCCCGCTGGGTCAGCCTGCTCTGGGTCGCTGACGCGTTGACGCTGTTCTCTGATTTCTATCTCAGCACAGACGTGTATGAACAAGGTCACTCCAAAGGATTTCTGCCAATCCTCGTGGGGTGTGTTATTGTTGCTTTTTGGGGGGGGGGGGTAGGGTGGGGACACCCAGCTGGTGTTCCTGAAGCTAGCCCTCACTAGCATGGGGTGGCCTGCCTCTCCCATCAAGGAACACCCTGTCCCGAATCCTCCCAGTAGCCAAATCCACAGATGTTTCCTTTCCAATCAGTGAGGTAGCCAGGGGCGGGAGGGAGCAAGAAACAAGAGCACGTTTGGGAGAAGAACAAGGAAGGCGGCCTGAACGACTCCACAGCTGTCTGCATTAAGGACAGAAAGGAGCTCTGGAAGTCATGCTGGATTGAAGTCAGAGGACCTGGGTTCCAATCCTGCCCTATGCCTGTATGACCTTAAGGGAACTAAGGTTCAGTGGTGGGGGGAGGGGAGGACGGGAGAGAGAAAGAGAGAGAGAAGAGAAAGGAGAGAGTGTATGACCCTGGGCGAGTCATGTGCCCGCTGTCTGCCTCGGTCTCTATCTGTAAAATGGAAAGCTCAAGGGCACCCACCCCCCAGGGTTGTTGGGAGGCTCCAATGAGGCACTAATTGTACAAAGCTTCTCACGGTGCCTGGCACACAGTAAGCACCATATAAAGGCTAGCTAGTGTTGTTATGGCTGTTCCAAGGCTCTTTCAGCTCTAAATCTTGGTTCCTTCATTCCTGAAGAGGACAATGACACACAAGGAAGATGCCTTGACTTTAGCGTACACTGGAAGCACTCCCTTTATACCCGGGGCTTGGAGACTGAAGCAGATCAGACACTTGCAGAATTTCAGTTGCAAGTACCTCAGAGGCAACCTCATCCAATATATACCTGAACAAGAAAAAATCCCCTGTTCAACAAAGCAGATAAACGGTCTGTCAATCAGCAAGCATTTATTAGATGCCTACCGTGTGCCAGGCACTAGGGATACCAAGAAGGCAAAAGACAGGCCTTGCTTGCTAGAACTCAGTTGACAATACAATACAGTCAACGAGCATTTATTAAATGCCTATTGTGTGCCAGGCACTAGGGGTTCTAAGAAGGCAAAAGACATGCCTTGTCTGCCGAAACTCATAAAGTACAATACCGTCAGCAAGCATTTATTAAGTGCTAAAGTTATGTAGGTAGAGTTAAACAAGGCAGGGAGTGTCTGTTTCATCAGTGCACCTCCAATGCTTTTCACAATGTTTGATGGTCTGGAGTGTGTGACCTTAACCAAGCTACTGGGTCCCAGTTTCCTCATCTGTCCAACAAGGGGCTTGGAAGGGCCTTCAAGGCTCCCTCCAGCTCTAATGAAAGGACAGAGGGTGCTTGGAGACTCCCAAGTGTTCCATAAACGCTGGGTGCTGTTCATCCTGGGCCACTCATTGGGGGCAAAGACCAACTAGAATGGGAACCTTTTTGCCCCACAGAGATTTAAGCCCTTGCCAATAAATAGTTCATGAATTAAAGAGTCAAAACAAGGATCCAGTAGGATGAGGAATGAACCGACATTCATGGGAGGGTCCCCTGGGGTCTGGGGTCACAGGGTGGCCAGGTATCTATGACCTCTTCCAATGCCCCCAGGTAAGGCTAAAGTGTGGCTCGTGGTGGGCTTCACCAGCCACAGGATACGACTGAACAAGCTGGGTGTCATGTTGTGGAGGAGGATCAAAGCTCCCTGTGTCTCCCTAGGGCCACCTTGCTGAATCTCAAGGGTGGGAAGGGATGTGGGAAACCTAGGAGCCAAAATCCTATGCAAACATACCCAACAAGTGGTTACACAGGCTTCAAGACCACCAGTGACGGGAACTCACTACCTCTTGTGACTACCCACCCTGCCAATGGATAACTCTCATGGGAAGGACATTTTCCCCTAGAAACAACTTCAATTTGCCTCTTTTCAACTTCTACCCACTGCTCCTAATTTGGGGGCAGGGAGAGGTGTGTGAGAAGAGGCAGAAGGTAGAAAAGAAGAAGCACTCATTAAGTGGCTAATATGTGCCAGGCACTGTGCTGATGGGAGGGAGCAAGCATTCATTAAGTGCCTACTATGTGCCAGGCACTGTGCTGATGGGAAGAGAGCAAGCACTCATTAAGTGCCTACTATTCGCCAGGCACTGTGCTGATGGGAGGGGAGCAAGCACTCATTAAGTGCCTACTATGTGCCAGGCACTGTGCTGATGGGAGGGGAGCAAGCACTCATTAAGTGCCTACTATGCACCAGGCACTGTGCTGATGGGAAGGGAGCAAGCACTCATTAAGTGCCTACTATGTGCCAGGCACTGTGCTGATGGGAAGGGAGCAAGCACTCATTAAGTGCCTAGTATATGCTAGGCACTGTGCTAAGCATTTTACAAATATCTCATTTGATAATAAATCATTATTGTTACTTACTATTTAGTAAGTAATGATACAAGTCCAATCCTTCTTCTATATGTCACTGAAACTAGAAGACAGTTGATATGTCCTACCCTGACTTTCCTTAGACATCTGCTAAGAGTCCCTTCTCTTTGTCATTTGTACATTTGTTTGCACATTGTCTCCCCTAGACTCGAGAGTTCCCAGAGGGTGGGAACTGTTTCTGTCTTTCTTTGTATCCCTATTGCTGAGGATGGTGCCTAGCACACAGCAGGTGCTTAATAAATGCTCGCTGACTTGTGGCTGACATGTCTATTTCCAATACACACAGTCCCTCTATTTCTGTCTCAAGGACAGATGGGAGATGCTCAGGGTAAGATGACCCCAAATCATTCTAACCAAGAGCCTTTGAGACCAAAAGGAAGCATCCTCCAGCCACTCGACCCAAACGATTTCCTCCTGAGACACCCTATTCCATTTGTGAATGCTCTAATTTGGGGAAAATTTTTTGGGACATCAAGCCTAAATCCGCCTCTTTACAACCTGCTGGGGCCAAAGAAATCAGGACCATCATCTTCTCTTCTCCAGAACAGGCCTTCAAATACTTGAAGGCAGCTGTCATCACCCACCTCCTCCCTCCTCCCCTCCAGACTAAACACCCCCAGTTCCTTCGACTGATTTTTATAGAAAGCAAACTCAAGGCCCGTCACCATTGGTTCCCTGCATGTTTTAAGGATAGGCTATTTAAAACGAGCCAAAAGAAGACACACAGTACAGTACAAAGATAGCCGAATTGGGAGGACCCAAGTTTGAATCCCTTTTTTAAAGAGATATATATATAGCTTAAAAACCTCCGCTCTGATTCCTGACAAAATTCTATAATGCATTATTGTTACTTTAATCACAGTTTTTTTATTAATACTCTTAATTTCCAAATAATATTCTTTTTTTAAAAAAGTATATCCCTCCCTGTCACACTCTCTTGTGACAAAGATTTTCTTAAAAATATTTATAACAACGTAGACACAGGTAGGGAAAAGTTAGAAAAAGAGAAGATTGCTAAAAGCGATTAAGGCTCCATGAACAGCTTCTGCCAGACTAATCTCATCTTGTCTGACATGGTTAGTAACTGGTATATTGATGCAGCAAATATATATATGGGTTATCCTGCCACTAACAAAGCATGTTGGTATAACCTCTCATGCTATCCTTGTGGATGAGATGGAGTGACCAGGAGTCTGCAAACTACGGCCCACAGGCCAAACCTATCTTGCTGCTGCTTCTTGTTCAGCCCTGGAACTAAGAATGGTTTCTACATCTTGACAGTATGCTTGGGTGAATTCCAAACTGGTTTAAATGACCAAACCCAAAGAATAGTCATTAATGGCTGAGTGTCGCCATGACATGAAGTCTCTAGGACAATGTCCCAAGGAAGCACCCTGTGCCTTAAAAAAATTAATGGCACAGACCGCAAGTTTATCAAATTCCAGAGGACACAAAACTGGGAAGGGATAGCAGTCAGAAAGATCTCTGAGGGCTAGAAGGATAAGCTGAATTGAGTCCATGGTATATGTAGATTAATTAAGGGCACTGGGCATGTTTAGCCTAGAAAAGAGAAGGCTTGGGGGAACATGATAGCTGTGTTCATGTATCTGACAGGCTGTTATGTGGAAGAAGGATCAAGTTTGTTCTGTGTGGCCTCGGAGGGTAGAACATGGAGCCATATTAGCTCAAATGAGTTAATATTTGTAAATACCATAGGCACTATATAAATGCCTATTATTCCCTCCATCCCTCCCCACGGGGAGTGAAGTTAGAAAGAGCTAAATTCAGGCTCCCTAACACTTAGACCTGCCCTGAGTAGGGTGGGATGCCTTAGATGGTGGGGGGCTTCTTTTCATGGGAGGCCTTCAAGCAGTGGCTGGGAGATCCCTGGGGGGTGGTCTCTTTTAGGTATGGATTGGGGTTTTTAACCTGGGGGGGGGTCTGTGAACTTGGATGGGAAGTAGAAATTCCATCTTTGTTTTCCCTAACCTCTAGCTAAAATCGAGCATTTCCCTCAATTGGCTAAAAAAGAGATTCTGAGAAAGGGTCTCTAGGCTTCACCAGTTTGCCAAAGGGCTCTAAGAATGAAACAGGTTAGGAACCTGGAGCCGAAATGGTTGAAATTCTGGGACCTATGAAAGTAGTCTCATGGCCTGACCTCAAGGTCAATTATGGGAGATTGAATAGCAAGGGTCAGTTGGGGTTGCCCCAGGGATCCCCTCATGGACTAGGCAACAATATAAGCCTACCATGTAAAAAAAAAAAAACCCAATGAATCTTAATTTGGAGTAATGGACTCAGTTGCAGAGCCAATGTCCAGGAAGCCAAGGCTCCCGTCCATTTAATGGGCTCAATCAAGATGCATTTATTATCCCCATTTATGTTCTAGGCGGTGGGATTTACATGAATGATGGGGGTGGGGTGGGGGTGCAGGGAAGGGGCGGTTAGGAAGCCTGCTAGAAGAGGATGAGGAGAAACTAGGAAATGAACCAGTTGGCCGCTATTTATTTAGGGAACAGGAAGACAGCATGAATAGGGATTTCCTCATTTCAGTAAGAAAGTTACCTGGTGGCCTATTTTTAAAAATCCCCAAAATGATCTTATGAGATGTCTCTCCCTCTCTCTCCTGTTCCTCCCTGACCAATAAGAAAGGCAAGAGAAATGAAACATACACGCGTGCAGCAGTAAGATCACCGGACTGAGAAGTTACTTCTGGTCTAGCCACTAAGAATCAGGAAAAAAGGCGTGCACTTATTAGGTACTGATTGTGTGCCAAGTCATTGGTTAGGACGCATTTATTAAGCACCTACTATGTGCCAGGCTTCAGAGATACAAAGACAAAAATCAAACCTTTGCCTCGGGCATAAAATATCCATACGAATAAGAAGACAACATATGAAGGTTTGCAATTTGCGGGAAGGCCCTAGTAGTCAGAGGTTCAAGAAAGGCCATATACGGAGATGGCATCTGAGTTTAGAAGGTATCTAAGAGGAAGGGGGTGAAGAAGGAATGCATTGCAGGCATAGGGCACACACAGGCAGGTGGGAGATGGCAGGGCAGGGAAGTAGTTTTCGGGAAAACATAATGAAGTAGGGGAGTGTCAGATCTAAGGGTGAAGGAGGTCTCGGTTCAAATACCACCTCTGACGCTCACTAGCTTTGTGACCCTGAGCTCATCCCTTGGCTTCTCAGAGGGTCAGTGATTTCCTGCTGCCTCCAGCATAAAATATAAACTCCTATTTAGTATTTAAATTTCTCAGAACTCCAACCTATTTTTCTATAACATGCTTATTACATACATCATTATTACTAACACTATTACTGCCACGCCACCCAGACACATACATATCACCTGAAGGTTTGCAATGTTTTCGTTTCATTCTTACAATAACCTGGTGAGGGGGAGTGCCATTAATGTCCCCATTTGACCAATGACTGATGGATCTGTGAAATGGAGACAACACCACTGGCAGCATCGAACCCCTCACAGGGTTCACCGTGACGATCGGATTGAGATAACATTCCAAAAAGTACTTAAGCTAACTTTAAAGCGCTCTGGTCAAAGTCTGTGATGATTTTCAAATGTTTCCCTGAGAAGGAAAGGAAAAAACCTCAGAGCATACGTGTGTGTGTGTGTGTGTGTGTGTGTGTGTGTGTGTGTGTATAATCCCCAAATTCTGGGAGTCTCCCTCTGGAAGGCTTTGGCAGTACTGCCCATGTTTACACATCCATTTTTTTCTTTCCACGTTTCTAGGGAGGGTACAGGCTATCCTGGGAACAGCCAAAAACCTCCTTGGGAAGCACATGGCCCATGGTCCAGCCCCTCAGGCTCTCCGGCTGCTATGACCAGGGAGGCCGGAGCCAAGGGAGCTTCCAGGGCATGAGCAGAGCAGGGACAGGACCCTCCTCCAAAGGGCCCCCTTCTCAACGCCTGGGGCCAAGGCATAAGGACAATCACTGATTACTCACGACGGTGGCCTCTTCTGTCCTGAGCTGGCTCATCCTCCCTCCCGTCAGCTTCCCAGAACAGCAGATGAATCCGGCACCAGACAGCCATCCAAGTTCTCCCCTCACTGCCGGGGACAAGGATTAGGCCGACATTTTCCCCCCAAAAAATTGGCAGTCATGTCTGGTGCTTGCCAGAGCTACCCAGGAAGGAACACTGCCCCTTATCACGGCTTCCCAAATGGGCCTGCCTTGAACCCCAGAGGCGGCATGGTCCTGGCACAGGGTGGGATGTAGGAGACTCCTAATCTGCTGGAATGGGGGAGCTGCTGCAGAAGAGAGAGAAGCCGCTTCAAAGTTTGGCAACAAGCATGGAGCTGGCAGGGGCTGGGGTGGGGTCTGTGGTCAGCATGGTCCCTATAAATAAAGTGACCACTGGACTAAGAATCAAGACACCTGGGTTCAAAAACTCTGACCCTAAACTGCTGTGTGACCTTGGTGAGGTCACAGACCCTGTGGGAGCCTCAGTTTCCCTGGCTGTTAAATGAAGAAGGATGTTTACCCCACAGAGGAGGGAAGGTGATAGTCACCTTGAAGTATCTGAGGGCTATCCCAGGGAAGAGTAAGGCATAGACTTGGTCTGCTAGGCCCTGGAACCTTCACCCTAATTCCAAGATTGCAGAGAAGCAGCTTGAGGCTTGACGATAAGAAAACCTTCATGTGTGTGTACCCTTTGACCCAGCAATACCACTACGAAGTCTGTATCCCAAAGAAAAGGAAAGGAACTTTGTGTAAAAAACCCCATTTATAGCAGCTCTTATTGTGATGGCAAAGAATTGGAAATTGAGGGGACGCCTGTCAGCAGGGGAATGGCCGAACCAGCTAAGGTGCCAAAGGCCTCTGGAGAGCACCCACCCCAAACCCCTCACCTTACAGAGAGATGATGAACCCAAACCTGGCTCGTCCCACAATTACCCTGGGAATCAGGTGCTCTTTAAAATCCTCTCCATTTTACAGAAGAGATCTGTCTGCCCAGGGTCACCCGGCTAGAAGGTTCTCTGAGGATTTGAACTCAGATCTTCCTGACTGCTCTACCTGACTGTCTCATGAGGGTTATGAACCATCCGCACCTTCCCAGAGGGACCTCACACCACCTACTCCAACCCTCTCATTTTACAGATGATGGCGTTAAGGCCTAGAGAATGTGACTTGTCCACAGTCACACTGGGAGTAAAAACCAGCGGCGTCAGGATTCAAACCCAGAACTTCTGACCCCATATCACAGACATGTGAGGTCTCTTCTCCCTGCTAGGCGTCAAGCTCCTCAAAAGCAGGGTCAGACGACAAGAGTACTATTCAGGCACTGATTTCAAGTTTGCCTTTCTCACAAGAATTATTCCCATTTTATGTATGAGGAAACCGAGGGAGATTACTTGCCTAGGGTCACCCAGCTAGTGAGCGTCAGAGGCAAGATATAATAATATTGATGGTGATAAGAGCTAGGACGCCCAATTTTGGGGATTAGGAAACTGAGAGTGACAAAGATCAAATGACTAGCCCAGGGCTGCACAGCTAGCAAGCGTCTGAGGTGAGATCTGAACCCATCATTTAGGCTGGAGACTAGGAACTGTGTGGGGGCCATGGTCACCGCCTGGCATACAGAAGGTGCTTAACAAATGCTTATCAAATTGAACTGAATTACTGAATTGAACTAAGATTTAAAACTGGAAGGGGCTTAGAGGTCATCTAGTCCGGCTCTTATTTTATAGATGAGGAAAGTGAATTCCTGAGAAGAGTGAGCAGACCAAGGGCATGGTATGAGTAGAAGCAGAACCCAAGTCCTCTGACTCCTTTGCACTCCACTGGTCCAGCCAGAGGGAAGGCCACCACGCCTACCCCCAAGAGGCATTCCAGCCATTTTTTGGAAGGTGTCACGGCCAAACCCCCCACCCCAGCTGACACCGGTCCAAGCCGGGCCATTACTCCATTCTCCAGATATGCAGCAGCAGAAACGCAAGCGGTCCTCGGCAGCCCCTGGAGATGCTTCTCTCCAGGAGGACTTTGACGCTGATGCTCATGTGGACTCAGTCCGGGCCCTGCTCTGCTCCCTGCACGAGGGAAACTGCGCATCCTACCCGGCGGCGGCCGGGGGATAAACCACAAAAGTGCGAGAAGCCCACAAACCAGCACCGGACGCCGCGTTAACACGGCGCTGAGGAGCAATTTCTCATCTCCTGAACCGATCAGCAGGACTGCCCGTGGGCAACGAGGCCTCGCCAGCTGGCCATGGACTTCAAATCCAAAAACTCCAGTTTCCTGCGGGGCTTTTGTGGTTAGTTAAACCTTCTCCTGCCCTGGCACTATCTGCCTGTGAACTAGCAGGATTGGAGGTTCGGTACGGGAAGGGGCCATCTAGTCTGACCCTTTCATTTTACAGAAGACGTGATTTATCTGAAGTCACCCAGGACACAGGGCAGGAGAGATTCAGGGCTGATGCGTTTGTGAGGTCAAGAGGACCCATCGGGTTTTTTTTTACTTTCTCCAATCAAAAAGGGGGGCAACATTACAGATTTGGGGGGTGGACGGAGACCTTAGAGACCACTTCTACTCCAATGCCTTCATTTTACGTGGGGATTTACTAGGCTTTAATATTTACTAGATTTATTAGGACTTACTAGAGTGATCTGCCTAAAGCCACACAGCAGTTATGTGTCAGAGCTGGAATTCAAACCCATTCTCCCCAGCTTCAGATCCAGTGCTGGGCCCTTTGTAGGGTTATGAGAGCAGGGATTCAGAGCTGGAAGGGCCTTCTGAGGTCACCTAGTCCTAGCTCCAACTTACAGGGCAAGAGGCTGAGATTCGAACCTGCCTCCTTTCCCTTCTTCCTCCCATCCGCAAAGGGCAGCGGGCCCAGGGCGTGAAAAACGCCAGAGCCACAGCCCATTTATTTGGCATCTGCAGAGAGACTCCCAGGACTTGCCTCACTGGTTTCCCTAACCCAGGTTCCCAGCGGTGGATGTTGGATATGCAACTGGCCGTCTCTGCCCAGAAGAGAGTCTCATGACTTGGGGGTATTGGGGCTGTTTCAGGTCAAGACCGCGCTGCTCTGGAAGCCGCAGACACGGCGGTTGGACTTGTTTTCATTATCCCAGCCAAAGCTAAGGAGGGGTGAGGGTGGCGGAGGAGGGAGAAGGTTTCCACGGTGAAATTAAAACAACAAGGTCAACCCACATCCAATCATGTGGTTGTTTTCCCCTCTTGAAGGCTGTAGTTTGGGGGTGGGATGGGAGGGGAAGAGTGGAACACGATGATAAGAGAACCAAGACACCCAAGCCGTGGGCAAATATTTGGATTCAGCCTCTAAAACTCTGACTGGGGTCGGAGGGGGGCCTGGGCAGGGAGACTACATACACCACTGCGTCTGGCCTGGAGAGCGAGGCCAGAACTCAGAGGCGCCAGCCCAGACCTGCTCCCAGCCCACCAAGGTCAGCTGCATGGAAAGGTCTGAGCCGCTGGCTGGCCATCACCCATCCTTGGGTGGGATGAGCATGGGAGGGGACCAAAACAGCATTCATTTACCATTGTCTGGCCAGGAGGAAAGCACTGAAGATGCTAACCAGTCATCGAGCCCAGGTCTCTGTCCTGGTGGCAGCTCAGACCATTACCTAAGCTAGGAAACACATTGCTGCCACCATCACCTTAATGAGCCCACAGATGCAGCTCATCTCCACAAATGAGATAGAAAATACGTAAAGCTCTTCTCCAATGCTACATCAATATGAGGGAGGTGGCAAGGCTTGAGCTGGCTTTGAAGATGGGGAGATCTGGGTTCAGGGTGAGTTACCTGACCTCTCAAGTCTAGGTAACTCTATATAAGATGTAGAGAAAATGACTACTTGCATGGGAAGAAAGTGTTTCCTCACCTGGGAGGTCCTTGTACTAATGAAATCTCACCTCCAGTCCTGATGCCTATATCAATGATATTTATGGTAGGACGTGTTAGTGCATCTTAAAAAGACCAGTTACCCAAAGATGTTTCATAAGCCTTCAAAATCGTAAAGCATTTAAATGAAGGGGATCAGAAAACTAACCTAATCCCTCTCCTGAAATACACAAAGACAGCTAGCGTTTCTTTCCCCGGAGATTTCTCTTTGATCGCGGAGTGTCCAACACACGTACGCTCGATAAGTCAACCAGATCAGCGGGCTCCACCCAGTGACTAATTTGTCTACACCTCAGTGATAACCACACAAATTATGAGTTAAGAAGGAACCTTAAGGGAGATACATCATAAAAGGGACACCCATCAGGCTTGGGTTATTAGGTGAGACATAGATGCAACCTCACCTTCTGACAGTATGGGTTCGAGATGCAAAAAAAAAAAAATGGTGACTGGTGAGTTGAAAATATTATATCAGCTCTGCCCAACCATGCGCAATGTCATGTTCTCTCCAATTATTTAAATCTTCCTGTCTTTCTTTTCTTTTTGAACTGGACTTGCAATTTTTTTTTTTTAATACAAGGAACTCTCTGTGGAAATTCCAACACCAGTGTAGCTGCTTACCAACTGTGGGACCTTCTTCTGCAACTTACTAGTTTCAAGAGCTTAGCACAATGCCTGGCACACAGTAGATGCTTAATAAATGATCATTAATTAATTGATTGAATGATTGAAGAGAGTTGCCTGAGAAGTTAAGTAATTTGCCCAGGTTTATAAAATGACTTGAACCCAGGTCTTTTCACCTCCCAGATTGAGCCTCTAACCCACCACTGCCCCTCCTTTGTTTTGGTAAAGAGTGTTTTGTAGTTGCATTTAAATAAATCCCATGTGTGCCTCAGTAGGTTGACTCCCAGATATTTTATACATTTTGCAATTGTTTCTCAAGGAATTTTTCTTGGTTTCCTTGCCTTTTGGTTAGCAGTGCAGAGAAATGCTGATGATTTTGCGCATTTTTTTTTTTTGTATCCTGCTTCTTTTACTGAAGTTAAAAATTGTCTTAATTAGTTTCTCTGCCAACTCTCTGGAGCTTTTTAAACCACCGCATCCATCTGCAGACAGGGATAATTCTGTTTCTTCTTTCGCTCACGTTTCTAATACCTGTCATTTCATTCTGGAACTTCCAGAATTATAGGGAGAAGAGGGATCCAGAGGAACCATCCAGCTACAGACTTTGGGTTGGACAGACTCTTAAAGGCCATTCGGTCCAACTCCACTGTTTTCTGATAAGAAAACTGAGGCACAGAAGTCAAGTGACTTTCTCAGTGTCACACAGCTAGCAGGAATCAGATTCAGCACCAACTACTATATCACACTGCAACGTAGTCTAGGGGGCTCCAGCGGGTGTTTCTAGTTTTGAGGAAAACATAGGAAAAGTTACTTTCTCCCTTCCACACACTCACTACTATCTCCATGGGTAGGGAACCTGCGACCTCGAGGCCGCATGTGGCCCCTAGGTCCTCAAGGGAGGCCCTTTGACTGAATCCAGACTTCACAGAACAAATCCCCTTAAAAAAAGAATTTGTTCTGTGAAACTTGAACTCAGTCAAAAGGCCGCACCCAAGGACCTAGAAGGCCACAGGTTCCCCACCCCTGAACTTGAGGGCTCTCTCTCTATAGGTTCATAAATCTTATAAGTCAAAAGGGATGTCGGAAGCCGTCTGGTGCTATCCCCTCATTTTACAAGTGACTGATTATAAACTGAGATCTGGAGCCCAAAGAGACTCATCTTAGAGGGGCTGATAACAAATGGAGGGCCAGCGGGTCACACAGGTGGCCACAGTAAGCAGTCAGAGGCGGAATAGGGAACTGTTTACTGCTGGAATCTTGAGCGCCAGCTTCTGGAGAGCTACGGCTTTGGCCCTCCATAGGACCATAAGGAGAAGAGTTTCCCCCACAAGCAGAAAGATAGATGGCGCATGGTCTCCAATAACCAAGTCAATACTTACGATCAAGTCCATTCAAGTAACGCATTCGTATTTCACAGTGGCCCCAGACAGCACTTACTACTGGGTAAAGTTTTTTGCCTTTGAGTCCCCGAAAGGCCACGCCCATGTACTGCCCATCAACGATGAAGCTCAGCGTGCCATCGTCCATGTCGAGGGCCACCAGGAAAGAATCTGGCACAATGAAAGTCTCGTCTGGTTCTAGGAAGGCAGGGTAGGTTTTGCTCGGCTGGTTCTTCCCGTCGTGGTACAGTCTGTTCCGCCCCAGGTCCCAGCCCCAGGACTCATGGTTGTTACCCACCAGGGTGGTGTACCCGACAGAGTGCAAGGGGGCATCCGCTGTGGCCACCCCCACGACCGCGTGTGTGCCACGCTGGCGCATGGCCCACGTGATCTGCCACACGTGCAGCCCACGCGTGTACCCCACTTTCCCCCTGATGGCGTCTGTGCTCTGGGCCACCGGATGCCGGTGAAAGATAAGTTTGTCGTCCTCCTTCACAAACACATTGAGCGAGCGGTCGTCATTATTCCAGGAATGGAGCAGCTGGACGTCGTAGGACACAGGGGGCATGTCCAACAACAGATCCAGCCGTGTAGGCTTACAGTAATCCAGGCCCTGGAGTTCTTGTTTCAGGGGCCTGTACGTAGGGTCCCTCATGTCCACAGTCTTTATTCCCCCAGTGACCTTCTGACCCATGCTAACGTCTGACTTCACCTTCCGACGTACACCCAAGGCAAACGCATCAATTGCAGGCCTTCTGTCCGGTTTCCCAATCAAATACCGGCAAGATTCCTAAAGAAGGTTGCTAGGAGACCCGGTCAACTTGTGTAGCATTCGAGATTGCCTAAAGAACAGAGAGGAAAACAGATGAGAAGGGGGAAGAGGAGGGAGGGGGGAAGTTAAATATTACTACAGGGGTCACAGTAACTGGAGAAATGAACAACGCAGCCCATCTGCTGTTTTTAGAAACCAAAGCTCACGTCACACCTGTTAGTAGAACACAGTCGAGTCTCTGAGCACAACTGCTGGGTCAGGGCTGGAGCCAAATACGTGCCCCCCTTCCCCCCTCCCCAAACCCCAGCCATGAGTCTTTGTACAAGGAAACAGCAGGTGTCCGTCTTATGGGCCAAGGGACTGACTGCACTCCTGGAGGCCAGAATGCCAGGGTTTCAATGTCCAATCGGGTGCTAGGGGAGGTAAAAGGAAGAATGAGACCGGTTTGGCCTCTCAGGAAGCTTAGAGCCCAGTAGGGAAGGTGAGGTATTTACACAGATAAGCAGAGAGATCTTCACATCTTATCTGAACCTCCCATGCCCCTGAGATACTACTATTCCATTCTACTGGTAAGTTAATTTAGCTTAAGGGGACACAGAGGTAAAGGGACTGGTCCAGAGTCCTACAGAAAGGAAGGAAATAAGCATTTATTAAGCACCAACTGTATGCCAGGCCTCTGCTAAGTGCTTTACATATATGATCTCATTTGAATAGCTCAACAAACCTGGGAGGTTGGTGTGGTTATTTACCCTCATTTAAGTGACTGGCCTGAGGTCACCCAATGTCAAACTCCAGTGCTCTAAACACTAAGCTAGGCCTCCTCTCAGCTTCAGAGTCATCACAGTAATACTAAAACCTAGGATTTATATAATGCCTACTGTGCGCCAGGCCCTGTGTGGAGCGCTTTACAAATATCTGATGCTCATAATCACCCTTTGAAGTGGGGGAGGGGTAATCAACTTGCCCAGAGTCACAGAGCTAGTATGTATCGGAAGCGGGACCTAGATTCGGGTCTTCCGGACCTTAAAGGACCTAAGCGGCACACTGTGCTTGAAGTCAGGAAGACCTGAGTTCAAATCCAGTCTCAGACACATATAGGCTGTGTGACCCTGGGTAAATAATTCACCTTCCGTCAACCTCCATTTCCTCATCTGTAAAAAGGGAATGACAGAAGCACCTTCCTCCCAACGTTGTGATGATTATATTTGTAAAGCACTGAATAAATGCTGGTTGTCATTCTATCTCCACAGCTGGCTCTCGCTAGCCACCCCACCACAGGGTCTTCTCGCGATAGACGGAGAAGCTGGTACCAATTTTTAAATCAGCTTAATAACAGCTTCTTCTTCAGTCCAATATCCCCAGAGTTACCCCCATCTGTAGGTCGGCGACGAGGATGATAATCGGAGTGAGAACAGCTAGCGTTTACCTAGTTCTTTGAAGTTAGCAAAGCCCCTTCTGTATGTTATCCCATTTCAATTATTTTTTAAATTTTTTTCCTCATTTTTATCAGGTTAAAATAATGTCTGTACAGTGGTTTGCAGACTTTGTCTTTTAAGAGCAGAGACTGTCTTGTTCTTTATTTTTTGTCTTTACGAGGCCTTGGCACATAGTAGGTGCTTCATAACTACCTGTTAAATGATAGATTAAATAAACTGAAACTGAAAAAGCCCTGAAGAGTCTCTTTCCAGTTCCTACAAATTGAATCTGACAGGCCTTTGGACAGAGATCTTCACCGCTCTCCAAGCCGTCGGCAGATACACCCACAATGTACTGCCCACAAAATGGCCCGGGTGATAATGTAATGCTCTGTTCGCTGGCCTGAAGGGGAGTCTGAGGCCAGAATCATCCTCTAGGTGGGTTCTTTGGCTGTGAAGAGGAAGCAAGAGAGGAACTCAACGCATGTGTGGCCAACATGTCCCGACTGGCTGCCCATCCATGGTGCCCTCCCCAGTGACACTACTTCCTGCTGGAGTAACACACAAGTCAGTCACCCCCAATGCTCGCTAGGTAACAACTGTGCTCCCCAAGAACACACTCAATCATGGACCATACAGCTTTAAACCACTAGCTGCAAAGTCAATGGCCCTGGGTTCAAATTCTTCACACTTTACATTTACTACTTGTGTGACTTTGGGTGAACTCCAAAAGGCACTGCCCTCTCATGTCTGAGACCCTCGTGTTCAAATCCTGTTGCTGACACTATCCAAGCGAGCTTCCTAAGGGGGTGCCTTCTCACAAGTCAGAGGAAGGTCTGGGTTCAAATTTTAGCTTTATTTGCTTTTCTTTGTATGCCCAGTGGTTAGTGCAGTGCTGAAACAATGCTCGTTGACCCACTGACCTCTTACTAGCCCCCACTCTCTACTGCCTCCTAAGTGAGAAAACACTCAGAGAAACCCAGCCCCTTCCTTTTATAGATGGAGAAACTGAGACCCAGAGAAATGAAGCCACTTGTCCAAAGTCATACAAGTAACAGCTAGGCTGATGAAACCCTGACAGAGGGAGCCCTGGTCTACACTTCCCTTGTCTCAACCAAAATCCTTCCCAAAGCAACTCCTAGAAACTCCAAACATGGGCCTTCCAAAGAAAGCCCCAGCGGGCACCGATGAACTTCTGACCTTTACTGGGTTCAAACGGTCAGCCTTTTTACCCATGGATGGAGCCAACAGTCTTCTGTTCTGCTTATTGTCTCGGGATTATGTTTTCCTCTTCTCTTCAGGCCAGTCCCCTACCAGCAAGAGGGGGCTCTCTCTGGCTGACATCAATCACACAGAATCTTTAGAGCTGGAAGGCACATTAAAGGCCATCTAGGCTAACCCCTTCCTTTTACAGATGAGGAAACCGAGTCACTAAGAGCTTAAATGACTTTGCCAATGTTAAAGCAAATTCGATTCAAATGGCACTTGGCACAAAAGCCTGGTATACAGCAGGCGCTTAGCAAATGCCGACTGATTGATGGAAAACTTCCTGAGGGCAGGGAATATCTTTTTTTTTTTTTAATCTTTGCATCCTCAAAGCCTGCTTAATAAACGTTGGCTGAATTTAATGATATAATCAGATCTGATCAATGGAGAAAACTTTCAAATGCAAATACATTAACGAGAGCGAACATTCTTCTATAGTCTTAAGTCACCTGCCATGCTCATATAATAACCATGCTGCCAGATAACATCTATGTAGCACTTCAAGGTTTGACCATCACTTTACATGTATAATTTTGTTCAATTCTCACAACATCCCTGGGGAGTTGGCACCATTATGATTCCCATTTTACAGATGAGGTAGTAGAGGTGAGGGGGGTGACTTATAGCTAGTAAGTGTCTGAGGCTGGATTTGAACTCAGGACTTCACACTTCCAAGTCTAGCGCTCTGTGTGCTATGGTGCCACCTAGCTGCTTCACAACAACCCCCCTGCCTTTCCTGGCTTGTCTGCTCCTGATCTCGTCTACAGCTTCTTTGTACTCGGCTGACTGCACGTGGGGTCTCCCCCATCAGACTGGGAACTCCTTGAAAGCCGAGACTGTCTTCTGTCTGTGTTTCCCCAGCCCGTAACACAGTGGCACACAGTAGGTGCTTAATAAATGCTTAATGACTGACCCAGGGGAGTGGGGCATTGCTTTCATGCCCACTTTGCAGATGAGCCAGGGTATTTAAGCGACTTGTCCAGAGTCACAGGGCTAGGCTGCTTCCTGACCCCAGGCCCATCCTGCCTCTTTCCATGGTGCCGCACAGACTTTCGTGACAGACACCACATACAATCTGCATGGATGGCTCAAGAGTTCAACTGCCTTTCTCATTTTTCTCCATAGCCATTTCCATTCTCAAACTGCCAATCGAGATTTTTCATTTGCCCAATAACCACGGGGTACTGGCCTGCCCAGAGGCGGAGGAGCACCAGGGAGAACACTTAACTGTGTCTTAGCATCATTCCATGGAGGAACCCCTCAGCCCCTGAAACAAACAAAAGGCCTACCTGCCTAGCACCAGCACGGGCCGCTCCAGGATCCGGCACCAGTCCCCTCAGTTGCTGGCTCTGACCTGGGTGTGGACGAGCCTGAGGGAACAAAGAAAAAGCCAGATTCGAGATCTGATGCCACGGGATGGTTGGGGGAGGGGGGAAGGGGACACATCCATTTTAAACACCTGAAGCATCACTGAGACCACAGGTAGGGCATCAGAGAGAAATCCTGTCCCTAAAACCCTGGGCTTCCCTTTCAGAAGAGGGCCTCGGACTTGGGAATTAGAGAGAGCCGGGTTCTAATTCCACCTCATATAGCGATAGGCCCTATGGGGATACTATCTGTAACATTTGCCTATGGCAGTGGCATTGCGGGGGGATCAAGGTCAAATGAAATAAGTCATTTTTAGCAACTGGAAGGGACCTCAGACATCTGGTCCAACCACCTAGGGGTGAAGTCACTTCCCCAAACTAAATACAACCATCCACCCTGATATCCTGCCATCCCCCCTGTGGCTCAGTCCTCGAGTCCTGGGCACCTCATCACACCAACGCTGCCACGGCTCCTGGAGGAGTGGCTATGAGTCCACTGGCCCATGGATCTGATAACCACTCCTGTGGCTCTCCACACCAGAAAGCCCCTCCCCCTAACACCTCCTCATCCCCCATCCAAATGAAATCTCCTTCACTCAGCCCTGGGCCTGAGGTCAGTTAGACCTGAGGTCAAATCAGGCCTCAGACACGAGCTGTGTGACCTTAGATGGGTCTCTGTTTGCCTCAGTGTCCTCATCTGTGAAATGGGGCAATAACCTCTCAAGGCTGTTGCGTGGCTCAAATGAGATGATATTTGTAAAGAGCCCAGCATGGTAGGCGCTCTATAAATGTTAGCTATTATTACTACTAATAGTGTCTAGTCTAGTGCCCAGCATATAATAAGCAGGATGTAAATGTCAGCCATATATTACTTGGGTTATTATAATAATATTATGATTCTTGTCAATGGTGCCTAGGGCCTGGCGGATGGTGAGTACCATATAAATGTTAGCTATTTACTATTACTACTATGAATGGTGCCCAGCGCATGGCAAGGGGAGCAGGGAGCACCTTCCCAGCACAGGCAGAGGCCTGAGGACAGGGCTGATGTGTGAGAAAGAGCAAACCAGCAGGTTTGGCTGGACCCTGGAGCAGGGAGGGAAGCCATACATGCCTGAGGGGACTAAAAATGTGGGAGGGACCCAGGTGGGGAAGGGCTTTCAAAGGTCAGACCTGGGGTCGCTCTGGCATCTGAGTGGACAGAATGGAATGAGGAGAGACTGGAGGCAGGGAGGAGGCCGGTGCAATAGTCTGGGCAGAGGCAATGAAGGCCTGAACCAAGGGGGTGGCTATGTGAGTATGAGAAGGGTGTGGAGAAGAAATGTGCCATGGAGGTAGAATTAACAAAATCTGGACGATGATGACACAGATACGTGGAGGGAATGAGGGCATGGGAGCACCAGTTTTTAACCTGACCATAATTACCCAGCAACCACCTCGAACTTAACCGCTGAGTCCTGGGGAGTAACCTGGAAGTATATTATGTGTTGGAATCCGAACCCAGATCTTCTCGGTTCCAAGGCCAGTCCTCTGTCCATTCTACCCTGCTCCCCGTTACCAGACCTTCGCTTAAAGCTTATGCCGCCGAGCTTCACCAGGGAAGCTGGGCCACCTCGTCCAACCTTCATTCTACAGAAGCCCAGAGCAGTTTGGGGACTTACGGGATCACAGATTTGAAGCTATAAGTGGCTTTGAGTCCAGCCCTCTGGTTTCACAGAAGAAGAGACTGAGATGCAGAGGTGACCTGATGTGCCCGGGGTCACTCGGCTAATAAGGGTCTGAAAGTGAGATCTGAACCCAGGTTCAAATCCAAAGGCAGCGTCGATTGCCCTGTGACCTTCAGAGACCTGCACTACCAGAGTGCACTTGAAAAAACAACCCACAAACCAAACCAAAACAAAAACCTCGCTTATCCTTGGGTCCAAATAATTAAAAATAGGGCAGCTTGCCATGCCCCCCCCACTCCAGGTTCCCACATGACTAGAGGCAACGGTGGAGGGTGGGGGGCCCACACACGGGGGTGCCGAGGCAGGGGACCATCCAGCCTGGCAAGCCAGCTGCCCTCCCAGTGACTCGCAGTGACCCTAGAACAGGCGAGCCATTGTTTGCCCCACAAAGGCTGGGAAAGGGTAACATTCAAGATGCGGAACAAGGTGACCTATTTATAAAACCTCCTTTCACCTGAAGATTAAATAACATCCTCCCGCCCCCACCCCTCCTCCTCCGCTTTCAGCCCCTGGCCCTGGGGCTCCTCCTCCCTCCCCCCATGCTGGCAGAGGCAGCCCAGGAACCTGCAAGTGAAGTGGTGGTGGCATTCTCTGATTACTACAACTCCCCACCCCCACCCCCAGCCCAGGAGAGAGAGGCTGGGAGCTGGTTAGCTCCCAAGGAGCCAAGGTACTCTCTGTGTCTCGGTCTCTCTTTCTCTTTCTGTGCCTCTATCTCCTCTCTCTTTGTCTCTGTCTCTCTATCTCCTCTCTCCGTCTCCCTGTCTGTCTCTCTCTTCGTCTACCCAGCCGTCAAAATAAGCTTCCTAAGGCACAGGTGTATAATCGGGGTAGAGTTCGGGAGCTGGAAGGTCACACGGTTCAGCCCCCTCCATGGAATATTGATGTCCATAAAGGTGAAGCGACTTCAGATCCAAGCAGGCGGTAAAAATGGCAAAGCTGGGAATCCTCAGTGGTTCCCTATTGCCTCTAGATAATCCCTCTGGCATCTAAAGGCCCCCTCCATCTGACTCCCGTCTTCCCAGACTTCTTTCACATTTTCCCCTTTATGAACCTCCCAGCCCCAAGACCTCTTCGTCCTGTGCCTCTGCCTGCGTACCTGTCTCTCCCAACACCACACTGACCTCCCTTTCTCCTCACCTTAGCCTCTTAGAATCCCAGCAGCTCGGTGGCCCAGTGGACAGAACCCTGGGTTTAGAGTCAGAAAGACCTGAGCTCAAATCTAGCCCCAGATAATTAACAGCTGTAGAACCAAGTCACTTTACCTCTGAGTAACCTCTGAGGGTTGTTGGATCCAATGAGATAACAGATGGAACGTGCTTTGCAAACCTTAAAGCCTAGAGAGGTTTAAGCTGTTATTAAGCGCCATGAATCCAGAGACAGTTTTGGTTGCTGTCTCTGTATTTATTACTGGTGCCTAGCACATTACCTAGAGCTCCATAAATGCCTCTGGACTGAACAAAATCCAGACCTCCACTTGTGTGTTGTGTTTCACATACAGCCAGTCCTCATCACCCCTAGGGAGGCTATTTATTAACCCACCCAAAAGTCACACGGACAGGGGTGGGGAACCTGTGGCCTACCCTCCAGGTCCTCGAGTGCGGGCCACGCTCCTGTGGCCGCAGTTTCCCCACCCCTGCTTAAGAGCCAGAGCTGTTTTTCCTTTTGCCTTTGTCCCTTTGGTCCCCGGTACATAGGAGACAGAATGCCAAGGAGAGGTGCAAACGCCCTCCTAAGTCCTAGTGACTTAGTGAAGTCCCTTTGCATTTAGCTGGGTCAGGTGCTTAGCAATGCCTTCTGCCCACGAATGAACAGAATGAGCCCTCTGCTCTGACCCTCAGGAAGTTCAATTCAATTAATCATTTGCTGGAATGAGTTCAGAAAGCTTGTCCTGTTGGGGGGTGGGGGTGGGGGTGGGGCTCCAGTAAAAGCACCAACAGTCCCTAAGCCGTCCCCTTTGACCTTAAAGGGCACAAACACACCTGCCTTCCACCTCCAGAAGGCCCCAAATGACTCATCAACAGCATTCAGAAAACCACACAATCAGTTAAAGCCGTGGTCCCCTGGGAAATCGGGCCTGTATTCATTTAGATACGAAAAATTAAAAGTGAAAAAAATAAAAGTTACTGGCTGTACCAACCATCACCACCACGGGTACATCATTCCGTCTTTGTGGCCAGATGTTCCTCTCCTTGAGAAAGCCCACTTCTTAGAAGGGGGATAGACAGTCGGTCCATAAACATTTATTAAGCACCTGCTATATGCCAGGCATGATCGATAGAGAGTCGATGCTGTCCTCGAATGTTAACTTGACAACTTCACAAATGAGACCAAACACACCGCCCAACCACTGGATTCCATTTCAGAAGCCCATGGAAAAAAGTACTGGGTTCAAACCCTGGCTCTCTCTCTGACCCCATGTATGACCTTGATCAAATAATTTCAGCTCTATGCCTCTCAGTTTTCCTCATTCATAAAGGGAGGGCTTTGGACCAGAAGACCCCTGCAGTCCCTTATACCTCTAAATAACTTAACCTCTTCATGTCAGTCTTCCTTCTGTTAAGATGAGAGATCTGAACTATTTGAGTTGTGTGGCCTTGAGCAGATCACCCTTCTAGGCCTCAACGTCCTCCTCAGGAAAATGAAGGGAGTGGACTGGGTGACCTCCAAGGTCCTTTTCAGGTCTCAACCTAGGACTCCATCGACGAGCCCTACCTTATGGGCTGAGTGTTCGCGGAGTTTTAAAAAGCTCTCAGAATTCTGCCCTTGCAATAGTGCCTACTCACAGAGAGCCATTAAGTCCTGCTTCCTGCCTCTTCCTTCCTGAAAAGTCCCAGAGTAGGAATACCATCTATATACCTTTGCCTAGAAAAAGCTCACCAACGGCTTGAGTAACAAGCGCTTTGGGCCATTAGGTATACAGGCAACTGCTCTCAACCTGGGGCAGCTAGGCGGTGCAGCCGACAGAGTACTGGCCCTGGAGTCAGGAGGACCCGAGTCCAAATCCGACCTCAGACACTTACTAGCAATGTGACCCCCGCAAGTCACTTAACCCCAATGCCTCAAAAAAAAAAAGTCAAAGGAAGGGAGTTAGATTAGCCGTACTCTAAGGTTTGTTAAACATGAAAGACAATGTGATAAATTGCCATTGCCAAAAGATCTGGGTTCAAGGTCAAGTATTGTAAAAGCCTCCTAACTGGTCTCCATGTCTCAAGCCTGTCTCGACTCTAGTACGTCCTACACAACGATGCCAAAGTTATTTTCCTTAAGTACAGATCTGATGGTGCTGCTTCCCTACTTGCCTCTAGAACAAAACCTCTCTTTAGCCTTTACAGCCCTTCATGACCTAGCCTATCTTTCCAGCTTCAACGGATATAATTCCTCTTCCTCCCAAACCTTGCAATCCAACAAAACCGGCCTTCTCTCTGTTTCTCGTACAAGTGCAACCTTCATCTCCCACCTCTGCACCTTTGCACAGGGCTTGACTGCAGTCCTTCTTTGCCTCTGCTCCACGGAGTCCTTCTCTACCATTAAGATGCAAGAAAGTCTTTCATGATCCTCAATCCCCTTCCCTTCTCCCATCAACTGCTGGTGCCCCCCCCTCCACCCCCAACTACCATATGCCTAATGACTTGGTCTGTAGTTATTTAGATTTACGGTATATGTATTTTTAGATGTGCTTACTGTCTCCCCATATTAGAATGCAACCAGTACGAAGGAAGCAATGGCGTCATTCTTTGTACTTGCATTCCTAGGGCCTAGTGCACAGCTGATCCTTAATTAGTTAATTAATTAATTGATTAATTGATCACAGATGGATAAGTCCTGGCTCGGCCCTCACTACCTATGTACTCTTGGTCTCGTGACCCATCAAAACTTTCCTCATTTCTATTTCCCACTCACCTCCAGTCATTTTACCTGGAAGTGCCCCAAGGCTAAAGCGCTGGTGACTCACATCTGTCCCCACGAGTGCCCGCCGCTGAGCCCAGACTTCTATTTGGCTCCATCACCACCTCCACTCAAGTTTCTTTAATCAGGGTTTTGTAACTGGCAGCTTGTTGTTGTGTCTGTCCTTCATTCTCGAAGAGGACCATGGCATCGGGGAATGAAGACATGACCTGCGGTTGCCTGTGATTTGAGGGAGGGAAGGCTGTGCGAGGTTGCCAGCCTCACTTTCTCCTCCAGAGCCATGTGGGTCCAGTGACCAGAAATTCATCAGGATGACTGGAGATGGCCTAGGACGGGTTCTCACTTTGAGTGAAGCAACCCCCATTCGGTGAATAGGCCTCTTTAAGAAATGAGTCAAGAGATGGCCCTTTCAATAATAATAATAATAATAATAATAATAATAATAATAATAATAATAATAAACATCAAACTGGGAGGGGAAGACCCTCAGGGTTGCTGTTCCAAAAAGAAAGTTACTACTGACATTCACTGAGCCAAGAGAGCCTGAAAAAAGGGCAGATTCCCACATGAGGTGCTATCCCTCCAACTGAAAGGCAGCGGACAAGTGAATTTTAGGATTAGAGATAACTCAATCTACTGTCTTTTGGGGTGTGTGTGTGTGTGTGTGTGTGTGTGTGTGTGTGTGTGTGTGTGTGTGTGTGTTCATAATCCACCAGCAGTGGCCAAATGAAAAGCAGAGCCTAAGGACTGTGTGACCTTGGGTAGGTTATTTCTCATTGCTGGAGACCGGGATCCTTTAGCTACAAGGGAAGGTCAAAAGCCTTCTCAATCTGAAAACTTGTTTTTCAGCCATGTCTGACTCTTCATGACCCATTTTATGGTTTTCCTGGTAGACAGTAGACTGGTTGGCCATCTCCTTCTCCAGCTCATTTTACAGATGAGGAAACTGAGGCAAACAGGGTGAAGTGAGTTGCCCAGGGTCACGCAGCTAGGAAGCATCTGAGGCCAGATTTGAACTCAGGAAGATAAGTCTTCCTGACTCCAGGCCTAGCGTTCTAAAAAACTAGCATTCTCATAGAGAGAGGGGTAGGGGCTTTCACCTTTGCCAGCATGCATGGTACTTAGAGAAGCGGGACTCTATTTGTTGGTGCCATAGGAACAGGCCTCCGAGGCAAATCTGAGTATGCTGGCTACTCCTCCTCCCCTGCCCTCTCTTCCCTGCCCCATTGCCAGCCTTCAAGACTCAAGTTCAGGTGCCAACGCTTACAGGAGGCCTTGCCTTAGGTTTTCTTCTCCCCCCAGTACTGCTGGTAGTGGGTGACACCCCCTCCAAGTTACTTTGTCAGCTAGGTTAGAGGGCTAAGCCTGGAGTCAAGGAGACCTCAGTTCAAATCCAGCCTCAGACCCCTTCCTGGGTGAGTCACTTAACCTTGATCTGCCTCAGTTTCCCCATCTGTTAGACCACATGACCTCTAAAAGGTCTTAAGAATCTAACTCTATGATCATCTGGCACCAAACGGAACAAGGAGGCATCGCCGGTCAGAGAAGCAAAGCAGGGGTCTGGTTCTCTATCTGTCCAGTGCTTTATCCATTTATCAAATCAGATCAAGAGAACCCTATGAGACAGGCGATATTAACCCCTATTTATGGGTGGGAAAACTGAGGTTTGGCCAGAATCAGCCAGCTAGTAAAGCAGCATCTGGGGTAGAATTAGAAGCCAGGTCCTCTGACTTCCAAGCATCAGAAGATGCCCGCTGTGACAAATACTCAGCATTTATGCCTTCCCCAGCAGGAAAGGGATTTAGAAGTCACGCTGGCCCAGAGTGATCCCAAAGGCCCTCCCCCTACATGAGCACCAGCAAAATGCATCCCAAGGAAGGACCCTTCTTTGCTGAGCAAAGACTCTCATGTTTTGAGGCAACCCTTGCAAGCTTGAGAGCTGAGCACAAGGGGAGCCCTCGCCATCCAAGACTGCCCGAGGGCCGTGCAGCTCAATTCATGGTGCTGGGCGCGCGTGTGTGTGTGGGGTGTGTCACACGTTGGAGCGGGACACATGCCCGTGGTACAACCCCGCCCAGCAACCTTCATCCCAGAGTCGGCATCCTGAGTGTGTAGGGATGGCCGAGGGACCGGATGAGGCCTGCAGGCAGCTGCCAGGCGGCACCTTTGTCTTTGAGGTCCCAGTTACAACACACGTGCGCAGTCAGCAGCATTCCCAGGTGGTAACCCTAAGAGCCTTCTAGAGCCCAATTAATGTGTTCTATGTCACCAGGAAAGGCAAAGAGATGGAAAAGTCCAGAGTGGTGGGTTTGGCGGGGAGAGCCACGTCCAGAATACCTGTACGCCTGTATGCCCTCTAATATCTCCAGGGGTACAGCCCTTGCCAAGGCCAGGGGCTGGGGGAGGAAATAACCCAAAAGTCCAACAGCGAGGACCAGAGATCAGGGAGAAGGCAAGAGCTGGTGGGACAATGGACCCTTCACTGACCCGTGAATACGATCCTTGTGGAACCGAGACGGGATCACCAGAGACATACACTGCTTTCTCAATTCTCCAGCTTGCTACCAAAACACCAAAAATCAACATTCCAAAGCCATTCCAAATGGCGGGGTTCTCCTTTCCAGAGGGCAGCTGGGGAGGACAGATCGAGAAGGCGAACACTCTGAGTTCTTATCTCCCTATGTCCATCATGGTACGAAGAGCAGAGGTTTGGGAGTCAGAGGGCATGGGTTCAAATCCTGCCTCTGACATTGGCTACCTTTGGCAAGCACCTCCTTCGTCAAATGACTAGATGGCCTCTCAGGTCCCTTCTAGAGAAGGATCTACAATCCTATTACTTTCCTAGGCCTCAGTTTCCCTCTCTGTCTCTAGGGCTAAGATCCTATGACTCACGTGGTGATTAGAAAAAGAACTCACAAGGAGAGCCCATGAGACCCTCGGTTCACACACAGTTTGACACAGTATCTCTAGCTCCGAATGGTCCATCAGTTTTCTAGGAAAATCACAACCTGGCCACAATCTGGCCTCCGTAGACACTCACTAGCTGGGTGACCCTAAACGAGTGACCTCCCCTCCCCTCTCGCCCCCGACAACTGCTCCCGACTCCTCTGGAAGCACACAGAAGGTGCCCCCCAGGGAGGTCCTCACAATTGGGACAATTGCCGCTGGGCTGTGCCTGGCAGGGCAGGACGCTGACGGGCCCGGCTCTCTCTCGGGGGCACAAAGGCCCACACAAAAGGCCCATTCAGGCCTTCACAGCCGTCACCCGCTGGGAGCGCTCCTTCCCACTCCATGGGAGGAGATTAGCGCACCAGCACGGTGGGCTGCAGAAATGGAAAAACCTTCAGCCTTCCCCCACCGACAATGCCAGCTCTGCCCCCCTTCCCCCTAGAGAAGCAATTTAAAAAATCATCTTTCTTAAAGGGCTGCCTTCTAATTTAGGGGTCTCCAGCGGTGCTGGGCTCTTCTCCTTTCAAACCTAGAAGTGCAGTGAGGAAGGAGGGCGGGATGGGGAGATGGGAGAAGCAGGGCTAAGTCTTAGCCCTGCCACTCTGTGCACGGGGGGTGGAGCGTTTCATTTTTCTGGAAAAACTGTCAAGCTGGAAAAAAAATCAAAGCAGAAATGGAGGGTGGTCTTTTTTAAAAATATATTTTCATAACTGGATTTCAATATAATTGTACGTATTCTATTTTATGCCTTTAGAAACATCAATCAGTGACCGTTTATTAAGCGCCTACTGTGTGCTACTGAGCTAAAAGTGAGGGATTGGCGTTGGGATAGTCCTTGCCCTAGTCAGAGGAGCTTATGGGAGTCTCATGGGAGAGACAAGAAACAAACAAATATTTACAAACAGGATAAATATACATAAGGATAAATACAGGATATATAAATATACAGGATAATTAGGGAACAATTAACAGAAGGAAGGGGCAGCTAGGCGGCTCGGTGGATGACCCGGAGACAGGAATATTCATCTTTCTGACTCCAAATCTGGCCTCGCTTCCTAACTGTGTGACCCTGGGCAAGTGACTTCACTCTTTGCCTCAGTTTCCTCATCTGTAAAATGAGCTGGAGAAGGAAATGGCAAACCACTCCAGTATTTTTGCGAGAAAACCCTAAATGGGGTCACCAAGAGTTAGACATGACTGAAAAATGTCTGAACTAAAGAGAGAGAAGGCACTAGAATTAAGAGGAGGTGGGAAAGACTTCCTGTAGAAGATGGGGTTTTGGTGAAAAGGGGGTCCATAGGCTTCCCCAGGCTGCTAAAGGGGATCTATGACCCAGTGGTACCAGACAGATTCTTCTGCCTCACTTTTCTTAGTATCCTCAGCACAGTGTCTGTCTGGCATACAGTAGGTGCTTAATAAATGCTAGTTGACTGCCTGATTGAAACCCATGCTCAACTAAACATCCAATAAGTATTTCTCAAGGCACTGTGTTGGGGATACAAAAAGAATGAGGCAATCCCTGCCCTCAAGGATCTTACATGTACCTTCGGGCTGCTGGTGGAGAGGACCATGCATGCATACCTACAGAATAAATTCTGAATAAATACAGGAAATGTCAGTTCAAGGTGGTTTGTGGAAGGAGTGGGGGGGAGCAGGATGATAAAAAGTTTTGTGTAGAAGGTGGTGTCTGAAGGAAAAGGAGGAGACTCAAAGGTGGAAAAGATGATGCTGGACTTGGGAACCTTATCTCCTGGGTTCAAATCTCACTTTGGATGCTTGCTCTGGGAAAGTTAATTTTTCCAAGCCTCAGTTTACCCATCTGTGAAATGGGCGCAACAATAATTCTCCCTTCCAGGGCTATTGTTCGCGACATACAAGGGAAGTTGTTTTGTGACCCTAAAAGTGGAAGCTACTATATTATTTATCTATGAGGGGCCAGGGTGAACTCTTTTGATGACCCTAAGGGAGGACACATGGACTGGAGTGGCAGGGGACAGGCAGGTGTGGATGGGCTGTGCTGAGAGGGAAGACAGAAACTGATGGAAGTGCCAGGCGCTGAGACTCAAGTGGTTTGGAAGATCTCACATACTGTGGAAAACAGGAGACTTCCATCCCTGCCGGTGGAAGGCCCTGGAAGGCCAGGATGGTTTGGTTTTGACTCTGTGTACCTAGCATAGTGCCGGGCACATTAAGGCTCATTGAACTCCATGAAGAAGACGGAGCTCCCTACCCAAACCCCTTCCCAACAATCTGACCTGCCCCACTCTGCCATTCTTCCTTATGGACCCTGGGAACTGAGCTGCGAAGGAGACGGGGCAGGGGGCTGCGACATCTGGGAGCCATCATCTCAGTATGTGGCTGGTTCTACGATCCCAGTGGGTCAAGCTGGGCGTAGAGATGGGAGAGAAGGAGGCATGCCCTGAATACATCTGCCACAAGGCTGAAGGTCATGAGGTCACAGAGCTAACAGGACATCTAATAAACAGGACAATCTAACCTCCCACCTTAGAGGCCCAAGGCAGGGAAGTGGCTTAAGACTATAGATTTAGGGCTGGACAGGCTCAAAGGTCACTGATCCAAACCCCTCATTTTAACAATGAGCAAAGTGAGATCCAGGAGACTCAAGAAGACTTGCCCATGGTCACGAAGGCTGTGAGCATGAGAGGCCTGCAGCCAGTGCACCCTCTAAGGCTGAGCGTTACCCCATCACGCAATTCCCCCTGACCAGGGCCCAGCATCTAGAGACACATGCCTGGGAATAAACTTCTTGGAATCTCCAAGTCACAAGAGAACCCGAGGGCCATCTAGACCAACTTGTGTCCAAAGAGGAACTGGGCTTGTCTGGGCAAGGTCCAAGTTGGGGGAGGAAAGTGACGAGTCACCAAGGAGGAAAATGAAGAGACTGGCCACCGCGAGAGCGACCAGAAACAAAGGCCCAGGTGAGCCGACGGCCCGAGGGAGGAGGCTAACTCTGAGGGTGGCGCCCCGGTCTCCGGCGCTGCAGGCGCCCAAACCGTGGGCCAAGCTGGGTCATGCTGGTCACAGATACAGATCAGAGTTAGCGATCTCCATCCATCCAGCACACGCCTCCGCATAGCCGGCCTGTGACATCACAGGGCCACATTTAGAAAGGTACTTCCTCCACAAGTTTAACTTTCCATAAAATTAAAAACAGAAAAATGTTTACCTTTGCAATAAAAAAAAAAGGCAGTGCAGGCCATATGAACCCACTCCCTGCTCCCTGGCAAGCCTGGCCCCAGGGCCAAGATTGCTCCCAGACTACAAAGATACGGGCGGGCGGGATTGAAAACTCTCAACAGCATTCCCCTCCCCTTTTCACATTCTCGTGAGCGGCACCAGGGATGGATTTCATTTCTGGGGACCTCTCGAGTGACAGAACAAAGGCTGAACCATGCGCTGAAGGCGGCACCGGCTCGTACCTCGTGCCCTCTCCTCCTTTATCCAATCACCGTGCCCACTGCATATTTCTGATGCTGCCCAGAGTTTCCATTCTCATATCAAAAGTGACTTTTCTGCCGAGCGGGGAAATCTGCCAACAAAACAAGCCATGGGGACTGAAGCTTGGACAAAAACCCTTTCCCCTCCAAACATGCTCACAATGAATCACCGGAGCCTAATGGGAGCAGCAGCTGTGGATGGCAAAAGGCTCCTAGGAGAAAGATGTGTGTACGTCACAGGCCAGGCCTTCCCTCTCCTCTGTCCCCAGCCAACCCAACCTGACCTTCGAGGAGCCATGGGGAGAGAGGAAGGGAGGGAGGGAAAGAAAGGAAGGAAGGAGAGAGAGAAGGACGGAGGGAGGAAGGGAAAGAAAGGAAGGAAGGAAGGGAAAAAGCATTTATCAAGTGTGTGCCAGGCTATGTGCTTTACGAAAAAAATGATGATGATGAGGGCTCTTCTATTTATCCATCTACCCATCCCTCTGTCTAACCATCTATCTATTCATCTATCTATCCATCTCTCTCTATATCTCTCCATCCCTCTATTTATCTATCTATTCTCCATCCCTCCATCTCTCCATCTATCTATGTCTCCATCCCGCCATCTATCTCTCCATCCCTCCATCTATCTCTCCATCCATCCATCTCTCTATATCTCTCCATCCCTCCATCTCTTCATCCATCTATCTCTCCATCCCTCCATCTATTTCTCCATCCATCCATCTGTGTGTCTATCTATTAGTCAATCCATCTATCTATCCATCCATCCCCCTCTCTATCCCTCCATCCCCCCTCCCCTCTATCATCCCTTGGCATCTTTCTCCAGTACTATTTTTGACTTTGTCACTATGCTGCTCATAGAACCTTCAGTGAGTCCCCATTCTCTGCCTAGAGTTCAGCTCTAAACCTGTCTGCCTCTTTTCGTCATAACCTCTTCTGGTTCTCTCCTGGGATCTCATTCTCACCCTGGCCACTTTAAACTTGTCCTGAAGAACAAGGTTCCTGTTCAGTCATAAGTTGGTAACTGTTGCCAACTCTGAGATGCGGTAAGGGTCTCCACCACTGGAGGAGGAGCCCACCTCAACAAGGTCCTCTGAAGTCTAACCTTCTCCATGCAAGTCTCCCCTCTCTCCGTGACTCAGTTTTGGGGGTAGGGACTGACTAGCTGAGCTCTGAGGCTTATCTCACCAGCAAATCCCTGGGAATGATCAACGTGGCAGAGAAGGGACTGTGCCTCAACTGCAGTCAGCAGAGTCGGAGGACCTGGGTGCAAATCTCGCCCATGTGACCCAGAACATAGTAGGCACTTAATAAATATTGGTCCCATCTTTGAGCCTCATTTATTTTTTTAACATTTACAAGGAAAAGGAAAAAAAAGATGGCAGGCCATAGCAAATCTGGGGGAACAAGGCTCTGGAAGAAAAAGGGCTTTCCCAAGGAAATCCAATTCCTCAGGAAGGGGACTGGACCCAGCTAGTTCCCAGAAAGGTCCTGGGCTGTCCTTGGATCAGCCCTGGCCTCTGCCTGAAGCAGACCGAGGCAAAAGGGGCCTTGGTTACCACAGAAAGAAAAACAAACACTACACACACACACACACACACACACACACACACACACCCCGGCACTGCCCAGCTCCGAGAACGGCCATCTCTTAGCTGCTGGTAACAATTACAAGGTGATTTTCTTTTCTTTCTTTAAAATAAAACCTTACGACAGCACAGAGATTGCAGAAACGAAGGCCCGCTAGGAGCAGCCCTTCCTACAAATCCACCCCTGCCACTATTTCCGTCCCCCTCCTCCCCCAGGATCTGGGAAACCGAGCTCCAACCCCATGAAAATAAGACTCAGAAAGGCCTGACTCTGACTCCCCAAAGAAGCCAGAGCAAACAGACACTGGAGTATTGACATTCTCATAAAGTTTGTCAGCCGCTGAATCGATGGCTAAGTAAAAATGTTCCTTCCTTTACAGGAACGGACACCCGTGAGTGGCACACCTCGGAGGCCCCTTTTGGGTTCCTGAAAGACTTCACTTTTTCAAGTGCACTTGGGGTTCGCTCAGCACCTGCACAAGTGGGGGGAGACTCCCCGCTGCCACTTTTGCAACCTCCCCGTTCTCATCTTTGTGAAAGGAAGAGAAGCTCACCCCAGGGGCAAATTAGCATAAGGAAACTCATTAACACTGCAGTTATGAAACATTTTGGGATGACCAGCCTGGCTGGCTGCCAGAGCAGAGAACCCAGAGCTGAGTCCCTCTCTCCACTTCTGCTGCCAAGTCCAATAAACTACAGGGCGACTCCATGCCAATAGGGAAAGAGAAAGAAGCTGGAGAACAGTACTCTGTGTTAGTCGACCAGTTTATAAGCATTTATTAAGCACCTGCTATATACCAGACACAGTGCTAAGGCAGCAGGGGATCCGAAGAAAGCCAAATGCAGTAACAGCTCTCTGGAGGAGCTCACAATATAATGGATTAATTTTCTAAGTTGCATTAATTAGTTCTCCCATCATGCCCCCCACAAAGTCCAAACATCTAGGGATTGGTCCATCCCCCTCTACTTCTCACCAGGAGACATGGTGCATGCTATTCTCTTGGGGACACCAACTCCTACGGCACAGAACGATGCCCAAGCAGGGTCTCCTCATACTCACTAAGGGCCCAAAGCTCTCTCTGCTTGGCCAGAGAAAGAGGAAGCCTCCCATGCAGAGAAGGGGAGTCACTTGTGAATGAATCACCATTCCACCCAGGCCCCTCGGGCCCCACAGGCATTGCTTCATTGCATCGGGTTTCAGTGAAATCTGACTGGGCCCCGGGACTCAAAGGTGGGGAGAGGCAGACCAGAACAAGAAGAATTCTCTCCTTCCCTCTAACGTCTGGGTTGACAATCAGCAGCTCCCCTCCCTCCAAAATTATTCTTACAAAAGGGGTGCTGATAGGGAAGCGTGTCTCCCGGGAAAGAAGGGGTTAAATGAGGTCTGGTCATCCTTCTCCAGGAGGGCACCTGCCATCTCTTCTGGGTCACCCCCAAGATCAGCCATCCATCCATTCATTGGGGGCCAGTCTCTCCAGCCCTCTGCTACTGGGGCCAGAGCCGCCTACCTAATTTCCTCTTCCCTTGCACCCATCCGTTTTACTTCACACAAATCTGCCAGCCAGCAGAAGAGTCTCAAGTTACCCCCTTGTTCCCCCTCCCCCCCATCTCTACCCAAACGAGCCCCAAGTGGATGAAAGACGCAGGGAGGGAGAAACGCTCCTGCCCCCCCCCCACCCAGAGAGAGACGGATGAATGAAGGCCTCTCTTTCCCAGGCAGGGAGTTCCAGATGGCTGCCTCGGGGGGAGACCCGAGCCCCCTAGCAGGCACCTGGGGGAGCAGGCGCGGCAGCCTGGGCTCCTAGAAAGTGTCCTTCAGATCTCTGAGCATGAATCACAGTCCCCAAAGAGCTCCCGCGGGGGCCGAGAGCCCACTCCCTCCCTGCCAAGGGGACGGCAGGCCCACAAGGGATGAGATGCTACCGTCCATCAAAGGGGAGCAGAATTAAGACTCAGAAAGCGGAATCTGACACTTCCTACGAGTCAAGCCAAGGGGAGCGGCTTCTCCCTCCCTCTTCTCTCTCGTCATAAGGGTTTCCCGGGCAGAGAGGTCCCAGCAAGGCTGGCCATTGGGGTGGTCTTTTTTTTTTAACAAATAAAAACAGCAGCAGCTTGGGAAAAGAGAAGGGCGGGCAGCTGGCGGATGGGTGGGCGAGGGGCCGGGCTGCCAGGGATACAGATGCAGCAGGCCTTGGATAATGCTACTGGGTTCCAGAAGGAGTTGAGGGGTGGGAGGGAGGGATGCAGGAAAAAAAAAAAAAAGACCCTACAACTCGAGCCTCAGCAATGGAGCAGAAGGCCAGATGAGGCCGCCGGGTCCTAATGCCACAAAGATGGAGGTCTGGGGGCTTAGAAGGGAGACGGCATCCCACATCCCCCCACTTTTTATTAAGAGAATTTGGTGGGAATTCCCTCCCCCACCTGGTGTTATTATCAGCGGGCTGAGTCACCCCTGGTTCTACCAGGACAAGGAGGCCCTGAGGTGGAAGAGGCCCCAGAAGCCTTGAGGAAGCCTCTGAGCTAAGAACCTCATTCTGCCCCCCCATTTTTTCTTTTTTTTCTAGTCTTACTTTTATTAATAACTTTTATTTTTATATATTATAATATTTCACTATTTCTCAAACATTACTCCCTCCCCCAGGCCATCCCTTATAATAAAGATTTAAAATGAGAAAGAAAAAAGTAGCTCAACCAAACCAACACATCAACTGTGTCACTGCCTCTGATAGTGTATGTGACATCTCATACCCATAGGCCCCCACCTGCCTGGCGTTTAGGTATCCAGCCAGCCAATAAACAATTATTAAGTACCTAGGATGTGTGTGCTAAGGGCTAGGGATAAAAAAAAAAAAGGCAAAAGACAGACCCTGCCCTCAAGGCAATAAAGAATATAAAGGCTTGAGGGCAACCTGAGGACACACAACCCGGTACTGAGCAAAGAGGGCAGAACCAGGAGAAGCCAGTACAACGCCCCAAAAGGCAGCCAGATACTGAGGAGCTCTAACACCCATGCGTGAGAAGAGATGAGGAGGCACATTTTCTTCTGCTCTGGAGAGAAGTGGTGGACTACTGGTAAGGAACGTTGTATACACTATCAGACTTAATTGTTAATACAGGTTTTGTCTGCTTAACCATTTTTCTTTGAAAAAGGGGAGGGTAGGAAGGAAGAGTACACAGGGAGAAGGCTGAACTACAAAGACAGAAAGCAGCCTGCTCTCAAAAGGCTTGTAATCTAAAGGGGGAGAAAAAAAAAAGCCTCATCCGCCCATCTCCTCCGGCTCTGTGGCTATCTGTATCTAAGTGCCACATGGGAGGCACGAGGTAATACGCGTGGGGGCGGGAAGGGAGGGGGCACAGCAGGATCACGGGAAGCTTCAGGTCTTGGGGGCTTTATGGGATGATTCGGGTTTCCCCAGTAGAGCTGTGCTTTCTGTGTGTCTCTCAACGTTGGGGAGCTATGATGCCCCAGTGAAGGGCCCGTCATCACCTACACCTGAGAAGATACAAGGCTTATTCTGGAGAAAAGCAAGCACGGTCCTCTTCTCCACTCACCACCTCCTGACTGGCCTCCCTGCCTCCGACGCCTCTCTGTCCAATCTATCCTCTACTCAGCCGCCAAAGAGATAGGCCTAAAACAACAGATCTGATTATGTCACGCCATTGGAAAGAGCACCGGGTCTGGTGTTAGGAAGACCTGAGTTCAAATTCAGCCTCTGGGCCTTCCTGGGCAAGCTGCTTTAACTGCTGTTGCCTCTGTTTCCTCATCTGTAAAATGGGATCTACCCCCCAAGATTGTGGTAAGGTTCGGAGATGAGATAATATTTGTAAAAAAGCCCATAGCAAGTATCTGGCAAACAGTAAGAGCTTAATAAAAGCTTCTTCTCTTCCCTTCCCTTCCCCCAGGGTGCAAGGCCTGTTCTGGCTTTGTATTTGAATCCCTCTTTTAAGCGGGGGTAGACACCACCAAGGTGAGTCTTTACCGCTGACTCATTAGAGACAGACTAACCGGGAGCCAAAAGGGAGCGTCGGAGATGTGGCCGTCGGTCGCCAGCCTCTGGTTTCCGGACAGGAACTAGGAGATGCCTATAAATGGCCACCTAATGGATTTCTATTTACACGGCACCGGTGCAGGAGACCTGGGAGGGATGAAAGGGGGAGAGGCTGGAGAAGCACCCAGAGGGGCCCGAATGCAACACCTTTGGAAGCCTTTTCCAGCGAGGTGCCCACCAAACGCGGCCGGAGGAGAGCAGCCTGCCCTCCCTAAAAGGGTGCCACGCTGGTCTTTGTTTTTAAATCAATGCCCCTCGAAGAGGAAGGCAGTGTGAGGGGGGCGTGAACTTAGAAAAGAAAGCGAAGAGGTCATTTAATATACAATAAAGCAACAGAATCCCATTTAATAATATAATCTAAGGAGCGTTTGATTAAGTACATACTGGTACTTAATGGGGGAGGGGAAGGAGGAGGAGGGGGAGAGAAGTGGAGGGGGGAGGAGGAAGAGAAGGGGTATTCATATGGTCCCTTAAGGTTTGCTAAGCACAGAGCAGACGTTATCTCAAGATATCTCGTCTCCCATCTTCTGGCCTTTGCGCAGGCCATTTTCCCATGCCTGGAATGCACGCCTTCTCCACCTCCGCCTCTCGGATTTTCCTTCCTTCAGTGCTGGACTTAAGCGCCCCCTCCTATGTGAGGCCATCCCTGCTACCCACCACTCAACAGTTAATGCCTCTGATGAAAAATATGAGGTAATCTGAGAGAGGGAGGTAATGTGGAATAATGGACAGAGAAGCTGGCCTTGGTGTCGGGGAGGCCTGGGTTCAAGTCTTGGCTGTGATGTACCCCATGTTTGACCCTGGGCGAGTCTCTTAACTTTTTAGCGCCTTGGGCACCATCTGGAGACCCTTCACTGCAGAAAAGGCACCCACCTGAAGCAAATAAAGGAAATTCTTCACTGGGGGCCCATGTAGTCACAGGCCTTCATTTTACAGATGAGGTACTGAAGCCCAGGGAGTTTAAGTGACACGCCCATGATCATACAGGGAATAAATAACTCAGACAGAATTGGAATCCAGAGCAAGTATTTTCATTGTACTATAATAAGTCAGAAAGACCCGGGTTTGAATCCCACTGCCTTTATGACACAAAGCAAATCACTGCGACACCTCTGAGAACCTCAGTTTTTCTACCCACAAAATGGGGATCATAGCAGCTTTAAACGTCTCCACCTCGCATTGTGACTGGGAGGCTCAAATGAGAATATCTCTAAAGTGCCACCCCCCCCAAGCTTTAGAGCAACTTGGCAGTATCAGTTGGAGGGTATGTTGAAGTCTAGCTTCTGACACATCCTGGCTTTCTCTCAATGGCCCTCAAAAACTGTCTAAGGCTAAGCTGCAAAACACGCCGGTGAGCGCTGGTGGAGGGGACTTCCTCGCTGGCACTTCTCTGTAATGACGAAAACACAGGCCAGGTCCCAGCTCCCTCTCTCCCCACGGCCACTGTCCTCTGCCCCAAATGAACATGTAAATTTTTTAAAAATGCAATTGTTTCAATGATCAAAAAATTATTTTCTCTCCTTCCTAGTACCTTCTCACTCTCTTAACCCCTCCACCATGCTATCATCCTTAGACACAAAGAGATGAGACTCCAAGAGAAGCACATTCATCACACCCCTTCCAAGAAAATTCCACTAATGATCTGTTCAGAGAGAGAGGTGGGGGTGACCATGGCCAAAGTCGGCCAATTCCGAGAACCAAGTCACGCCAACGGAGGTGTCTGGGGTGGCCCAGGATCAGCCATCATCATGACGGAGAAGCCAGTGAAAACCCTAGCTTCCTCGTCCTGTTACTTTGGTACCCAGAAAAGGCGTGAGGTGAGCCTCTTTGAGGGCGAGAAGGTCCCTGTTCCCTGTGGGGTTTGCTACCAAATCTAGAAACCTAGCACCGGAAAAGACCTCAGAGATATCTGGCCCCAGGCACGGCCAGAAAGACATTACCTGTCCAAGACCACATACGTGGAACAGAGCTGTGGCTCAAACTCGGGCCTTCTGACTGTCAGTGAATGTAAGCTCCTTGAGGACAGGACCTGGGCTGTGGGAGTTTGGGGTTTTTTTCTGGGTGGGGGGGGGTCCTCTGTATTCCCCAGTGCCCGGCAAAAAGTAAACACATAATCAAAGTTGCACAAGTAAATCCAAGATTGCTGCTCTGTCCACAGCACCGAGCTACTTCTCAGATAGATGACTTTTATCTAACAGCTATATGCCTAGGGGAGTCCCGTCTGTGCTCGGCAGAAGAGATTTCTCAGAACCACTGACAGCCGGGAAATCCACCGAATCACATCCCTAAATTTGGAACTAATAAAAGAACCGTAGACCGTCAGAGCACGAAGGACCCTCAGAAATCCCAGGCTTTCTTATAAAAATAAAGAAAAGACGACTCTTTTTCTGTAGAAGGGCGGGTGGAGGAATACAGGGGCAGAAGGTTATAGACACACTGTCGGAGAGAGTCCACAGTTCGACTGCTTTTGGCTCAACTATCTTTCTTCATTATAAAGAAGAGCTCGTCTCAAGGCAGCCAGGATGGGGGTGGAGGATTATATCCATAAAGGCCTTGGAGCTAAGCACAAAAGAGGCCAAGAGAAGAGAAAGGTCAGATGGCTACTTACTTGGCAAAGGAAGCCCTGAACCTAAGTCAAGTGTTTTACAAAGTGAAGTGGGAAGGGGCTGCTCATGTATGAATATCCCTTTGATACTAAAAACTATAGAGGAGAGAAGTCAGAGAAAATCCAGATGTTCACACAGCTAGACTTGGAAGCTTGTGCTAAATTCTGTTCATCTACACACCAGGAAAACTGATCAGACCCTACTAGGGTCACCTAGGTTTGTCTGTGCCATTAGTGGGTACTGTGTCCCTAATTCCAGACAACTGTCCTGTAAATATTGTTGCTAAGTCATTTATCAGTCGTGTCTGACTCTTTGTGAACCCATTTTTGGTGTTTTCTTGGCAAAGATATAGGAGTGGTTTGCCATTTCCTTCTCCAGCTCATTTTACAGATGAAGAAACTGAGGCAAGTGGGGTGAAGTGACTTGCCCAGGGTCACACAGCTAGAAAGTGTTGGAAGCTGGATTTGAACTCAGGTCTTCCTAATTCCAGGCCTGGCACCCTATCTCCAGCTGCCCATCTCATAAATATAGATCATTACTAGTCAAAGTATGGCTGTATCAGGGTCAATCCATCTATCCCTGCTATAATTCCTCCTCTTGAGTGGTATATAGACTATGTATAGGCCCTTAAAAAAAGTTTCATGGATGCCTTTTGTCTTTATATCATTTCACTCCCAAAACCGAACTCTCTCCTTGTGTCAAAAAAATAATAATAGAGCAAAAATTTTCCAATACAAGGAAAACTTACACTATTCTTTCCCAGCAGGCCCCCACTTCTCTACTATGAATGGGGTTTAGGAGAAATAGGTTTCAGTATCTGGTCTCCAAGTTCTATTTCCTCTTAATGATCTTTTCACCAACGTTGCTAGAACCGTTCTTCTCTTGGTTCTCCTTTTTTGCTCTGCATCCGATCATGCAAATCTTTCTGTGCTTCTCTTGGAAAGAACACTGGCTCTGGAATTGGAGGGACCTGAGTTCAAATCCTCAGGCAAGTAAGTCACTGCCCCCACTCAGCCCTGTTTTCTCATCTATGAAATGAGAAAATTGTACTAAATGGTGCCTGAAATGTCTTCTACTTTGAGACCGACATTCCTCAACATTCATTTCACACTCCAAAATGTAGGCTGTATTCAGAAGAGATAAGGCAAAGCGGAGAAAAGGCCCCACATTTCCTCACTGCTCTCTATACATGCCCATTCTGCACCTTTGCCAAGAGTGTCCTTGGGATCGAATCAAAGGCAAAGACACAACCCAAGCTTCGACGTCTATGTGCAGAATACTTCCCTTCCCAATGCCACCTCTTCTAATATTCTGAAATACTTTCACGATTCAGTTCTATTCAGTTAGACTTCCTGATCTTTTCCCTCACTCCCAATCCTTAATACTCTGTCCCCCTCTTGAATTTACACTGTTTGAAGCCTCAGATTTATTTATCTGGGTATATTTTATATCCCACTCTCATAGAATGTAGGATGCTAGAGGGCAGGGCTTGCTTCATTTTGAGCTCTGTATCCCTAGCGCGGAACACAGTGCCCTTGAATGAAGTTTTGGTCTACGTTTCTGTCTTCGCTTTTAAGAAAGACGGAGGAAGCAATGATTCTTTGTCTGCCCTAACAAGTGTGGGCAAAGAAAACTCCCTCCCCACCCCCGCCACCCCAAGAAAGAAGCCTGATTGCCTCTGATACATTGGACATAACTGAACATCGAGGGGGATTTCTGTGCTTGGGTTTGGTGCCAATGGGTCTTTCAAATCCAACCAAACCAGACTAAACTTCGAAATGAAGGAAAACCCCTCCACGCTCAAAGTCGAAGGTCGCAGCCAAAGAGGGAGGGAAAAGGAGAGAATCAGAGAGAAAGCAGACAGGGAGGCTTGCCCATGGGGGCAGCGTTCGGGTAGGTGGGGGGAGGTCCGCTAAGAAGTTATTTCAACATCACTCAAGGAAAGCTTTACCTTTTAGCAATTTTCCTTCTGGGAAAGCAAAGATGATGTTGCAATCTCTCCCTCTGAGCAGGCAAAGTCGTCTGGATACAGAACCCTCACCATGCACATTCAATTCTGCTTTCCTACCCTTTCACTCCCAACCCCTGCACTTCTTCCTGCCTTCTGGAAGACCCAGAGACCGGCTAATCGGAACTTCCTCCTCCCTCCACCTCAGCGCGAATTCCTGAGTGAAGACCAGGAGGGCTATGACATCTGCCTCCCTAGTCGTCGGCCACCTCTAGAGTCCCTTTTGGCTCAACTCTGCTTTTAACGAGGAAGAAAGGCGGGGGAAAGAGAAAGAAGAAAGGAAGGAGAGCCGCAGAACAGGGACAGGGTAGCTAAGTGGTTAGAGTATCGGCATTATGGAAGCCTGGGTTCAGATCCAACATCGTGTGTGGCGCACCTAACTTCAGAATCTCATGCGGTATTAGGATTTATCTACTTGTATAACCTTGGGCCCTGAGACTCCCTAGGTTTCCTTCTCCTCAGCTATAAAATGAGAATACGGCCCCACTAAATGAATTTTGAGATCCTCGGATCCCATCCTAACAAAGGTATTGGAGGGTGCCCCCTCCAAAAAGAGAAGTCAACTCTTTTCTGCACAGCAGAGAGATTCTCCTAAGAGAGCTCCAGGAGCCACGCTTCCTCAACTGATTTGCACCACCTGGCACTTTCCTCTGCCGGGGCCATGAAGCCCAGAGAGTGGGAAGACAAGGACGGTGACGTCTTCCACAGTGGAAGAGAACAGGGAAGCTGTGATTCAGGGTCAACCGGAGGAACCAGATAATCGGGGCCAGCTTTTTCCAAAGCCAAGGAGAAAAGGCCACCCAAGAGCAAGACATCACTGCGCTGATGGGAGGGACCGAGCCTAGCTTCTGAAAGAGATGGTGCTCATCCCTTCCACTCTCCTCTCCCCATTAACCTCCATCTCTAGAACGGATCCATCCAGATGAGGCGCGCATTCACCCAAAGGGCAGCCAGCAGGGAGCTGACCGCTGGATTCCAACAGCTTAGGGTCTTTCAATTTAGGAAAACAAAACAAAAATACTCTTGTTCTCGGGCTGCTCCTTATGTCTGGAATACCCTCCCCTGCCAGCTTCACCTGATTAAACTCTACTGGCCCTTTGGGTCTCAATGAAATGCTTCCCCCACAACCATTCTCTACTTCTCTTGACACACGGGACTCGTCTCCCCTGATAGAAGGGAAACTCCTTGAGGGCAGGGAACGTTTCCCTGAAGCCCAACACCCAGCCACATAGTAAGAGCTTGGACAGTTAGTGCTCAGCACATAGCAAGTGCTGGATAAATGCTTGTGGCCTAATTAAAAGCCAACTTGAAACCCTGCCCGGGCCGGGGAAGGGGAGGATTCTACCCCTGCCTTACCACCGGCCCACCCCACTTTGGGACAGCACGCCAATTCTTAGAAAGTTTTCCTTCGCATTAAACCAAAGTCTGCCTCTCTTAGACTACAAGCTCCTTGAGGGTGGGGGCTGTCTTTTGCCTTTCTTTGTATCCTGGGCCTTAGCACAGTGCCCGGCACACCGTGGTCCTCATCACCACCGTCATCATCACCATCACCACCGCTAGCATTTATACAGAACTTCAAATGATCCATAAAGTAAGGGGGGGGGGAGAGAAGCTATGAATATACCCATTTTACAGATGACAAAACTGAGGCCTCCAGAGATTAAGTGACTTTTGCCCGGGTTCACGTTCGATGCAATGCAGTAAACATTTATTGGGCACCTACTACGTGTCGGGCACTGAGCATACAAAAAGAGGTAAAAGACGGTCCTTGCCCTCAAGGGGCTTACAATCTAATGTGTGTGTGTATGTGGGGGGGGGGGGACAACATGCAAAGAAATCTACACAAAGCAGGCTACATACAGGGCAAATAGGAGATAATTAACAGAGGGAAGGCCCTGGCGGAACAAAGGGCCCGTGGCAGGATGCGGACCCATTCCTGCCTCCAAGTCCAGGACTTATCCACCGTGCCCCCTGAAGCCTTATTCACCTATCCCTTCTTCAAGTTCCAAGCCTTATTATGGATCCTACCCCAAACTCCTCCCTTGGCTCTTAGGGCTGTCCATACAGTTCTGGGCGCAGCACCGTGCCTAGGCCACCTCATTTCTCAGTGCGGCTAGACCTCCTGAACTAACAGAGTGCAAAGAGGGAGGTGGAGTTGGAGTCAGGAAGGCCTGGGTTCCAATCTTAGTGTCTCTGTGCCTCAGTTTCTTCATCTGTAAAATCGGGATACTAACAGCTGCTTCATGGGGGTGGGGGGATTCTAAGAACCAGATGACATAAAATCTATAAGGTGCTATATAAACGCTGGCTATTGGAAGCAGATGGGTGTTTCAGACAGATAATTCAGACCAAAGGGTGGGGGAAGGCGAGGTGAGAGAGAGAGATAGCAGACAGGGGCTGGGCTCTTAGGAAGCTCCCGTAATAGTTTAGGCAGGTGGTAATGACAGCCTGTGCTGGGGGGAGGAGGAGGGAGGAAGGGAGGGGCAGCGAGAGCCAACATTTACTTCCCTGCTTGGCTGGAAGAGACCAGGATTCAGGTCACTTCCACTCAGTCATCTAAAGTTAGCGAGGGAGAGGAGGAAGGCAGGGGAGGAACCAGTCTGGCCGCTGGATGGGTTAGGGGAAAGAGGTCAAATGCCCTGGCAGTCAGACAACCCACAGCTGCAGACTTCCTCTTTTCTGGGTCTTGATAACCCAGGGAAGGAGCGAGAGGAGTGGCTGCTGATAGAGAGAGGTGGGTAGCACGGATGATGAGTCAGCAACCTTCCGAGAAACTCTGCTAACTGAGCATCTGCTCTCCAGGAGGGCCCCAGTGGGTGCCCTCCCCGGAGAAGGTCATCGAGGTGCATCCTGCATCTGGGGAAGCGGTCCCTAGCAAGATGGGAAGGCCCATCTCTTGGTTCCCTTCTACCCCAATAATCTAGCTTAAGGAGAAAGAGCGAAGCATAAAGAGAACTAAACTGGCTGTGCAGTCAGACAGACCTAGGTGCAAAACCTACTTCTCTCTACTGACTGTGTAACCGTGGGCAAATCAGTTAGCAAATCTGGACGTCAGGTTCTTTTTCTGTTAAAACGAGGCAGCTGGACTAAAGGACCTTTGAATTCCCTTCCCATCCTATCACTGTGACCCTCTCTTCCTTCCTTCCTTTCTCCTCTCTCTCTGTCTCTCTCTCTCTCCCTCCCTCCCCCTCTCTCCTCTCTGTTCTTCCCTCTCTCTCTCCTCCCATGATTTCACCACTACAGAGCGCCCTCAAAGGAAAATCCCTCTACCAACCAGTGCCAAGATACCATTGCTTGGCACCTACCCCCAAAAACCAATGGTTTCTTTAAAAGTCCACATCCACCAAATATCCTCAGCTTTCACAGGGGCAGCATTTGCAGAGAGCAGCATGAATGTCAAAAATGTGAATGTTGCTATATTGAACCTATGGGGAATAAAGGGATTAGGCTCCAGCGACCACCAAAAACGGTAATCTTTCACTAGAGGTTGCTGAAAATATACTTTTCTGCATACAATTCTTTATAACAAAACATTAATTCTGATAATGTGCACTTTTCCTACAAAGCTACCATAAAATAACCCATAAAATGCAGCACACAAAATAAAATTGGTAACATGCAAAACATTTTTTCTTGCTGATGATTCACTAGAATTCTGCAACTTTTTGTGCTAATGTCTCGATTTAAAAAAAACACTGATTTCAGACAATATTCATTTTTCATAACACGTGAAATCTACAGTACCGTAAATAGTTTCTTCCTTTTTGCAGATAAAATGAATTGTGGATTCATTAACACCAAACTTGTGGCCGACAGCGCCTGGCTCAAAGTTTTATCTAACATCTTTTTTTTTTCCCTCACTAAGCCACATGGCTGACTTTGCTCTCTTAGGCTTAGAATCCAAAGGACTTGCACTACATTTTAGGGGCCTAATTGCAACACAAAACTTGAGTTTTAAAAGCAAACAACAAAACTATTCAATGAATGTACGGGGAGCTCTTTACGACGCAGAATGAATGAGATCAGTGAAACGCCCAGTAGAATGCCAGCCACTCCACAAACTTGTGTGCTTCGTGCCTCACCACTGACAAGTCAAAAGTGAAAATGAGGATACTGATAAAGTCACGCGAATGCTTGAAGTCATGAAAGCTAAACCTGCAGATGCTGAGGACCGGCTACAGCAGCACTTTTAATAGCAGCAAACAATGGGAAATGAAGTAGATTTGAGGAATGGCTAAAGAAGCTGTGACTCACAGGCAACTGGAATGTTACTGAGCAATAAGAGACAATGAGGAGGAGACTACATTGAAGAATGAAAAGACTATCTCGAACTGATGCAAAGCGAAGGAAAACAACACATACAATATGAGGGTCGACCAAAACAAAAACCCATACTGAAAGTTAGCTAATCATGGCTGCAGCTCAGACCCAAAGAAGAAATATGACAAGATTCTCCCCACTTTGCAGAGGTCGGGTGCTATGGGTATGGGACAACACACAAAATGAATATTAAATGGGTACTATTCTCTCCAGTCTACAGATGAGGCAAACTAATAAGTGACTGGTCCAAGGCCACCTAGCTAAGTGTCAAAGATGGGATTCAAACCCAGATTTTGTTGACCCCAGGAGCCAGCGTTCTTTCCTCTACCCCAAGGTGCCTCGTCTAAGACTCTCACTGCTTGCTGTGCCACGTGTAAATCAAAAGTCTCTTGGCCTTGGTCAGATTGCAAAGTCCCCTCATTTCAGTCCCCTTAGAGTCTCACAGTTAGAGCTAATGAGGACAGGGCTGAAGAGCAAAGGTTTGGGGGAGCCAATGTAAATATAGGCACAGGGACATGCCACCATCTCAAAACACGCCACGCAAGGGGGCAGGGAGGTAGGGGCATCATCAGTTCCTCCTGGCTCCAGAAACAATCAACAGCAGCATTCACTCAGAGCCTGCCCTGTGCCCTCAAGGATTCTGAATTCCTCTCAGCACCCCTTTTTTGTGTTTTCAAGACTGAGGCTTTCCCCTCCCTCCCTCTCCCCTCGCAAAAAGCACACCAATAATAGAACAAGGGATGTGACAGTCAAAAACTGTGTCAGTGAAAACTTGAAGAATCCAGGTGCTTACCATCTACTAGCCAGGACGCCTCTGTAGACTAAAATACCATGAGGGGGACGGTCTTTTTTTTGGTTTGCTTTCTTTTTTGTTTGAGAGGAGTGGAGGAGGGGAAAGGTGGGTATATTCTGGTAGCTGTAATTAGATGGCTGCTTTTCACAGTCTGCACATTCCAGACACCGAGTTCCCCTCTGGGTTGCTGTTTTGGGTTTTTGCAGAGGAAGCTACATTTGTGAGCTGAATCTGGAGTCAGAAGAGCCCGGTTCAAATTCCATTTACTAAATACATGACCCTGAGTGAATCCCCTTTCCCCTCTATCCTTAGCTTCTGCAACATCTGTAACAGGATGGGGTTGGACTAGGTGACCTCTAAGCTCCATTCTGGCACTAAATCTTAAAGCCAGAACTTAGAGACCATCAAATCCTAACCCTTCCCCCTGCCCCCATCTCATCTTATAGATGAGGAAAGTGAGAACCATAGAGGTTAAATTACTCTAAATAAATTTATATGTTCAGATTTAGAGCTGGAAGGAGCCTGAGGGGCCATTTTACAGAAAAAGAAACTGAGGCCCAGGGACATTGAATGAAACTGACATTAAATGGGAGAGACCAGAGTCAAAGCCAAGGGACTGCCGACTCTAAATGATCCTTCCATGGAAAGACTAGGGATTGAAAATACAAAAATGAGAAAGAGAGAGGAAGGCAGAAAGTGGTGGTTAGGTGGCAGAGAGTCAGGAAGATCGGTGTGAAAATCCTGGGCAAGTAAGCCTCTCAATTTCAGCTTCCTCAACTGTAAAATAAGATTACGATAGCAGGGTTGTTGTAAGAACCGAATTAGGGATTAATAATAATTAATTATTATTAATAAGTGCTTATTATTATTATTATTGCTCTTTTAACAAATGGGAGGGGGAATGCTGTAAAAGGGGAGGGGAGAGCACCGCAGAATAAAATTATCGATCTAATGCTGCTTCGGCTGCTAGGTTTCTGTCGGTTTTCCAGAGACCCAAATTAAAATTTGAGGCACACCCACAGACATGCCGACATTTTGAATTCAGAAAAAAGGACCTTCAACCTCGGTAAAGCTAAACATTCCAAAGCTGTGACTTCAAAAACACCAGTGGCGTAAATAAGAAGTCCCCAGAGAGGAAAGAGCCCTGAGCCCACCCATCAAGGTGATTTAAAACAGAAAAAGCCCCCCAAATGTGCTCCTGGAGACAGACGAGGAAGTCTTCCAACATAAGGATGGAGAAAGGGCTGAGGAACTTGCTAACAGGGATGAGAGCTGGGGTATTTTCCAACCACTGAACTTAGCAACACAGCAGTGAATTAAAGGAAGCAGGCAGCATTGTATTGGGATCAAGAGTCAGAAAGAAGTGGGTTCCAATGCCTATCTCTGGGGCTTACCATATTCTTGAATGCCAAATTCTGTATTCGGCTCTGGTCTTTCATTAGGAATGCTTGAAAGACCTCTGTTTCTTTAAATATCCATTTTCTTCCAAAGGATTAAACTCAGTTTTGCGGGGTAAATCATTCTTTTTTTTTTTTTGTAATCTTAACTCATTGGCCTTCTAGAATATCATATTCCAAGCCCTCCACTCCTTTACTGTGGTAGCTGCTGAAGCTTGTGTGAGCCTGAATGTGGCACTCTGGTATTTGAACCATTTCTTTCTAGTTGCTTTCAGTATTTCCTCCTTGACTTGGGAGTTCCAGAATGTGGTGATAATATTCCTGGGGTTCTCATGTGGGATCTCTTTCAGGAGGTGACTGGGGGATTCTTTCAATATCTACTTTGCCCTCTTGACCCAGGAGTTCCAGAATTTGGCAATAATATTCCTGGGGTTCTCATTTGGGACCTCTTTCAGGAGGTGATTGGGGGATTCTTTCAATTTCTACTTTGCCTTCTGTTTCTAAGATATCTGGGCAGTTTTCCTTTATCATTTCTTGAAATATGATATTTAGGCTCTTTTATTTTGGTCATGGCTTTCAGGTAGACCAATTATTCTTAAATTACCTCTTCTGGATCTGTTTTTCAAATTAGTTGTTTTTCTTATGAGGTAGTTTATATTTTCTTCTATTTTTTTCAGTTTGACTTTGTTTTGTTTCTTGATATATCATGGAGCCATTAGTTTCCACTTGACCAATTCTGATGTTTTAAGGAGTTATTTTTTTCCTTGAGGGCAGAATCTGTTTCATTTCTGTCTTGGCATCTTGAGCATCTAGCATAATGTCTGACATATAGAGTGGGTGCTTAATAAATGGCTTGTTGTATGAATGACATCATGCGATCTAAGGAGAATTAATAAGCATTTATTAAGCACCTACTACATGTCAGGCTCTATGCCAGGTGCTGGGGATACCAAGCACTGATACAGATATTAAGGTAACTGCCTAATAGTGGAAGCTTTCCCAAAGTGGGGTGGGCTGTCCGGGCACAGAGTAGTTTTCCTTTCATTGGGAGTTTTCCAGCAAGAGGCTCGATGAATGTTGGGCATGTGGTAGGATGGGGTCCCGGATAAGTACACATTAGATTAGATGAACTCTGAGGTCCCTTCCAATATTGACATCCCAGGATGGTAGCAGAAAACTGTCAGGATGAGCCAATCACTGCCAAGCCCTTCCAGTGAGAGGAGAAACCTCTTTCTTTTGTTCCAAGAGAAGAGATGAGCATGGTAAGGGAGGTGGGTGGGACCAGACAGATGGCACTTTGCTCTAAAGCCCAGTTAGCAGGTCAACCAGCACGTATTACGTTCTTCCTAGACACCAGGCACTGTGGTGTATGAGAAAGGCAAAAACTGTTCCTACCCTAAGAAGCTTTTGTTGTAATAAGACAGACAACAGCTCCGCCCATCCAAGATCCACAGGAGAGAAAACATGAGTGTCAAGAAGGACAAAGGCTTCTTGCAGAAGGTGAGATTTTAGCTGAAACTAGAAAAAAGCCAGGTGGTGGAGGTGAGGCAGGAGAATGTATGCCTTCATGGAGAACAGCCAATGACACTTATACAGCCCGGAGACTCCAGGAATCTCAGGACTAAGACACAAAATTGGGCATCTGCTGGTCACTGGAGACCCAGATGAGAACAGATCCCAGAAAGCACCTCAACTATCAGTCTGCAGCTACAAGAGGCCTTGGAGTCCCCTGGAGGCCAGAACCAGAGCTGCGAGGAACCTCAGGGACATCTAGCCCGACCCGTTGGAGGTGACAGCGGCGAGAGTCAGACCCCAGGCCAGTGGCTCCAGGCCCAGCATCTTGTCTGTCTTTTTCAGGCCTTAGGTTAGTCTGCAGAAGGCTCCCATTCTCCTATGACCTTCAGGACCTGGCCATTTGTCCAGAACCAAAAAACATTTGGGATCCCAGACTAAGAAGAGGTGAGAGGGAATGATGCCAACTCCTCTTTTTACTTTGAGGAGGGACAGTTGTGCAGGGCAAGACCAACCTATATGTAGGGGGGTCAGGAATGAGGAGAGAGAGGCAAGGAGGGAGGGGGAGAGAGACAGAGAGAGGGGAAGTGGGGGAGGGAGGGACAGAGAGAGGGAAGCTGGGGGAGGGAAGGAGGGAGAGAGGAAGAGAGAAGAGGAGGGAAGGTAGGGAAGGATAAGGGAAGGGGGAAGGGGAGAGAGGCTGATGGACATTTCCCAGGGGCTGCCTTGCTCCATCCATGCCCTCCGCCCCAGCACAAACTCTCTATCCCAGAGGACCCTCACAAAGGCAATTGTTCTGAGGGTCCAACCCCAGAGCTAGACACTTGAAAGGAGAGCACCAGGGGGTAGGCGGGAGAGGCCCAGTCTCACAGACATCCCTCCCTGCCCCACCCCAGACAGTCCCCGGACACTTCCTCCCGGATAAAGGGCAGCGGCCACCCCGATTGGAACCCGGCTGCCCCTGCAGAGCCTCAGATCTCCGAGCCCTCCCTCCTCCCCATCCCCCAAGCCTCTGCGGCTCCCAGGGACCACGAGCCGGCCCGGATTAAGCTGAGGACTGGTTTTAAGTCAGAGGCCTTGCAAGCAGGCTTTGCTCTCAGAATTCCTCATGTATTCAGGGTATAGGGTTCAGAGCAGGAAAAATGGGCTTACCTGATCCTGCCCAATCACTGAGCACCAGACGCCATACTTGGGGCTGGAGACACAAGGACAGAAATCAAAGCCCCTGTCCTCCAGAAGCGTGCATTCTATCAGAGCATGGGACTGTAAATCTAGAAAGCTGGAAGGATCCTTAGGGGTCCCGAATTTTACAGATGAGGAAACTGAGGCTCAAACAGGTCACTGACTCTCTCAGGGCCACACACGCACACATACTACCAGAGGTAGAATTTGAACCTCGAAGGGGAACTGTCCAAAGTCCTCTAGATAAGGTCACAGGTAATGAAGAAAGAAGTAGAAGGGCCCGGATTCACCTTGCTCCTGGCAGTTCCTCCTTCATCCTGACCCAGCAAAAGCAGAGTAGACAGAGGTCTGGATTTGAGGCTGAGGACCTGAGTTCCAACTCCAGCTACCCAGGTGAGCGTGGGCAAGTCAGCTTTCCCCTCTGGGGTTTTGACTAGGTGAGATCCCTGAGTCAATAAACATTTGATGAGCACCTGTGATCCTTTTATTCATTATAGGGCTTAGGTTCCCCACCCCCCCAGCTATGGTTATCTGTTTTCCTCTTATCTACCCCACCCCAAACTGGCTGAAAGAGAGCCTGGAGGTCAGATGTGTTGCTGTACCTGAAGGAGTAACGGTTGACCAATCAGCACTGATTAAGGACCTACTGCGTGCCAGGAAGCATGGATACAAGTATATAGGATGACTCCTACTGCATGGCATTTGCATTCTGATAGGAGAAACAATAAGGGCATAGATCAATGAACACCTCTATGCTGATGACTCTCAGGTCTATTTATCCAGCCCTTACCTCTCTCTTGGCCTCTGCTACCGGACATTTCCAACTGCATGGCCTGAAGACCTCTTAAATCCAACATGTCCAAAATAGAACTCATGACCGTTTTCCTCTCCCCAGCCTTCTCCTCTTAATTTCCCCATTGCTGCGATGAGGCCACCACCCTCCTCCCAGGCACACAACCCACGCCTCCTTACCTCCTCCCTCTCACCACTCCCCCCAAGTCCTATCTGCTGCCTGGGCCTGGGGATTCTGCCTTTACCAGACCCCTCCTCCTCACTCCCTCCTCATACCTGGATCATTGCATGGACTTTTGGGGGGTCTGCCCGCCTCTGGTCCCTTCCCCAAGTCCCTCTTCCATTCAGCCACCAAAGGTCTTACCACCGTGGCAATCAACCCCAGGGGCTCCTGATTCCCTCCGGGATCCCATAGCAAACCCAACCTGGCCCCCTCCTACCTTCCCAGCCTCCTTATACACTCTCCAATCCCAAATACTGGTCTCCTCGGCTGCTTCCTGCACAAGACAGTCCCAGGGTGTCCCTCATGGGTGGAATGCTCCCCCTCCTCTTCCTCTCTGCCTCCTGGCTTCCCAGGCTCCCTTCACGATTCAGCTCAGATCTTGCCTCCAGGAAAGAGGCCTTTCTCAGCCATCCTCAATCTTAGTGCAGGGGTGGGGAAGCTGCTGCCTCGAGGCCACATGTGGTCCTTGAGTGTGGACTTTTGACCTAGTACTAGTGTTAGAGAACAAATGCTTTGATTAAGTTTGAATTCGGTCAAAGGGCCCCGGAGGGCCACATGTCGCCTCAAGACCTGCAGGTTCCCCTCCCGTTTAAGTGCCTTTCCTCTGAAATTATCTCCAATTCTTTCTCTCGACGCGCGCGCACACGCACACACACGAATGTATATATATATATATGAATTTGAACATGGACATATATAGTATATATAATAATCCATAGTATGCCACTATAGTAGTGTAGTTGCTGATATACACATATAAAATACATAAAATATTTATAAAATATATAATACATATAAAATCTCTGTGTGTGTATGCACATAAACATAATTACTAGCATAGTGCCTCCCCCATTAGACTGTGAGCTGCCTGAGGGTAGGGGCTGGTTCTTTCTTTCTTTCTTTCTTTCTTTCTTTCTTTCTTTCTTTCTTTCTTTCTTTCTTGGCATCTCAGGGTCTAGTACACAGTAGGTGCTTAATAAAAAGCATGTTGCTAACTTGACTCAACACAACAAAGTGAATAAATATAAAGCAGGCAGTTTGAGAAGGAGGCTGCTAGTCAAAGGAACATTTATTAAGCACCTACCAACAGCAGCTGGGGGAGAGAGGAAGCCATCACACAAAAGATGGCGCGCTGTCCATGAAGCTGAGGAATGGAGAGGGAGAGACTTCAAGGTATGGGCAAAAGCAGAGTGAGGCGGAAATAGGAAATTAAAAGAGGAAAAGGCAGGAGGGGGGCGGGTAGTGAAGGAAAAAATGAAAAGCAAGAGAAAAAAATGACCATCTCTGAGTTGGAGAGGGGTAAAGCTCCCCAGCAGGACTGTATCTGGAGCCTGCAGAGAACCACAGCTTGATCAGCTTCTTCCCACCCCCAGAGGATCCCCCGCCCCAAGAAGGAAATGTATATTTACTCCTTGTACCCAAAGCTCTAGTTGGACAGAATGCGAGGTACTCTATAAAACGAACAAGAAAAGGGAAATCCGTTGATAAAACACTCCGGCAGAAAAAAGTGTCTTTTCCTAATTCAGAATTAATGCTAGATAGAAGCTCAGAGAGAGATGAATGGGGAAGGCCCATCCTGCCCCACCCCCCCTACTTTGCGGGGCGGGGGGTGGGGGGGCTTACAAAGACCCAAATGAGATCACAGAAGGGGATGAGGCTTTAGAGAGAGTCCGATCCAACCCCTCTCCATTTACGGAGAGGGAAAGTCAAGGTCCAAACAAGGATTCCCCTTGAACTCAGAGCTGGGCTCACCCAAGGATATATTGACAAGCTGGGTTTCTGATCCAGACCCTCTGAGTGCATGAGCCTGAGCCTTTTCCTCTCCACAAGAGAAATGTCTTCTAGGCCCCCACCCCTCCACCCCCCATTTCCCATTTTAAGTCTGGGCCACAAACCAGCAGAGGAAGGGAGAAGGAACTGAATGGCTCACTCTTTCTATGACATCCCGGGGATTCTGCAAGGAAGCACCATCGACACGAAGAAGGCGTGCTTCCCAGAACAAGCCCTGCATTTCCCCCACCTGCCGAGAAAGAGGGAAATGAGCCCCGCCATGCCCCCTGCTAGGCACCTGGCTGGTCATGGAACATCCCATTTCATTAGTGAAGCATGTGGTCACTGTCTGTCCAGCTTGGTTTCCTGTCATGCTGTGTGCACAGTCAGTGATAAATCCACCTTGATGGCTCCAGGCCGAGACGTGCTGTTCCAGTAACCTTGGGTGATTCCTAGAAACTTTACCAAAAAACAAACAAAAAAAAGATTTCCCCCCAAACAATGACTCCAATCAAAATGATTCTGTTGTCTCCCAAGGCCCGGTGGAGGCTTGCTAGGATTATATTCCTTGAATGTAACCAAGAAGAATAAACCCTGCAAATAAATATTAATAACAAAAATCATGCACCCATTTCCTCACTATATTTCTCCTGGGCCTTCACACCCAAATCTGGAGAGTTTCCTCTCCCTGACTCTCAGAACACAGGCTCAGTGGCTACCTCCTATCAGCGTGTGTCCTGAGCGTCCCTGGTAGTTAACACTCTCCCAGTCTTGAAATGACTTCATGAGACTATATTTACTTGATCTGGGTGCCGGCTATGCCTCCTCTCTGCCTTCAAACATGAGCTCTTTGAAAGTCTGGAATGCTTAGATCAGAGGTGGAGAAACTTTGGCCACTTGTGACCTTCTAGGTAGGCCTTTTGACTGAGTCTAAGTTTTACAGAACAAATCCTTTTATGAAGGAGATTTGTTCCATGAAGTTTAGATTTAGTCAAAGGGCCACCCTTGAGGACCTACATGTGGCCTTGAGGCCACAGGTTCCCCACCCCTGGCTTAGATTTTTGGTTGGTTTGTGTTATTTTTTTTTCTACTGCCTGGTATACAATAGGAGCTTAATGTGTGTTGAATTGAAATATAAGAATTATGAAAGGCAGCATGATAAAATAGCAGTGCTGGTCTTAGGAGTCAGGCTTATATCCTGATTGAGACAGTTTCTAGCTCTATGACTCTGGTGGCAAGCTTCTTAACCTCCTGGGCCTCTGTTTCCTCCCCTGTAAAGTGAGGGGAAGAGGGCTGGATTAGATAACCACTAAAGTTATCTAGCCTTCTGGCTCTAAATCTATAACCCTACCAAAATGGGGAATATATGTGCGGTTCTTCCCCTTACAACAGATGGGAAGACTGAGGACCGCAGAGAGGTTAAAGTGATTTACCCAAAGTCGCATAGCTAGCGAACGTCAGAGCCAGGATTCTAATCTAGGTCTCTCCCGCCTCCAAGTGCAGAGCTCTTGCTGTAGTACATGTTCCTTCTTAATTCTTCAGAAAAAAAAAAGCGTCAACATAACACATCCACCGGCCCCAGGAGGCGAGGAGAACAGTCTCTGGCTGGGTAGTTTTCGAGAGACTTCAGGAAAATTAAGGAAAAAGTTGGAGCATCTGAGTGGTTTTGCTCTGGACTGAAGTCCAGCACCTGACAAATCCCTGGGACAGCAGGCGAGGCCAGCTGGGATGAGGAGCTGTTTGGACAGAAACCCAGAGGCCTCTGAGGTCAGTTAAGGTGCCGGCTTTCAACTCTTCGGTAGAGCTGAGAGAAAGAACAGAGTGGTCCCACTGAAGTCACCACCCGGGGCCAGGGGGTGGGGTGGGTTTGATTTCTGAGCACTGAACCACTAGCCAAAGTGAGCATATGATCAGTCCAGCAGGCTAGGAGGGTGAGGATACCTATGTTTTCCTTCCCAGGCCTCACACTGATGATGTCACTGGAGGTAGGGGGAGGACAGGGGAGAGGCAAGGCTCCTACGTTTGGTTTCTCTTCAATCTCACCTTTAAACCAGCAGTGGGGGCAGTGAACGGGGAAGCTTGCTGCCTACCCAAGTTGTATAAGAAGGTCCTCTGGTCCTCCTGGCAGTCAAGTTTTTTCTAGCAATCAATAAGCATTTATTAAGCACCTACTATATACCAGGAGCTGTGCTAAGCACTTAGGGTACGAAGAAAGACAAAAGAGTCCCTGTCCTCCGACAGGTCTGCGCAGTGCCATCCACACACCCTAAGCCCGAAGAGCACCCAGATGTGCCAGGAGGGACCTGGGAGGAGTTCCCAGTCCCACCCATGGCCAAGTGACGGGTAGAGCAAACTGATGCCCACAGTATCCCAGGAACATTCTCTAGCCATTTGAACTCACCAGCTACTGGCCCAGTTACGCAGTGTGCGGGGCAGGGGCTGTTGGGAGATAAAGGCCCTAACAGACTGAGCTTCGTGGAAAACCGTAATAATGGCTATTATGATAGCAGGGATGGGGCTGGACCTGTCAGTTATTGCAAGAAACTCCCAGATGAGCAAACTCCCTCTGCCAATGCAGGTTGGCACCCACTCCGTAACTCAGTTTTACTCAAACCTAAGTGACTTTCTGAGAGTCCTGTAGTCAGTCAGAAGCAGGATCGCTGATGACTGGAAGCTAGCTCACTAACCATGGTGCCACAGCCAACTTTCCAATAAACTTGAACTACATGTATATGTAAATCATATACGAATTGTATTTAATTGTTTAATACTAATCATTTTGAAAGGGGGAGGGGTTGTTATCAGCAAAGACTTCATGTAGGGAACAGCCTCGAAAGAAATGAGAGGCTCCCAAGGGTGTAGCTGAGGAGGAGGCACATTCTAGGCACCATGCACACAGCCTATGCAAAGGCATGCTGTGGGGGGGGGGGGCAGGGCGGGGGGTGAGGAGAGGAACGTCCTGCAAACCTTCAATCAATATCAAAAGCAATCAACAAACATTTATTAAAAGCACCTACTATGTGATAAGTATCGAGCTAGGCACTGTCATACAAAATACAAAGAAATGAGACAAACTCTGCTCTCAAGAAGCTCACTTCCATCCACTTGCATTAACATTACTCCCATTAACCAATCAACAAGCATGTATTAAAAGCACCTACTGTGTGCTAGGTACTATGCTAGGCGCTGTCATATGACACAAAGAATGAGACAAACCCTACTCTCAAGCAGCCCACATTCTATCCACTCGCATTATGTCACTGCCATTAACACTATGTTGTGGGTGGGGGGAGCGGAGGGTCTTTTCTTTCTGAAGATTCACAAGTGTCTAAGATCCCAGAATGGACTCAAAAGGCCCTTGGAGGGTGACAGCCTGGCCACCAATAGAGCAGACCAAATGCCTGCTCAGACATAATACCAATTAATAAAAATTTACCAATAAGGATTTTTACTAGACATCACCAACTGAACACTCATCATTTCCAAGCTACCCGGAACCCAAGAGAGCTCAAAACTGAGCAGAAGCAGAGGACATCAGAGAAAGGAGGAGGTGCCCGGCAACCCCTGACTCCCTGTCTGTTACTGGAGTTGTAATGAGGATGCTTTTGGTGGAATGACAGAGGACGAGTTTAGAGCCTAAGATTTTTATTTATTTATAGGCAGCTAGGTGGTGCAGCCGACAGAACACTGGACTTGAGAGTCAAGAAGACCCGAGTTCAAATCCTGTTTAAGCATTTACTAGCCATGTGACCCTGGGAAAGTCATTTAACTTCTTCGAGCCTCAGTTTGCTCTTGTGTAGAATGGGGATGATCCCCCCCCCCAAGGCAATATCAGGGGTCACACAGCTAGTAAGTGTCTGAGGCTGAATTTGAATTCGGGTCTTCCTGTCTCCAGGACTGCTACATTATCCACTGTACCACCTAGGTGCCTCTAAAATGGGAATGAATAACAGCAAACACCTATCTCCCAGGATGTTGTGAGGGCTTAGCAAACCTTGAAGCAGTACATAAATCCTAGCTATTCCTATTCCATCACAATTTTATCCCAAATGGGTCACGAGGAGCCGAGGAGCCGGACTCCACCGGACAACAAACAACTCACTCACGCCTTCACCGGGCGGAGCTGAGAGTCCTTCCTCTATAAGGAGCTGGGGGGGGGCAGCATCTCTGCCTCCCCTGCTCACTCACCCTCTGCCATCTGGCCTCCCTCACAGTGATTCAGCAAGGCTACTGGCCAAGCCACCTAAGCTGCACGGTGGCCTCTCAGAGAATCAAAAGTGGCCCAGGATTGTTATCACTGGGGGGTGGCGCCTCCGTACATAGAGGGACGCACAAGGGGAGGGGGATGGAGAGGGGGAGGAAGCTGACTAAAAAGTCCATCAGTTCCCAGAAGATGAGTCAGCACAGTGGTGGAAGCAGTGCAGGACTGAGAGGGGAAAGGACCTGGTCGAGCATCCCAGCTGTTAGCTCCTCTTAATGGAACCTTTCTTCAACAAGCCATCCCCCTGGCACCCCTCTGGGAGCCTTAGTTTACCCTCCCTCTACAACAGCGTGGGGGCTCTGCTAGAGGTCTCAGTTTTCACCCTTACTCTGAAAAGGACCAGGGGTTCAGTGAGAAGTCTCCCCCTCTGTAAATGGAGGTTCAGTGAGAAGTCTCCCCTTCTACAAGGGGTTTTGATGAGAAGTCTCACTACTCTAAAAGGGGGGTTCAGCGAGACATCTCACTCCTATAAAAGGGGGGTTCAGTGAGACATCTCACCTTTCTAAAGGGGGGTTCAGTGAGAAGTCTCCCCTTCTACAAGGGGGGTTCAGTGAGAAGTCTCACCTTTCTAAAAATGGGGGTTCGATGAGAAGTCTTACTACTCTAAAAGGGGGGTTCAGTGAAAAGTCTCACCTCTCTAAAAATGGGGGTTCGATGAGAAGTCTTACTACTCTAAAAGGCAGGTTCAGTGAGAAATCTCACCTCTCTAAAGGGGGGTTCAGTGAGAAGTCTCACTCTTTCCCATCCTCTACAAAATGGGGGTAGGTGAGAAGTCTCCCACTCTTTGGACTTCAGCTTCTCCTCTTCTATAAAAGAGCAGATACCTTTTTTCCTGCTTGTTTCCCCCCTCTATAATACTCAAGGAGTGGGAATCAGAAGCAACTCTCCCCTCTGTAGGCCTGTTCCCCATCCTCTGTAAAGGGGAGGGGGCCTGGATAACAAGTCTCCCCCTCTTTGGAGGCCTCAGTTCCCTTCTGTTAAAGGTCAAGGCTGGGTATGAAGACCCTCCCCCTCTAAGTCAGCTTTCTATCCTCTATAGATGAGGAGCCTGGACAAGCAGAGGTCTCTGGGTCTAGGCCTCACCCCCCTCCTCCAGAGAGTGGGAGCCTTGGCCATCAGGGACACCGTCGAGGCCCCTTCCATCTCCTACCACGAGCCCCAAACCCTAGATTTCTGCATTGATCACTGGAGGCTTATTTCAGAAGATTAAGAAAGACTCAAGCAAAGCAAACAGAGCACATTTTAAAATACCCCCCAAATCCTCTCTGTACCTGGTCTGTCTTCCCCAGAGAGACACCCACGGAGGGTTTCATTTTCACTTTAAGGATTTCTGATTTCCGAGACAGAACGTTATCATCGTAGGAAGGGGGAAGTTCTCCAGCCTCCCCTGTCCTCGGCTACCCCCACCCCCACCCCCCTTCCCTTCTGGAAAGGAGCTGAGGACGGCAACATAGCTGAGATGTTTTTCCCTCTGGACATTGAGAAAGCAAGGAGTGTGTGCCCAGGCCGACTGAGCAAGAGCAGCCACAATGGGCCGGCCCAGCTTAAGAGGGGAATTCCAGCACACACTGGGGTGGGGGGAGGCGGGGAGGGAAGGGCCCCTCCGAGGCTCCTCCAAGCCCTTGAGCTGCTCTAAGAGGGACTAGAACAGGCCCAGGGCAGCTCCCCCACAACACAGAGCAGACACCGGGAGAAATGTCAAGTGGCTCTCCTAGCATTTCTAAATGGTCCCTGATCCTTCTCCTCCTCTCCCAGCTGACTGCTTCCCTTCTCCCAGATGCACTAATTTCATCTGTGCTGAAGCTTTTAAATAAATTCATCACATAACTTGGTAACTGTATGGGGGGCACTTGCCAAGACAAGTCAAGTCAAAGAGCATTTATTAAGCACCTACTGTGTGCTGAGCTAAGTACTGGGAAGACAGAGCCAAAAACAGTCCCTCCCCTCAAAAGGAGCTTACAATCTAATGTGTACGTAGCTAGATATAAGGAAGGTGAACTGGAGGTAATCTCCAAGATTATTACCCCCCACACGCAAAGAGAAGGCAATGTGGAACAGGGGACAAGCACTAGATTTGAAGACTGGATCTGGGTTCGAATCCTGACTCTGCCACCTAATATCTGGTGTAATCCTGGGGCAAGTCTCAAGTCTCAACTTTCCTCATCTGTAAAGATGCCAGCCACGAAGGTCTTGCATTTCTTTTTCATTTTTGTATCCAAAGCACAGAGCTTGGCACATAGTAGGCACTTCTTTACATGTTTATTGACTGACTTTCTAAATCTAGGATCCTAAGGAAATTTCCACAGAATCCCAAACATCTTCTATCTCACCGCCCTAAATATGTGGCGGTGGGGTAGGGGGGGAGGGTCTGTTGTCATCCTTTGCCTTTTAAAAAGAAAAAGAAAGGGGAGGGAGGGAAGAGGAGCGAGCTAACGCCAAGATTTTTTAAAGTTATAATTCTATGAGACATCACACAAAGGCCACTGGATGCAAAGAATTAGTCACCAGCTTGAGGAGAGGAAACTGGTGACTTTTCAGGGAAAAATTATTTATAATCCTAGTTATTTTATCTGGCTTGTGAATTTTCTAGCATGACTTAGTACCAGAGAGAAAATCCATCTTTCCCACCGGATGTTGGGATAGACTCCCCCCTTCCCCTGGGCAGGAAGAGAGGAGAGCCTGATTTGCCCAAACTCTGTGGGGATGCCCCAGGTCAGCCGGGACACCGTGATGGAGAGTCATGGGGCCTGCCCAGCTGGGCACATCTGACTTCCTCTTACCTAAGCAGCTCACCAGATTATTTATGAGGTTCTTTGTTTGTTTTTTTAATTATTATTTTCCAAGTACCTGACCTAAATGAGACAGAAAGACAGAAACAGTGGCAGTCTTTCTACGCGGGTTTTATGTAACTCCGAGAAGTTGCTCATGGGTCATCTGAAATGATGGCCTACTCATTGGTGGTCCCACACAATCCATTATCTGACTGGCAGGGAGCACCTTCAGGGCAGGGACCGCCTTTTGCCATTCTTTGTATCCCTGGTGCCTGGCACACAGTAGGCACTTAATAAATGCTTACTGACTGACTGACTGCAGGTCTTTTCACTAGCTGTCTCCATATCCGGCTCACCTCTGCCTTACAGAGTATTTTTCTTTCTTAAGGATTCAGGTCCAATCCTACCTTTTTCAGGGAACATTCTCCTATCCCCTACTCCCTTTGAGTCTTCCCTTCTCAGATAATATACATCTTGTCTCCACCATTAGAACAGAAGCTCCTTGAGGGCAGGGATTGTTTTTGGCTTTTTCTGTCTTCTCAATGCTTGCATTGTGGCTGAGACAGAGTCGGTGCTTAATAAATACATGTTAACTTCCTGCCTGGGTTTCACAAGAAGTTGAATGTAACTTCTAATAATTATTTATGGAACCAGAGAAAAGAGGACAACTTTAGAAAAAGAGAAAGAAAGGGAGAAAAAGAGAGAGAGAAAAAGGAGAAGGAAGAAGAGGAGGAGGGAGGGAGAAAGAGGAGAGAGAGAGGGGGGGAGAGGGAAAGGGTGGGGGAGAAGGAAAGAAGGGAGGAGGAAGGAAGGAAGAAGGAAAGAATGAATTATTCTTATTTCTCAGTGTTACTCTCACTTGGACTTCCAAAAAACAACACTGCTGAGTATGTTTGCTGCAAGATGCAACATTCTTTCAGAAGAGTGGAAGCTCCTTGAGCTCAGGTATTGCTTCGTTTTTAAAAAAGATTTTGGTGGAACTAGCTCTTAGTAGGCACTTCATCAATGCTTGCTGAAAAACTCCTTGAGGAGATCTGAGAAACAGAGGAAGAGTCTAAGGAACAGATGCAAAATGAAGTATGAAGAACCACACCCATATCCATAGTGTCCCAAAAGTCTTAGTGAAGTTTTCAGGCATTAAAGCTTTGGGGACAACACGTATAACTGCACAATGTTCTATTTCATTTAAAAGAAATCCTTTCCATTGGCAGTGTTGCAGTCATTGTTACATGTATGTGTGCATTATCTGTATATACATTATATGTATGTATATGTACATATAATTTTTTAAAGGTGAAACTGAACACTGTATAATTTTAATGATGGAGTGTGGCCCTGGGAGAGGTAAGAATACCCCTTCCCTCTCTCTTTTGCAGATCATCCCACATGCTGCCACCCCTGGTTACTATGCCAGTTAAAACTGCCTTTCCTTCCCTCCTCCCCCTTTTATTTATCCTTCATTCCAGGGATGGCTCAGGGAGAAAGATAAAGGGAAAAGGAGCCAGCCGAGGGGGGAGGGGCATAGGAATCAAACCCCATCCCCTGGTCCCTCCACAGAATCCCCCTATGGAGCCCCTCCCACAAAGCCCACGAGGAATGCCTCCAGCCCCCATATCTCCAGCAAGGCTAAGGGTCAGGACCCCGGAGGCCTTACTTGCTTTCCCCATTTGCCAGCCCATGCCTTCTTAGAAATACACCAAGGTTTCGGAAGAGCCATGTAAAACTAAAATCATTTTTTTATTTAACAAAGCACGCACACGCACACACATACCACCTCCCACCACATTCTTCGCCTCCTGGACTGCGACTGAGTTTAGCAAGAGGCAATACAGGACCCGGCTAAAAATAGGCAATTTCCCACCAAAGCAAGACAGGCTATGCAGGATCACATCCTCTCTACTTCCCAGCAGGAAAGACTGTAGAGATGCTACAAGCCAGTGAGCCCCAGAAGGGACCTTGTCACCACGCACACAACAGGCATCCCCTCTCTCCTCCTCAGATATCCAGGTGCAGCTGCAGCAAGGCACCTCATTGAGTGTCCCCAAGCCAGGCCTGCCACACCAGCCTGTGGAGGCTGACCCCGGGGCTCTGAAAGAGGTGGTGGTGGGGGTCCTTTATCCCTCTTGTCATTTTGTGATTGTTGGATCATTTCAGTTATGCCTGACTCTCCATGAACAGTTTGCCATTTCCTTCTCCAGATCATTTTACAGATGAGGCAATAGGATAAGTGACTTGCCCAGGGTCACACGGCTAGAAATATCTTTAACCCTCTACACTACCCTTATTCTGAGCTTCAACAGACCTCTCAGGACAGCCACAGGCTAACCACATATCAGGGACATCCAACAAGATATTGGGAAAATTCCACGCACACTCAAACCCTTTTTGTTGCAGGTGAGACAGCGTGGGCTCTCCCACAATGGACAGGCATGGATGGCTTGGCTCTTCCTTGTGGATCTCATTACTTTCCTTCCCCCTACTTCCAACCATCCCCTCTTCCAAAGTTCCCTCCCACTGGACCCCCCTTTCTGGTCACCCAGACTGGACACTTCTGTGTCACCCTCAACTCTTCTCTCTCACTCAACCCACAGACTTAATCGCCAAATCTCGTCATTTCTCTCTTCGTTATGTCTTCATCCATCCCCGACTCTCCAATCCACATAGCCACCATCTATCTCCAGCCCCCAGCCCCTCAGTCTCAGGAGGGGGCTCCCTCCCTCAAGTCCATCTTTCCTTCCAGCGAGGACCTGCCCTTGGAACGTCCTCCCTCAATCAGCCGCCCCCAGAATCAAATGCTACTTATCCTTCTCTCAACCTTTCTAAACGTCTCTTCTCTGTGTAAGTTTTATAACACACATAATTATTTCCACAGTTGTACACATACAGAGTTTATAAATAAGTAAATGGGGAAGGATGATCAAGACTTATTTTTCCTGCTAATAAGGATACGTGATCATAAGAGTTTGGAAACCGTTCATTTGGGCCATCCCAATCATCTTTCCAGGAACAATGAGGATTCATGCCAGAAGACACGGGTTCAAGCCTGCAGCTGATGTGTGTGTTAACCTGGGAAAGTCACTAAAACTCTCACCTCATCTGCAGAATGGAGATCAAGGTGATCGTCTCTAAGGAATGGAGAAGGCGGGCTTGCTTTGTCCTGCTTTTCTGACTTTAGCTAACAGGCTTTTTCTAACTAGAGAACTCCAAAGAGAAAGCTCTAGTCCAGGGCTGATGATACTCGCGTTAGTCAAAAGTGGTTTGCACCTTTCAAAGCTCTATTACAGGAAAGTGGTGGAAGGCCCTTTGTCTCTGGAGGGAATTTCCATGCCAGGGAGTTCCCCAACAATATAATAATAAAAAAAAACACAGGTCAGGCCAAATCGTAATAAAAAATAGTAAGAAACACTCATGTAGTTCTTTTCAACTTTGGAAGGCACTCCCCCCCACCACCAAGCAAGCAACACAAGCACCATCTCCCCTACCCAAATCAGGCAATCCGGACTCAAAACTGGCATGACTTATCCAAGGTCATACAGCCACAAAGTGACCAAGGAAGGATTAGAACCCAGGTCTTCCAGACTACAACACACTGCCTACCTCTCTATGCCCAATCTTCCCAGGCATCCCCTGAATGAATGGCCAATAACTGGTAACAGCTAACATGTATGTAGCACTGACTACGTTTCAGGAGCTGTACTAAGTGCTTTAGAAATGTTTCATCTGATCCTCTCACAATAACTCTGAGAGGTAGGTGCTATTATGACCCCATTTTACAGATAAGGAAACTGAGGCAGGTAGAGCTTAAGTGACTTGCCCAGGGTCACACAGCTAATAAATGTCTCAAGCCAGATCTCAGCTTCCTGATTCTGGGCCTGAGTTTATCCACCTAGCTGCCCCAATAACTGCGGATTGATTTGAGCAAATGACAGATGAACACATCATAGGAAAGACCAATGAGCATTTACTATGTGCTAAGCACACTGGAGGTAGACGATAAAGAGAAAAATGACTGTAGGTCCCAGAGTTAGAGGCGGGAGGAACCTCAGAGGTCACTGAGTCCAGACCCCCCACTTTCCAGATGGGGAAACTGAGCCCAAGGAGGTTATAGGATCCTAGAGTGAGAGCCGGAAGTCACCAAGTCCATTTTACATATGGGGACACTGAAGCCCTGGGGAGTTGAGGGATTAGGTCACACAGAGTTGGGATTCAAACTCAGGTCCTCTGCCATCATGTTGTACCACAATGAGAGGGGATATTGTTTTTCAGTTGTGTCTGACTCTTTGTGACCCCATTTGGGGTTTTCTTGGCAGAGATACTGGAGTGGTTTGCCATTTCCTTCTCTGGCTCATTTGACAGATGAGGAAACTGAGGCAAACAGGGTGAAGTGACTTGCCCAGGGTCACAAAGCTAGCAAGTGTCTGAGGCTGGATTTGAACTCTTCCTGATGACTCCAGGCCTCTATCCACTTCTCCACCATCTAAAGTGGTCAGTGAAGGTGTCAGGCAGCAGAAAGCCCACTGGATTGGGAGCCAGACTTCTCGGGTTCAAATCCTCCTGGGGCAAGTCACTAAAATCTCCACGGGTTTTTCTTTTCCCCTGTGTCCACTGACAGGGTTAGCTTCCGAGGTCCATTCCAGCTCTCAAACTCTGGCCTCACCTAGCAGAAATCAGCCCTCTGCAGGCCTCAGGCAGCTCCCGCCTATCCTCCCTCCCCTTCCTCCACCCTCCCTACTCCCAGGCATGTTATGTGGATGCCTGTTCTCGGAATGCCAGGCACCGACCATTCAGGGGCAGATGGCAGAACTAATGGGGCTCTTGTCCCCTCGCTCCGGTCAAGGCAATTAAATCACACCACTGATGGAACATTAGCAGGGAGGCATTGTCCGAGCACACCAGGGCAGACAAAGACGCTTCCCCTTTTCAGGGTCTGAAGAAAGCAGGAGAGAAAGGGGCCACTCAGGAGGAGAGCAGCTCATTACGAGGCAGCCCAGTCCCCAGGCCTTGATGGGCCAAGGGTTACTGCTGTCCTCCTAACTTCGTCCATGCTGGCCCGTATCCAGTCAAGGTGGGGGGTGCCAGGGGCGTCTTTAATGACCCACGCCTTCATAAAGGGATTCAAAAATACAACCCCAAGACTCACAAATCCATCCTAGACCGTGTAAACAGAGATAGATGGAAGACATATATAGAAACAGAAAAATGAGAAGGGAGTCTGTTGCGCTAGCTAGACGAGTCAGAGCTCTGGACTTTGAGCCAGTGACTCGGCCTGAGTTCAAATCTCTGCTCTCAGCTCTACCACTTACTAGCCACGTGACCTTAGGCAAGGCAGTTCCCTCATCCTTAAAAAAACAAGGTTAGACTGGGTGGTCTTCAAGGTCCCTTCCAAATTCAGATCTATGACCCTATGAATCTTCTGCCTCAATGAAGAAAATCTCAGCGTCTGCCCCACATCACTCCTATCTCCACACCAACAAGCTTTTATTAAGCACCTACTGTTTGCCAGGCATTGTGCCAAGTGCTGAGGGTGCAAAGAAAGGTGAAAGACAGTCCTTGCCCTCAAGAAGCTTCCATTCTAATGGTGGAAACAACATGTAAACACACATACACACATATGTATAGGCACATACATATATTTAAATTATATGATATAATATACAATACTGACATGTTTATATTATATATAACATACAGTACTTATTTATATACACATATGTAGAGAAAAGAAAACGTACATATAGGAGAATTTTATATATATATATACGTATATATATGAAATAAATTAAGAATAATATTAAAGGGAAGATGCTAGAATTGAGGGGGAATCAGAAAAAACTTCCCGTAGTAAGCGGGATTTTAGCTGGGCCTTGAAAGAAGCCAGGAGGCAGAGATGAAGAGGGAGGGCATTCCAGGCATGGGGGACGGCCACAGAAATGTAGTCAGGAGAGTGTCTTGAGGTAGAAACAGCAAGGATGTCCCTGGCCCTGGATCACATGACACATGGGGGGTGGGGGTGGGGTGGGAGTAGTAAAATATAAGAAGAATGGAAAGGTAGGGGGGAGTCAGGCTAGGAAGAGCCTTGAATGTCAAAACAGTTTATCTTAAAGTTCCGTTCTCTCTTCCCCTCCAAATGCTGCCTATTCTTCAAGGCCCAGATCAAGCTTCCACCTCTTTAAAAAGACCCCTCCCCTTCCCCCACCAGAATTTCTCCCTTCTCTGAAATATGTTGATTAGTACTTTATCATACATACGTAATATATATTTTCTATCCAATTAGCATTTTAGTTTTACACAATTTAACATGTTTTTTTCATCGTACGTTCATTTTGACTACAAGACCAAGTCATAAGCTTCCTCCCCAGCATCAAAAGGCAACTCTAGAATTTCTGCTGCTTGTGTCTTGGGCGGTCACTTGACGTCTATGGACTAGATAACTCCTAAGGTATCTTACTTAGAAGATCCCAAGTCACATACCCTCTCTGTGTCTCAGTTTCTTCCTCTGTGAAATGGGATATCTAGAGCGCCTACCTACCTCACAAGGTGGCAGGAAGTTTCTAAGGTGATCACGGTACAGGAAAATGCTTTGGGCAACCGAGCATCCTCTCTGAATACCAGTTATTATTAGGCTGAGACAACACTTCTTGCTAGTTCATTCATTCATTCAGAAGCTAGGAAGAAGCCAGGAGGGAAATAAAGGGTTAAGTGTCCCTTGTAACTCCTTCATGGGAAATTTAACAAAAGCATAGAAAAGACAGACCTCAGGTAAGAGAGAGTTCACCAACGCCACCTATTAGGGCAATACTGAGCTGGCTGCCCGTTGGGTACCCAGTCCAGCCACCTGCAAGGCAAATTATTTATAGCAAGAGAGAATTAGCCAAGGGAAAGTCTGAAGACAGACGTCGGGGAGCGGTGTCCACTAAGAAGGAAAATCATTATCTACCCAGACATCCAGCTGTTGACCCCAGATAAGGTTAACAACAGCCAATAATGAATAAGTAATTATCACCAGAAGCTTTCAAAGCTAGCCTTCAAGAAACCCAATCCCTATCTCTCCAACCCCCTGCTTAGAACTGGCATCATTGACCTCGACGACCTCGAGAAGAAAAGGAACACGCCACACAGACACCCTGTCATCTCACCGTGGTTCAATTCAGTGTCTGATTCCAAAGAGGATCACAAAGGTACTGGGGCCCATTTATCACAGGCAGCCTTCCCAGGAGTCCTGCCCTGCCCCCATCCACCTTCCTTCCTTCTTTCCTACTTCCTTCCTCTTTCCCTCCCTCCCTCCCTCCCTCCATCCATTCTCATGTTACTGAGACTTTTGTACACAGATTTATAGCCAGGAGCAGACAGGCATGGAACCTTCCTTTCTTAGGGGAAGATAACACTCCCCTTGTCAAGGTCACAGTCAGAAAGGCTGGTGAGCAGCCTTTTCAAACAGCACTAAGAAGTGAGATAGAAGAATTATAAGCATCCAACAACTTCCCCTTCCCCAGGGAAGAGAATTCACTCCACAGAAACTGTGCAAGACCCTTTATCAGTTAACCCTAGGGAAGGCAACCAAACCCACGTCTGAATCTCCAGGTCATCCCACTCCCCTCCTTGTATACTGAGCTCTGGGGGAGACAGCAGCCTTCTACAGGTTTAAAATCTTTAGGGAGAGAGGGGAGGAAGGGTCACAACCTGTGATTTCACCGGGATGGAGGGGAAAGACTGCTTTCATCAATGAAGACCAACATTTCTGGCAATGCAGAGAGCTCAAGGGGTCATCCAGGCAACGTTATCAAAGGTCTGCCTTATTTACAGGCTGCCTCTCGAATGACTAATGAGCCTGCCTTATTAAAATTGTGTTTGTAAAATCTCTTCTGAATGGTTCTAAAGTACCTTGAAATTTCCCATTCTGCAGCCTTGGCGAATATCAACTTGGCCCCCAAAGCTTTGCCACTCAGGCCCTGCCAGACTGGGCATTTTACAAACCCGGAGCGTTAGGTAAATGTCTGCTGTTATCATTACTATAATTATGATGGCACAGCTTCCCAGGGGGGCCTTCGTGTCTTCGAGCTTTGAATGAAGTTGGACCAGGTGGCCTCTAAAATGTCCCTTCCAGCCCTAAAAAAAAACAAAAAACAAACCCAAACAAACAAAAAACTCTGATCCTGTAATTAAGGGATTCACCTAAATTCAGACAGAAACAGGAGCAGATCATAGAATCAGATATTTAGAGACAGGAAGGAGGGAAGGAAGGAGGGAGACAAGAAGGAACGAAGGAAGGAGGGAGGGAGGGAGACAGACAGACAGGAAGGAAGGAAGGAAGGAGGAAGAGGAAATTAGCATTTATTAAGCAGCCATTCTGTGCTAAGCACTTTCTAAATATCTAATTTTCACAACAATCCTAAAAGGTAAGTGTTAATATTATCCCCATTTTACTGTTGTGGAAACTGAGGCAGACAGAAGGTAACTGACTTGTCCCAAGATGCTAACCACCAACACACAGCCCATGGTATTCCCAAGTGCTGTCTGAACCAGATTAAAATATAATGGGAAAATATTTAACAATAAATAAAAACGTAATAAAACATAGATGATAGGACATTTTTAAAACTAATTCATTATGGGGTCCACAGGGATCATTTTGTACCAACTGGTCACATCTGACACCGACGATCTAGACCCCTCCCCTCATTTCACAGACCAGGACACTGAAGGCCAGACAGCTAAAATTGCCCAAGGCCACACAGGTTGGGGTTGGAGTCAGGATTTGGACCCAGGTTCTCTGCCTTCAAATGTAATATTCCAGAGCCTGGCCCCCATTGCTGCCATCTCAACCCAGAATTCTTCCTTTTCTATGCCAAGGCAGTGTGATCCAGTAATAAGCCGAGTCAGAAAGGCCCAGGGTTCCAGCCTGGCTCTGCCTCCCAGGGGGAGGGGAGATGGGGTAGATGTCTCTAAGGCCTCCCAGGTGTGACCCTCAGATTCCAGCCGATGGCCTCAGATTGGGAAACCCTGGATTAGAGACCTCTCGCCTTGTCCACAAGATGACCACGCCGTTCCTCTGTGGCCCAGAATACACACGTTTATCCAACACTGGCATTGACCAGACTCCCAGGCCCCTTCCAACCCTGGCTCACGTGTGAATAGTTTCACCCTCTCTGCCAGCTAATTAGAGAGGACGGCAGCCCCAGGGTGAAGTAGGCCTGTCCTGGAAAGGAAGCACGCAGAGCTCTACCTCATTATATGGGAGGGTAGAGCACACAGCTGCCCCTCCATGCCATCTGGGAGCTCTGAGCTATAAATAATAACTAACCAGAGAAAAGGAAGCAGCTGGAGACTCAGAGTCAGAGGCCCTGGGTTCGAATTCCAGATCTGTCACTTATTACCTAGACATATAACTTTGGATTAAGTTAGTTCATTTCTCTGGATCTCAGTTTCCTCATCCGTAAAAGGAGAGGATTGGACCTGGAAAGCCTCTAAGATCTCTTCTGGTTCTGAACCTTTAACTAGGATCAGTACTATTTACTGAATGACTGATGGATTTAACACACTGGGACAAGGATACACCTGCCTAAGCTTTATGCTTCTAAGAAATCCATACAGAATTTACCATCCCATCAGTCAACGAGAACTAATTAATTGTGCCTACCAGGTGCCAGGCACTGAAGAGAGAAAGACAAGTCGGTTCCTGTCTTCAAGGTACAAGATAAACATTCAGTGATGGGAGGGGGCGGGCAGCTAGGCAGTCCAGTGGATAGAGTTCATTGGGGCTTAGAGTCAGAAAGACCCAAGTTCAAATTCAGTTCATACACTTACTAGCTGTGTGACCCGGGGCAAGTCACTTAACCCCAACTGCCTCCAAAAGACAAAAAAAGGGAATTCTGTGTTGTACAGGGAGCCATCCAACATTTTATGAGAAGTCCTACATATGTGGCTTTTAATTTAAAGGGAAGGAAAAAACCCCATTCCCCTTCCTTACATACTTCTCATCTCAGACTTTGTGGCCTTCTTTCCTTCCAAAATCTGCTACATATTAAGGAGAGACTGATTCAATTCAAACATTTATTATTAAGTATCTACTCAAGGAGCTTACTTTCTGCCCATGCCACATATAGAAAAATTATAAATATAATAAAAGGTCATTTGAAGAGGGAGAGGGCCATAATTATCAATTTTTAAAAAGTCCCTAGGAAAACTGGCCATGTTTTAGTAACTTATTTTACTACGCCCTTTTCCAAGAAGTTTTCCTTTGCTTTGTCCTCCTCACGAGAGCTGAAGGACCTGAGGCCAAAGAGGTTTAGCCCAAGATTACAAGCTTCCTCCAGCCCTGATCCAAAATCCTCCATTCCACTGTCCCACAGGGCCTCTCTCAGGGTCAAGGGGTCCCTGGGAACTTGTCCAGGAACCTCGGTGTCAAATAAAATTTACTTTAAAATAAAAACTTAAGTAAAAACATGGAGCGAGACATAAGAAGGTTGGGGAAGGGGCAGGGGAGAAGGGTAGGAAGGCTCTGAACTTCAAATGGGTTTTTTCTATTTGATCCTCGACATGATAGGGAGTTTTACTGGAGGGAGGGCTCACACGGTCAGATCGGTTTGCAGCTGAGTGGGGGATGGACTAGGGAGAGACAGAAGCAGGGAGATATAGCAGCAGCTATCCCAATAATCCAGGCATGAGCTGATAAGGTTTGAACTAGAGTCAGGCTGTGTCAGGGACAAAGGGTTATAACTCTGGTGCCTAGCACGGTGCTTAGCACACAGTAGGTGTTTAGTAAACGCTTACTGAATTCAGCCATTCCTGGGCCTCTTGCTTCTCTTGGAAGGGGCAGGGAAAAAGACACCAACAATGGGGCTGATTAAGGTCAGAACCCCAGACACTAATGAGCTTCTCTCTCACCTCACCCAAGCTCTTTGGTCATTCCGATAAATGAAAAGAACCAGGCACCAGAGGGGCCCTGGGCCTCATCATGGCTGGTTAGTTCAGAACATTCAAAGGTTTGGTTTTATCCTTACAAAAACAAGTTCATCGACAGGACAGAAAAGTGATCTTTCTCCCATTTTAACTTTTCCCTTTTCTGCCCTTTGAGAAACAAGGGGTGGGGGCATCATCTAATTCAAAGAGCAGGGGACTCGGGGCCCAGAATATCTTGAGATCCAATGCTGCTTCTGATATGTATCAGCTGTTGTGACTCTGGACAATAAGCTGCCTCAGTTTCTTCATCTATGAAATGGGGAGAATACTTGCATAACCCATCTCAAAAAGGCTTTGGAATCACTAGATTCCAGTCCAGTGGAAAGAACTCAGGAATGAGTTAAGTTATTTTTGTGGTCTAGTCATTTTTTTCAGTCGTGTCCCACTCTCTGTGACCCTCTTGGCAAAGACACTGGAGCGGTGTGTCATTTCCTTCTTCAGTTCATTTTGCAGATGAGGAAACTGAGGCAAACAGACAAAAAATGACTTGCCTAGGGTCACACAGCTAGGGTCGGATTCTTACTGCCGTCATCATGGCAGCTGCAGAAAAAACTTTTTTTTTAATTTTTAATCAAACCAAATTGAAGGCACTGGCATTCCCCGCACCAAATGATTCTGTGACTTAAATGAATAACCAAGTAGTATAGTTAAGTTTTAGGTAAACTAGCTGTATAGCTTGAGGACCTAGAAGATCACATGTGGCCTCAAGGCCGAAGGTTCCCCACCCCATGACCAAGATTATACCCCGTGCCTTTGTGAAGGGGGCAAACACCCTCCATCCCAATGTCCTCTCTTCACCTCTGTCCAGGTGCCACCTCTGACACCCTGGATCCCCCTAGTTATCCAAGCTCTCTGTCATTTAAAGTTCCTTTACATAAATACACTGAATTTGCATTATGAATGTGGAAATTTTTGAGACGAGGGACCCCAATTCCCAAGAGCAAAACCACCCTCTCTTGTCACATTCAACACAGCTGCAGACCAAGTGGGAAGCCCTCCTGGCCTTCTAGTTTACTAGCAATAGGTCTCTCAAATTAAACAGAACCAGATTAAAGTCTTGAGTTTAGTTTACCGGCTGTTCCCTGAACACAACATCCCATCTCCTGACTACACACCTTTGTCCAGGTGAGACCCACTATCTAGCCCTTTCTGCCCCCTCTCCTCCACCTTACAGCCTCCCTAGCTTCCTTCCAATGGCATCTCAAGGTGCCACCTCCAACGCCAGCAAGGCCTGGCTCAAATGGACAGTTGTCAATGAATGGTTTCTCCCTACAGTACTTTTGTGTCAAGTCTGTACCTACTAAACTGTGCGTAAATCATATACCCCTCACCATCCCCCAGGAGAATGTAAGCTCCCTGAGGGCAGGTGTACCATATTTGTTATCTATAGCTTCTGGCACACAGTAGGTACACACCAACAAACAGAGAATTTACTTGTTGAAGTGAATTTCCCCAACTTTTCTCTGCCTTTGTCAACATGTTCCTTCTTGCACACTGATGATGTCACAGACGTTTCCTTCCATCTCCAAATCTGGTCTAGAGCATAGCTTTATATGGGCTCTGGTAAAGGCATCTTTCTTCTACTTACCCCTAGTCCAGTGTTTTTGCTTCAAAAAAACAAACAAAAAATTCGGTTTCCATATTCCTCTGCACCCAACACTACCACAAAACCCGATGCCCATGAGCCATGCTTTATTAGGAGATGATGTTAGAGGGGTCTTTCCAGAGTCTAGGACACAGGAACAGATGATTCATGCGAGGTTTTGGAGGCCGATCACCGTATGTAGTTTTTAAAAGTTATGCCAATAAATGTAAACTTTTTTTTAAGCAGCAAACTTCTGCCCTGTTGTGGGTATAAAGAAAAGTAAACTCCCAATCTAATGAAACAACCTGCAAATAACTATGTACACACAAGAGATATACAGAGTGTATTGGGGAAAATCAGTGGAGGGAAGGCCCTAGGATCAAAGGGGATTGGGAAAGGCTTCCTGTAGAGGTTGCAATTTTAGCTGGGACTTGAAGGAAGCCACAAGGCAGAGATGAGGAAGGGGAGCGGTCCACCTAGGAGCTGGAATAATCTGCTCTTCTTCTGGCTCCAATAAGGCTACAGACATTTCTACAGCCCTTTTCATCTATTATTTAATGGTAGCATCATAGATTAGAGTTGGAAGGGGCCTCAGAGGTCAACTATAGCCCAATCTCTTCATTTCACAGGTAAGGACAAAACTGAGGGCCAGGAAGAAGGGCCCACTCAGCCAAACTCACACTAAAAATCAGGATCTGAACGCAGCTCCAATCACTGTGCTCTTCTGACTATACCAAGCTGTCTCCTCTGTCTTTGACTTTGAAAAGCATTCTCTCCTTTGGGCTAATAAAGACCGTTAAGTGACTCATTAAGAATTGGAAAGTTTGTGAATTTCAGAGGTGAGACTGCAATCCCAAGGCCCTCCTGATTCCCCAACTCTTTCTACTGTATTACCCAAACTCTTGAGACAGATACTCAATCTCTGAGTTTGGAGTTTTCTTTATCTGTAAAAGAGGATATCAGGGCATCTACATCATGGGACTGTCAATGAGATAACAAAGCGTCACACCATATGACCCCTGAATGCCAAGTAAAAAAGGAGAAAATCAATACCTAGCATACAACAGTCTCACTCACACCAAAGATATTACCCCCCACTTTACAGAAGAGTAAACAGCGAGGGCAGCCAGGTGGCACATTAGAAAGAGCACCAGCCCTAAAGTCAGGAAGATATGAGTTCGAATCAGACGCTAGGCTGTGTGACCCTGGGTAAGTCACTTCGTCCTGTTTGCCTCAGTTTCCTCCTCTATAAAATGAACTGGAGGAGGAAATGGCAAACCATTCTAGTACCTCTGGGGTCCCAAAGAGTCAGACACATCTGAACAACCACAACAAACATCCCCAGCCCTTAACACAATGCCTATGAAGTAGGTACTTAATAAATACTAGCTGACTGGCCCAAATAGGGTCCTGAAAAGTCAGATATGACTGTACAACAATAAAAGGGAGACTGAGTATAAAGCGGCATGCCCAATATAGCTCTTCTCAATTCTGCTTCCCTCCCAGCCCCAAAAACTATGTCAAAGAAACAGGGCTAGTAGAGTGAAGATGGAGATATTCAGGGGCATGGGCTGGGGTGGGGGGCCTAGAGAAATTCTGAAATGTCCCAAATCTAGTACACGAACATCCAAGAATTCTATTTAAATGGATCTCAGGCTCATCAACCCAGATGCTCTGGCCGTGGAAACTCTCAAATCAAAGAAAACAGCCTACCTGGAATTATTTCCATAGTTTAAGACTTGGGTGTGTTTGGAGGGGAGCAAGAAAAGCATCATTCACTTTACAGAAGGCTTCTTTTAAGTAGCAAGATTTCCTAGTGCATTTCAAGGGCAATTAGGCTTGGGGAAAAGGCCATCTACATAGATACAATGTTTCAGGAGGAGCGGAGCAGCACACCAGTATTTGTCCCTTCCAAGTTCAAAGCCAATAGTCCTAATTGTTCCAATTCACAGACAAAGTAGCTCTCCTGTCTCTCCCCAACCCTTCCCATTCCCCACTTTTTTTTTTAAAAAGGTGCCACCCAAGTAACATTTCTCATTGAGAATTCAGGAGAAATTCCCCCAACCAAACTTGTGAACATAGTATGAAGTTAAGTTTTCAACGAATGGCCCGGGGATGGGTTCCAGTCAGTTTCCGAGTCCTGAGCTCACAGATACTTCAGGATGAAACAGACGAGGACCAGCAAGCACTAAGGGCCTCTTCTTGTGGGCTGGTCTTGGGTATCTGGGGAGTTTCGAAGTGAGCTGGAATGCCCCCAATGGTTCAATAGTAGAAATTAAACATCTGTACTCATTTTTCTTGGTAGGATTGAGTTGGGTCTGCTAAATGACATTCCCCTCTCTTCTGAGAGCCAATCCCATGCCAGCTCAGAGCTGACAGCATGACCCATTTAGTCACCCAACTTCAAGAAGACAAACAGTACCCAAGGTAGGGCTCGCAGAATGACTATGAAAACCGAGAGGGCCCTTAGAAATCATCCATCCAACCACGATGCTTTGCAGATGGGGGGAATGAGCCCTAGAGAGGTTGATAACTTGAGTAAGGTCACACAGCTTACTGGGAGAGCAGGGTTTCTTGTGCCTGGCACCACAGGCTGACTCCAGAGTGATGGGTCATACATGGGGGGAGGAGGGGACTCTGCCCCACCCTAGCCCTGGGAAAGGAAGCCACCACCCTGTCTGTGGTCATAAGAAGCAAAAGTAAATCAATAAACAAGTATTTATTAGGCCTTGATGTGCCAAGGACTGGTTCAAGGCAAAAAGGATATTTGAATATATTTAGGATTTAGTCCTGAAGCTTCTATACTATACATAGCAGGGATGGGGGGGGGGGTCAGTGGCAAGGGGCAAGGGCAGGAATGTGGTACCATGGAAAGTTTTTGGATTTGGGTTCGAATCCCTGGGTCTTCCAATTTGCTACTTATGGGACCTCAGTCCAGCCCTCACTGGATTTTACTTTCCTTCCATGTAAAATGAGGAAGTTGTATTATGTGACCTCTGAGGTCCCAGTCAACTGTGGATCTAAAATCATTGGCTGCTAAAACCTCCAAGGTCCCCTGCCAGCTCACATCTTGGCACCTATGAATCAGCCTAGATCATAAGATGTTAGATTCAGAGCTGGAATGGACCTTGGGGTCATGGAGTCCAACCCACACATTTTACAGATAAGGAAACTGAGTCACAGAGTGCTTAAGTGACTTGCCCAGGGCCACAAAGTTAGCATCCCAGAAGTCCAAATCGTGAATTCAGTACTAACTAGGCAGCCCAGACTACACGGACTTTTTCCAAAGTCTGGGGCAGGGAGCACCCACCCAAAGGCAATGGACCACTATGTATCTATAATTTTGTTCTATTTACTACTCTGAACACAGGCAATAAAATGGCCAACTCCTTCCTCAAGAGAAGACACTACTCATTTCTCTCTTTGTGCTCTCAGTAATTACAACAGTATCTGGGATGCATCAGGCACTTAAATAAAAGTCTGATTACTGACTGACCCCCTGGCCACCTTTCTGTCCTCCCCTCCCTCCAGACTCTCCTTCTCCTCCTCCTCCTCCTCCTCCTCCTCACATTTTTAATGTTAAAATTAAGTCTTTTTTTTTTCTCTGCCCATCAAACTTTAGTCATCCAGAAGGACGGTGCTTTTACAATGAACACCTGTTAAAACTCAACTCATGACCACTCACTGACGCTGGAGGGTTTAATTAAAATTACTCACTCAGGAAGCAGCAAATGCCAACTCAACTGAAAACTATATATTTAATTTGGAGGGAGAAGGGGGGAGGGAGAGGGACAGAGATAGACAGAGACACAGACAGAGAGAGAACACAAGAACAAAGGGAGGGGAAGGGAGAGAAAGTGAGAGGAGGGAGAGAGAGGGGAGAGGGGAAGAGGGGAAAGAGGGGGAGGGGAAAGAGGGGGAGGGGGAAGGGGGAGGGGGAGAGGGACCTGTGAGGCTCCCCCCCCACCCCCCACCCCCGTCGTGGAAACCCAGAGCATCCCCTCCTCCCTGCAATTCTGTGACTTCTGGATGGTCCTCCCTCCACTGGAGCTGGAGAGGCGGAGGACGCCAAGACTCCAGCAGCTTTGTGTAACTGGCAGCATAGGGTGTCTCCCGAGCAGTTGTTACTACGGGCTGCAACACATACACACACTTCACTTCCTTAGTGAGCTGGAGGAAAATCTGAATTCTCCAGTGCTCAGGCCAAGCCAGCTTTGCAGCTCTCCTGCAGACCAGCTCGGCCCTACCTAAGTTTTCCCAGCTCCAGCCTCTCTCTCTCCCTCTTCCTGGGATTCTCTGTCAATCTCTCCTGTCCCAAATGTGCATGGGGGCTGCCCAGCGCCTCCAAAGAAGCAGTGTTGTTGCAGGTTGTTTTTTTTTATCAGTTCACGCTTTTTACAAAAAGGGGTGGGGGACTCGTTGTCTTACAAGTCTCAGATTCCTTCCCCCTTTGCCCCCAACTCCTGAAGACTCATTTAGGAAGCCTGGGTTCCCCAAGGCTGAGCTGAACAGGAGAGGAGTCGAACCTGACAGCTGGAGGGGAGAAGCGGCCCAGCTCTGCCTCCAACGTAGAAGAGATATCCGTTCTACCCTTCACCCCCAGCCCCGAGACAGGACCCCAGGCTAGTCCCGGATTGCAGGATTGGGCATTGGCCAAGGCTGGGAGCGGGGAAGTGAAACTAAGTATTCCCAGAGAAACTTTTTCGGAGAAGACTGCCGGACCCCCAAAGTTTCTACTTGGGCAGGGAAAGGGGACGAGGTAAGGTACTTAGAGATCTCAGCCACCCTACACACATCACCTTCCCACCCGTCTCTCTCTTAGAGGTACAACTAAGAGGACGAGGGAAAGAAGGGAGAGAGGGAGGGAGGAAGGGAGAGAGAGAGAGAGATCACCTTCCCACCCTTTTCTGGAGGTAGTCAGGAGGAACAGTGTGAAAAGAGGGAAAGAGAAAGACGGAGAAAGGCAAGGAAGGAGATAAAGAAGAGGAAGAAGGGAGACAAACAGAAGTAGAGAGAGCACGACATCACCTCCCCACCCCATTCTCTCGGGAGATACAGCCAAGAGGAAGAGAGAAAAGAGGGAACGAGACAAAAAGGGAAGGAAAGAGAGAAACGCAAAGAGGGAAAGGACATCACCTCCCCACCCGGCTCCCTCTGGAGGAAGAGGGGAAGAAAGGAAGAGAGAAATAGAGAAAGGGAAGAAGAAAAAGAAAGAAGGAGAAGAAAAGAGAAACGCAAAGAGGGAGAGATAAGAAAGGAGGGAAAGAGAAGGGAAGGAGACAAAAAGGAGGGAAGGAAAGAGGGAGATAGAAAATGAAGTGAGACAGAAGAGAAAGGGAAAGCGAGAACGGGGAAGGGGAAGCAGGGGAAAAGCACGGTCCCGGGGGCTTTCAGGAATTTCGGAGGGGTAGGTGGCCACCGCGCAGTGGGCCACCCCCGGTCCGCGCGCTGCCGCGCCCCCACCCTCGGCTCCAGGGCCGCAGTGTTGCGGGTCCCCGGGCGGGGCGCCCTCCGCCAGCACCCCCCAGCGCAGCCCTCCCGGCGGCCGGGGTCGCGGCGGCAGCAGCAGCCACCAGGCGGAGACCGAGGGCTGCACGGGGAGGCCCCGGAGCCCAGAGGTGCCGCTGCCCCTAGCCCGAGCCCCTCCCGCGGTGCCCGTAGTCCCCCGGCCCACCTACCGCTCCAGGGCTCCGCACGGCCAACCGGCGGCCGCCCCCGCGCTCGGGCTCCCGGGGCTGCAGCGGTCCGGGCCGGCGGCCGCCCGCGGCTCCTCGTCCCGCCGAGGGGGTTCTGGGCATGAAGCGGGGGCGCTGCTCCCGATGCACAGTCCGGGAGAAATCCTGCTCCCCGCGTCCGTCAGTCCGGTCTGAGCCTGCAGGAGCGGTGCGTGTGCGTGCTTGCCCTCCGAGGCGCACGAATACTTCAATGCAAATGTATTTTTCGTAACTGCCACCGAGGTGCGGTGTCCTCCGAGGGCACGCAGCTCCCCGCGCGGGCTCTGCCCCGGAGCGCGCGAGACGCTGCTGCTGCCGTTGCTGCTGCTGCTGCCGCTCCTGCTCCTGCTGCTGCTCCTGCTGCTCCTGCTGCTGCCGCTGCTGCCCGCGCCCGGGCCCGGCTGGGGCTGGGACTGACGCTGGGGCTGAGGCTGGGGGCGCGAGACGCTCCCCGGGGCTCCTCCGAGGGGGCGCGAGAGCAACCGACAGCAGAGCCCAGGCGCGGTCACGTGCCCGAGAGCGCTCAGCTGGGGCTGGGCACCGCCCCCCGCGGCTCCCTCCGCCCCTTCCTCCCGCTCGGATCCCCGCCTCCGCGGCGGCAGCCGAGGCAGCAGCAGCAGTTGCGGTGGCAGGGCTGCGAGAGTGGAGAGCGGGACCCCAGCCTTGGGTGGCATGGAGACCCGGAGAAGTCCGGCCATCGCGGCAGAGCCCTGGAGCAGCTGGCTTCCTAAATAAATACGTTATTTTATTTCTCCGCCTTGGGGGATTGCGGGGGTGGGAGGGAAGGTAGAGGACGGAGCGTTCAGCCTCCAGCCCCAAGAATTTGCTGCTTCCACCTTAAGCGGGGGATCGTCACGAGTGACTTTTTAAAAAATGTAAATGTGAGGTTCTGGGAAGAGGCGAGAGTTAGGGACTTTGAGCAAAGGACTCAGTTTCCTTGTGTGTAAATGGGATCGATAACTGAAAGGGACTTCCAGTCCGTCCGACCTCCCCATTTCACTGGAGAGCAAACAGGGTGCCAAGCGAGGAAAGCGCTCGCTCAGGGTCGTCCGATTGACGGGTTTGCAGACCCTGGAATCAACACGAGATTCTCCAATCGTCCAGTGCTCCTTCGACAAACCACAAACCCCACGAAGGTCTATTTCAGCTCTAACAGTTCCAGTTAAACATTTATCGAGCCTCCCTTCCAACCCCACCTTCTGCAGGAAGCCTTTCCCAATCTCCCTAAATCCTAGTGCCCCCACTCCGATGATTATCTCCTATTTGTCCCACCTCCAACTTGGGGTCCATAGATGATTTGCATGTTGTCCCCCCTCCCCCCGCTAGATTCTTAGAGAGCAGGCATTGTCTTTTGCCCTCAGCAGTGGCTGGCACATAGTAGGCGCTTAATAAATGTTTATGGACTGACTATACTTACAATAGAACTTCCTATCCACACCTACTAATCAAAAAAAAAAAATCGTGCAGAAACTTAGAAAGAGGGAGTGATTGAGGGGCAGAAGAATCGGGCTACCCACCGGGGCTTTTTTTTTTCCCCTTAGTTCTTTTTCATTCTTACGAGGGAGAGTTATTATTTCTCCTTGTTCTGGAGAAGGACCATGGCATCAGGGAGATGATGCCATGAGATACACGTGAATTGGATTGAAGTGAGGCAGGACTGTGCAAAGTCGCCAGCCTCACTTTCTCCTGTGGAACCATCTGCATAGAGTGGGGGAGATATAGATTGGGACAGGACCTAGAGAGGGTGTTTTGTACACAAAAGACACGAGAACCAGTCATGGGGTGGGGGGTTGGGGAGGTTTCAAATCTGCAGTTCTAAGAAAGATCCCGTAGAACATAACCCATAGTGTTGAATTTAGTGGGAAGGACAGCTGATTTGGTAGGGGAAGATCCGGGCTTAAGCTTTGCCTGTGCTACTTTCTAGCTGTATGACCTTGAGCAAGTCATTTTTGGGGCAGCAGGCTCCGGTTTTCTTCATTTGTAAAAGGAGACCGTTGGACTAGCTAATTTCTGAAGTGTCTTCCATCTCTCAAGCTGATAATTTCCTAGTTTGAGAAAGTTGGCAACAAAACCAAAGACTTCCTGTCTTCTGGTAAATTTCTCAGACTTTCTTATCGACCCAAAATGTGTAGACATTAGCATTTGCCCCTAGGGAAGGGTCTCTCCACAGTCTGGAGGCTTGCTGTGCAAGAAGGGTTCTTTTGAGGGAGACCTCTGATGCAGAGTTCAAATCTCGGTTCTGCCACTTACTATCTATCTGTGGCTAGTCACTTCCCTCTTTGGGCCTGGCTGGCGTAATCTGTATCATGAGCCCAGATGAGCTCAGAAGGCTCCTTCCAAACCAAAAGCAGGCCTCTATTTCTTCCAAGGGGTCTTTCCCTCACCTGCCTCCCAGCAGAGCCCTCATCGCATCTTCTCAGCAATTTTAAAATACACAAGAAGAGAAGCCTAGAATTGCCAAGGGGCAAACACAGCCCCCCCCCCTTGGCTTTCACCTCACCCCCCTCCCTCTGACTTCACTGCTCCCCTCACCCTAAAAAGCCTGAGGATCTTTTGTGATCATTGACTACAGCAGCCTTGAAAGGATTATTATAGCTGGTATTCTGGTAGCCTTTAAGGTCTCCGAGGAGGCAGCTGAGTAACTCAGTGGTTAGAGCCTGGAATCGGAACGACCTGAGTTCAAATCCAGCCTTGGACGCTCACTGTGTAACCCTGAACAAGTCATTTAACCTCTGTTTGCCTTAATCCAATGGAGAAGGAAATGGCAAAATACATGTTTCTTGGCCTAGAAACCCCTTTAGGGTTTCTAGAGTCAGACATGATTCACCAACAGCAAGGTTTGGGAAACCCTTTGCAAATATTATCTCGCCTGGTCCTCACAACCACTCTGTGAAGTAGGTACTATTACCACTCCCATTTTACAGGTGGGGAGACTGAGGCAGACAGAGATGAAGTGACTTGCCCAAGTGTCTGAGGCTGGATTTGAACTAACGAAGATGAGTCTTCCTGACTCCAGGCTGGGCACTCTATCCACTGCTTGACTAGGCTGTCTTTTCTTTTGTCTAGAGACAATCAACAAAAAATGATAAATCGAGTCCTTACTTATAGGGTTTGCTCATTTCCAAGGTATAAATGCTCATGCTGAACATTTACCAATTCTCCCTAGAGAGCTGGTACCAGCCAGCTCCAGCACCCCTGACTAGGAGTCCTAACAATCAGAGAGGGAAAGTCAGAGACAGGCCCTTGTAGGAACCTTGGCCCTTGAAGCTAAGCTTTGAAGAAAACTAGAGTTTCTTTTATCCTAAATTGGAAATAATCTCAGAGGGAAAGCAATAGTGTCAAGGGGGACACGGAAAGACTTCTTGTAGATGGTTGGATTTTCTGTAGGACCTAAAGGAAGCCAGAGGGCAGAGATGAGGAAGGAGAAAATTCCGGGCCTGGAATTTCGTAGGTGGTGATGATGCCCAGAAGTGGGACATAGAGGAACAGGAAGGAGATCAATGTGACTGGACCATGGGAAGAGGGGTGTGGGGAGTATACCAGAAAAAGACTGAAGAGGTAGGAAGGGGCCAGATTATGAGGCCACCGAATCTTCTTTATTGCTCTGTGATCCTTTTTGCATCATCACTTTGCCTCAGTATCCCCATCTGTTATGTGGGAAGAAGATGATTGTAGCACTTATCTCAAAGGGTTATTATAGTGCGATGGAAGCAGAGGTTCAACGCACCTACCTCGGCAGGGCAGGAGCTGAGTCAACACTCCTCCTGGTGCTCACCAGGGTTTGAGCCTGTGGTTCTCATTGTCTAGGAATGCCAAACCCCAGCCCCAGACTCCTTCACCCCCATCATCAGCAACTTGGTGGTTGGATTTTTAAATAACCAAGTTCTGTTTACCTTCAATCACTACCCACTTCACAATCTGCCCTCAATTTAAAGCTCTTCTTAGCTTTGAAGGGGTGGGGATGGGGGTGGGGGGAGTGTTAAGTAAAGCCAGGAAGCAGACCACTTTAAATACATTCCTCTTGTCCATGATCTTTCCTGGAAGTCACAGAGGCTAACCCAGCTCCCAGCCTTCCCTCTCTGTCCCATTCCTTGCATGCTGGTTACCGGGGTTTAAAAGCACACTGGAGACCCCAAGTCCTTTAACTCTGTTGGGTTTGTCTGGGCCAAGTTTTGGCAGCTCTGCCACCTGGAGCCAAGATACTACTGCCTATTACAAGCCAAGCCCCACTGGGCCTTATCTTTAGAAGCCGAGTTTGAGCTCACAGCTCAGCCTTCCAGAGGACAAACTGGCCGATCTGTTCCTGAAGGATCTGTCTTGGCATGAGCTCCGTAAGCAGGATCGTTTCATCATAGAGCTAGAAAGAACAATATATAAAGAAACTGAGGCAGAAAGAGGATACGTAACTTTCCCAGAGTCGCCCAGCTAGTAAGTGTCTGATGCAGGATTTAAGCACAGCTCCCAATCTCTCCAAGGAGTGGAGCACTCTTCTGACTTTCCTAAACGGCACATGTCTAAATCCGAGCTCGTAATCCAATTGGATAAAAATACTCCAACCCCTTCATTTTACAGAGAATGAACCCAAGAGTCAAGCAACTTTCTCAAGGTCACAAGGTGAATAATAGAAGCTCATTGGGGTGCTACAAAGGTCCCCCACTCCCAGGAAGAAGCATCACTCCAGCCCTCCATGCCAGCATCCTATGCAGAATTTCCTAAATTTTCAGAATCGAGTGCCTTCAGATGGATTTTTAATGTTTCACATTTTCTTTCCTTCCTCCCCTTCACCCACCCTACTGAATGGTTGGCTATCTGAAAATTTCCCATCCAGAAATGGGCTGGCATCACCGCTGAACAGTATTGAGAAATGTGGAGTGAAGATTGTACATGGAATGACTCTGTCCCTCCTATCAGCATTGATACTATTGTTTCTTTAAAAAAAAAAAGAGTAAGGAGACAGAAAGAGACAGAGACACATAGAGAGATATAAGCTTGTACTGTTATGACATCACTTGATAAACACCCTCCAGGAATTTGAAGGCTGACTCAAAATGAACGTTGAGTATCTGTCTGCCAGTGGAGGCCAACAGCCTCTTCTCTGCAAGGAGTGGTTTCCTGGTCTTTGGCAATGTCTAGGTCGCATTTTATCACCTAAGTCTGCCCAGCCTTCTCCACTATTTTATCTACACATATATTCCCAAAAGTAATGGGTAGAAATGATTAGTCTTCACAGAGCCAGCCTAGTGTCCTGGAAAGCTCATGGGATTTGGAGTGCAGGGTCTCTGTCATGTCCTATGTGACGTTGGACAAATCATTCAGTTTCTTCATCTATAAAGTGAGGGGTCAGACTCAACGATCTCTTGAGGCACCACCCATCGCCCAGGCTTGCAACCTAGGGGGTCATCCTCACCTCCCCACTCTCTCGGCCCCCAAATCCAATCTGTTGCCAAATCCTGTCGATTTTGCTTTCGTAATATCTCTTGTATATACCCCCTTCTCTCTCCCTACATTGCTACCACTCTGGAACAAGTACATATTACTCCACTCCTAGACTTCGGCAATAGCCTTCTAATTGGCTTTCCAATCCAGTCCATCTTCTACTCAGCTATCAAAGTGGTCTAAGAGCAAATCTAACCATGTGAACCCTCTCTCCACCATCCCCTACATTCAATAAACTCCAGTGGCTCCCCATTCTCTCCAGAAATCAAATGGAAATTCTTCTGTTTCGCTTTTAAAGCCCTTCATAATCTGGCCCCTTCCTTGCTTTCCAGTGTTCTTGCTCCATAGTCCTCATATCCCCCTCCCCAGGTACTCTTTGGTCCAGCTCCATCGGTCTCCTTCCTGTTCCTCCATCTCCTACTTCTGGGCTTCATCACCAGCTGTGAAATTCCAGGCCTGGAATTATCTCCTTCCCCATCTCTGCCCTCTGGCCAACCTCCTACAAGAAGTCCTTCCCTTTCCCCCTTAATCCTATTGCCTTCCCTCAAGGTTATCTCAATTTATCTTGTGAATATGCTGCTTGTATTTAGCTGTTTGCTTTAGAATGTGAGCTTCTTGTGGGCAGAGATTGAAATTTGCATTTCTTTGTATAGCCTGCACTTGGCACAGTGCCAGGCACACAGTAGGCTCTTTATAAATGCTAGTTGACTTAATCTCAAAAATCCCTTCCAGCCAGAAAGTCATGGTCCCACCATCACAGATGCTGTAGGGTCAGAGCTGTAACTAGGGGGTTTTGAGTGTGAGACACATGTAGGAAGCAGCAGTGGGGAGGTGGCATTTCAGAAGACAGCTGAATTACAGGGACAAGAAGTAATACTGGGAAAGAGAAACTGTGCCCCTGTGGTCTTTGGAGAGAAAGATCTTCTGGGACTGGGAATCCAAAGTGACATCACCCTGTCAGGGGTGGTCTGGGGAATGATCACACAAAGATGCGAAAGCAACCCTGCCCCCCCACCATGCCCTGATGAGGAATCCGCACCCCATGCTAAAGCCCCAATCACCCTGGTCTAGTTACAGATCTTACTGGGTGCTTTCCCCTGGGTAATATCAAAACCGCAGTGATTGTGAAGACTGGCTATTTATCTAATCAGGGTTCAGAGTTTTCCAAGTGATTGGAAAGTTCTTCTGACTTGTGGCTCAAATGTCCCTGACCTTCACAGATATTAACAGCCTAAGTTGTCATCGAATCTCAGGAAAAATGATCGGGTGGTATTTTTTTTTCCATGTAAAACTACTAAGCCAGACCTTATCAGTCAAGTCCTGTGAGAAGGCAGTAGGATGTGGAAGGAAGGGGAACCCAGGATGGACACACAGAAGTCAGGGACCCTGGCAAAGGAAGGAGGTTGCTGGAGGGTGGGGAAGCTCCAAAGAAAAGAGATACTTTTACAAAATTAACCCCAGGGGACTCGACAGACAACTTAGTAATAGAATACCAGCTCTGAACTGACTTTAGTAGATCTCTGACTTAAATCAAGATCAGGTCCAAATGTGTATTCTAATGTGTATCTCTTATTTACCCTCTGATAAGTTGGTCTCCTACTAATCTGTCTGACCTTTGGGCAAGTACCTTCCCTTCTCTGGGCCTCCTTCTCCCCACTCGGTAAAATTACAGGGAGAGACTAGGTCAAGGATTTTTAACCTTTTTGGTGACGTGAATCCCTCTGGCAATCTGGTGAAGCCCATGGACCCCTTTCTCAGAATAGTATGTGGTTTGTTTTTTTAATCGTAACTGACATTCTGCTGGTGGAGCTGTGAATGGGTCCAATCATTCTGGAAAGCAATTTAGAATTACATGCAAAAATTTACTACACAGTATATGACCTTTGACCCAGTTACACCACTACTAGGCCTATACCCCAAAGAGATCAGAGAAAGAGGGTAAGTTCCCACTGGTACAAAATATATTTATAGCAGCTCTTTATGCAATGGCCAAAAACTGGAAAGTAAGAAGGTCCTCACCAATTAAACAAGGGCTGAACACATTATGGTATGTGATTGTAATGGAATACATTTGTGCCATAAGAAATGATGAAAAAGATGGTTTCAGAAAAACCTGGGAAGACTTTTATGAACTGTTGCCGAGTGAAGTGAGCAGAACCAGGAGAACAATTTTTATAATGACAACATTGTAAAACAGAGCAATTCTTAAAGACTTAAGAACTCTTATCACCTAAATAAGTAAGTGTATTTCTGAGGACAGATAAGAACTCTTCCCCGCCCCCACCTATATACATAGAGGGGATGGACAAATGGGAAGAATGCATTTTGGGTTGGATCAATGTGGGAATGTTTTGCATGACTGTGTTTATATTATTCAGGAATTCTTTATTTTTTCTTTCTTCTTCCTTTCCCTCCTTCCCTCTTTTCTTTCTTTCTTTGTACTATAGCTACAAAAAGCAATACTGGAAAGGGGATCTGGTCATCTTGAGACCAGGACTTCCTTTCTTCTTTCTCCTTTCTTTTCTTTCCTCCATGCTTTTTCTTTCTTTTTTTCCCTTCCTTCTTCCCTCTCTTTCCTTCCTTTCTCTTTCTCTTTCTTTCTTCATTTCTTCCTTCCCTCCTTCCTTTCTCTCTCTCTCTTTCTCTCTTTCTTTCTATCTCTAATTTTCTTTCTTTCTCTCACTTTCTCATTTTCTTTCTTTCTCTTTCTTTCTTTTTCCTTCCTTTCTTTCTCTCTCTCTCTCTTTCTTTCTTTCTTTCCTTCTCCCACCTATTTCCGGTAGGTGGGAAGAAGTAGGAAAGAGAAAAGAATGAATTCTAGATAATTGAAAATATTAAAATTTAATTAAATTTTTAAAAATCATAGTTGAAAGAAATGCTAAATTTCAGTTAGGGCTTAGTAGAAATAAAGATGTAATTTTTCCTCAACCAAGTTCAAAGACTTTCTGAAATCTATTCCTGGATCCCTTGGGGGTCCAGGGACCCCAGGTTAAGAACCCCTGGATAGAAAATCTCTAAAGTCCTCTCTCATTCTACATCTATGATCCTATGAGCAGTTTGGGCCTCAGTTTCTTCATCTTTAAAAAGAGGAGAAGGTTTGGATGAGGTAACCTTTAAGGCCTCTCAGAGCCCTGTATTCCATCAGTCAGCTCCTATGCCGATTGCCCCTCAGAACTCATTCCCACGGGTTCATACAACCAGCTGTGCCTTTTGCAGACTGAGTTCCCAGTGCTGGGGCCTCCTAAGGCAACGAACCTGCTAAATTCACTCATGTTGGGACCTGCCTTTGGCAAGTCACCTGACCCTTCTTGCACCATTTTCTTTATCTGTAAAATGGAACTCATAATACCTGCCCAACCTACTCCATGGGATTTTTGTTAAGGATAAAACGGGGAATGAATGTGAAAGTTCCTTGAACGTTTTGAGCAGCCCAGTGAATGCAGGACATTGCTGTTCTTCCTGATCCTGGAGGGCCACGGAACTGGGCGAGGCATTCGAGGTCTCAGGTCCATGCTCCTTCCAGCTCTGTCGAAGGAGCACTTTCTTGATTGGGTGGTCTGATCGAATTCAAAGCATTTGTTTAGCATCTGCTGGGTGCAAGGGGAGAGGCAGCCCAGCATCATGGAAATAGGCCAGCCTCAGTCATAGCATACCTCTAAACCTGGATCTGAAAGGGTCCTCCAACTCCATTATTTTACAGGTGGAGAAACCAAGGCAAGTGGACATTAAGGGACTTGCCAGGAAGTGTCAGAGGCAGGATTCAAATCCAGATCCTCTGATTCTAGAATTGGGGCTTTTTACTCTATATCACTTTGCTGCCCAAAAGGAAAGTCCTCAGTTCAAGTCTGACTGTTCCTACTTGTGGGACCTTGGGTAAATTATTTAATCCCATTAATTCCCATTTATTGGCTGCGTGACCCTGAGCAAGTCACCTAACCCTATTTGCCTCAGTTTCCTCATCTGTAAAATGAGCTGGAGAAGGAAATGACAAATCGCTCCATTATCTCTGCCAAGAAAACCCCCAAAGGGGGTTATGGAGAGTCAGACAACTGAAAACGACTGAACAGCAACAAGGCTCATGTATGAGCCTACATTCCTAATAGGATATCTTTCTGTTTAAAGTGCTTCAAAACCCGCAAAGTGTTGTATAAATGCTGTAATCTGTCTTACACAATATTGATTATTCAGAATGGAACAATCAGGACAGTGATTCATTTTACTTAACCTAGAATCACAGGATTAAATAATTTTCAAACTGGAGTATATCACGTATGAAACAATGCCACCTACTGACCACAGGTGATGGTGGAAACCATCTCTATCAGACATGTAAATATTCTCCAATTAAAGATGGGGGAAAGAGTAAAAGTTTCTTAAGATGCAAATGTGAAGCCAGGTAAATCCCGATAGGAGAAAATTCTGTATGGTTGATGAAGTCAACAGCCAGAGGAGCGGTCCACAGGGCAGGCATATGACTTGAGATTCCTCCCCAGTAGTACTAATGCTATAACTTTCAGCCAGAGGGGACCTGGCTAGTAGCTTACCACGTTCTTCACCAAAATTTTGAACTCATTCTCTTGGGAGGTATTTTCCAACATACCATTTTCTTCCACTTTATTACAAAAGATCATGAAAATACTATATTTGAAAGCCCCCTAAATCATTATACTTGCCCAAGTTTCACACAGTGCTGGTAAGCAGCCGGATCTCAGAGGAAACAAGGTTAAGAGTGGAAAGTGCCCTAGATGGGAGGTGAAAGGAAATCAGAGGACGTGGGGTCATAGCTTAGATAGGCTTCTTATAACCCATGTGACCTTGGGCAAGGCACTCACTCACTGCTGTTAGACCTCAGTCCTTTGTCGATAAAATGAAGGAGTTGAACTCAATGGCCTCTAAATCTATGGTCCTATTTTCCCAAGTCCAGAGTTCCTTCCATTAGGCTACAAGTCTTCCTGCCATCTTACAGACATTTATTTTACCACCAACTTTTCTGGAACACACCTATTTCTCAAAAATAAGAATACTTGTGCTTAAGTCAAAGGAGTTTAACTCCTAAGTAAAAACTTCCTATATAAATGGTAGAATGGATGGAACTTAATTGAACAACTATCCTCCTCCTTTCTTGGTATCTCCTCAATCCCCCCTATAATTCTTCCTCAGGTTCTTCCTGCTTACAAGAGCCCTCTCCTGACCTATCACATTCATCCCACAGTGGTCTTTGTCTCTTGAGATTACTTTTGTTTCTTTATATTTACTTATCTGGATCAAAGACCTTGGTCAGGTCAATGAACATTGTGTATAAACCTCTGTTCTGCTCCTGGCATTTCTTCTGGAGTTGTTGGTCAGCAGACATCATAGTGACCATTCCTCAGCCCTTTCTGAAGCCACATATCAGGTAGATCACTATCTTCCAGGTGAAGGATCAGCCTATTAAGGAGGTTTCTGATGAGAATCTTGCCAGCAGTGACTAACAGAGAGACCTCCCCTGCGATCGTCACAGGACAATCTATTTCCTTTACCTTTACAGAGATGAACAATGGAGACCTCCTTGAACTTCTGGGGGGATAACTTCTTCTTTCCACATAATCCAGAAAATTTCAGTCAGCTTTTGTTTGAGCAATGGACGCCTGCCTTGTAAATCTCAGTGTGAATAGAATCAGTACCATGTGCTTTGCCACACAAATGCCACCTAATGGCATTCAAAACTTCTTCAGTTGGAAATTTGTCTAGAGAGGGAGTGACTTCAACCTGAGGTATAGGGTCAATGGCTTCAGGATTTATTGATGACAGTCTGTTGGGAACACTATAGAAGTGTTCAAGCCATCTCTTTAAGATCATGTCTTTATCACTAATCAATGTGGCTCCATCATCACCGAGTAGTTGAGATGCTCCATAGATCTTTGGCACACAAATAACCTTTAGGGCAGCATAACAGCACTTTGGATTGTTACTATCAGCCTAAAACTGAATTTCATCTACCCTCTTACTGAGCCAAGAATCCTATATCTCCCTAAGCTTTGCTTGTCCTTTCCTTTTGATGGAGCTAAAAGCTGTCTTCTCAGAGAGAGATAAACTATCCTGTTGGTAAACCCTTTTTTTCATTTAGCAGCTTCTGAATTTTCCCATCATTTTTGTCAAACCAGTCCTGATGTTTGCATATGTTCTAGCCCAGATGAGTAAATGTGAAGCTGTACACCAGATCTCTGAAAGCTGCCACCTCCTTTTCTGCTCCACTGTTGCCAGCTGTGTGTTGGCTTAGCCTTCCCTCCAAGTTAGCAATAAACTGTTCACACTTGGAGAAGTGCTCTGATCTGTTGGCATTAAGTCTTCTGGTAGTCATCTTGCTTTGTGGCTGCCACTTTTGTTAAATGAGAATGTTTAGCTTGGAGAGGATAAGTCTATGATCAGTCCAGCCCTCTGTGCCACACATGTTTTTATCACTTTCACCTCCTGTCTATCTCTTCTCCTTACAATCACACAGTCTATTAAATTCCATGTTTGCTGTGAGGGTACATCCATGAAATTGTATTATTTAGGTAAGTAGAAGACAGTGTTGGTGATGAAAAGGTCATGTGATGCACAAATCTTCAGTAGTAAGTGATGGTTGTTGTTGCTGTTTCTGACTCCATTCCTCCCTACTCTGGCATTAAAGTCACCCAGAATCATAAGCTTATCTTCTTTTGGCACATTGATAATAAGGCTCTCCAGGTCTTCACAAAATTTTTCTTTGACCTCATCAGGGTTAGTCATGGTAGGAACATATATACTGATGATGATGGCATGGTGTTTTCCTACAAATGGCAATCACATTGTCATAAGCCTGCTATTCACTCCTTTTTGGAGGCATACAAGCTTGTTGACTAGATTAGTTTTAATTGCAAAACCTACACTGTTCACAGCACTCCCCATCACTGTGGCCAGTCCGGAAAAACATGTGTCCGGCTCCGCTTCAGTAAGCTGGCCTTCATTTGTCAGTCTTGTTTCACCCAGGTCTGCTATTTGGATATGATACCTGCTGAGTTCTCTTGCAACAAGAAGTGTTCGTCTTTCAGGTTTACTGGACTTTTTTTGCCAATAAGTGTGCACACATTCCACGTGCCAATAGTGCATGGAATCATCTTCGTAGACATTTTTGTATTTTTTTGTGTTCTGACCACAGGGTAGGATTCCTACCTGCTGTAGTAAGCAGGCCAAGGTTGGGTAAAGCAGACAATTTCCAGGGCACCATGTCTAGCCCCTTTCTTATGCCAGAAGGTGAGCAGTGTGGTCCTTAATAGAGGCTCCTCAGACACCCAGTGGGCTGCTGGATCCCATTGTTACTTCCAGGAGAAATGCCAGGAGCAGAACAGAGGTCTGTACACAATATTAGTCAATCTGACCAAAGCCTTTGATGCTATCAGTCATGAGGGTTTGTGAAAAATTATGGCAAAATTTGGTTGCCCAGTTTATCAGTATTGTACATCAGTGTAGGAGGAGGAAGTAAGGGTCTGGGTATTATTTTCTAAGGCCCGTAGCTAAAGCCCCAGGACCTTGAGTTAAGAAGACCTGAGTTCAAATTGGACCTCAGATACTTATCAGCTGTATGACATGGAGCAAGTCACTTAACTTTTACCTGCCTCAGTTTCCTCATCTGTAAAGTGGGATTAACAATAGCACCTGCATTCCAGGGTTGTTGTGAGGATTGAATGAGAATATTTGCAAAGCGCTTGGTACATAGAAAAGAGTGAATAAAAGCTAGTTGTCATTATTATTATCAAAACAGCCGAGGGCCCTCATTCTTCAATGTTACGTGGTCACAGAAAGCGTCGAGATGTCATGTCCTCCTCTATGGAGAGATCATGGTCAGAACGGTCAAGGAAAACAGTCAGGAACTCTGGGAGGAAGAGACTTTATCCTCTCCACCCAGTGACGGCAAAAGAGCCCAGCTGACTTCATCCTTGAGTACGTTTTCTTCAGAAAGATAACTTCTATCATTCAGAGGCCCAGTGATAACAGTCCCAGTCTCCCCGGGCTGCCATGACAAGCAAATGAAATGCTATCGGTAAAGACCTTTGCTGATCTTAAAGCCTATAGAAATTCTATATCATCATCATAGTCATCATCATCACCATCTTCATCATCATCATAGTCATCATCATCACCACCTTCATCATCTTCGTCATCATCATCATCTTCATCGTCATCATATTCTTCATCATCATCATCATCATCATCATCATCATCATCATCATCATCATCATTATTGTTGTCGTCGTTTCAACCAGATAGAAGCCTGATGCAGACCAAAGGTATCTCACAGCATCTGACTTGGATGCCGTCTAGGTCCTCGGCAATCAAATCTCTGCCCTGTCTGATTACTAGCTGTGTGACTGTGGGCAAATCAACCGCCTTCATCTGTAAAATGAGCGGGATCGGACTACACGACTGCTGATATTCTTGGGAGATCTCTTTTCCCCCGTCAATTCTACAAAGGAAAGGCACATCGCCTGCTTATTGGGAAGGCAGTTGGTACAGGGGAAAAGATTATTGGGCTAGGAGTCTGGAGACCTGGCTTCCAAGAGCACTGTGGCCAAGTGGAAAGCATGTTGGATTTGAATGTAGAATGTGGGTTCAAATCCCAGCTCTGACATTTAATAATTGATGATCTGGAGTTGTCACTCCCCTCTCTGAGCCCGTTTCTTCAGCTATAAAATGGGGACAATAATACCTGACAGTGTTGTTGGAAGGAAAGTATGTGCTTGGTTAACCTGAACATGTCGTGAGAGCTGGCACCAATTTAGAGATTCTTAGGTCCCTGAAGCATTTTACAAGTATTATTTCACTCAAGCCTCACAGCAGACAGATCGGGGTACTTATGGCGAGTATCATTCTCCCCATCTTCCAGGTAAGGAAACTAAGAGAGGGCAAATGACTTGCCCAAGGCCACAGAGCCAGGTAGCTCATATTTACACAGCACTAAAAGGTTTACTGGACAGTTGCCACAGAAAAACTCTGTGATGTTGAAGAGTATGAATATTATCCACTTTTACCGGGGTGGAAAACCAAGGCACCAAGTGGTTACGTGACTTGTTCAGTTACAGGTGGTAGACCCAGGACTCAAGTCCAAGTCTTCTGAGTCCAAGTCACAAGATCTTAGGTCTAGAGCTTGAAGGGACCCCGGAGGCCATGGAGCCCAACCTCCCTATTTTAGAGATGATGAAACTGAGACCCAATGTCACACACAGGTCATATGTGCACAGAGTCAGAATTGGAACCCAGGTCCTCTAACTCCAAAGTCAGAATTCTTTCCACTATGACACAGTGTTCTGTATTCTCCCCACTGCCTCCAATGGATCCTACTTAATTATCACATTGTGGTGCTCACCTGCCTTGGGATATCTTGGCCACACTGATCTCTGGGTGCAGAGATTAGATGAGGAACCTAGAACCAGATTTGTATTTTCTCTTTCTTCGTTGTTTGTGTATTCTCTCCCTAATTCTATTTGCCCTGTTAATGATTAGGCGAGGAACCTAGAACCGGACTCATGTTCTTTCTTTCTTCATTGCTTGTATATTCTTTCCCCTAATTCTATTTGCCCTGTTGATGATGCAACATAAGCTGGAGCTACTGACCAACAGGGACTGATTGCAATTGGCCGTGACAGCCAAACTGAACAGAACAGAACAGGGAGTTCCTATCTCCACTGCAGTGACTTCTTTCTCTTGCCTCCCTCCCGGCAGGAAGTTGGGGTTTTCCCAGTTCCCTAATGACCCTTCTCAGAGAACAACAGTTCAGAGATGGTCAGACTTCCCAAGAAAGGAAAGGAACGGGTCATCTTCTACTTTCATCCAGGACATTGCCAAATCAGCCTTTTTATAGCCTAAGGAGTGAAAGTTTGAACTCCCAAGCCTTGAGAAAAGGGACAACTTTCCTAGGTCACTCATCTCTAAAAGTCCTCAACGGGTATTTAGGAAGACACCACAACCAGACTACCACCCTTTCCTTTTCTGAGATTGTATAGTGTTTTGCAAACTGTAAGATGCAATATAATTTTGAAATTACTATCCTCCTCCTCCTCCTCCTTGTTACAGGTGCTGCTATCAAATCACCAAGCTTTTAGGTGGTGGCATTTCCCACACTTAGCATTCACGCTGATTCTATTTTACAAGGACACTTCTAAACTTAATATTCAGCTGTCTCCACTGAGATCCTTTATAGTCAAACTCAGTTTCTTCTTTATTTCATTTTCATTCAATTCACTAATTCAATTTTTGTCATTATTTAGTCTTTTCTGTTGTTCAGTCATTTACAGTCATGTCCAACTCTCTGTGACCCTATTTTGAGGTTTTCTTGGTAAAATTACCACGGTCGTTTGTCCTTTCCTTCTCCAGCTCACTTTACAAATGAGGAAACTGAGACAGACAGTCACTTGACCAGGGTCACACAGCTAGTAAGTCTGGATTTGAACTCAGGAAGACGAAGCTTCCTGATTCTGAGCCCAGTGGTCTATCCGCTGTACTATCTAGCTGCTCTTCACCAATTCAATAGAATTTAAGTGACTACTATGAACCAGACACCATTAATACCAGCTAGCATTTATGTGGCACTTTAAAGTTTATAGAATGCTTTACAACAACCCTGGGAGGTAGGTGGGATTATTATCCCCATTTTGCAGATGAGCAGAGGTAAAGGGAGGCAGAGGTAAAGTGTCTTGCTCAGGGTCACACAGCTAAGAAATGTCTGGTGTTGGATTTGAATTCACATCTTCCTAATTCTGGGGATAGTACTTCTCTACCATTATTCTAGGTACTAGAGATAAAAGGCCCAGAGAAGGTAAGCCCTGCCCTCAAAAAGCTTGCATTGCACTGGAAGAATCTATGCATATACTTGGGGTCATTTGAAGAGGGAGTAATTGCCTTTGCCTGGGAAGGAGGAGGGGAACTTTGAGTGGGAGGTGGCCCCTGAGCTGACGCTTGTCAGAGGACCAGTGAGGAGTCTAGCCATAAGAACTACTGGGTCTGAAGTCAATGAACTATCAATGAGGGTCTGCAACCCCATTTTATTATTGACAAACTGTCCCTCATATCAGATCTCAGCCCCCTAGAAGCTGCCTAGTATAGATTTTGTAATTAATTTTCTATATATGTGATGTTTCCCCTGATAGGATGTAAATTCCCGTTTCTTTCCTTCCTTCCTCCCTCCCTCCCTCCCTCCTTCCCTCCCTTCTCCTTCCTTCCTTCCTTCCTTCCTTCCTTCCTTCCTTCCTTCCTTCCTTCCTTCCTTCCT
>CM053622.1:806496119-806521215 GCA_028646595.1 Phalanger gymnotis | reverse complement strand
AGTGCCCTTGAAGAGTTTGGCTTTTGTTTGCTTTGAGTAATTCAGCTATTTCATTGAATCTTACTAAGTGCTAAGCCCCAGGCCCAAACCCCTATTAGGTGTAAAACCTATGTGGGTGTGGATTGGCAACTAAGGTGGGGCCCAAGGTGGGGCTAACTCCAGGGAGGGCCTAGTTTACATGTCTGGGACAGCAGAGGCTTTTAGACCACGTGGGTTTAAGTCTGCCTCTTTGTTTTGATTCTACGTCACGTGGGTGAGTCGCATGTGTGACCCACCCCTGACGCTAAAAAAGATATAAAACTAGGGGTTGGCCTCCTCTTCCTTGGAGTGGTGGCGCGCGTGACTCTGGGCCAGCCCTTGTTCTGAGCCCCCCGGGCTGAACCTAGATGTTAGTAACTATGAATTGTATTAGGTCTGTCTGTTTGTAATTTGTTCAGGGCTCTCGAGATGGTGTTGATGAGGATAGTCTGGGCAGCTGTAGCTAAGGAGCCCTCCAGCTGGTAAACCCAGATGCTGAGACTTTGTTGAACTCTGGTAACTGTGTATTGGGATTTGAATCAGACAAGGTCTGTCTGCTGATGTTTGTAATTTGTTTGTATTTTGCTCTGAAGTTCAGGGTGCTAGTCTTTTTCTCCTGAACTAAGTGAATTATATTTGTATGCTGAATTAAAGTAAGCGTGTCAACCCCTTCACCCTGCTTTCCTTAGTTAAGCAGAACAAAAGAACCTGTGCTGTTGGCAGGTTTCTGGGTGCTGGCTGTGGGTGGATCTTACACCGCCACAGAAGCTGCTGGCCATATTGTGGAAACAGCATTTCTTGGGATAATATAGTCATTCTTGGGTCCCGTGGGAATATTTATTATCTCAAGTCTTGAGAGTCTTGACCACCCTTCAGGGTACAGAACCAGAGTTCTGTGATGGCAACAAGAGTATGGCACAAGGAACATAGATTGTGAACATGTGATGGGCGGCCCTAGGAAATAGGGAGAGGTAAATCCCTCAGTGAACACCTGGTGCTGGTCCAAACAATACACTTTGTCAGAGGGCGAGGTCATTCCAGAGCACAAAGGATTATTGTTATGTTAAGCTCAGGCCACAGCCTGCTTACTAGGGCTTAGCTCTGGGAAACAGGGTATCTCCAAAATATTTTGACATTTGAATGGGGTGTAATTGTCTCTAAGGGGAATCATTATCTACCTTGTGGGTCCCTCTAATGGGTAATGCCAAAGGAGATTTTCAGAATTGTAAAAGTTTAGAGTGTGAAATGACCACTGAAGTCATCAAATTCAACCTGCCTCATTGGACTATAGGAGGCAACAGCCAGAAACCTGGGCTTGGGGGGGCATAGGACCTTGGAATTAAGTCTCAGCTCTGGCAATAACTAGTTGTATGACCCCAGGCAAGTTCCTTGCCCTCATCTGAAACCTCAGTTTCCTCATCTGTAAAACTGAGGCTAGTGACACTTGCATTACTGAAATCACAGGGTTAAGGTGAGAAAATAGTCTTTTGTAAACATTAAACACCATCTGAATGTGTTATTCTTACTGTGAGCAAACCAGGGCTCAGAGAGGCAAGCAGGTCTGGCAGCTTTGCCCATCCATTGCTTCTTTCCTTTCCTTCCCTTCCCCTTTTCCCCATCTCCTTTCTTCTTCCTTTCTTTCTTCTTCCCTTTTTTTCCTTCCTTTTCTTCATTCCTTCCCTTCCTCTCTCCCTTTCCTTCCTCTCCTGCTTCCTTCCCTTCCCTTTCCTTCCCTTCCCTTCCCTTCCTTCTTTCCATACCTGTTCTGAACAATGTACCATGCAAGTTGCTGGGAGGGAGCTAAAAATGAATGACACTGCCCTCATAGAACTTATAATCTAATGTGTAAAACAATAATTACAACAACAATAATACCAAATACTTTTTACTTAACTATAAAGCAGGTATTTTAATAATCTACAGAACATTAAATATAAAAAAACAATAGCAACTTGTCCTAGGACTATTTGTACCTGAACTCCATCAAAAATTCAAAAATGAGATACTAATAACTGACATTTATATCACTTTAAAATTTGTAAAGAGCTTTACATCTATTGTCCCATTTGAACCTCAAATCAAGCTGGTGAGATGGGTGCTACAGACATTATTATCTCCATTTTACAAACAAGGAAACTGAGCCTAAGAGAGGTTCAGTGACTTTCCCAAGGTCATACAACCAGGAGGCTTCAGAGGCAGAATTTACACCCAGGTCTCTTGACTCTGAGTCCATCAATTTATTCCTTGGACCAGAGATAAGACAAGTATACACACACACACAGACACACACACACACACACACACATACATACACACACACATATAAATGAGATATATAGATATATAGATGGATACATATATATGTGTGTATGCATATGTATATGTATTGTGTATATACATGCATGCATATATGTGTGTATTTTATATGTGAGTACACATACCTAAATATTAGGTGGAGGAGTTAATCAAAATATTTCCCTGATCAACTGATTTTCCCCCAGCCAAATTGAAGAAGCTATAGAATGTAAAGGGTAAGTAACACAGACAGTAAGGTGTTAAGGTCTTAAATAAAGTGTAAATGAGTATTAGCATTCTGTTACTCTTTTAAGAAGAGGGTCTTCGCTAAACTTGAAGGAATTAAGAGCAGCTTGGCATTAGCTGGTCAAAAGCTCAGCCTTTTGAAATGCAAGAGACTCTCTTTGAAGTTAGTCAAGAAAGGAGCTCTGAAAATCCAGAAGAGAGTCCAGCTTCAGAGTCAAATTTGGAGCTCTGGAAGTCCAGAAGGGAGTCCAGGTTGAGAGTCAAATTAAGATGAGAAGTGCAGACCTGGGGAGCCTAACAGAATGATATGTCCAGCAGATACAGTGTACCCAGGGGCAGAAGGTTGAGGACACTGAGAAAAGGGAAAATGCAAAAAAAAAAAAAAAAGGAAAAATGCCAAGACCCTGCAGTACCACATGCATTGGCCACATGTATTCCCTATAAGTGTACCTATCTACCACCCTATACTATCTGCATGCCCACTCTTTCCATTGGCACTATGTGTATTTGGGGGAGAGTATCCCACAGGTTAATAAAGGGGAGGAAATGTTTTGTTATTATTGTTCATACTTTGTCATTTCTATAAATTACTCTGCTCTGTGCTAATCGTGTCCTCTGGATGATCATTTAAGATGGAGGCACCAGTGGGGGCTCATGAGCTATAGTTCTAGAAGTGAAGCCTCACAGAGTACCTTGAACCTAAGCTTATTGTTCCCTGGGGAAGGCAGTGCAAGGTGGAGGATGATCCAAAGTGGGCGCTGCATAGAAATTAGAATATGAATGCAAATGAGGAATATAACCCACTATGAGATCCAATGGGGAGCATCACTTCTAGAGTTTGGCTTACTTCTTTTGTACCTCTCTTCTCCTTCTCCCATTCTGGAACAGATTCAATGAAGAGGCCCTTGGGCTGGCTCTGTCCTAGAGCAGGCTCTCTCCCTTTGAATCAGATGATACCATAGGCATCGCTCCCATGTTACCCTACCTTCCCCTTCCCTCCCCATGCTACTCCCAGCTCTCCAGCCAGGCTGGGCCCCAGGAAGTTGCTGGGGTTTCTGCGCCACCCTTCCCAACCTTCCTCAGAGCTGAAGGAGCTTCACCCTCGCAAGGATCTACTCCCTTTCTTTTCCTCTCTCCCACGAGCACTTTTGCTCCAGGCCCAACGGGGTGGCCTCCCTTTCCACTCTTCCTGCTTTCCAGTCTCCCTTTTTGACTCATTCCAACATTAGATGTCTCAACTAGGCAGGTTCCCAGGGTTTCAACAGACAGCACTAATTCACCCAGACAAACACCCTTCTGCATCAGTTCCTCCTTGGGGCAATGCTAATTTTTCTGAGACAGGTGTGTCTATGCAGACTCTTAAAGATCACTCTAGCTGGGGGGTCTAGGGCCTCTCTGCTCAAAAATCTTCAATGGTTCCCCCATTGCTTCTAGGAGCAGCTAGGGGCGCCATAGTGGATAGAGCACCAGGAAGACCTAAGTTCAAATCCAGCTTCAGACACTAGCTATGTGACCCTGGGCAAATCACTTAACTCTGCCTCAGTTTCTTCACCTGTAAAATGAGCTGGAGTGGCAAACTACTCCAGTATCTCTACCAAGAAAACCCCAAATGGGGTCACCAGAGTCAGACACGACTGAAACAACTAAACAACAAGGCAAAGGCATAGGATAGGAAGAAGCATTAGACCTATGATTTCAATGATTAAAGGGAACTCCCAGATGAGGAAATTCCTTCTACCAGTCCAGATCGGCATCTTCTCTGTAATCTGTAGTCTTATGGAGTTGTGTAGATGACTTAGAAGTTAGATGACTTACCGAAGGTCATAGAACCAGTATGTGTCAGAGGCAGGCAGGACTAGAACCCAAATGCTCCCTCTCAGCATGAATGAAAAGTTCATCAAATCTGCAAGTGATTACAAGCTTGCAGGCTTAGGAAATGAGGAAAATGAGAAGGCTTAGAAAATCCTGACAAAGTCAGGATCCCAAAAAATATCAATAGGCTACATCATTGGACTGAATCTAGTAAGATGAAATTCAGTCGGGGTCTTATGCTTGATAGAGTCTTCGCTGTTGTGTTTGTCCTTCGTTCTTGACTAGGTCCTCATCAGGGAAATGATGACAAGACTTGCAGTTGACTTGGATTTGAGTGAGGGAGGGCTGTGCAAGTTCACCGGACTCACTTTCTCCTCCAGAGCCATCTGGGGCCAGTGACCAGATATTCATCAGGATGACTGGAAATGGCCCAGGATGCATTGGAAGACCCTGGCCCTTTAAGACTAAGGCCTTTTCAGGTACTCACATAGAGTGACCTAATGACCTTTCAGTGAATAGGGCTCTTTAAGAAGTGAATTAAGAGATAGCTCCTTTAATTAGGAAAAAATAAAGAGAAAAAAAAAAGAAAAAAAATCAAGCTGGAAGGGGAAGACCCTCAGGGTTGTTCCAAAGAGAAACGGTTACCATTGATATTCACTTTAAGCCCAGGAGAGCCCAAAATACAGTCATTAAGTGGAACTTGGACAGGGACCTATGGTGGTCCAATCTATGAGCTGCAGAGTGAAATGAGTTTCAGGAAGAGAGAGAGAGAGAGAGAGAGAGAGAGAGAGAGAGAGAGAGAGAGAGAGAGAGAGAGAGAGAGAGAGAGAGAAAGGAAGGAACAAAGGAAAGAAGGGAGGAAAAGAAAAGAAGGAAGGAGAGAAAGAAAGATAGAAAGAAAGAGAGAGTTTTAGGCTTGTGTTCAAAGAATCAACTTCACATTAAGTCAGTCAATAAGCATTGATTAAGTGCCTGTATACGCTGTATCCACCTAGTGTCCTAAAGGTCAGCTTATTCTTTTTAATTTTTATTTTTTCAAGGCTTCTTTTTAGGTGTGGATTGGACTAAAAATTCTGTGACCTTCTCCTCACCCACTTTGGTCTATTCTCCCTAAATCACAGGATGCCAGAATGAGACAGAATCTCCAAGATCTGCTGGTCCAACCTGTTCCTGGATGAGAATCCCCTCTGTCACTCATGACAAGTTTCACATTTGGCCTACATATCTCCAATGAGATGTGAACTCCTCACCCTTCTCCACCCTCCCAGGAGCTCATTCCTCTTTAGGATAACTCTCATTTGAGGGAAAATTCTCTTTACATCACATCTAAATTCAGGAGTGTGTTGGTAAATGTTTAATAACCAGCTCTCTGAAGAGAGAAAAAAATGTTCCTATGATGTGCTTTTAAGTTTAATTTGAATTATTAACATTTTCTCTATCACTTTCTTAAGTTTAGACAATCAAGAAAACAATAAATCAAGCCCTGATCTGTAGCATTTGCCAGTTTCCAAAGTGTAAATGCTCATGCTGAAAATTTAACAATTGGCTCTCACAAGCCGGTATGAGCTGCCTCTGGCACATCACAGTTGGCTTTTTGTAATGTCTGCCCCCTGCTCCCAGTTCTGTCCTCTGGGGCCAAGTGAAACAAGGCTAGTCCCTCTTCACTAATGAGCCCTTCCAATATTGAAACACAGCTACCATATGCACCTCCACTCCCATGTCTTCTCTGTCTTCTCTTCTCCAGGCTCACTATCTTCAGGTCCTTCAAATGGTTATATATGATTCTCTCTCTCTCTCTCTCTCTCTCTCTCTCTCTCTCTCTCTCTCTCTCTCTCTCTCACACACACACACACACACACACACACACACATTTATTTATGTGTAAATAAATTGCCTCTTCCAGTAGGATGAAAAGTCCTAGAGGGTGGGAACCATCTCATTTTTCTATTTCTATCTCAAATGCCTAGCACACAGCAGGTATTTAATAAATGCTTATTGCAACAACCTCACAACAATCCTATGAAGTAAGCACTACATGCACTCTTACACCACTTTAAACATGAGTAAATGGAAGTTCAGAAACGTGACTTGCCTAGGGTAGCAAGGGAATAAGTCAAAGAGGAAAGACTTGAACCCAGGCCTTCCTGACTTCAAGTTCAGCCTTCTATCCCTTATGCCAGGCAGCTCTTATAGGACTTTGCTTTTCTTTTATCTCCATCTTCAGTTATCTACTCTTGCTTCCATCTTCCGTATATGGCTTTTAAAAACCAGAGTTGGGTGGAGAGTTCCCTGTGCAGCCTCATCAATCTCTTTAGACAACTCCCTCTTTTTTCCTCCACCACCCTTTGAGCTCTACGGTGTGTGTCAGTTTACCATCATTTTTAATGCAGTAGCTAGTTTTTCCATATCTGTCAGCTCCAGAATAGCAAACCCCTTGTACTTTACCCTGCTTTTTTACTATTAAGGAAAAATCACAAATGTCTCATATGCTCTTTGGGAGACAGAGAACCAGTAGACATCTAGTGGTGTTGAAATCTCCCATACTACGATATCATGGCTTCATGCCAAATTTGTGATGTTTGCTGAACTCCTCATCTCATTCCCTCTTCTGACTAGGTGGTCTGTAGGATACTGTGATCACCATATCACTCTGTTAGTCATTACTCAAATGGTCTCCTCCATGCTCCAATCCCTCCTCAGGTTCCTCCACTTCCTCAAGTGATTATATCTTCCCAACACCTAGTGCTACTCTACCATCCCTTGAAGCTATTTTGTTCATTTTGAACACAGCTACGTTTCCATCATTATAATTCCAGTCCTAAGTCATATCATACCAAATTTCAAGGCTACCCATAAATTTAAGTTTGTCCCTTGTGGTGGGAGCCAGAATCTGAACACCCTGTTAGATTCCGCATACTTTTGTGTGCTTGTACCAAAGCTTCAGAGATCATGGTGTTTAATTGCTGGCCTTCTGGGATATGGTCTTCTTTGAACCGCTAGTCCTCTCCTCTGCTATTTTTTTCCTCCTTTGTGTAGCCTGTCACTGTCAATGGTATCAGGTTTCAAAAATCCATATGGGAGGGTCTTCCTGCCCCTTCCCTTTTCAGTTTAAATCTTTCTCTTTAAAAAAGTTTTTTTTTTTAAATTTTTAGTTCCATTGATAAGGCAAGAAATGAGACACCCAAGTTTAAATCTCTCTTGATCATGGGTGGAAAACTGAAATGATAATCCATCCTGCTTCCCTCCTCCTGATGGGGTTTAGACTGTGGGAGCCCCCTTGAACTCTCCTTGAATCTTCCCTTAAGACCAGGCGTTTGCCTGAGGCCATAAGCCTTCCAATATGGCTAGACCCAAATCTCCTAGGCTAGGTTACTCTTAACCTAGCCTAGCCCTCCATCGTCTGGCTAGTTTCCACCACTGATCCTATCAAAGTGCATAGGCCCAAATCTGTTACCCTTAAACTAGCCTAGCCTACACTGTCTGTTATCTCCAGGTAGCCTTCAGCTATTTCCCATCCTTAATCCCATTCTCTTGGTTCCTGGAGTTTGACCTTACCCCAGTCCCATCAAGCGCCTTATTAGAGTCCTCAAGACCCTCCCTAAACTCCTCTTCCCATCACCCCTGGACCATCCTAGATCCCTCCTACAATCTTTGTGTATATAAGTTTCATCTTCTCTCCATGAAGGTGCTCAGATTCCATCTAGCTCAGTAGATTGAATCTGTCCCGCTTGTGGAAATGAACCTCACAAATGGTGAGATTTCTTAAGACAACCCAATAGGAAGAATCTGTAATAAACTTTGTTTTTCTCTTTGGCTGGGAGAAGGCTTGAGTCAAATTCATTTGAGGAGGACCTGGTGTGTTGGTATTTTGGGGTCTCGAGCACCCCTAAAAACATATGATTCCCTAACCTCATCACTCCCAGAATACCCACATAAGAAATTAGGAGTTTATGTCATTGCTACCAAACACTTTCCATAGAAGCACAGAACTTCTTGGCAAAATATCTTTATTGCTTAAAAAATATGCATTTTTACACTGAACTTATGAAAATGCAATTTTAATTTTTTTGGTCTAGAAACATATCTTACAGCATATAAGATCTTTGAACTTCCAGTGTTTTCCCCAGACCTAACAAACACCAATGGTAGGTCCTTTGGCACCTCTCTCTAAATAAGAAAATGAAACTAACTCAGGTTGCCAAGACACTGAACAGATTGCATGGACCAGCTTGAAGGGGCAGGCTATATACTGAGGGAGCACTGATACAGGGTGCCCAAAAGTCTGTGTGTAGACTTCAGCTCTCGAGCTTTAACTGAAAAATGCTCGGGGACTTTTGGGAACTCCCTAGATAGCTTGACCCATTGAGAAAAGTACCCACTGGTCCTACTCTAGACTTGGGAAGGCATTGGTTTAGATCCTGTCTTCTACCTTCTCTCACCCCACAACCTGGTCAAACCCTACATCCTGAGTAATTTGGCACCTGGCAGACAGAGAGTTGTTAGTATAATACAACACAGGAGCTACATGGCAGTGGGTCTCAGTTTCGTGGTGCTTTTCTTCTTCAAATCTTAATACTCAGCAACATCCATATGATACTGAAGAAAGGTTTCTCTCTTCCCCCACCATACTTTCCTCTTCTTAGACCAGACATGTAACTTCTTCCATACCAATTTAAGAGGTAAATGAACCTTAGGCCAGTACCATAAGTCCCTCATGACTATTCTAGCACTCTTCTGTTTTAAAATCTTGAAGAGAATTGGAGAGGATGGACTCCATTGACCGTCCCACAATGGAAATGTTATTATTAACTGGTTCCTTAGTTACAGAACTACATAGTTTGGAGAACTTATACCCAAGACGACTGTTACTTATAAGGTTACACACTTATAGATCCATGTGGAGATGGTTAAAGACCAAAGAACTGCAAATTCATGAATGATTCTCTGTTTACACTTCTGTTCTCATAGCTACTGGATAATTTACATAAACCTTATACAGCCTTATGCAGTTCAGAGGACTGTAGGAGTACACTTTAGTAAGTTCCTATATTTCCTACCTAGGAGTCAGACTGAGGAAATACATGTACGTTCGTGTGCCAAAGCTGTGATCCAAGCAGAAGGCCTTAATTAGTTAACCTCAGAAATGTAAGTGTGAAAAGGAGCACAAATGGTAAATTAATTCTTCTTTTCTGCTTCTGGTTGGGGGGAGGGTCACACCCACATATGTACATATATACACAGATGAGCCCTGCTTTACAAAACACATGTGCTGCTGAAAATTTCAGCAGAGTGACTATTTTCCCATGAGACTTAGCGATAATTTGTTACAATTATAAGAAGAGATGTGTTTCCCCTTACTGACGGTGCTGTTTGCTTCTTGCTGGCCACTAGCCCCAATCCAGCAGCAAGCACACATCATCAAAGAATGAAATCTGTGTTCTTACGTACATATGTGTATATATACATGTTATATACATATGTGTATATGCATGTATGTGTTATGGTAAAGTCAGTTTTTTCAAGAGCCTACAATAACTCTGTTCTCTATGTTTCTAATTCCATAATGGCACATTTTCATAGGGTGGGTTGCTAAAAAAAAAATGAGAGAGACCCACATACAGAGGCGGAAAATGGAAGGAGCGGGCTAAAAGCCTGCGATCTTAAAAATCTTACATATGGGGAAGGCCAAGTGGTCAAGACCAGAGAGAGATCTAATGGCTTGCCCAAGATCACAGAGCTAATTAGTGTTAGAGCAAGTGTTTGAACTGCGGGCTCTTGAATTTCACCATTTCAGAGAACCACTACCACCACACCCATACTATCTATCCGCCTACCCCGACACGGACATACACCCCATGGTAAAGGAAACCCCAAGATCCAGTTCAAAGCTTTGAAACTAAATACATAGGGCAGCTAGATGGCACAGTGGGTAGAATACCAGCCCTGGTGTTAAGACCTGACTTCAAAGCTGGTCTCAGATACTAGCTGTGTGACCCTAGGCAAGTCACTAGACCCTGACTGCCTAAAAGAAAAACTAAATATATGCCACCCCCTAAGGGTCCATGAACGGGTAGCAACATAGAACCAATGAGGAAATCCAAAGAACAGAAAGAAAAGATGTCACCAGGGAAAAGCAGGATACAAAAAGGTGGCTTGGTCACAGGAGGAGGGGGAGGGAGGACGGGCGGGCAGGATGAGTGTTCTCCCCTATCCATCTTTCATCACCATATCTAGGCAAAGTGAGGAAGGCCGTTAGCACCTTGGGTGACCCCACTGTGTTGAAGATCTTATGGGAAGAGGGGATCATGTAGGGTGGCGAATCACAGGTGGGTTTCAATCTGCCTCCTTGGAGGGAGCTGTAAAATCACACATCTGTTGAGACACAGAGCACAGGGATGAAATTTGTCCTGCTTGGCAGGATGACTTTGAGAGGAACATGCTGGATTTATTATATACTAAAAAAAAAAAGTAGGCTGTATGGAACAGAGATTTCCATGTTCCTCTAAACAAACAAGCAAGCAAAACAAAACAAACAAAAAAAGGCCGAAGACAAAAACTTGTCCTGCTTGGTACCAGAAGGTCCAACTAGGAGGGACAGGTGGCAGGTGGGGACAAGGAGATTTAAGTTTGCTGTGACAAAGAACTTTGTGCCAATGATGGCTCCCCCAAAGTGGAACGGCGGCTACTCTGGGGGGCAGGTGGCAGGTTCCTCCTCCCTGCTTGGGAGGTCTCCGAGCAGAGGCTGAATGATTCCTAGTTGGCAATATCATAATAGGGATTCTTTTAGTATCTATTGGACTAGATGGCGTCTGAGATTTAGTGACTGCTTACTTTGGGGAGTGGGTCTGGATAGCAGAGTGGAGCGGGGAGAGAATAGCTCATGTTTATAGGAACTAATCTGGTTTTTTCAAGACATTGCTTCCCATAGATATTTTTGGGTCTACTGTAGGCCCACCTGCTTCTCCTGAGATGTTTTATTAAGTTACCAGTTAAGGCAACAGGTTCTGAGAAGCCCCCTGAAGTCTTTGCCAAGTCCTGAAAAGGCAGGAGAAAATTACCTTCGAGGCCACAGAGATGTCACCTGAATGAAGAATAAGTCCATAAACAGATAATACACTGTAATCTCTGGCTATCTGATGTATCCATTAGGGGCCAGGCTTAACATGAGAAGGGCACCAAAATGCCTCCAGGAGCCATTTCATTTCCACAAAGGGCCGGGCAAAGGATGGCCCTTGAATATTACAGGGGCAGTGTTGTGACTACTGAGGGCCCTACGCAGAGCGCGATGGTGTATTTCTGGAGCATCCTGGAAGAGAGTCCTGTTGGAACTGTCCCCAAGGACAGACGGGTACTGCATGTTTACTTAGAAAAGACTGAGTACCTATTTGGGCCAACCCAAAGACTTGCCAGGTTTGGAGACATCCATCCTCAAAGTCATCTCTTGGCTCAATTTGTTTTTAATGGAATGGCTATGCCCTTCTAACTCTAAACCAGGACCCTAGGCACAGGGGGTGATATAATGAGCCTTGCCCTCAAGGAGATGGTAGGTGACACAGAGCTGGGCTCTCTGGCTTCCAGGGCAGCCCTCTCTCTGTTGCCCTGTGGTGCCTCCAGCTTCTCTCTTCTTCATGGGAGAAACAATTTGTTGGGGTCAAGAAACCAGGTTAGACAAGAAGAAATTTGGTGAGATCTCATGTTTTCCTGGCAAGGAATAAGCTAGGCAGGATCCCTGCATTACAAATTTAAAGCTGGAGGAAGCCTTGGAGATCACCTAGGCAGACCACTAATTTAACAGATTTAAAATAATGTTTAAAAATTTTAAATAATTAAAAAAATTAAAGCAATAATTTAAAAGCAAGGCCCAAAAGAGAGACATAATTTGGCCACCATCACAGATATGGTCATTAAGTATTAGGAGCATAACTAGAGATTGGAAATCAGGTCCTCTGGATCAAAAATCTAGTGGGTAGAGGGATAGGGAGGGATCCAACATGATGGTCTAGGTGCTCTGTCAGTGGGGAATATGCTCTGTTTTGCTTTTCCAATTGTCCCACCCTCTTCTGTATGAGAAACTGTATTCGCTGGCTGGTTGGGGTCAGGATATCTGTGATCACAGAGTGGAGCAACTGGGAGTGAGGAAATTGGGGTGGGGGGTCAGTGAACCAAAAATCCTGGCCTCGGGTACTGGGCCTTTAATAAGATTAACTGTGAACAATTAAGAGCCCAGAAGGGCCAACTAGAGGGTCAAAGTGTCTTAGAAAACTATTGCTAAGTGCCTTTGAAATGACAAAGTCAGTCGGCTAGCTGCCTGCTTTTCAGAACAGAGCCGTAACCTGGCAGTGGACAAGGGGACCAAGCTTCGAGCACCGATGTGGGGTGGGGCCTGTTGACTGTCCCAGGTGACTGTCATTCATCCCCGTGCCTACAGGGCCTCCAGTGGTAAGCCACACAAGGGTCCCCAGGCCGCCCCAGCTAAGGGGCCTGTCACGATGAAGCCCCTTTGCTGGGGGTCTGGTACGGGTCTGGAAGGTTTGGAATGAGAAAGGAAAAGGCGAGAGGTGTGTATGCGTGGAAATTAAAAGTAAGAAAGGGGAAAAAATAAGAAAGGTCATCTAGTCATAGGACCTTAGACATGGGGTGCTCTTGGGGAAGAAACTCCCTCTACCAAGGTAGGCCAGCAGAAGCATGGTTATATACAATGGGAAAACCACTGGAGGTGGAGGTTCTGGGTTCAGATCTCCTGTATGATCTGGAATAAGTCACTCTGAACTCTCTCCCTGGATCTCAGTTTCCTCATCTGTAAAATGAGGGGGTTCCCTCTTCTACCCCTACATCTGTGAAACCCTCCCTCATTTATTATTATTGCGCACATTTTAATCCAATCCAGTAAACATTTATTAAACTCCTACTATGTGCCAGGCACTGTGCTAACCATTGGAGATGCAATTAGTAAAAGGAAAGATAGTCCTCCCAGTTTCAGATCCAACTGCCTCATTTTTATGGAGGACACTGAGGCCTGTGGGAGTGGTCACATGAGGGAGAAACAGCTTCCTTCAAAGAAGCTTCTCTCTGGATTTCTATGGCTGTTTAGCTCCAGCAATGAAACACACAGAGTTTTGGCTTTTTTTTGGTTTTGTTTTTTAATCTCCCCCTCCCCCCACAGACATATAATGGATAACCTCCGACACATTAAGACAATGAGCTGAGTCTTGAGACAAGAACTTCCATTGGCTGCGTGAGAAGGCGCGGTGAGAGGCTGGGCTCCATTCACAAGTCCTCTGACATGGGGACAGATACAGCAGGCTCACCCCCTGAGCCTGAGCTCACTCTCCCGGGCGTTTCAAAGCTTCTCTGCTGTTGCAATGCTCAGAAAGGAATTCTGGGCCGTACTAGGCCTGCTCCAAGCCAAGGGAGCTTCTGGCCTTAACGAGTGAGAAAGGAAAAGCAGCTCTGGAGGAAGAACTCTGGGTCTGGAGCTGGAGGACGAGGAGTCAGACCCCGGCCGGACATCTTACTACCTGGGCGACCCTGGGCAAGTGACCTCACCTGCTGGGGTCTCAGTTTCCCAATCTGAAAAATGACGGGTTTGGACCCAATGGCCTCTGAGCTCCCTTCCGATCCTAGATTGGTGGTCTCTGGAAATGCAACCACCTGTGCTGTGTGGGAGAATGTGAGCTTCTGATTCTGTTTAGGTGCAGTTTCTGAGGCCAGTTAAGAAATCCATTATGGTGCACCAGCACCACCAAGTGGCCACCACAGGACCTGACATCAGGAAAAAAATCATTTTTAGGGCTGTGTCAAAGTGAAATGGGGGTGGGGGGAGCCTCAAGTCAAGGATGAGCCACCACTGGTTAGGGGCACTACAGTGGGTCTTCCTGTCCATCTATGTGGCTAGCCCAGACGGACTTGCAGATCTGAGGGTCTGTGCCTGCAAAGCCAGCGTCCTGGAAGGAGGCTTTGAGAACATCTGGTCCTCCATATCACAGCTAAAACCAAAAAGCATAGGAGGGAACAGGGAAGGACGATTAGCAAACTTAGATACTGAGATCCTGTGTCAAGACTGTTCATCTCTTGATTTGAAATAAGAGTCTGCGCTGATTAGGTTCACAGGGGAAGGGTGGGTGGGAAATTAAATTTAAAAAAAGAGGAACCTATCAATCACACCAGGGTACGTGGCTCAGCTGACTCTTGTCTCGTCTTGAGGGCACTCGTGTGCCCTCATCGAGGTCATGTGAATGACCAGCCTGGATAGCAGGGTAAACAGTATCAGCTCATGAAACTGGCTCTGACATCATCCCCAGGGTACCCCTCCCCTTTCCCTCCCTGAAAGTGCTACATTACACACACATGTGTATGCCTGAATTCTCTCCTCAGGATTTCAAAGCTTCTCTGGTGTTGCAATACTCAGAAAAGAATTCTAAATGTATGTATATAAAGATACTATATACCTATATATGTGTATATATACACACATATACATACATATATACAAACATATATGCGTGTCTGTTGAGTGACATTCTGTCTACTATAGCCCACTGCATCTATGTGAACAAAAGAGGATTAAAAAAATATTTTGTTTTAAAAATGTCAGACTCCCTTGGAGATGACTGGAGGAAACCCTGAGATTTTATGAAGCCATGGCCCAGAATTCCTGCTCTAAGTATCCCAGACCTTTTCTCCCCCAAAGTGGAATATTCGCCAGGAGAAGGCACGTTGAGTCTGAGTGATGGGAGGTGGCCCGGCTGCTGGTCCCATGGCCCTCCTCTGGTCCAGGTGATCCGGGGAAAGGCACAAAGGAGACCACCCAGGCCAACAGCTCCTGGCTGATAGGCGGTATGGCTTCTGGCATCGATTCCTAGTTTTGGAACCCAGTGTTCAGTCCTCTTGGCCACAGGGTGGAGCCTAATCTGCCTGCACCTGGAGTTAGGATGACTTGGACCAGCTTGAGTCACTTACAAGATGAGTGATTCTGAGCAGACGCCTCGGACTCTCTAGGCCTCAAGATTCCTTGTCTGAAAATGGGAATAATAGCACCTGCTTCACAGGGTTTCCATAAAGTACTTTGTCGACCTTAAAGGTTGATGGAAACATGAGGTATTGTCAGGTGACCACGGGCAGCTTCCCATCTTCCTCCATTCCTGTTTCAGCATTTCATAGCAAGCATTCTGTTCTAGCCAAGGCAGCTGACTTAACTGCCCCTTCCCACCAACAAAGAGCTCGCTTTTGGCTTCTGAACAGACCTGTACCATTTCTCAGGCTCGGCATCCTGCCCCGACTTCTCTCTGTCAAGTTTTCCCAAAGCCAGGGTCAAAAACTCACGGCCTCCAGGAAGCCAGCCCTGATTAGCCAGTCCCACCCCATTCCGTTCTCCGCTGGCACCATATTATCTTGGCACTTCTGGACATGGTGGTTCGTCTTTTTCACAGAAGGCATCTTCTCTCCCCAGGCAGAAGAAAAGTCCCTTCGAGGTAGAGAAGGAAATGGTTTGTTTCTTCCATCTCCAGGCCCTGGAAGGGCTGGGTGGTTTCCTGTTCATAGTAATCGTTGAATTAATCCTTTGAATCACAGATTCACAGAATCTCAGAGTTGGAAGGGGCCACGGTAGTGGCACATCATAGATTGAGAGCTGGAGGGGACCTGAGAACTGAGTTAATCCAATCCCTTCATTTTACAGGTGAGGATACTGAGGGCCAGAGAAGTTTAGTGACTTCCCAAGACTACGCAGTGGCATATCCCTGACAGGATTTGAACTCGGATCCTCTGACTTCAAATCCAGCCTTTTTTAAACTGCTCCTCACCTTGTCAAGTTCATAGCTATTACCCGCTCCTCTCCCCACCCTTCTGGGGGCTGTCGGAATGTATGGCCATTGGGCACCGAGTTCTTTGGTGAACGAGGAAGACGGGGGAGGGGGGGGCAGGTGAGCCGACGGACCCCCTCAGCCCAGAAAGGCTTCATAGTCCATGTACCAGACGAGCTGGCCAGAGGTAGGGAGGACTCCGGAGATGGGCCACTTCTTGGGCTCGTGGCCCACCCGGCTCACCTGGAGGGCGATGTCCCTCTTCCTTTTGCCCATCACGAGGACGGCCACCTTCTTGGCCCTATTAATGAGGGGGAGGCTGAGACTCATGCGCTGGTGAGGCTTGGCGGGACTCTCGGTGAACACCACCAGCTTCTCCCCTTCTAGGCCACTGGGCGAGTGAGGGAAGAGCGAGGCCGTGTGCCCGTCAGTGCCGACGCCCAGCAGCACCAGGTCAAAGCTGCTGTTGGTCACGAGGGCCGAGATCTCCTTGGCGTAGAGCTCGGCGCCCTGGTCCTCCTCCACGCACAGCCTCCGATGCAAATGGACGGGCATGGGGTGGATGTTGCAATAGGGCACGCGGATGTGCTGAAGCAGATGCACGTGCAGACCCTGGAAGTTGGATTCGGGGTCGGTCAGTGGAACACACCGCTCATCCACCAGCCACAGGTGGGTGTGGCCCCAAGGGAAGCTGTAATGCCTCATGGCCAGCCTCTGAAAGAGGGCCACGGGGCTGGCGCCCCCCGAAAGGGCCAGGTGGAATTCCCCAGAACGCCTCACGGCCCGCTCGGCCGCCACCTCGATGTCGGACGCCAGCCGGGCGATCAGGTCCTCGGGCCAGGCTGAGACTAGGGGGCTCTTTCGGAATTTGGCCTTGAGGACGCTGAAGTCTCTAGGCATTGGGCCGAGGCCGGGGCCGGACACCAGCTGTTCCACCTCCCGCTGCACGAAGACCACCTGGCTGCCCTCCTGCTCAAAATCCAGCAGGTGCTCATTGCCGGCCCCCCCAGGGTACAGCCGGGGCACCTCCTGAACAATGCTGTCCAGCAGCGGGGTCCACACGTCCCAGGAGGCCAGCAAGTTCGCTGTCGTGATGAAACAATCCTTCCGCCGGTGGAAGATGTGGGAGATCAGCACAGAGTAAGCATCCCTCTCCTGGCGTGGGCGGTAGGCATGGAAATCGGCCAGCTGTTGGCCAAAGAGGTGGAGCTCCGGCATTTCCTGGATCTCCTGCCAGCTCGCAGGCGGCAGCGAGGGCTTAAATAGGTTCCTGCTGACCAGCACCGCAGGGCTGCCCAGCGTCCCATGCCCGATATAGAAGATGATCTGTCTGGGCTGGCACTGGCTCTTCCCAGAGTCCCGGCGGCTCTCGCTCTGGGTACAGTATGCCCGGTTCTTGAATACGATCCGGACGTAGCCCACCCTCTCATCCAGGGCTTTCCCAGACATCAGGATGAAGGGGACGCCCTCCCAGCGCGGGCTGTTGATCTGAAGGAGGACGCCTGGAACGACAAGGGGAGAGCATCTCGTACGTGGGCACGTGGGATCATCTCGGTAGGGTTTCAGGGTCTTGGCAGCCAGCCCGTCCGACCCTCATGTGAACAGAGAGGGATGCCCCAGACCACACACCCAACGAGTGGTCACTGAGACCCTATGAAAGCCTCCAGGAACTGGCAAAGTCTCCCTCCTCACCTCTGCCCCGGATTCCTTCACGTCCCGGCTAAAATCTCACCTTCCACAAGAGGCATTCCCTCTGCTGGTCACCTCCAATGTATCCTGTATGTAAGCCCGTTTGTACAGGGCTGTCCAATGCTGTCTCCCCTAGACTGTAAGCTGCTTGAGGGTAAGGACTATCTATGTCTTTATCTGTATCCCCAGAACTTAGCCCAGTGTCTAGCACACAGTAGGTACTTATAAAATAGGAGTTGACTGACCTTCCAAGGAAGCTCACTTCCCTTCAGGGGAACTAATAGTTGGGAAATTCTTTCTGTCATCAAACTTATATTGGTCCTAAACTCTGACTTCTACCCACTCCCCCTAATTCTGCCTTCTGCAGCCAAGCAGAGAGCACGAGGCTCATCGTAAGGGCAGGCTTTTTTTTTTGTGCTGTTGTTTCTACCATTAAGCTCCTGGGAGGTAGGGGCTGTCTTGCCTGCTTGTATCTACATTCCCAGCACTTAGCCCAGTGCCTGACATTCAGTAGAGCTATATAAACGTCTGCGATTATTACTTTTGGGGCAGCTAGGTGGCCTCGTGGATGGAGTGAATTCAAATCCAGACTCCTACACTTACTAGCTATGTGACCCTGGGAAAGTCACTTCACCCTCTTTGCCTCAGTTTTCTCATCTGTAAAATGAGCTGGAAAAGGAAATGGCCAACCGCTATTTCTGTATCTTTGCCAAGAAAACCCCAAATTGGGTCACGAAGGGTTGGGCATGAGCCAAACAACTGAACATCAATGCAGAGTTAGTGTCAGAGGCGGGATCGAAACCAGACCTCTCTTGACATGAAGTCCAGAGCCCCATATTGGGTCATAGAATTGTAAAACAGAGCTAAAAGGTGTGGCCATCTGGTGCTGAAGGACTAATGCCCAGAGAAATGACATGCCGAAGGTCATTCAATGGGGAAGCATGGATTTTTTTTTCCCCACTCTACCATGATGGTTCCTTAGTACTTGCCTGAGGTGGACACAGAGGGTCATGGGATAGGGGGAAGAAGGTGACTTGTACATAGGATAGCTAGCCACTGGCATTCTGGACTATAAAGGTCAACGTGCTGGTCACTGGGCACCAGGAGGGTGGCCTGGCCTCCCTGGCCAGCTCATCCCCCACTAACCAGCCACAGTCTGACCAGATAGGGCTGAGAAGGTTCCACCCATAGTCATCTAACTAAAGAGAGGCCTGCCACTCCACTCCACTAACCTTTGGGAAGTGAGAAGGTGCCTGGCCACCAGGTCTAGGACCCATAAGGATGTGCAGCTGGTCACAGTCCATCCTCATTGGGCCAGTGCAGGAAGACTGCCATCAAGGATGTTCACTGCCCAGAAAAAAGGCAACTAGTAACCTGGCTCTCTAGGGCAGCCATAAAGGCCTTCCAGAGGAATTTCACACATCCCACAGAGTCCTCATGAAAATCCCCTGTGGCTGTCACGGCCAGCCATATCAGAACAGCCTCTGGACTGAGAAGCCAGAGCCACAGAGCTGGAAAATACCTTCAGGATGAAAGCAATGGATTCAGAGAAACATATGAAGACTTTTATGAACTGATGCAAATGAAGGGAGCAAAACCAGGGGGACAATTTACACAATACCAACAGCATTGCAAAGACAAATTTTAAAAGACCTAATGATAACAATGCCAACAATAACAGCTGGCATTAATAGAGTATTTCGAGGTTTACAAAGCACTTTACATATGTTCTCATTTGGCCTTCATAACAACCCTGGGTGTAAAGTACTATTATTTTCCCATTTTATAGCTGAGAAAACTTACTGATCAATACATGACCAATCACAATTCCAGAGGACCAATCAGGAAGTCTGCTATCTACCTTTTGAAGAGAGGTGATGGCCTCAAGATGCAGCATAAGACAAATGATTTTTGACATGGTGTAATGTTAATGGAATAGGAAGATCTTCCCTGTCCATTAATAAGACCCATGTGACCACAGGTGTTCAGCTCACGGCTGTGATACATCCTGAGTCATAATGAAACCCCATTGGGGGAGGAATTTGCTTAAAGGCAAAAGTTGCTTAGGGAAGGCTTGCTTGTAGGAAGACTTTCACACCTTTTGGTAATTAGGTGCTGAAGCATCAGGGTTGTGATGCCTTCTGGCTGCATAAATATTCTGAGGTTAGCATTTTGCTTCAGGGCTCACTCATTGGAAGAATGTTCGTGTGATTTGACCATATGAGACTCTGGGTAGCTGTTAAGGAATGCCCCCCCAGATGTTGGTGCTTTCTTCTCTGGTGACTATATATTTATTGCTTTGGGCAGACAGTTGGAAGCCCTGTCTGTTGATCTGTATGCTAATTTCTCAGACAGTTAGAAGCCCTGTCTGTTGATCTTTGCGCTAATTTCTCAGACAGTTGGAAGCCCTGTCTGTTGATCTTTGCACTAATTTCTCAGACAGTTGGAAGCCCTGTCTGTTGATCTTTGCGCTAATTTCTCAGACAGTTGGAAGCCCTGTCTGTTGATCTATGCTATTTTCTCTGCTTGTGTTTTCTCTATGTTCAGGGTGCTGACTTCTCCCCTGAACTAAGTGAAGGATATATGTGTTTAATTACACTAAGATTATTGACCCCTCCAAAAGCTATTTTTCCTTTAAGAGCAGATCAAAGAACCTGTGCTAGCAAGCCATCCTGGGTATGCTGCGGTGCTTACACCTGGCCAATACAGGAATATGTTTTGCTTGATTATGTGTATTTGTTACAGGGGTTGGATTTTTCTTTTTTTTTATCAGCTGGCAGGGGGAAGGCAGGAGGGAGAGAAAAAATAAATGCTTATTAATTGAAAAAACATATTAAAGAAATAAGCCTTAGCATGCTTTAAAGAAAAAAGGAAAACAAAATAGAAAACAACACCCCCAGGAACATCCGGTGAAGTTCCTGTATTTTTCAGACAGGGCTTCAGTCAAGTGAGAGGCAGCAGCGTACAATGAAAACGGCTTTGGAGTCAGAGGTGGGGATTAAGTCGTTTTTCCGTCACATCTGACTCTTTGTGAGCCCATTTGGAGTTTTCGTGGCAAAGATACTGGAGTGGTTTGTCATTTCCTTCTCCAGCTCATTTTACAGATAAGGAAACTAAGGCAAATAGGGGAAGTGACCTGCCCAGGGTCACATGGCTGCTAAGTGTCTGAGGCCGGATTTGAACTGAGGATGATGAGTCTTCCTGCCTCCAGGCCCAGCACTCTGTCCACTGTGCCATCTGGGTTCAAATCCTCATCATTCCTACCTATATGGCCTTAAGAAAATCTTTTAACTTCCCTGAGTCTCAGTTTCCTCATCTGTAAAGGGAGATAGCCTCTAAGGTCCCTTCAGCTCAACATCAAAGATGCTATCTATGACTTGTCCAATGACTCATGGAGAGTTGGTATCAGAGGCAGCAATCGAACCTAGGTCCCTTGGCTCCTGATCCAAGGCACCCCAGCCCAGGCAGGGAACCTACCTGCGAAGGTCGGTGTCAGGCTCACATACCCAGCAGGCTTTTGCAGCTCCTTCTGGACCTGCCCATTGTACGCTTGGTACTGCCCCAGGACAGCACTCCCTTTCTCCAGGTTCCGAAGGGCCTGGAAGGTCTGCAGCTTGCACCGAAGCAGTTCTTCCGGGTCGCTGAGGTTCCGGGGCAACTCCATGGCCACGTACGTCAGGATCTCAGTCAGGTGGTTCTGGATGACGTCCCGGATGACTCCATACTCTTCATAAAAGCTGGTGCGGCCTGGGGGAAGGGAAGGGGATGGAGAGGGAGTCAGGGGGGCCAGGAAGGATTGAGAGGGGTCAGGGGTGCCTGGGAGGACAGAGAGGGGTCAGCAGGGCCTGGGAGGACGAAGAGAGGAATGGGCCGGATGAGAACAGGGAGCGACCTGGTTGAGCCTTCAGTGTCTCAACTGCATCAAGTTCAAACACATTAACCCTGTGTGTAAGACTCTCCACAGTAACAGCAGGTTATTTTTTTTCAGCATTTACCCCCACCCCCACTCTGAACCTTAAACTCATGCTTTCCCACCTCCGAGCTTTTGCTCACTTGGGTGCCTGAGCTTAAAATGGTCCCTCTTTCACCTGCTTGATTTCTTCCTTTTGCCACTCAAAAGCCAGCCTCTCCCGGAAAGCCCCCTGAACGCTCCCTGCCACAAACAATGGTGATGACCGTCTCCCTTGAATCCTACATTGTTTCATACCTCTCTGGTCCATGTTATAGCTACTTGTGTTTATGTTTTATCCCCCACTAGACAGCAAGCTCCTAGAGGATATCTAAATTGTTATCTTCTCCAGCCCTCAGCATAGTGCATTGTATAGAATAATACTACTGCTAATAATTAATAATAATAATTGATAAAAAGTAACATTTATATAGTGCTTACTCTGTGCCAAGTAGGGCAGTGGATAGAGCCCTGGGCCTGGAGTCACAAAGACCTCAGTTCAAATATGACCTCAGATGCTTCCTAGCTGTGTGACTCTGGACAAGTCACTTAGCCCTGTTTGCTTCAGTTTCCTCATCTGTAAAATGAGCTGGAGAAGGAAATGACAAATCACTCCAGCATCTTTGCCAAGAAAACCCCAAATGGGGTCAGACAGGACTGAAAAACTGAATAACAACACGTGCCTGGAACTGTGCTGATGTAACACAATGGAAATGGATAAGATCTGCTATTAGGAGAGACCCAATTTGAATCCCTCTTCCAATACTTATTGGTGTATAACTCTGGGAAAGTCATTTTAGCCTCAGTTTCCTCATTTGTAAATTGGGGGTGATAACTATCCTCACAGGGTTTTCATGGGGCTCTAATGAAATAATGTAGACAAAAATGATTTGGAAGCCACACAGCCATGTAGAAACTATATAGAAGTATTATTTTTACTACCATTTACAGAACAAATCCTTTTATTGAGGAGCCTTGTCGTGTGAAGTTTGGATTCAGTCAAAGGGCCACACTTGAGTCCCTAGAGGGCCACATGTGGCCTTGAGGCCACAGGTTTCCCACTGCTGGCCTAGATCTTGGTTCAGGGTTTCGTCATTGTTCACCAGGATTACTGCGATAGCTTCCTAACTGGTCCCACTTGGCTTTGTTCCTCCCCTCTCTTACCTATCTCTCCACAAGCTGCCAAAGTGATATTCCTAAAACACAGATCTGGCCATGCGTCCCCCTTACACACCTCTAATCAAAAATATTCACTGCCTATTGCCTATAATGGAATACAAAATCCTTGGCCTGGCATTGAAAGCCCTCTGCAATGTGGCTCCCAGATGCCCTTCTAATCTCATTACATGTTACCCTACTTCCCACACTTTCTATCCCAGTAAACTTGGTCCACTGGACTCTTGTTCCCTGTCCACACCATTCCATCTCCCCTCCCCATGTCTTTGCATAAGTGGACCCCTGGCCCTGGAAGGCCCTCTTTTCCCTCACTTTCGCCTTATAGAGTTTTCAGGGCTGCCTCCTATACAAGGCCTCTCCTGATCCTCCCCCACCCAGGTATTGGTAAATCTCTCCCTATTAAAATTTCTTACATTGTAAAATTACATTGTATCCATTTATGTATGTGTTATCTGCCAGGTAGACTGTGAGCTTCTTGAGGGCGGGCAGGCAGTGTTTCCCCTTTTGTCCTTATCTCTACTTCCTAGCCTAGTGCCTGGCACACAGTAGGGAATTAAGAAATACTTTCGAGACTCATGATGGAAAATGCTATCCACATCCAGAAAAAGAACTATGGAGTCTAAATGCAGATCTAAGCAGACTATTTGCTCTCTCTCTCGTTTCTCCTTTCTCATGATTTTTCCCTTTGGTTCTAATTATTTACAACATGACTAATGTGAAAACATATTTAATATGAATATATATGTAGAGCCTATATCAGATTGCACACCATCTTGGGGAGGGGGAGGAAAGAAAATTCAGAACTCAAAATTTTATGGAAATGAATGTTGAAAACTAAAAATAAATAAATACATTCTTAAAGGAAGAAATAGTTTGAGTTTAATTTGTTGAAATGAATGTAAGAGACGCTGTTAAAAACAACTCTGAGGTACCGTCTCACACCCATCAGATTGGTTAAGATGACAGAAAATGAAAATGACAAAAATGATGCATTGTGGGTGGAGCTGTGAACTTGTTGGGCCATTCTGGAAAGCAATTTGGTGACTCTGCCCCCAAAAGCTATTAAAACGGTGCACACCTTTGACCCAGCTATACCTAGGTTTACATCTCAAATTGATCAGAGGAAGAGGAAAAGGCCCCGAGCATACAAAAGTATTTATAGCAGTTCCGATTGTGGTGGCAAAGAACTGGAAACTGGACTGGGCCGGGGTGGAGCCAAGATGGTGGCTGGAAAGCAGGGACTTGTCTAAGCTTCCTGCCAGGTCCCTCCAAAAACCTATAAAAAATGGCTCTGAACAAATTCTAGAACTGCAAAACCCACAATACAGCAGAGGGAAGCAGGGATCCAGCCCAGGACAGCCTGGATGGTCACTGGATGAGGTCTATCACACACAGAGCTGGGGGCCGAGGAGAGGGGAGCTCAGCGTGGGCAGTGGCAGGACCAACCAGACCAGGAGCCAGGTGGAATGGGCCCTAGCGCCCTGAATCAGCAAGCTGTAGCAGTTACCAGACTTCTCAACCCCCAAACACCAAAGACAACAGAGAAGGTTAGTGGGAAAAGCTGTGGAGGAACAGAGTAGGAGTTTGTGGTTCAGCCACTGCCCCGGGGGCAGCGGGGGTAGTGCAACTACAGAACTAGAGCTGCAGTTGCTTCCAGCCGCAGGCCCACCTGGTGGGAGGAATTAAGTGGCGGATCAGAGCAGGAGTGCACAGCCTGCTTAAGATCCCAGTCAGATCCTGGCTAGCAGTTCTTGGGGAAGGAGGAGTGCTGGTGTGGCAGAGCTGGCTGTATAGAAATAGCTCTGAAAACAACAGCACATCCCCTCAAGCTTGGAACAAAGTACTCTTTACAAGCAGTCATACCCTGACAAAAAACTCAAGGGTCAAGTAAGTTGGCTGGGAACACGGCCAGGCAGTGGAAACAGACTCAGATTCAGTCTCAGACTTTGGAATCTTTCTTTGGTGACAAAGAAGACCAAAACATACAGCCAGAGGAAGTCAACAAAGTCAAAGAGCCTACATCAAAAGCCTCCAAGAAAAACATGAACTGGTCTCAGGCCATGGAAGAGCTCAAAAAGGATTTGGAAAAGCAAGTTAGAGAAGTAGAGGA
>CM053622.1:806477780-806495619 GCA_028646595.1 Phalanger gymnotis | reverse complement strand
TTGCATTGAATTATTTGTATCTTCAGTGCCTGGCACACAGTAGGCACTTATTAAATGTTGATCAAATTGAATTATTTGTATCTTCAGTGCCTGGCACACAGTAGGCACTTACTAAATGTTGATTGCATTGAATTATTTGTATCTTCAGTGCCTGGCACACAGTAGGCACTTATTAAATGTTAATCAAATTGAATTATTTGTATCTTCAGGGCCTAGTACACAGTAGGCACTTAACAGATGCTCGCTCCCTCCCTCCCAGTCCAAGATTGAGTTATCATTTTTTAGCCACTGCTTCAACACTTTAGGCTCTTACAGAATTTGCAGCCCCCAGATCTTTCTCAGGCTCTGTCCTGGGCTCTCTTCTTTCCTCCTTCTATAATAATTCACTTGGTAATTTCATCAGCTCTCATGGATTCTGCTATCACCTCTGTGCACATAATTCCCAGGTCTCCTCATCCAATCCTGATCTCTCTCCTGACCTCTGGTCTGCCTCTTGGACATGTCCAACTAGGTGTCCTGTAGATAGCTGAAACTCAATGAGGCCAAAAAAAGACTTCCTTTATCTTCTCTCCCAAACCCTCCCCTTTTCCTGGTTTCTCCAGTTACTGATACCACCAGCCCACCAGTCACCCCGGCTTGATCATCGCCCACTCCCTTCTCCCTCTTCCTCTCTCTCTCTTCTCTTTCTCTCTATCTCTGTCTGTTTGTCTGTCTGTGTGTCTGTCTGTCTGTCTGTCTGTCTCTCTCTCTCTCTCTCTCACACACACACACACACTATCCCCCCTCCCAAGTCTGGTTGATGCCACACTCCCAGCAGTCCTTGTCTATGTCGCCTTCTGGCCACTGGGCCTTGATTCAGGGCCCCTGTTACCTCTCACCTAGATCTTGCTGTTGCCTCTGTTAGGAGGCCACTCTTCCTGCTCAGATCTCTCTCCCTTTTAACCTAGGACTGGCCAGCCACCTCCATGCTCAGTGACCTCCCCGGGCCTGGTCACTGCTCCCCAGGGGCACACCCCCTCTCACATTACCTTAATCTTCTCTCTTTCTCTCTTACATGCTGTCTCTCACATTAGAATGTTCAGTCTTAAAAGTGGGCATTATTTTTGGTCTTTCTTAGTGTCCCCAGTGCCTAGTACAGCGTCTGGCATGTTTGTTGTTCGGCTGTGTCTGACTCTTCTGTGATCCTGTGGGCCATACTGTCCGTGGGATTTTCTTAGCAAAGACACTGGAGTGGTTCCCCATTTCCTTCCCGTGGATTAAGGCAATAAGAGAGTAAGTGATTTGCCCAAGGTCACACAGCTAGTGTCTGAGGTTAAATTTGCACTCAGATCTTCCTGAGTTCTATCCGTTGAGCCACCTAGCTACCTCCTAGGTTAAATGACTTGCCCAAGATCACATCGCTTGCCAGTATCTGAGGCCAGACTTGAACTCAAGGTCTTCCTGACCCTGAGGGTCTTCCCTTCCCGGTTAGATTTTTTCACCCCTTGGTTAACTTCTTAAAGAGGCCTATTCACTGAATGGGCTTTACCTCACTCAAAGTGAGAACCTGCAAAGACCTTAGCCTGGAAGGGCCAGGGTCTCCCAGTGCATCCTGGGCCCTCTCCAGTCCTCCAGGTCAATATCAGGCCGCTGGACCCAGATGGCTCTGGAGGAGAAAGTGAGGCTGGTGACCTTGCACAGCCCTCCCTCACTCAAGTCAAAGTCAAGTGCAAGTCATGTCATCACCTCCCTGATGTCACGGTCCTCTTTGAGAACGAAGGACAAACACAACAACAACCACAACAATCCTGACCCCGAGCCCAGCACTATCCACTGAGCCATCTATCTGCCTCTGTCTGGCACACAGTAAGTGCTTAATACATTTTCGTTGACTCATTAATTGCAGTCTAACCAGTCCTCCCCCATCCTGCCCTTGGGAGGCTGATTTTTTGAACCTAAATGTTAGACTTTACTTAATTATCTCTCTTGAATTTCATCTTAATAGACTCATCCCAGCGCCCTAGAAAGTTCCCAGACTGGAGCAGAGAGGTCACCAAGCTCCATTAGGTCCTTAGATAGTCCTCGATGGATTTGCCCTTAATTCTTGGTTTCTAGAAAGTCACTGCTGTCCTCAGCCCTTAACACTGTCTCCTGCCATAGCCTCAGCTGGTCTAGTTTCTGTTGATTGCCCATGAGAGGCCTGGGTGTGGGGGCTGGGGACTACCATGGCCTTTCTTCCACCAAGAGAAGGGATGGAGTGAGCCAGCACCAGGCATGTGGGTGCTGCTGCTGCTGCTGCTGCTGCTGCTGTGGAATGACAGGCATGGTTCCCTCCTCCCCCTGTAATGAGGCTGCAGAGTTAGTCTGCAGTGCTCAGGAGAGAGCGGGATGTTCCTGGACCAGCTGCTGCCACCCTGCTCAAAAAGTCCTGTTGGCTCAGCCTCTCTGCCCTGGGTCTGTGAAGGAGGGAGGAGCAGGGGTCCTGGGCACTGCCTTCCGTGCCAGAAGTCGGCTCTGCATTCTCCATCTTTGTCTGGGCTTGTTCCCTCCCTCCTCCTCCTCCTCTTCCTCCTCCTCCTTTTTCTTCTCTTCCCCTGCTTTCCTTCCTCCCTCATTTTGGTAATCTTTCATTTAAGGGTCTTTGTACAGGATCCCCTGAAGCTCACATATGCAAAGACTGTAAATGTGCTTTGGGATCTTGGAAGAAGTGAAAGAGAAAGCCAGGAAGACCCAGTTTGGGGACTCCAGGGTCAGGATAACAATTTTAATAGTACTCGAAGGCTTTATAACAATATTTGATTTATAATTTTGTAACCATGACAATTTTTGAGTGTTTTCGGGCTTATAAGAAGTACTTTTTTCTCCTAATAATCTCCACAATGTAGGCATTACAAGCCATGGGCCAGAGAGCAAAAAGAATTTGGGATCTGAACCAGGAAGACATGTGTGTATGTGTGTGTGTTTAGTCATTCATTCATTTTAGTTATTTAATTACTTGTTTGCTCATCTCTCTATCCATCCATCTATCTGTCTGTCTTATCTATCCATCCATCTGTCTATCCATCCACGCATCTTCCCATCTATCCATCTATCTGTCTGTCTTATCTATCTATCTATCTGTCTGTCTGTCTGTCTGTCTGTCTATCCATCCATCCATCTATCCATCCATGCACCCATCTATCTTTCTTTCTATCTATCTATCTGTCTATCTATCTATCTATCTATCTATCTATCTATCTATCTATCTATCTATCTATCTATCTATCTATCTATCTATCTTTCTGTCTGTCTGTCTACCTATCTATCTACCCATTTACTAGCTAAGCCTTTGTTTTCCTTAACATGAGGCTCCCTCAGTGAGTAGAGCCAATCAGCATCTTCTCTGTAACTTAGATGCCTAGCCTCACATGTGAGCTAGCTAGTCCAAGGTCCCGTAGCCAGTATGTGTTAGAAGTGAGACTTGAACCTGGGTCTTATTGCCTCTGAGACCAGCCCTGTATTCGTTACCCCACGATGCCTGTCGTGGTACGTAAGATATGACAATCCAATGAGAGAATGAATGTAAGATGTTGCCTGTTGTGGTGAGGCCTTTAGAGAGGGAAAGGATGTCAGCCAGTCAGTGAATAAGCATTTGTTAAGCATTTACTCTGTGCCAAGAACTGTCTACACAGAAAGGCAAAAATACCAAAAGGGTCCCCTGAGCAGCTCACGATTTAGTGAGAGGAGACAGTGTACATACGATTGATGTGTAGATCAGACGGGTACTCTCAGGGGCCACCGGTAGCAGCGGCAGAGGGCCTGAGATAGGCCTCCTGAAGAAGATATGAAGGAAGCCAGGAGACGGAGGAGAGGAGATATGGTGAGAGAGAGCGAGGAGGTCAGCATCGTGAGTGGGAGAAATGGCTGAGAGGAGTACCAGAAGAGATTGGAAAGGGCTTTAAATATCCCAATGGACACTTGATCCCGGAGCCAGTAGGGAGCCACAGGTGTTTACTGGGTAGGGGGTGGCATGGTCCGAGGGTCATTTTGGCAGCTGAGTAGATGATGGACTGGACATCATTTTCAAGACCAGTAACTCCCTTATTTGATCAAACTGGGACGCTGAGAAGGGAAATGACTTGGCCCAAGTCCCGGCTTCTTCAGATGGGGCTGGGAGGGGCCGCTTTCATGAAGTCCTTCTGCAGGCCCAGAAGGCAACTATGAACCAAGAGGACAGCGAGGCAAGCAGCAGAAAGAAAGCCAAAATGCAGAGACAGTCTGCAGGAAGAAAGACTCCAGCCTGGCAGTTGTATGCAGTAGGCACTCAAGTGTTGCATTTAGCTTAGAGCCAATAAAGACTGAAATCAAATGCTGCCTCTGACACTTACCAGTTGTGCGACCCTAGGCAAGTCACTTAATTTCTCTAGGTCTCAGTTTCTTCATCTGCAAAACAAGAGAGTCTGACTTTTTTTGTTGTTCAGTCGCTTTCAGTTGTGCCTGATTCATCGTGACCCCATCTGGGTTTTTCTTGGCAGATACCAGAGTGGTTTGCCATTTCCTCCTCCAGCTCATTTTATGGATGAGGAAACCGAGGCAAACAGGGTGACATGACTTGCCCGAGTCACACAGCTGGTAAGTGCCTGAGGCCAGACTAGATGACCTCTGAGCGTTCTAGCTCTGGACTTGGACGCTATGGACCCTGAAGTGCTCAGAAGCTCTCAGCAAGTCTTGGTTATTATGATTCCTCTGCCTAATTATGTCTCTTGGCTATCCTGCCCCCTGAGCAGACTCTCAAGGCCTGGGGAGAGAAGCTGGGCTTACCCTGACCCCTGGTGTCTCCTTTGGGCACAGCGACCTCCTGAGGGCTTGCTTGGGGAGTGGGGCTGGGGAGGTGAAGGGGAGGTAAGGCTCCGAAGAGAATCATCCCTCTGCTGAGTCCTGGAACAGGCTGCTGGGTTGGGCTGGAAGAACACAGAATCTCAAGACTAGCACTTGGGTTATAATCCTAGTTCCACCACTTAGAGCCCTGTGTGACCTTGGGTAAGTCACTGGCCTCGAGCTATCATCTATAGAAAGACAAGCTTGGACCGGAAGGCTTCTGAGGTCTCTTGTGGCTCTAAGTCTATGAATGAGAATGTTTGGAAAGTGCTCCACTTAACTCTGGGAGCCAGGGGATGAAAAGTAAGGAGGTGCAGAGAAGAGATCCTTGGACTAAGAGACCTCAGTTCAGATCCCATCTCTGACCCTTAATGGTTATGTGACCATGGATAAGTCTCCCTAAGACTCAGTTTCTTCATCTGTGAAGTAGGAATAGTAATATATCTCATTAGAGGTGGGGGCCTTGGAGTCAGGAAGTCCTAGGTTCAAGCCCTACCTCCAACATAGTTTTGACTGTGTGACCCTGGACAAGCCACTTAACTGACTTATCAATGTTGTGGGCAGTTCTTGAGGTCTATAAGTTACAGAAGAGTAACCAGTTGGTGGAGGAAATTTCCATATTGGGAGCTCTCTAGACTTATGAAATCATAGGTCCAGACCAGAAAAGCATACATAAATATATCTGGGAAAGGGTATCCCAGCACTTAGTGTGTTGCCTGCTCATGGTAAGTACATAAATGTTGATTGACTGACTGACCAATGAGATTGTAAACCTTAATGTGCTGCTTTGTCACATTATTCCCGTTTCCAGACTCCAGGTGTTTCACCGGCTGTCCCCCATGCCTGGAGTGCCCTTGTTCCTCATCTCTACCTCCTAGCTTGGCTTCCCTGGTTTCCCGGATAAAACTGTACATTCTACAGGAAGCTTTTTTCCATCTGCCTTAATTCTAATGGCTTCCTTCTGTTGGTTGCTTCCGAGTTCTCCTTTCTATATCTTTTTTGCACACAGTTGTTTGCATGTTGTCTCCTCCATTAGACTGTAAGATCCTTGAAGGCAGAGACTATCTTTTGCCTTTCTTCGTAACTCTAGCCCTTAGCACAGGGCACACAGTAGGCACTTAATAAATGCTCCTTATCTGATGGCCTGACTATTCTTACGAGAAGTCCTGGTTACCACTCTGCCTGGGGGTCCCCAGCCCCTCTCCCATCTTTTGCCTTATGGCTAGATCTTTGGTGAGCTCTCTAGGATGATGCCACATAGGACCCATTCATTACTCTCAAATTTAGTCCAACGCCCCGAACCTTCATAAAAAGACCATGGAATGATGGAGAGAGCGCTGAATTGGGAGGCCCCTCCTAGGGGCTTAGTCCTAGTGGTAACTCTTCATCATTCACATATCCTTGGGCTAGTTTTTTACTCCTCGGTTTCTCAACTTCCTGAAGAAAGAGGATAAAGATTTTTGCTTGGCCTTCCTCACTGGGTCTTGAGATCCCATGTTTAGAGCAGGAAGGATCTTAGAGGTCTTCTAGTCCAACACTCTCATTTTACATATGAAGAAACTGAGGCCCAGAAAGTGACTTCACACAGCTAGAAAGCGCAGGGTTTGATCCCCAGTCTTCAGACTCCCACATCCGTCATTCCATCCACCATATCATACGATCTTCCCACTCCAATAAGTTGTGATTGTCAGATACTTTGAAATTCTCTAAGCTCACGGGATCATAGATTTAGAGGCAGAAGGGACCTCAGCATTGGTCAGTGGAAGCAATTCTTATAATTGTGTGCCTTGGGCCATAGTTGCTTCTTTCCAGCCTCTAGTTTCCTCACCTGTACAATGAGGCTGTCGCCCCAGGGATCCCTTTCACCTCTCCATCTGTAATTCCACAGTCTAGTCCAATGCTTTCATCTCACAGATGGGATGAAGCCTAGAGAGGTTAAGTGACTTACTTAGAGTCATACATCTAGTTAATGTTAAAGCTGGGGTTTGAACCCAGGTCATCCTTTGACTCTAAATCCAGCAAGATATAAACTATGGTATATTATCAGAGATTCACATAGCACTTTTAAGTTAGCAGAGCTCTTTCCTTATATTGTATTATTTGAGCCTCATGATAGCCATGCTGGGTAAACGCTATAGGTATTGTTTTCCCCCATTGTACAGATGAGGATAACTGAGGCCCAGAGAGGTTAACTTCCTTGTCTGTGGTAACTATGCTGGTGTCAGAAGTGGGATTTAAACCGAAGTCTCCTGATTCTAGTCCAGGGCGCTATCTGCAATGCCATACTTCCTCTTGGGTGGAAGGAATAGAAAGAGCCCTGAATGTGAAGGTCCAAACCTTCGCTTTACTACTTGCGACCTGCGTGTCCCTGGGCAAGTCAGCTTTTCCTCAGCGGCCCTCAGTTTCTTCATATGTCAAATGGGTTGTTTGGACTAGATGACCGTTGAGGTCCCTTCCAGCTCTAAAACTATGATTATTAGGAATTTCATTAAGAAATTTTATTAGTAGAAAGAACTCCCAGGTTAGAAAAATCCCTCCACTAGTGAGGTTGGCTGTTTCTCTGCAACTTATAGTGTTAGTGGGAGCATAGTATTTAGTATAGTGTGTGTGTGTATGTGTGTGAGATAGAATGTTAGCCCTGGAGAAAGAAAGACCTGAGTTTGAATCCTGCCTCAAAGACTTACTAGCTATGTGACACTGAGCAAATCCCTTAGCCTCGCTTTGCCTCGGTTTCCTCATCTGTAAAATGGAGATAATAATAGGGCCCACTTCCCAGGGTTGTTGAGAGGATCAAATGAGATAAAGAACATTAAGCACTCTATAAACCTCAAAGTGCCATGTAAATGCTCAGTATTAACATTATTATGGGTCCAGAGCTGGAAGGGACCCTAGAGGTCATCTAGGTAGACTCCCCAGCCTCTTTCTCGGGCCCTGGTCCCACATCACCTCCACCCATGCAGGTCGGCACCTTCTCCGAAACTCAAGAGGCTCAGTGATTATGGTATAGCCGAGAGCACAATGAGAGGTGAGGGACTTGTCCGGGGTCATATAGCCAGTGGGTGTCAGAGGTGGAATTTGAACTCTTGACTTCCTGGCTTCAAGTTTGGCTACACTTTGTCAATGGCTATTGCTATTTTCATTAAGAGATTAAGCTGGGGGAGGGGCTCATACTTTAATAGCCTCAGGTGGGCCCCATTCAGGTCAGCATGTTTGCTGCTGATCTCAGAGTTGGCAGCTGCCTGGGAAAAGCCCCTGAATCCCATATCCCTAGCAGATGCTCCCTTCTGGCTGTCCTCCCTTCTGGAGTCCATCCTTGTGCCTTATGCTGGCCTCCCAGCTAGCCCCAGGCTGTGCCTCCGGGCCAAAGCAGTCTTAGTGACTGGTCTAAAAGTCAGGCTACCCAAATGACTTTTTATTAAAAAGCTTTATTGATGCCTTTTGTTTTTATAGCTTAGTCATCTCCGGATGTACATGGCCAGACACCTCCCTGACCAAATTAACTCTCTCTTGTAACAAGGAGAGGCAAGCAAAACCAACAAAGAAATCTTCCAACATTCTACACCTAGCTCTTTACCTCCCATGGTGACTTGAACTCAGATCCTTTCATTCTAAATTCCCTACTCTTTCCACTGCTCCATCTTTCTGATAGGACAATAATATTCCATTAGATTTGCACATCACAGTTGTTCAGTCTATAGGCTCTTGGTTTGTCTCCAGAGCTTAGCTAGCACAAAAAGCACTGCAGGGAATATTTTGGCCAACCTAGGGCCTGGCTTTGCTCTCTTTGGGCGTATGCCCAGAGGTGGAATTTCTGGGTAGCAAAATTGTCCTTTTTTTTTTTCTTCTGTGACTCCGTGACCTCCGGTGCCCTATTCTCCCTCTTTGAAAAGTGCCGATGGCAAGAGTTGGTCCCTGCCTTTCTGAACCAAGATGGCGGAATGCTTCCATCCTTTTACAGAGCCAAGCATTCCTTCCAGGGATGTGGGTTGAAGCCCAATCGTGCCTTCTCGACCTGGCCGAGTCTTGTCTATCTCCTCCCATCAATCCTTCCCAAGGGGTCCTCCCAATGTGCTCATAGCCTTCTGGGTCTCTCGTCCTTGCGTGGGTGCACAATTACTGATCCTTCACTTGCCCCTCATTCTTACCGTGGTCCACTTCCTTTCCTGACCTGACGTTTTGTCTTCTGGCTTTATTTATAGCACACACAGCCACTGAAACGCCAGGACTGTTAGGACTGAGTTTATAGGACTCTGGAGCTGAAAGAGAGTCATCTTGGAGGCTGACCTTTTCAATTTACAGATGACGAAACTGAGGCCTAGAGAGGCTGCATCATTTGCTATAGGTCACACTGGTTAGTACGAAGCAGAGCTGGGATTTGAACCCAGGGCCTCTGACTCCAAATTCAATGTTCTTTCCACTTCCTAGCCATTACCAAACCATGTTGCAGTGTGTGTGCCTCCCCACCCCCCTTTCTAATATCTCCTTTGGACATTGCCTTTTCCCATTACAGCAGAATCTCCTTGAGGGCAGGGATTGTCTTGCTTGTTTTTTGTAAGCCTAGTTGTTTTCAGGCTTGTTCAACTTTCTGTGAGCCTATTGGGGGTTTTCTTGGTAAAGATACTGGAGCGGTTTGCCGCTTCCTTCTCCAGCTCATTTTACAGATGAGGAAACTGAGGCAAACACAGTTAAGTGACTTGCTCAGGGTCATACGGCTAGAAAGTGTCCGAGGCCAAATTTGAATTCAGAATGATGAGTGTGTCTGACTTCTGGCACAGTGCTCCATCCACCATGCCACCTAGCTGCCCGAGTACTTAGTAGAGAGCCTAGCAAATAGTAAGCACTTAATGAATGTGCCTTCATTTGCTGTACCATACTATTTCTCTTGTTGCCGTGTTGGTCTAGGGACAATGATCTCACATTTCGAGTACCGACGGTTAAGTTCATGCTTATAGACAATCTAAAAGCGGCATGATTCTTAGCATCTGCCCTTAGCCTCTTTTTCTGGAAGTTGGCCATCATCACTGTAGGAATGGAAGAGTGTCACTCAGGACCGAGAACCATTTTGTCCTTGCTTTGTGGGTTTCCATGAACAGAGATTTCATAACCAGATGGCTGGCCTATTGGGTTGTACTTCTCCATACTCAGCTAGGTTGGTTCTTAGGAAGTAACCACAGGCTGTCACTGGGACTGGCCTTGAAGGAGAGGCATCATGGTGCAGTGAGGAGAGCCCTAAGGTGCTGAATTCAAATCTTGGCTTTGCCACTTGAGGAGTGACTTTGGGCAAGTCACCTAACCTCTCTGGGCTTCTGTTTCCTCTTCTGTCAGATACATGGGCTGGATTGTCAAAGGTGTCAAACCCTTCACTGCTTTGGAATTGCAAATATACAATAATGCTGTACAACACAGATAATGTTAATTTGTGATTTTCTGAGTAAAAAATGTTGTCCAGAGGGGGTCCCTTTTGATTTGAGTTTGACACTGCTGGATTAGAAGACCTTCCAGTTCAAGACCTATGATTTCATATTTGTCTTACTATACAGGGTGTCCCAAAAGTCTTAGTTTTGTCTTAACCTTTAACAGCTTAAAGACTTTTGGGACACTGTATATAAAGAGAAAGGACCTCCATTGAGGTGGATCCTACTGTACAACCTCACTAGTGTGTGGACGTGATCTGAAGTTCTCAAAGGAGCTGCCCTGGGAGGTAGGTACTGTTCTTATCCCCATTTTACAATTGAAGAAACTGAGGCAAACAGGTGAAGTGACTTGTCCAGGGTAATGCAGCTAGGAAGTATCTGAGGCTGGATTTGAACTCAGTGGCCTCTAGGTTCAGTGCTCTACTGTAGTAGGAAGGCCGAATTTACGATCTCAAAAAGGATCATATATATATCTGAATGGCTCGAAATCACAAGGTATATAGAATTCTCTAAGAAGAAGACATCAAGACATTTATTCAGGCCCCAGAGCAACAAATTAGCGAACCAGCCTCCCCATTCCGACAGTGATCACAAGCCTCCAGGCCCAGTAGGCCCGCCTCACAAGAGTAGCCAGGAGGCCACAGAAAAACAAGATGGCATAAATCATATTCACTGGCCTCAAGTCCTCGCTTGAACTCCTGGGTCCACACACGGGTCGGCTCTGCTTTGGCTTCCTCTGTAGTTTCTCGCCTCTCCTTGCAGCCAAGCCTCTGGCGTTCTCAAGCCCCGCCTCAACAACCAGAGACCAGAGACCCTTGGTTCCCGAGTTGGCCCCTCTTAAGACATTAATCTAAGCCCACACAGGTTTTACACCTGATAGGGCTTTGGGCCTGGGGCTTAGCACTTAACAGGTGAAAGTACTTTCAAGGTATACAAAAGCCAAACTCCTCAAGGGCACCCCTTAAACTAAGTACTAAGGAGCCCATTTTGCATTACTGACACATCTACCCAAAGTGTCTCCTGGCTGCCTCTAGCCAATTACCAGCCATAACTTGTCTTGCATAGTTTCACAGCTTCTCTTGACACCATGCCCTTCTCACCCAGCTGCCATCTTGGTTCAGACCCTTGACACCCTCGCCTGAACTATGGCAATATGTTGCCTGCCTGCCTGCTATTGACTTTCCTATTTCAAGCCCCTCCTTTCTCCCCTCTCCAGTCCATCCTCCATATAGCTGTCTAAGAGATTTTTAAAAAGTAGTGTTTTATTTTTTCCAATTACATGAAAAGACATTTTTAACATTCATTTTTTAAAAAATTTTGAGTTCCAAATTTTCTCCCTCCCTCCCTTCTCTCCTCCCTAAAACAGTAAACAGTTATATATAGCTTATATATGTGCAATCATCTAAAACATATTTCCATATTAGTCATGTTGTAAAAGAAGATACAGATAAAAAAACCATGAAAAAAAGTGAAAATAGTAAGCTTCGATCTGCATTTAGACTCCACTGGTTCTTTCTCTGGAGGTGGGTAGCATTTTCCAATATGAGTCCTTCAGAATTGTCTTGGATCATTGTACTGTTGAGAAGAGCTAAGCCATTTATAGACGATCATAACACAATGTTGCTGTTACTGTGTACAGTGTTCTCCTGGTTCTGTTCACTTCACTCAGCATCAGTTCATGTGAGTCTTTCCAGGTTTTTCTGAAGTCTGCCTGCTCATCATTTCTGTAGTTTTCAACATTCACTTCCATAAGTTTTATATTTTCTCTTCCTCCCTCTCCCCTCTCTCCCCAAGACGGCCTGCAATCCGATATGGGCTTTACACATACATCCCTATTAAGCACATTTTCACATTAGTCATGTTGCATAGAAGAATTATAATGAATGGGAGAAGCCATGAAAAAGAAAAACAAAACAAAAGAAAAAAGAAAATAGCATGCTTCTCTCTGCATTCAGACTCCATAGCTCTTTCTCTGGATGTGGATGGCATTTTCTATCATGAGTCCTTTGGAAAAGTTTTAGGTCCTTGCATTGCCGAGAAGAGCTAAGTCTGTCAAAATCAGTCATCACACACTGTGGCTGTTACTGTGTACAGTGTTCTCCTGGTTCTGTTCCCCTTGCTCAGCATCAGTTCATATAAGTCTTTTCAGGTTTTTCTGAACTCCGCCTGCTCATCATTTCTCATAACACAATAGTATTCCGTCACATTCATGTACCACACCTTGTTCAGCCGTTCCCCAGTTGATGAACATCTAAGGGATTCTCTTAAGGCACAAGTCTGACCACGTCCCCTCACCCTCTCAGTGAACTCCAGTGGCTCCCTCTTCAATACAGGATCCAAGATAAACTACTTTATTTGGCATTTAAAACTCTTCCTGGCTTCCTTTAAGTCCTAACTAAAATCCCATCCTCTACAGGAAGCCTTCCCTAGCCCATCTTAATTCCAGTGCCTTCCCTCTGTTAATTTCTCCTTGCATCTAACTTGTCGTACCTAGCTTATTTTTATAGATTTGTTTGCTTGTTATCGCCTTGATTATAACGATTGTGAGCTCCTCGAGGGCAGGGACATCTTTTGCCTCATTCTGTATCCTCAGAGTGCACGGTGGCACATAGTAGGTGCTTAATAAATGTTTATTGACTGACTTCATCACCTGGCCTCATCCTACCTTTCTACACTTTATTCTCTTACATATTCTTTATGGCCCAGTCCAATAGACCTTCTTGAAATCCTTCATCTCCCACCTCCCTGCTTTTGCACTGGCTATCGCATATGCCTGGATTGTTCTTCCTCATCACCTCTTGGAATCACTGGTTTCCTCCAAGGCCCAGCTCAAGCACAACCTTCTACATAAAGTTGTTCCTGGTTCTCCTAGAGCCTTCTTTTCCCCACCCCCCTCATCTGCTTTGTATTCGTTTTACAAATACTTTCTTAGGTCCATGAGGCAGCTAGGTGGTGCCATAGTGCATGGAGTGCAGGGCCTGGAGTCAGGAAGACTCAGCTTCCTGAATTCAAATCTGGCCTTACACACACTAGCTGTGTGACCCTGGCCAAGTCACTTAACTCTGGTCTCAGTTTCCTCATCTGTAAAATGAGCTGGAAAAGGAAATGACAAACCACTCCTGTATTTTTGCCAAGACTTGGCTGAAATGACCGAACATGTTGTCTTCCATATTAGAATGTAAGCTTCTTGAGGGCAGGGACTGTTTTACTTTTGTCTTTATATCTCCAGAGCCTAGCACCCAGTGAGTGAATACTTAATACTTATTTACTGCTTGAGCAATGGATTAGTGACCATTAGAAACCCCTCTACAATCTATCCAACAAGGGCCATCCAGCCTTTGCCTTGAGTTCTCTGGTGATGGGGAGCTCACTACCTCACAAGGTAGCTCCTTCCATTTTGGGGCAGTTCAAGTTATAATACTTTTCCTTATATCATGCCTAAATTTGCCTTTTTGCAACTTCTTATCTCATTCCTTTGAGAGCTCTGTCTTCTGCAGCCAAACGGAATGACACTCATCCCTCTTCTATGTGACAAGCTTTCTGATCTTTGATGACAGCTAGCAGGTCTTTGGCTCAGTCTTTTTCTCTCTGGGCTGAATCTCCCCAGTTCCATCCTCATATGGCATGGATTTGAGGCCCTTCCACATTCCGTTTGCACCCCCCCCCCCTTAAGCTTATCACTATCCTTCCGAAAATGTCATGCCCCAGACCTATTCCCACTGTCATCTGATCAGGGTAGATGGCAGAAGCCCTATCACTCTGGCCCTTGTACGATCATGGATGAGTCAGTTAATGTAATCCAGCTTTGATTTATTCATCCATGAAATGGGAATAACAAATACTTAGGGGATAACGCATACTTCACAGGGTCATTGTGAGGTTCGAATGAGGTAATTGATGTGAAGCACTTTACCGAATGTCGTACCATAATTAGCATGCCACATTGGGAGTCCAAGGACCTGGTTTTGACGTTCACTAGCTTCATGACCATAGGCAAATTGCTCAAGGCCCTCTTAGTCAAGAATTCCTCATCTATAAAATGAGGAGTTGGGCTAGGGATTGTGTGACCTCACTTCCATGGGCCTCAGTTTCCTCATCTGTAAAATGTAGATAATGATGTTTCAGATGCCTCATTCATAGGGCCATTTGGAGGTTTAGCTCATTATGAGCCACTCTAGAAATGTGAGTTTTTATTATTACTGCCAGGGCTCCTTAACAGTTGGCATCTCCCGTCAGGGAAGGTGTATGTGGAGACTGAGGTTGCCTTTGCCCTTGTCTCACCTTTGGAGGGCTTTATTTGGCGGGGAAGGGGAGGGAGTGAGAATTTCCCAGGATGGAGAGGGCCTGCGCTGCCGATAGAGGAAGGTCGCTGGTTGAGGGCCTGGTACAGAACGATCTTGGCAGCCCAGATGTGGGCCAGCTGTGCCATCTGCCCTCAGCATGGTTTGTGGGCAGGGTCGGTACCAGGGTGGGAGGGGTCAGGGGACCTTGCCAATCCTGCCTTCACCCTCATCTGCTGTGCCTGCTGCAAGTGAGGGAGTGCCAGTCAGCCAAGACCAGCTGCCAGACCTGACCGGCTGGGGTGGCAGTAGGAGAGCCTGGCCCCTCCCTATAGGAGGGATTGTCTCCTTGGCTAGTTGCTTTTCCCTATTTTGAAAGATCCCAGCAGGTGACTACAGGGAGAGCAGATGGGACTTGTTTGGAAACCTCTTCTGAATGCGAGACCAGACGTGTCTGAGGCAAAGATGGAGGGAAAGTGACAGAATTATCCATCCAGACCTGAAAGGGACTTAGGAGACCATTGAGGCCAATCCCCTTATCTGACAGATGAGAAAACTGAGGCACAGGGACCAAGCAACTTGTCAGAGGTTGCCAAGATTGTAGAGATGGGATTTAAACATACACGCCTTGGCTACAAAACAGGTGGCTTCCTTCCATAAGGTCCCATATTGGACTGAGCGATAATCAATAAATCAATTAACAAACATTTATTAAGCACCTATTCGTGCATAGAGCACCAGACCTGGAGTTAGGAAGACTCATCTTTGTGGGTTCAAATCTGGCCTCAGACACTTGCTAGCTGTGTGACCCTGGGCAAGTCACTTAACCGTGTTTGCCTCAGTTTCCTCATCTGAAAAGTGAGCTGGAGAAGAAAATGGAAAAACATCCCAGTATGGTGGCCAAGAAAACCCCAAAATGGGGTTGGACATGACTGAAAAAAAAACACAACAAAAATGCACACCCTATCTCTTAGCTTTAGGCATCTTCTCTGACAGTGCTTAGCACAGGGCCTGGCTTGATAAATGTTTATTGACTGATTGTCTCCAGTGCCTGGACTGTTTTCCTTCCTCATCTCTGACTACTGACTTCCCTGGCTTCCTAACTAAAACTCTACCTTCCCATCCTCTCTCCCTTTATTAATTAGTTCCTATTTATCATGTATGTAGATTGCTTTGCATGTTTTCTCCCTCATTAGATCGTAAGGTCCCTGAGGGGAGGGGACTATCTTTTGCCTCTTTTTGTATCCCTAGCTCTTAGCCCTGGGCCTGACACTTATTAAGGGCTAAATAAATGTTTATTGGCTAACTGACTGACCTTAGCCTTAGTGTCCTTACTGGCAAAATGAGTAAAGAAACCTCTCTAGCATGAACCTTACAGAGTTGTAATGAGCACAGTAGGACCATAGATTTAGATAGAGCTGGAGAGGACCCTAGAGACCATCAAATCCATCCCCTCATTTTACAGATGAGGAAACTAAGTTAATTCATTTCTCTTATAAATGTCTGAGGTAGGACTTGAACCTAGGTCTTTTTGACTCCAAGTCTACTGCCCTAGTGGAAAGTATGCAGAATGTTTTGAAAACCTTAAAACATTCTATAAATGTCAGCAATGATTGTCATTTTTGCTTCCTTCCTCACACACCACAACCTGTTCAGCCATTCTCCAATTGATGGACATCTCCTCAGTTTCCAATTCTTTTTTATTATTATTTTTATTAAATTTATTTAATATATTTAGTTTTCAGCATTGATTTTCACAAGAGTTTGAATTATGAATTTTCTCCCCATTTCTACCCTCCCACTGACTCCAAGATGGCGTATATTCTGGTTGCCCTGTTCCCCAGTCAGCCCTCCCTTCTGTCACCCCACTCCCCTCCCATACCCCTTTCCCTTCTTCTCTTGTAGGGCAAACTAAATTTCTATGTCCCATTGCCTGTGTATCTTATTTCCTAGTTGCATGCAAAAACCTTTTTTTTTGTTTGTTTTTGAACGTTTGTTTTTAAAACCTTGAGTTCCAAATTCTCTCCCCTCTTCCCTCCCCACCCACCCTCACTAAGAAAGCAAGCAATTCAACATAGGCCACATGCGTATCATTATGTAAAACCCTTCCACAATACTCATGTTGTGAAAGACTAACTATATTTTGCTCCTTCCTAACCTATCCCCTTTTATTGAATTTTCTCCCTTGACCCTGTCCCTTTTTGAAAGTGTTTGTTTTTTATTACCTCCTCCCCCTATCTGCCCTCCTTTCTATTGCCCCCCTTTTTTATCTTCTTCCTCTTCTTTCCTGTGGGGTAAGATACCCAATTGAGTGTGTATGGTATTCCCTCCTCAGGTCAAATCCGATGAGAGCAAGATTTACTCATTCCTCCTCACCTGCCCCCTCTTCCCTTCCTACAGAACTGCTTTCTCTTGCCACTTTTATGCGAGATAATTTACCCCATTCTATCTCTCCCTTTCTCCCTCTCTCAATATATTCCTCTCTTATCGCTTAATTTGATTTTATTTTTTTAGATATCATCCTTTCATATTCAATTTACCCTGTGCCCTCTGTCTATAGACATGTATATATATACATACATATATACACACACCTATATATATACATACATACATATATGTATATACACATACACACATATATCTGCATATTCCTTTCAGCTACTCTAATACTGAGGTCTCATGAATCATACACTAAAATTGGCTAACTGTATTGGCTGACTGACCTTAGCCTTAGTGTTCTTACTGGCAAAATGAGTACAGAAACCTCTCTAGCATGTTTACATTCCATGTAGGAATGTAAACAAAACAGTTCAACTTTAGTAAGTCCCTTATGATTTCTCTTTCTTGTTTACCTTTTCATGCTTCTCTTGATTCTAGTGTTTGAAAGTCAAATATTCTATTCAGCTCTGGACTTGAAAGTTCTCTATTTTATTGTAAGTCCATATTTTGCCTTGGAGCATGATACTCAGTTTTACTGGGTAGGTGATTCTTGGTTTTAATCCTAGCTCCACTGACCTCCAGAATATCATATTCCAAGCCCTTCGATCCCTTAATGTAGAAGCTGCTAGATCCTGTGTTATCCTGATTGTTTTTCCACAATATTCAAATTGTTTCTTTCTGGCTGCTTGCAGTATTTTCTCCTTGACCTGGGAGCTCTGGAATTTGGCAACAATATTCCTAGGAGTTTTCTTTTGGAGATCTTTTTGAGGAGGTGATCTGTGCATTCTTTCAATTTCTATTTTGCCCTCTGGCTCTAGAATATTAGGGCAGTTCTCCTTGAGAATTTCTTGAAAGATGATATCTAGA
>CM053622.1:806413154-806477280 GCA_028646595.1 Phalanger gymnotis | reverse complement strand
TTCTGACATCCTGTGTTCTAAGGGCCGTCCCAGCTCTGACATCTTGTGTCCTAAGGGCCTTCCCAGCTCTGACATCCCGTGTTCTAAGGACCCTCACAGCTTTGACATCCTGTATTCTGAGGGCCCTCCCAGTTCTGACATTCTCTGTTCTAAGGGCCCTCCCAGCTCTGACATCCTGTGTTCTGAGGGTCCTCCCAGCTCTGACATCCTGTGTTCTGAGGGCCCTCCCAGCTCTGAGGTCCCACGATCTCAATGAAAAAACCGTGACTATTAATATTACAGAAGGACTTTTCCCTTTCTAAAAATCCTCTTAAGAATTCTCCCAGTGAAGTGAGGCTTAATCCCACTCATTACCTACCCAATGGGGCAAAAAAAATCTAAATGAAAGACTGGGAAACCAGGCCAAGACAAAAGATCACCCCAAAGGGATGATTCAGCAAATCTGAAATCATGATACAGCTGTGCCTCGATGCACAACCACTCCTCTGCCGGTCAGGGAGATGAGGCGTCCAGCAGGAATTATTCAGGCCTCTTGCTCTGCTGTGAACAAGTGACCCTGCATGAGACTCTTCACATTTCTCAGTGCCAGTTTCAAGGAGCAACAGAAAACCACGGATTTAAGGCGAGAAGGGTCCTTGGAAGATCTCAATGAATCAACCAATCAAATGGTAGTCAAAGCTTGACGACTTTGTTACTTTGTCACTACCGAGTAACTAGGCACTGAGTGCTGAAGGAGCCCAAAAAAGGCAAAAGACCGCCACCCACAGGGCGCTCACAATCTACAGGAGAAAGCTGTGGCTAGAGTTCAGCGAGTCTAAGCGCTTGGAAGGGGAAAAGGTCATGTCATCATTTCGTCTCCTTTGTAACCCCATGTTATTTGGGTGGTTGTTATCCTCGAGTTCTTTCAGTTGTGTCTGACATCTCTGCAACCTCGTTCAGGATGTTGTCGGCAGAGTTACAGAGGTGTGGTTTGCCATTTCCTTCTCCAGCTCATTTTATGGATGAGGAAACAGAGGCAAACAGGGTGAAGTGACTTGCCCAGGGTCACACAACTAGGAAATGTCTGAGGCTGGATTTGAACTCAGAAAGATGAGTCTTCCTGACTCTAGGCCCAGAGCTCTGTGCACTATGGCACTACATAGCTGCCTTCTGTTTTACGTACTCTATATTTTACTCTATACATTTAAAAACTTGATTCTGTGAAGGGGTCCATAGGGAACCCAGGGAACAAAAAACAGTTACGAGGCCCTGCTCTCAGGATACAAAGACATAAATAATTCCTGCCCTCAAAGAGCTTACACTCCATTGGAGAAAATAACATGGACACAGTTGAATACATGGAATATAAAGATAAAAACAAGTTTTGGGGGAGAGACACTGACAACTTGGGGTGGGAGGGAGGGAGTCAAGAAAGGCCTCTGGGAGGGCTTGGAATTTAAGCTCAGTTTTGAATAAAACTACAGATTCTAGAAGTTGAAGGTGAAGAGGGAGTTCGTTCTAGGCATGGAAAGCAGCCATGACCTCTCATTTTACAGATGAGGAAACTGAGGCCCAGATAGGGGCAGCTAGGTGGCACCAAGACTGGAGTCAGGAAGACCGAATTCAAATCCAATCTTGGACACTTGCTAGCTGTGTGGCAAGTCGCTTAACCTGTTTGCCTCAGTTTCCTCATCTGTAAAATGAGCTGGAGAAGGAAATGGCAAACCATTACTCCTGTATCTTTGCCCAAATGGAGTCATGGAGAGTCGGACATGACTGAACAACAAACATCCCCGGATATGACTGAAACGACTCAACAACAAAACTATAAATGTTAGATAGTTTTATTAAGTGACCTGCCCAGGGTCACAAAAGGAGTAATGCAGGAGGAGGCTGCATTGAGTGAGGATTCTGACTTTGCAACTTGCTGGGTGACCTTGGACAAGTCATTGTTAAGTCAACTGTAGAAGACGATATATCTGAGGTCCTTTCGAGCTCTAAATCATAAAATCATTGGCCTAGAGCTGAAACGCACCCCAGAGGCCACCTAGTCCAACCCCCTTACGTCATGGATAAGACCAACAAAGTTCATGGAGGTTAAGTGTTTTGTACAAGTTTGCTCAGGTGGGATTTGAATCCAGGTCCTGCCTCAGGAGCCAGGGTCCTTATCTCTAAAACACAATGACTTAGCATTGATTCCTATTTCCCTAGAGAATCCTGGGAAGTTTTCTCTCCTCCTACCTTGGGCTTGACAAACCCCTTGCAGGTTTTGGAGGAACAGACTCACCTTTGTGAGGACGGGGATCTGCCAGGCTCCCAAGGGGTCTGTGAGGGTGCGAGCCCCACCAGAGGCTCTGGATGAGGTTCACCTTTGCTTCTCCCCTCGGCTCTCCCTGGTGAGAGAAGCAGAGGGCAACAGGTCACTAGATCTGAAACTTTCTCTGAACAGCCGATGACAGACCAAACGGAAGCCCCGGCCAACAGAGCCATTTCTGGTAAACCGGGTGAGCAAATAGATCCTGGGCTCCATTCCAAGCAAGGGAGGGGCTGAGAGAGGAGGGTACAGCTGGACCCCGCCTCTGGTCGTCAGCTCCCCACCCCCACCCCCACCCCACTGCCCTTTCAGTCTGCCTAAGCGGGGAGGGTGACAGGAGGGGAAAGAAGGGCAGGGAGTTTTCTACTAAATCCCTCATTTGGCCCTGGAATTTTTAAAGGGTGCTCAGGAGTGAAATACCAAACATTTTATTGCTTTTGGGGGGAAAAGATAAGCTTTGAGAGACAGGCTCAGTAACTATGAGGGCTAGGGTCCCGCCTCTGACAATAATCGTGGAAGCTTCAGTTTCAGAGATAGGGACTAAACCAGCCATCTCTTTAGTCTGATGCTCTCAGATAAGGAAGCTCCCACTGAGGATGCCTGGTGTTCCTGATGAGGTCAGGAAACCACATGTTTTTAGAAGTGCTCAAGACCCCAAAATACCAACATGCCAGGTCCTGCTTGATTAAATTCGACTCAAGTCTTCTCCCAGCCAAAGAAATATAAAGTTTATTACGGGTTCGCCACAATGGGTTGGCCTAAGAAATCTCACCCTTTGTGACACTTGTTTTCACAAGTGGGCCAGATTCCATCTGAGGGGGATGGAATCTGAGCACCTTCATGGAGAGAAGAGGAAACTTATATACTCAAAGATTGTAGGAGGGATCTAGGGTGGTCCTGGGGTGATGGGAGGAGGAGTTTAGGGAGGGTCTTGAGGACTCTAATGAGGAGCTTGATGGGACCAGGTAAGGTCAGACTCCTGGAATCCAGAGAATGTGATTAAGGGTGGGAAGTAGCTGAAGGCCACCTGGAGATAACAGACTAGGTAGGGCTAGGTTAGCTTAAGGGTAACAGATTTGGGCCCAGGCACTTTGACAAGATGAAGGGTGGAAACTAGCCAGACAATTGAGGGCTAGACTAGGTTAAGAGTGACCTAGAGATTTGGGCCTAGCAATACTGAAAGGCTCATCTAGTGGGAAGATGGAGGAATCCAAGGAGTCTAAGTGAGTAGAGCCTCTTGAGAAATGAAGAGATGGCTGTCCTATCCCCACTCCTTAAATGGAAGAAGTGTCAGTCGATAAGCATTTATTAAGTACCTACTGTGTACCAGCCACTGCACTAAGTGCTGGGAATGCAAAGAAAGGCAAAAGATAGTCTCTGCCCTCATAGGGCTCATGGTCTAATGAGGGAAACAAGCAAATAATCCACAATCTGCCTGGTTTTCATGGAATTTTCCAGTTCATGACTTCATTTGTACATCTCTGGCTGTCTTAAATCCAACTTCAAGACCTCACCCTCCTGGTCACTGGTCCACTTTAAGGATGAAAAACCCAACTTTATTTGGCTTATCGAAGAGTCATTGACTTTGATCAGGAAAGGGTTTCTTTTGTTGTTATTGTCTTGTTTAGTTATATTAAAATCATGGCCAACTCTCAGTGACCCCATTGGGGGTTATCTTAGATACTGGAGTGGTTTGCCATTTTCTTCTCTAGCTCATTTTACAGATGAGGAAACTGAGGCAAACAGGGTGAAGCAACTTGCCCAGGGTCACACAGCTAGGAAGTGTCTGAGGCCAGATTTGAACTCAGGAAGATGAGGGTTCCTGACTCCAGGCTGGGCACTCTGTGCACTATGGTGCCACCTAGCTGCCCCCAGGTGGTCTCAGCAGCCCTCTATTCCAAAGCTCGCATTTTACAGATGAGGAAACGGAGCATGAATGATAGCAGCACCTCACCACCAACAAACCAACCAACATTTATTAAGTGCTTACTGTGCCAGTAGGTGCTTAATCATCGCTCATCGATTGACCCGTCAAGGTACCATCTCTGGTAAATGGCCGAGCCTGGATTCGAATGCCGGCCTTGCCCTGTAAAGGCAGGATGGGGTTGTTCAGAGGGTCTTCCTGCCAGACTCTCCCCTCAGCAGCGGAGGTGACACCAGGTTCTCCAAAGCAATGCCAGCTGGGCCCAAGTTCTAGACAAGTCCCACCGGGCCAGAAAGGCCTTGGGCGCAGGCCTGGCAAGGAGCGGCTGAGCTCTGTCTGGAGAGACTGGCCACCAGAAGATTGGATGTGTTATGATGGAATTTTTGGCTTCAAAACTCTGCTAAAGCATCAAAAGGTCCCAATCTGCATCAGTGGAGAGAGCCCAAGCCTGGCTCCTTCAGATACCCAAGGACATGCTGTACAGAGAGAAATCGAAGTGTAGTTTCACAGGTTGAAAACGGGGCCATTGCCATTTCTTCAGCATTTTCAAGTTTATTGGTTTTACTTTTTAACTCAGCATTCTGGATGCCTAACATAGTGCTCGCCACATAAGAGGTGTTTCATCGTCTCTTGATGTTTCACTGATTCGATTTCCTCAAACTAGCTATGCCATGGAATGGGTACAAGCATTCTCATTCCCATTTTGCAGATGGGGAAACTGAGGGTCTTGGAGGCGAAGAGACTCGCCCAAGGCCACACAGCTCAAAAGGATCTAAACTAGGATCAGCCCTTCCTCTCTATAATCCATCCTCCACTCAACCGACAAATTAATCTGACCGTGACATGCGTTCCCCTCCTTGGAAATGGCCAGTGGTTCCTTGTTGCCCACAAGAATCAAATATAGAAATCCATTTAAAGACGTCCCAACACGGCTCCCACCTCCTTTTTTGGTCTTTGATAGTACAGAACACGACTGTGTGACTGTTGGGCAGCTAGGTGGCACAGCGGATAGAATGCCAAGCCTGAAGTTACGAAGTCTCATTTTCCTCATCCAACCTCAGACACTTCCTAGCTGTGTGACCCTGGGCAAGTCACTTCGCCCTGCTTACTTTAGTTTCCTCATCTGTAAGATGAGCTGGAGAAGGAAACGGCAAGCCGCTCCAGGATTCTTGCCCAAGAAAACCCCAAATGGGGTCACAAAACAACTGTACAACAACACTCACCTGACCATTTGCAAGCCACTTAGTAACTGCGTGTCCTTGGCCGAGTAATTGTGCCTCTGAGACTCAATTTATTGATCTGTCAAATAAAGTATCAGAGGCAGAGTTCAAAACCACACCTCAGTTGATTACAGGCCCAATGCTTTTTCTCCAATACACCCACATCATGAGATAGTCATTTAGATTGGTACGGGGGAAAGATCTGGAATCGGAGGTTCTGGATTCAAATCCTGCTTCTACGCTTCTACTCTGTGTCAGTAGGCACTTAATAAATGCTCATCCATCAACTGGCCAAGGTACCACGTCTGGTAAATGACAGCTTGGATTGGAAAATAAGGGATTGGAACTGGTTATTGCCCAAAGTCCCTTCCAGCTCTCAGAGGATGACAGCCTATCTCACAGGGTGTTAAGGCAATTAGTAAATAAGATCTCCCCACCCCACCCCCATTTGAATAGGCTTCAGGTGAGGCTCCAGGTGGGGCCCATGAAGGGAGGTCTGATTATATCTTTGCTCACAAGTAGGCCCAAAACCCCTAGTTACTGGGTGCTGGGCCCATGTGGGCGTGAGGCCCCCAGGGTCCTGGGGGGAGTTGCTAGGACCAGTGGGCGCCTGGGTTCTGGTCACTCAGATGACATTCTAGTCGACTGGATGACATCTAACGGTTGTATAAAAAGAGAGAACACGGCTTGAAGATTGAGACGTGGTGGAGGCAGGAGAAGGAGCAGCAGAAGAAGCTGAAGCTACTGAGAGCAGGATTGACCTGCATGCAGACCAGAGAGTGCTGAGTGAGGGCTTGAGGCCAGTGGGTAATCTTACTAGAGGGCCCTAATATTGGGGGGAAGCATGAATATGAGTATGATTTGGCTTACTGTCGTAATGTTTTTCTGTAACCTCCTGGTTACTACAGTGAGGTGGACTTATTGGGCCTGGAAGCTTTTGGCCAGGATATCAAACTGGGGACATTGGTCTGTGGGTCTGCTACTTTGGAGCTTGAATAAATGCTTTAATTCCTCTGCCTTCTACTTAGGGAATTCCTTATATCCTGTGATTCTGAACCATTCAGGTATATATATGATTTTCTTTGAAATCATGAATTCTGCCTTCATGTTATACAGGGCCCCCAGCAAGGCATCAAGAGCAGGCAGCATGGCTAAACAAACTGTGGTATGTGAATGTAATGGAATACTATTGTGCTATAAGAAATGAGGAGCAGAAAAACTTTAGAAAAACCTGGAAAGACTTATACGAACTGATGCTGAGTGAGGGGAGCAGAACCAGGAGATCATTATATACGCTTACAGACACATGGTATCTGTAAGGACTAAGTTTGATAGACTTGACTCCTCTCATCAATGCAAGGTTCAAAGACAGCTCCAAAAGACTCATGACGGAAAAAGCGATTCACATCCAGAGAAAGAATTACAGAATCTAAATGCAGATGGAGGCAAACTTTTTGCTTTCTCTCTTCTTTTTTCCTTTTTTTTTTTGGTTTCATTTTTTCTTTCTCATGATTCATTCCATTGGTTATAATTCTTCTTTACAATTGGACTATTACGTAAATAAGTTCAATGTGACGGTATATGTAGAACCTATATTGGATTACAGGCCGTCTTGGGGGGCTGGGGGGAGGAGAGGGATGGAGAGAAAATCTGGAACCCAAAAACTTGTGGAACTGAGTGTTGTAAACTAAAAATAAAACTAAATTAAATTTTAAAACAAAAAGAGCAGGCATGCATGGCCACAGGAGGCCAGGGTCCCCTGACTCAGGGTTTGGCCCCAAGTCAACGGTGAGAGCCGCCAGCAAGGCCACACCAGCAGCTCACCAGGGGAGGCCCATAAGGAAGCTGGAGAGGATTAGGCCCCAAGTTTTACAGGCATGTCTCTGCTTCCCTCTCATGGTGACCTACAAACAGGGGTGTCTGGGGGCGGAGGAAAGGAAGGGGACAGTGGGGGAGAATCGCCAAACACTTCTATTTGGGTAATGATGACTGCAGCCCTTGGCCAAACAGCCTCAGACCTGCCTGTGCAAGTGAGAGTCTTTGTCCAAAGGGTCATTTACCAGAGGTGCTGGCAACATCCTCCCCACTGAAAAATGTGTGAGCAGAGGCTCCCTAAAACACACAGGACTCAGCTCACCCCCAAACAAACACTTTTCTGCCGAGGAATTTTCTGATGTTAATTATAAACCATCTATTAAAAAGTCATAGCGCAAGGTCCCTCCTTGTTGTCACCCCCTCCCTGATACATCATGTCCTCAAAACTGCCTGCCTGAATGCCTTCTGCTCACTCATCCTGCTCCCAAACTGGTCCTCCATGCTCAGGCCAGATCTAGAGTCAGAAGTCAGTGCCTGGGATACCCATCACTGGCCCACCCTCAGGGCACATGCTCAAAGGGTGTAGTTGGAGCACATTCTGTGTACAGAGTATACATTTTCTTTTTTGATACTTAATATTTTATTTTTTTCTCAATTACATGTAAACAATAATTTTAAACAATCATTTTAAAAAATTTTGAGTTCCAATTTCTCCCTCTCCTTCCCTCCCCCCTCCTCTCCTTGGGAAGGCAAGCGCTTTGACGTGCAGTCATCTGCATACAGAGTATAAAACTCATCCCCCCTCCTGACTCCCTACTTCTGTTGAGGGATCTCCATCCTTCCAGTCACCTAGGTTCACCACATTAGGGTCATCTTTGCCTCTTTCCTTTCCCTCATCTCCCATCTCCAAACATTTGCTCATTTTCTCTGCCTGTCTCCCCATACTTGGAACACTCCTCCCATCCCCCCCTCCTCTCCACCTACTGATCTCTCTGGCTTCCTGCAAGTCGAAACTAAAATCCCACCTTCTACAGGATGCCCTCTTCAAGCCCTCTTAGTGCCAGTGCCTTCCCTCTGTTAATTATTTCCTATTTAACCTGTATAGAGCTCGCCCTGTATATATGTTTGCACATGTCTCCCCTGTTAGAACTGTAAGCTACTCGAGGTCAGTGGCTGTCTTTTGCCTTTTTTTTTTTTTTGTAACCCCAGTGCTTAGCACAGTGCCTGGCGAATAGTAAATGCTTAATCAATGTTTATTGATTGATTTTGTCAAATCTACCACTACGAACTCTGCTGTCTCTCTGTCTCTGTCTCTGTCTGTCTCTGTCTCTGTCTCTGTCTCTCTCCAAACACACACCCCTCACTCGGGTTCCGGCCCTCCTTACCTCTTGTCTGGATCATAATAATTTCCAGCTTCCACCCTCTTCCTCTCCCCAATCCACACAGCTACCACATCCCTCCCCTCCTCTTCTACCATCAGCACTTCCCTGCTGCCTTGGGAATGACACACACAGTCCCCAGGCTGGCATTTAAAGTCCTCTGTCACCAGCTCCTACCTAGCTTTCTCATCTTATTTCCTATTCCACCCCTTCACATGTTCTCCATTCCAGTCCAACTGGCCTGCCTCCAGCAGATAGCAGAAAGGCACATAAGCTGTGATCAGTGAGTTGACTTATTATGCTTAACTGTACTTGTTTGTTACAAGGCAAGGTTCTATTGGTGGGGGTGGGGAGGGATAAAATCTTCAGGAAGTGACCATGATGTTAAAAAAAAATCAATAAACCTTTAAAACAGCAAACAACAAAGATAATGCATATTGAGTGTAAAAAACAAACAAACCATAAACTAGCCTGTTTGTTCTGCATACGTGGCATTCCACATCCCACCTTTGCAGTGTGGTTCTTTCAAGCCTGGAATGCACTCCCTCCTCCCATCCCCTCCTAGAATACCCAGCTTCTTCATTGCTGCGCCCCGCCCCCCAGTTATAAACTAGTTATCAGCTCTCGATTCCCCTCCTGAAAAATATATTAGGCTTTATTTTATTTTTAATAAATACATACACATCCTCGTGTGTGTAATTATTAATTGTTGCTATATCTTGGATACTAAATCCTTATCAGAGAAATTTCATACAAAGACTTTTCCCCATCGAATAACTTTCTTCTTGTCTTAAGTGCAATTGATTTTGTCTGTACGGAAGCTCTGAAAATACTTTGTATCTGTGCATACATTGAGTGGCCTCAGTAGACACCTGAGGACAAGGATTATTTCCCTTGTCTCAGCATACCCAGAACCTAACAGCACCTTGGACATTTCCCAGGGGGAATTTATAAGTACCTCCTTCTGCCAAAGCAAAGAAGCACCAGCTCTAAGTTTAAAGTCCTAGGGAGTGGCCTGGGCCAGAGACAAATTAAACGATTGGGGGCGGGGGGCGGTCTCACAGCCAATAGGCGGCAGAAGCAGGACTTAGGTCTATAATGAGTCTTAGCATACATAGGACAGGTGCTGAAGTAATAAATGTTTGCTCAGTTGAAATAGGAATATTTGCTTAGTTGAATTAGAAAATAGGAATTAGGAACTAGGATCTGTAGAACTAGTTCCAAATGTGGAGTTGGAAGACTGATGTTCAAATCCTGCCGCTCTCCATTTCTTTTTTTTTTTTTTTGTTTTGTTTCGATCTTTTTTTTTTTTTTGGAGGGAGGAAGGCAGGGCAATTGGGGTTAAGTGACTTGCCCAAGGTCACACAGCTAGTAAGTGTGTCAAGTGTCTGAGGCCGGATTTGTACTCAGGTCCTCCTGACTCCAGGGCCGATGCTCTACTCACTGTGCCACCTAGCTGTGCCACCCTTCCCCATTTCTTACTACTGTTGTGACCCTGAGGTCAAGTCCTTCCTTCTCTCACTCCGGGACTCGATTTACTCCTCTATAAAACGAGGACTAGATGAGCTCAAACCCCAACCCCCCTTCAGATTTAAGGCCACTGAGACAATCCAACAAAAGACAGCATGGTGGTCCCTATTTGGTGGTTGCCTAAACTTTAAGTAGTAAATAATTACGGAATTTTATCAGTAGTATGGCTGTCGGGGGCACCATGGTGCATAGAGGACCAAGAAAACTCATCTTCCTGAAATCTAATGTGGCCTCAGACATTCACTAGCTGCGTGACCCTGGACAAGTCACCTAACCCTGTTTGCCTCAGTTTCCTCATCTGTAAAATGAACTGGAGAAGGAAATGGTAAAGTACTCCAGGATCTTTAAGAAAACCTCAAATGGAGTCACAAAGAGTCAGACGTGACAAATAAGACTGAACAAATGAGAAGTATATTCAGTTATCCCCAGGGGGTCACAATACATTTTTGTATTTGGGAACCACTAGCATAGTGGATAGAATGTTGGCCTCAGATTCTGGAAGACCTGGGTTTAAATCCTGTCCCAGCCTGGACAGACACATTAAAATGTGTGACCACAAATGAATCCCTTGACCTCTCAGTGTCCTGGGCTATGCCTTAAGACTATAAATTCGCTTCAACAAACACATTCTAAACACTGGGAATTGAAAGACAAAAAGAGACGGTCCGGCAAGAGTTTCTGATAAGAAAATATTGCTGGAATACGTCTTCGAGGTCAGAGCTGAACACCAGCTCTCACTGATGACGCTCTGGGATGACGGGAGTTTCCACACTGGGAGTACACCATGATGTGCGCCTTCCTCCACAGACTCAAGAGGAGGCCTTAAGCCTTAACCTGTTCTAGGGCCTGAGCCGAACATGAGCCACAAGGTGGCATCATTCCATGTGCTAACACTGCAGCTCTCCAACCTCCGCAGAGGCACCTGGGCACCGGTTCAGTAACTGATGGCCTTTACCCTGGAAGGGGACACTTCACCAGCGGCTGATTGCCAGGGGGGCACTTAAAATTGGTGGAAAATTGAGTATCGGCTGCCAACGATGAAGCAGAAAATTCTATGAGCCCTGCCAGGCATTCAATTCAATTAAACCAAGGGATATCAAACACCTATCGTGTTAAAAATGAGAGGCAATCTGTCATAGCGGAGAGACGGCTTCCTCAGAGTCAAGAAGACTTGGGTTCAAGTCCTGACTCAGACGCACGTACACTGGCCCTGTGACACCTCAGGATCACAGGCAGCTAAGACAAAATAAATTGCTGAATAATCACTAATGTCTTCTCCGTGGGGGAGAGAGAATTTGGAAGTCAAACTTTTTTAAATGAATATTATAAAATAATTAATTAGAACTTTTTTAAAAAGCTGCTAATAGAGGCAGCTTGGTACACGTGAAAGGGAAAAGAATTCTGGAGTCAGAAAACCTGAGTTCAAAGTCTGCCTCTGATACCCGTGCGACCTTGGGAAAGTCACCTCCTGGGCCTCAGTTTCTCCCATTTGTAAAACGAAAAGGTTGAACTAGGTGACCTCTGTGGTCTCTGAGATCTATGATTTGATGATCTGCATTGGTGGAAAGTTTCCTAGACAGAAGAATCCCAGGTCAGGACCAAAACATGCACACACAATATATATGTATACATATACAGGTATATACATATACACATGCTACATATACATACCTACATGTGTATGCATACATATATGTATATACGCTACATATACATGTATGTGTATACATACATTAATATAATATAATGTAATGTACTATAATATAAGTATATTATATATAATATAATAATATGATATATATGTGTAATGCTAATTGCTAGAATTACAAAGACAGAGAACACACAGAAGATGATAACTGTCAGTGGAAAAGAATACTGGATTCAGAGTCAGAGGCCCCAGGTTCAAACTGAAGCTCCCTTACCCAAAGTCAGAGTCCTACAATGGAAAGCACTTTGGCTTCAGAGTCAAGATCTGGGTTCAAATCCTCCCAAAGTCAAATATTAGCTATGTGACCCTGATCAAATCACTTGACCTCTGAGTCTCTTTTATATAACGAAGAGACTGGACTTGGAGACTTCTAAGATTCCTCTTAGCTCTAAAGCAACAACCTGTGAAATGCCGAGCCCTTTCTACTCTCTGGAGGCAGAGGAGCTGAGTTTGAATCCTGCCTTTAGCCCTTAATCACTTCCCGACCTTGGGGAAGCCAGTAAATTTCTTTGGTCACCTTAGGACCACAGATTTCAAGTAGGAAGAGCCCTTGAAGGTCATCTACTCGAACCCCTACATTTCATTGATGAGGGAACTGAGCCGTTTAGAGCTTAAGCTCACAAGGTCACGCTGGAGGTAAATGGCTTGGCAAAGATCTGAATTTGGCTCTTTCCAAAGACAGAATGTAAGTTTCTCGAGGCTCAAGGCCGCTTTGCCTTTCTGTGTGTTGGTATCCCCAGGGCCCAAGCACACAGTAGGCATTCAGTAAATGCCCTTTGCATTGGATTGGCCGAAGCAGACCCTAAGAGGCCTGGTTTCACAAATGCAGCCACTCGGGAGGTGGCCCGAGGTTTGCGCCACAGGAAGCAGAACCCGATGGTGCTGGGAGGCTGCAAGGAGGAGGGGAAGTAGGCTGCAGTTTGCGGAAGGCTGCAGAATCCTCACATCTACCCGGGAATGGGACAGAAAGGCTCTCCTCCAGCCTGCCAAGGGATCGTTTTAATCACCGAGAGTGCACAGGCTCATGTATCATTGGGGGACGACGCATCCACTCTAGCACGCCCATGCGGTCAGCTTATAAATAAAACCTTTGGCGGGAGGAGGCCTGCTAAAGGACAGCAGGGGCACCGGGGGCACGGGGCGGACTGCATCCTACTGCGGCTGAGACGGTCAGCGCCAGATCGGTGCCAGGACAGGCGGATTTCGGGAAATATCAAACGGTTAATGCAAAGATTCTGCTGATTCAGTGCAGAGAGTGGGGGCCGGGGGGGAAGGAGGTCTTTCCAGTCCAGGGCCCTGGGGGCGAGTGGACGAAGGGGGAGCGCTGTCCCCAGTGGTCCTCCCTCTCCACGTGACCGTTCCCTCCTCTCCTCCCCAACACACACACACACACACACACACACACACACACACTCCCAGCTCAGCTCTAGAGCTGAAAGCCTCTCTCAGAGGGTCCCCAGTCCCCCGATGGGTGCATTGATGCTCAGCCTACGGATTTCAGGAAGAAATTATAGCAAGTGCCCTGAGACCTGGGTCTCTACCACGGACAGGGGAGCCCGGCAGGCATTCAATTTCAAGGATAACGGGAACTTTCGGGGTGCTGAGATTGGGCCCTGGGGGCAGGCCCCATCCTCAGTCCTGACCGGCCTCCTGGGGGCTTCTGCCTCCCCCCCGAACTAGGCCAGCTCTGAGCTGGCCCCGGGCGAGGTTGGTCCAAGCCTCTGGCGCAGTGCGCCGGGTCTCAGGGGCGCCAACAGGTGCAAAGGTCTCCCAGCACAATTTCGCTTTGCAAACGCGTGAGTGTGGGAGAATCAAGAAGGCCAGCGTGAAACCGAGGGGTCCCCCCCCACCCCGCTTCCTGCATTCCTCCCCAGGCCGCTCCTTAGCGTCTTTCCCCCCGCTAAGGATGCGCTCATCTTCGGGCCTCCACAGCAAGGGGAGGGTGAATGTGCTCAGCCCAGGACCATACTCACCCTGGGGGTGCGGGAGCGCAAGGGAGCCCGGGCCAAGGCGCGCACTGGGGGCCCAGGCTGGAGACGGCGGCAGCAGCTGGCAGGGCTGGCCCCGCCCACTCGAGGGTGGCTCTAGAGAAGAGGGCGGGCCCTGCGGGTAAAGTCTTTGGTTTGGGGCTCCCTTGCTCTCCTCGTCCGCCCGGGCGGGTGGGAAGGAGCCAGCAAAGGCTGAGAATTCTCCGACCCACCCGCCCTGCCTAAAGGGCCTGCCACGGAGAGCTAGGACGAGCGGGCCTCCAAGCCAGAGGAACTTGCGTTCGAGTCCTGCCTCTGATCCTTACTGGCTTACTGATCATTGCTAATTGATTGGCTGTATGAGCCTGAACCAGTTTTTTACTCTCTACGTGGCATCTCTCCTTGCATTTACAGAGGGTCTTCTAATAATGTCACCCCCTCTTTGTACCCATTCCCATCTTTATTTGGGGGGTGGGTTGTTGATTTGGGTCTCATCTCAAATATACAGAGAATTTTGTCAAATTTATAAGAATAGGAGTCATTCCCCAGTTGATAAATAGTCAAAGGATATGAACAGGCAGTTTTTGGATGAAGACATGGAAGTCATACATAGTCATATGAAAAAATGCTCTAAATCTTTCCCAAATATATTCCTTTCCCTCCCCTAGCCAGCAACCCATCCCTTGTAAATATATAGTATTTATATTTACTTACATGTTCATATACATTTACAAAGCAGAAAGAAACTCTGGATGGAGGCCAGCTAAACAGAGCAGGCCAGCAATAAAAAAACTGTCTCCTCCATCGTCTCCTCTCCCAGTTCATTGTTAGACCCCTCCAAGCTGTTTGAAAGACTCTTTATTTTCTTTCCTTTTTTTAAAAAGCAGAAGCTCTTGGACTGAAGCTTTCATCTTCTGCCTTTTCCCTTCAGCAACCTTCTTCTACTACCATGAATTTTTGGTATGTGTGCACATGTATGTGGAGAGAGAGAGAGAGAGAGAGAGAGAGAGAGAGAGAGAGAGAGATTGGCAACATAGTGGATAGAGTGTAGAGTGCCAGGACCTGGAGTCAGGAAGACCTGAGTTCAAATCTAGACTTAAGCACTTACTAGCTGTGTGATTCTGGGCAAGTCCCTTCACCCTGTTTGCCTCAGTTTGCTCATCTGTAAAATGGTGGAGAAGAAAATGGCAAACCACCCCAGTATGTCTGCCAAGAAAACCCCAAAAAGGAGTCAAGAAGAGTAGGATTAGATCGAAACCGTTCAACAACAACAAATACACACGTGTGTGTGCATGTGTATATGTCCGTATATCACACACATACATATATGCACATATATGTGTGTGATATACAGACACAGACACACACACACACGCACACACACACACACACACACACACACGGAAGGCAGCTGAGTGGAGCCGATCTTAGCAGGATATGCAACATTCCACAACTAAAGTCCCCCATCTATACAAAAAAGAAAGGAAAATGCATTCTCTATTTTTTATTTTCTTGAGATTGTGTCTATATCTCATCCCAGCCAGAAGCGCAGTGCCCATTCCCACTGCTGATCTGTGTAGGATTTTTGACCTGTTCCATTCCATTTGTGACTTGGGCTAGTTCACCTCCTCCTTAGGCAGCATCCTACCCCACCCCCAGCTCCCCATATTGGCCCTAAACTTGGTGTAGACGTTAAATGAACTGTAGCCCTTCTGCAGCTCAGAGCTCTCACGCTCAAGGGACCCACCAGCCCCAGCGTCAGTCTGCAAGCAGGGATTACAGGTGTGAGCTGCCATACATGGCCCAATTAGACTAGGCAATGAGGAAACAAAAAGATTACTCTTTGCAGATGATATGATGGTATACTTAGAGAATCATCAAGAATCGACTAAAAAAGAAGTAGTTGAAATAACTAACAACTTTAACCAAATTGCAAGATATAAAATAAACCCACGTAAATCATCAGCATTTCTATATATTGCCCACAAAGCCCAGAAGCAAGAGATAGAAAAAAGAAATTCCAGTTAAAATAATTGTAGACAGTATAAAACACTTGGAAACACCTGCCAAGAGAAACCCAGGAACTATATGGACACAATTACAAAACACTTCTCACATGGATAAAGTCAGATCTAAACAATTGGAAAAATCTTAATTGCTCATGTGTGGGCTGAGCCAATATAATAAAAATTACAATTTTACCTAAATTAATCTATTTAATCAATCGAGCAACTACCAAAAAAATTAGAGCTAGAAAAAATAATAACAAAATTCATCTGGCAGAACAAAAGGTCACAAATATCATGGGAACTAATGGGAAAGAAATGTGAAGGAAGGTGGCCAACTGTGCCAGATGTCAAACTGTATTATAAAGTGGTAACCATCAAAACAGTCTGGCACTGGCTAAGAAACAGAGTGGGGGATCAGTGGGATAGATTAGGTACACAACACATTGTAGTAAATGACCATAATACTTCAGTGTTTGATAAACACAACGATCCAGGCTTCTAGGGGGGAAAAGCTCACTATCTGACAAAAACTGCTGGGAAAACTGGAAAACAGTATGGCAGAAATTACATATAGACCAACTTCTTATACTGTATACCAAGATAAGGTCAAAATGGGTACATGATTTAGACATAAAGAGTGATACCATAAGCAAATTAAGGGAGCATGGAATAGTTTACCTGTCACATGCATGGAGAAGGGAAGAAATAAAGAGCATTACAAAAGGTAAAATTGATCATTTTGATTATATTAAATAAAAAACTTTTTGCACAAAAAAACCCAATGCAACCAAAATTAGAAGGAAAACAGAAAGCGGGGCGGGATTTGTAGCAAGTATCTCTGATAAAGGTCTCATTTCTCAAATACATAGAGAACTGAGTCAAATTTATAAGAATACAAGTCACTTGCCAATTAATAAATGGCTAAAGAATATGAACAGGTAATCTTCAGAAAAAGAAATCAAAGCTATCTGTAGTCATGTGAAAAAATGCTCTAAATCACTATTGATGAGAGAAATGCAAATTAAAGCAACTCTGAGGTACCACCTCACACCTACCAGATTGACTAATATGACAGAAAAGAAAAATGGTAAAACGCTGATGGGATGTGGGAAAACTGGGATACTAATGCACTCTTGGTGGAGTTGCAAACTGATCCAACTATTCTGGAGAGCACTTTGGAACTATGCTCAAAGCGCTATAAAACAGTGCATACCTTTATATCCAGTAAGACAACTACTGGGTCTGTATTCTCAAAAGATCAAAAAAGGGGGAAAGGACCTACATATACAAAACTATTTATAGCAGCTCTTTTTGTGATGGCAAAAAGTAGGAAAGTGAGGGGATGCCCATCAATTGGGGAATGGCTGAACAAGTTGTGGTATATGAAAGTAATGGAATACTGCTGTTACATAAGAAATAATAAGCAGGCAGCTTTCAGAAAAACCTGGAAAGACTTATATGAACTGATGCTGAGTGAAGTGAGCAGAACCAGGCGAGCATTTTACAGTAACAGTAATATTGTATGATGAATGAGTGTGAATGACTTAGCTATTCTCAGCAATACAATGATCCAAGACAATCCCGAAGGACTCATGAGGAAAAAATGCTATCCACCCCCAGAGAAATAACTGCTGGTATCTAAATACACACCAACACATATTATTTTTTACTTTCTTCCTTCCTTTCTTTCTTTCTTCCTTCCTTCCTTCCTTTCTTCCTTCCTTCCTTTCTTTCTTTCTTTTTCTTTCTTTCCTTCCTTCTTTCTTTCTTTCGTTTGAGTTTTCTTCGACAAATGACTAATATGTAAATGTGTTTTACATAATTGCACATGTATAATCTATATCAGATTGCTTACCATCTCAGGGAATGGAGAGGGGAGGGGAGGGAAGGAAAGATAGAATTTGGAACTCAAAACTTAAGAAAAAACTGAAATATTGGGTTTTTTTTAAATATGAAATGAGAGGCAGCTATATGGTGCGGTAGATCCCCGGCCCTGGGATCAGGAGGACCTCTGTTCAAATCCAGCCTCAGACTTGCTGTGTGACCCTGGGTAAGTCACTTAAGCCAGATTGCATTAAAAAAAGAAAGAAAGAAACAAGAACGAGATTGCAGATCGGAAGCAGCCAGTGAAGGGTTCTCAGTGTCAGACTAAGGAATTTATGTCTTATTCCTAGAGGCAACAGGGAACCACTGATGGCTTTTGAGAGGGGCAAGGGCATTGGCTAAAACTGTGTCTTTGAAGATCATTTTATCAGGTATGTGGAGGTTTATTAGAGAAGGGAGAAACTTGAAAGAGAAGAACTAATCCAGAGACTTGAAATTGTCGGGGTAAAAGAGAAAGTGGTATAGAGAAGGGGCCACTTTCCAGAGAGGCCAAGCACCCACTCTTTTCTTTGCTTGGACTTGGTGACCCCAAAGTTGGCAAAATAGAGTCAGATATACGAAATATGGGAAAGAACACTGGGCTGGGAGTCACGAGACCTGAGTTCTAAGCCCTGCCTCTGCTACTAACTCACTGCGTCACTTTGGACAGGTCACATGCCTCCTCTAAACCTGTTTCCTCTCCTGAAAAATGAAGTCGCTTTGGAATAAATAAAGTTTTATTTTATAGATAAATAAAGTCAGGGGCAGCTAGGCGGATAGAGGATGGGCCCTGGAGTCAGGAAGACCTGAGTTCAAATCTAGCCTCAGAGAACTCGCTGTGTGACTCTGGGCCAGTCACTTAACCCCATTGCCTCAAAAACAAACAAAAAAGAAATGACTAAGTGAATAAATCAAGTCCATTCTGAACTTCTGGGTTAATGAGGGTCATCTATAGGCTTCATCTTAAAGTGCCTGGGGCTAGCCTGTTTTTGTATTTAAGATCAATCATTAGGGCTGGAAAAACCCTTAGAGGTCATCGAGTCTAATTTCCAAGGGAGACAGGAGATTAAGTGATTCGCCCAAGGTTACACAGAAAATAAGTGGCTCTGTCAGAATCTGAACCCAGGTCTTCTGATTCCATGATGCCCTTTATATGTTCCACGTAGGGAAAAATTCCTTAACATTTACATTTGTTGAAAGTATAATGGGTGGGATAGTGAGTACCCCCTCACCAGAGGTATGCAAGCAGAGGCTGTACTGACCATTTGTTGGGGGATGATGAGCATCTTTAGGTTCAAGTTCAATGACTTGACCTCCAAGATTCCTTCCAGCTCAGAGGCCAATGAGAATCTGCCCTTGGTTTAAAATTGCTCCCTCCCCCCATCTCCTTCCCACATGTCCTAAGTTATACTCTGTCAGTGGTTCTAAAGAAGGTAGGATAGGGTCTCCTTTGTTATAGGAAACTAGCTGTCCTGGAGGAGAGAAGGGGGTGGAGGCAAAGGGGCAGGGATAGAGGGTGGGGACGAGGAATCAGTCCAGAGAAATCATCAGGCCAAGCCAAGAGGGGTGGATGAAGCCAAGGCCCCATAGCCGCTCCCCTCCCTGGGCCTGCCCTCCCCGGGCCTGCCCTCCGACCAATGTTTGTTACCACGAAGGGGATTTAACAAGGGGTTTCCAGGAAGGCTGTGATGTCTGGGGCAGCTGGTGCCAAGCGGAGCTGCCCCCCTTCCCGTACACACCCAGTTCTCAAGGCAACAGGGCCATTTTGGAGGCCTCCAGCATGAGACGTTCCCTTCTGAGAGATAACTCAGGACCATGTTGAGCAGGTGCCCCATAGCCGACAAATATGTCATGGGACCGTTGGCCCATTTCCCAGTCACACCCCCAGCCTGGAGCAAGAGAGCTGGTGGGAGAATGAAAAGGGGAGGGGGTAGGTCAGGGAGTCAGGCTTTGGGCAGCCAAGGACTCTGGACTCTGGGAGCCTTCTCAGATTTCCTAACCCACACACCCCACCCCTACAGAAGGCCATTCTGTCCATACACAGACGCTGGAGCCCCAGCCAAGGGAGGGCCTGTAGCAGGCCAGCTTGAGTGTTCCTGGATGCCAACCTGAATGTCAGGCCTAGCTGGCAGAGGTCATAGTCCCTCTCCTATCCCTCTCTCTCTCTGCAGGGCTCGCCAGAACCCAGGGCTGCCTCAATTATAGACTTAATTGGCCATGATTAAAAATAAATAAAGGAAACTCTCCTAAACAAAAGACAGCCTACGCTAATGTGCTCCAGGGCCATAGTGTAGAATGACGATGACTCGAGGGTCCTAAAGGTTCTGCCAGAGGACCCTAAGCTCTAATCAGTTCTACCAAACCCTGACCATGGCCCCCTCCAGGAACTATTTCTCCTAATAAGTACTGATAGGTATGCAGATTGGATGCCTCCTAGCATGAGGATCAGTTGAAGGACCTGGGAAGGTTTTGCCCCCAAGAAGAGAAGACTCAGGCGACCTGAGAGCTATCTTCAAGTATCTAAAAGGCTGTCAGGAAGAAGAAAGAGAACTTGTTCCTTTTGGTCCCAGAGGGGAGAACCAGGAGTGATGGAGAATGTTTCAAAGAGAGAAACTGAGGTTTCAGGTCAGGAAAAACTTCCAAATGACAATTATCCCAGATGGGAATGGACTGCCTCAGGAGGTGGTGGGTGGGTTCCCTCTTATGAGAGGTCTTCAAACAAAGACCAGATGACCCTTTGTAAAGTATGTTATCATGGGGAGTCCTTTTTCAGCACAGGTCAGGTCATATAGCTGCTGGGGTTCTGTGAGGAAGGTTTGATGCAGCTGGTCCACTGGGTCCTGGGTTGGGGAAGGGGTGGGGGAAGCAGTGGGGGAAGCATTGGGCATGGGCCCGGGTAGGGATCGTGGGAGGTGGCCTTTTGAATAGGATAGATCATGCCATGGGATTGGGGGAGGACCATGAGGCATGGGGATGGCAAGCTGGAGACCTCTTTGGGGATCAAAAATGCCCCCTCTAAATTTTGGAAGCCTGGGAAAGAGCCTTGGTCATTCCACCCTAGTTCTAATCTGAAAAGGCCCATTATCAAGTTTGTCACAGGACAATGAAATTTTCATCCACGGTAATTCATGAGGACTCTCTGCTCAGTTGTGGAGGGGGGTCATAATTTGTATCAATTCAGGAAATACCCACCCGTTGATAAAATCACTCGTTGTTGAAGAATCAATGAAAGGAGTTTATGCCTCAGTATTTTTTTCAGTAGCAAGGAAGTCCTATGAAATGAAACCAGGTCTTCTTCCTAAGGCACTCTGCACAGATACAGAAGCAGTAAAAAGGGCATTGTTTATGGAGGTAGAGGACCTGAATTCAAATCCTACCTTTGACACTTGTGTGCCCTTAGACAAAAACCCTTTCACACCTTAGGATCTGGCTTCCGTGATTCCCAAGGTTCCCACAGAAGCCTAGGGTTCCTACTGGCCAAACATGGTGGCTTGGCTAATGGTTTTGTTTTCATCTCTAGGCATCTCTTCCTTCCTCGTGCTCAACAAGTACTTCCTCCTTATCTCCGTGCTCATCTCAGGCTACAGTCTGACTTCTGGACCAGCTCAGCTTTCCTTTCCTCATTCCCCAAGAAATCTGAATGTTCGAAATATAGCCCAGATGTGAGGAAGCTGCCACTGATGAAGCCACAGGGTTCAAACTGCCCTGAGATCAGCTGGGGTGAGGAGCCAGAGAAAACTCACCTTCTGGGCTTTAATTCCTGTGTGGATCAGCAAGGGCCAGAGACATCTTGTAGCCAAGGTCAGGTGGCCAGAGGTGCGGTGGAGATAGTGTCGAGCTTAGAGTCTTAGGATGTGAGTTCAAATGCCTGCTGGGCCACTTTCTACCTGGATGACCTTGGGCAAGTCACTTTAACTGACTTGGCATCATGTTCCCTTATTGTGGCTATTCCCCAAGGTTCTAGTGCCCATCGCCTCTTTTCTCTTTTCTCTCTCTCTCTGTCTTTGTCTCTTTCACTGTGTCTCTCTCTCCTTTCTCTCTTCTTTCTTTTCTCTCTGTCTCCCTCTTCTCTCTCTTTTCTCTTCTCTGTCTCTCTCTCTCTCTCCTCTCCTTTCCTTTCTCTCCTTTGTCTCTTCTCTCTCTCTCTCTCCTCTCTCTCTTCTCTTTTCTCTCTTTTCTATCTCTGTCTCTCCATCTCTTTCTCTTCTCCTTCCTCTTCTCTTTCCCCTCTTTTCTCTCTTCTCTCTGTCTTTCCTTTCCTCTCCTTTCTCTCCTCTCTCTTTTCTCTCTCCCTCTCTCTCTCTGTTTCTCTCTGTCTCTTTCTCTCTTGGTCTCTGTCTTTGTCTCTCTCTGTGTATCTCACTCTTTTCTCTCTCTTTGTCTCTCTGTAACTTCATCTGTTCCCCTGTATTTAACTATTATCTTTATGCAGATGTCTCACACACACACACACACACACACACCTTATACACCTCTCATTCTCTGCCCCAAGTTTCAATCCTAGATCTCATCTGATAGTTGCCTGTCAGACATTTTAAACTGAATGTCCTAGAAATAGTTTAGTTCAATATATCTAAGGTTGATGTCACTATCTTTCCCGCTCTTTCAAACTTCCCTGTCTCTGTCAGAAGCATCACTGACCTTCAGTGTTTCAGGCTCCTAATCTCGATGCTGTCTGGGACTCTTTCCTCTCCCTCCACCTACATATCTAACCAGTGGCCGAATCTTGCCGTTTCTACCTCTGTGACAGTTCTCTCATCCCTCCATTCACTTGGCTCATGCAGGCTCTTTTCACTCCTCACCCAGACCATTCTTACCTAGCCCTTAGTCATCGAATGGGCATTGCTTCAGACAAACTGAGGCCTGGAAAAGACCTTGATTTAGAAAGGCCAAGGTCACCCGCTGCATCCCAGGCCATCGCCAGTCATCTTGAATCTGTCTCACCACCAGATTCGATGACCCTGGAGGAGAAAGTGAGGCTGATCACTTTGCCTCGCTCAAAGGTCAGGTCTCACCCTGTGATACTACTGGTCTTCAAGCACAAGGGATGAACAACGAGATTGTTCTACCAGCCTCCTAACTGTCTTCCTCTGCCTCCAGGCCATCCCACCCAATTGCTGCCAAGGCTCCCAGACTCGATTAGTTTCCTGTTGCCTCAAGACTAAAACACAAACCATGTTTAGTTTTTAAAGCCTTTCCAGACCCGGCCCCACCCTCTCTTCTCAGCCTCATTGAACCTTACTCTGCCTCCCAAACTTTTCAATCCAGAGGAATTGGCCTTGTTTCATAACATCACAATTCCTATCCCCATGTCTTTGCACTGGCTGTACCCCATGCCTGGAATGCCTTCCCTTCTTACCTTATCTCAGAGTCCCTTTCTTTCCATAAGATGCAGCTTAGACACCACTGTCCGATCAAGCCTTTCCTGAACTTCCAGACCCTGGTGTCCTTCCTCCCAGACATTATCATCTTCCTCCTCATCAATCATCGTTAGCATTTATAAGGAAATAGACTAGTGTGTGTGAGGGTCAGCAAATAGGCCAGTTTGATTAGAATGTAGAGTGCGTTAAAGAAAGGGGTATGAAAGAAATCTGCAAAGTTTGGGCCAACACAAGGCTGTGCAAAGCCTTAAATGCTGGGCTAAGGAGTTTGTATTTTATACTAAAAGCGATAAATAAGGGACCCTTGAAGAGTTTCGCTGGAGCAAGTGCCTGGCGTGGTCAGGCCCGGGCTATCCTAGTCACTCTGGTGGCTCGGAGTAGCTGGGCCCATGTACTTCCTCATTAGATGGGGCAGTCACAGCACTGACCTGGGTTTGGTCAGGGTGCAGGCGGGGGAACCTCGACACTCTCAGATAAACTAGGCAAAGGCCTCATTGGTATGAGAGGAAGCGCTGTTCAAGAACAGTCACAAGGAATGTACTTTCAGCTGCTTGGGGGACGTGGGGGGAAGGAGAGGGAAGCTTAGCATCAGTCGTCCTGGGAGCTGAGCCTGGGAAGGGACCACCACTGGACCAGGCAGATGCACCTGTACCCCACATTTCTTGCCTTAAGCTTCAAGATGAAGGAGATAGCAAAAGCTCTCGGCTTGCAGATAAAACGAACAGATAAAAGTATTGGCAGTCACCCCAGAAATTCCTGCACTAGCAAAAGAAAAAGCCGCATTCTCTCCTTCAGGCCAAATGGAGGAGACACATGCAGCCTGAGTGAGAGAGCGAGAGAGCGAGAGAGCGAGAGAGCGAGAGAGCGAGAGAGAGAGAGAGAGAGAGAGAGAGAGAGAGAGGAAGCTGGCCTCATGGAACCCAGGGCAGATGATGTGGCATCTGCAGCAAGGACGGGGCATTTGGGGAAAGGGGCCCATAGCCCATGTGAGTATCAACATGCAGCACACTCATCCTTTGCACCCTTCTGCTCTCCACTGAGGGCTCCAGGCAGGGGACATTCTCCATTCTTCCAACCCCACCCCCAAGGCCCATCAAACTATTTGGTAGGACTGCAGTATCCTGGTTAGGAGCCAAGACCTTAGTGCAAGGGGCCTCTCTTAGACCGGCATCATCCCCCGGGGCCAGGAGCAAGCTAGGTGGGACTCATCACCTGATTCACCTTCCCTCTACTTTCCTCTCTGGCTCTCCAAGGCAGGAAATACAAGGGAGTTCTCTTGTTCATGCAGCATCAAACCAGTAGAATGATCTCAGATTTAGAGTCAGGGGCCTGGGTTTGACTGTCTACCTGTGGGACTTTTTGTTGTTATTCAGTCATTTCAGTCGTGTCCGACTCTTCCTAACCCTATTTGGGGTTTTCTTGGCAAAGACGGTGGAGTGATTTGCCATTTCCTCCTCAATTTATTCATTTTACTCATTTTGCAGATGAGGAAACTGAGGCAAACAGGGTTAAATGACTTGCCCAGGGTCACACAGCTGGTAAATATTTGTGGCCAAATTTGAATTAAGGTTTTCCTGACTCCAGTCCTGGTGCTCTATCTACTGCACCACCTAGCTGTCCCATTTGACCTTGAGTAAGTCAATTTAATAGTCAATAAACATTTATTAAGCACCCTACTATGTGCCAAGCACTGTGTTAAGCACTGGGGATACAAATATGAAAAAGAAAGACAATTTTTGCCCTCGAGGAGTTTACAATCTAATGGGAGAAGACACATGAAAAAAAAATATGCTGAAAAAGGAGAGGGGGGGAAGGTTGGGGGGGGGTGACAGAGACATGTTGGAAAAGCCAAAGAAAACCAAAAATGAATGCACCTAGGTGGGAAATGAGGAGATGTCTCCCCTGTTTCCTCCCCCCCTTAAATGGAGGTTGATGAGTTCCTGGCTCCGTCCCCAAACAGAAGGCAGAGGGTACTGATGAGGTGTGAGTACCAAGGCTGATTTCCCAGTGATGAGTTTACTGTGGGCATCATGGAAAAGCCAAAGAATTTCAAATTGACTCAACCCCTCCCCCGCCTCAGTTTCCTTTTCTGTATATATGACCCATGCTATGTAGAAACTGCATTAAGCTTGAGCCCTTTCTCCCCAAAGACTCTAGGGGAGAATGTTCCCTTTGCCCACACATTGGGAGAAAATGTTTGCCCTTTTTGCACTGGCTGTATTTTGGTTGTAAATATCCCTTTGGGAAAGCTAGTTGATGTTAATTGGTTAAACTGAATTGAGGCATTTATCACCGTCATCTAAGAGTGGTAGTGGTGGTAGGAAGACACCAGAATGGGAGGTCAAGTCAAAAACATTAGAGAAGAGAGTTCCCTAACCCCTCCAGGGGTATCCCTAGATCCCTGAGCAGGAGATTCAGCCTGCCTTGCTCTGGAATAGCGAAGAAAGGACCATCGCCATATTTGAGAAGGAGCTGGTTAGATCTGGACCTGAAGTGCCTTCCTGCTCTAAATCTATGATTTTAGGAACATTATCTGTTTCCACTGATGGGGCGCTATTCTAGGTTCTTACCCCTCTAGGGGACGCAAGGGCAAATAAGATACAACCTTCACCCCTGAGGAGGTTGTACTCAAGTATACGCATGTGTCGAAAGTTCATTTGTAATATGTACCTTGGGTGGAGTAGCCTCCAAAGCCTGTCCTTGCTGCATGCACAAATATTCCCTGCCTGGTTTCAGTCCAAACAACCAAATGGATGACTCAGAGTTTGGTACTGTAGAATAAAGAAAAGTCTTCTAATTGGCCTCCGAGCCAGAAAAATGATGACTCAGAGCTTGCTGAGTAGGCATACGGAAAGGGAGACCTGTCCTTTGTCTTCTTGCTTTTTCCTTTGCAGTTTCCAGGAGGCAAGACTACTTTAAGCTGTCCCCTGAGACCAGGGCAGGGGGAAGGGCACCTGCCTTGTTCCTACCTGGACATAATGGCTGTGAGCCCATCGCTGCTGGCATTTCTTTGGATTTTCCCCTAATTGTGAGGGGGATGAGTATTATAAGATGAAAGCATCCTCTTGACCTTGTTGAATTGGACAACCCAGTGGTCCTATCAGAATTCTCTGAGGTCCCAGATCCCATAGGCAACCAGATCTAAATGGTGACAAGTAGCAGTAAGCACCTAAAAAGCTACAGAAATGGAAATGTCTGCAGACAGTTGTAGAAAGACACGGAGGACCAAGGCAGCTTCAGCTTGTGACCCCTTGAGAAGTACTGGATATGGGCTCAACACAGGGAATAGTTCAGAGCCCACTGGGGCTCTCCACCCAGAAGAGACCTAAGCCTAAGGGGAACTTGGTAAGGATTCTATGAAAGAATAGAATTCTCTGTGCCTGGAGGTCCAAGGTAACCCTCTGCCTCACATGTTCTCTACCTGTGTAGCTCATTATATTTATACTTTAAGCTCGAGTCCACTCTCCCCAGGGGCGGGGTGTGTGTGTATGTGTGTGTGTGTGTAAGAGGTGACCACACTCCAGGCTTTGGGGCAATGTTTTCTTTTCTTTCTTTTTTTTAATGTTACACTAACTTCATTTTTTAGCATTTAATTTTTATTTTTCTCAATTACATGTAAACAAAAATTTTTAAAGTTCTTTTTTTAAACATTTGAGTTTCATATTTTCTCCTTCCCTCCCCCTTCTTGAGAAAGCAAGCAAATCGAAGAGCACGTAGAAGGCTAGAGAGGGAGGAAGGGACCTGCTTGTGAAGAGTTTTAAACGTCCAACAGAGATATTTCTGTTGGATCCCAGAGGTAATAGGAGTTTTTAGCATAGAGAGTCATGTGGTCAAACTTGCATTTTAGAAAAATCACCTTGGCAGCATTGTGGAAGATGGATTGGAGGCAGGGAGACTAATTGGGAGGCTGTCACAATACTTTAGACAAGAATCAGTGAGAGTCTGAACTAAGCTCATATCGATCAAAAAATTAGGATGAGGTACTTATCCAAATATTATGTAACTCCTCTAGAAGTATAGATTATACCTATGCAGTCATGCAAAATATTTCCATGTTAGCCAGTCAATCCCTTTTCTAGAAGCTGCTGAGGACCATTGGTTGATTGTTGATGGAGAGCACACCAGTAGGGGCTTGTTAGCAATAGCACAAAAACCACAGTCCTTCCAAGTTACCCCTAGAATCTCCCCGAGATCTGTAGTTGACCTATTCTCTAAGGATGCAAATTTGGGAATAGAAGTGCCTGGCTAGGGGAGTGGTGGCAGAGGGGGTGCCACAAATACAAGGTGGGGTGTTATTACTGCACCTTGTTTTACAAACCAGATGTGTTCTTGAGAAAGGCTCGAGAAAAGCTAATTTCCTGGTGCTTGTTGTCGTTAACTCAGCAGTTTATAATTCTGTACTTCCAGATGAGTTACACAATATTTGGAGAAGTGTCTTATTCTAATTTCTGTTTGGCCACATGTGCCTAATACAGGCACTCCTTGATTCTTATCTAGACTATTGCAATAGCTTCCCAGTTGGTTTCCCCGCCTCTCCAATCCATCCTCCACAAAGCTGCCAAGGTGATTTTTCTAAAACACAGGTTTGACCATGTGACTCTCTATCCTAAAAACTCCTATTAAGTCTAGGATCCAATTTAAATATCTCTGTTGGACACTTAAAACTCTTCACAACCAGGTCCTTTCCTCCTTCTCTAATCTTCTACATTAGTCCCTACCACAAATTGGACGATCTAGCCCTAGAGGCCTATTTACAATTTCTTATACACCAGGATTCATATCCCATTGCCAAGCCTTTGCCTTGGCTGTGTCCCCTGCCTAAAATGCACTCATATAATCCTTCCCTCTCTTTCTTCAAGACACAGCTCTACATGAAGACTTTTCTGTTCCTCTCAACTGCTGGTACCATCCCTCCCAGAGTACCTTGTAATTAACTTTTGGTTTTGCTTTTATTTATTTTCTGAATATTTACTTTGTGATGCTTTTTTCATTTATTTATTCATATCCTGCACATACTTAAATACTAATGTATTTTCTCCCCCCAGTAGACTGAAAGATCCTTGAGGCCAGGGATTGTTTCATTTCTGTATTTGCACCCTTAGTATTTAGCATTACGCTTTGCTCATAGTAGGGACTTCATCAATACTTTTTTATTGGGTGATCAACTGATTGACATTATTCTCGTCCTCAAAGAACTTATATCATTCTGGGCTGCATGTCAGTGTGTATATGTGTATGTGTGCGTATTGGGGTGGGGTGGGGGCTGGGGAGGTAGGATGTATGGGAAAGATAGAGAGAAAGTTCTCCAGGAAAATTTGAAACTGGAGAAAATACTTTCAGCCAGGAAGGGGATCAGAGAAGGCTTCATGGAGATGGCAGCCCCCGAGCTGGGCCTGGAAGGAAGAGAAGGAAACCAAAAGTTAGAGATGGGAAAAGATTATATTCCAAACGTGGGGTAAGACCTGTGCAAATGCTGAGAGGTGGTAGATGGAGTATCTGATCTAGAGAAGAACTAGCAGGGCCCTGTGGGGAGAAGGTAGTGTGTATAAAAGGCAAGTAATGTGTAATAAGGCTAGAAAGATAGGTTGGAGCTGATCAATGGAGGGTTTTAAATACAGGGCAAGGAGATTGTATCTGATCCTATAAGTCATAGGGAGCAATTGAAGGCTTTTGAGATGGAGAAGGATGTGCCCAGACCCGTGCACTAGGAAAAATGTTCAGGCCACTGACCGAAGGATAGAGTGGAGAGGGAAGCAATTCAACAGTGATACTGGTTTTTTTTTTTTTTACTTTAAAAATATTTACTGTAACAAATGTTTTCATTTCGCTTTTTATTTGCACTCTAATGTCATATTTACTCCCGTGCCATAAGCTTTTGTTTCTTCAGTTTCTTCTGGGATATGTTTTTCTTTTGAGCAACCTCTTCTTCTGTCTTAGGAACAATTTGTTCCTTTTCAGTAAGTATCTCAGTACGGCAAGGAGAGCTCACATATGGGTTGATTCGACCATGAGCCCTGTAAGTACACCGTCGCATTTTGGGAGCCTTGTTAACCTGGATATGCTCAATTCACATCCAACCTCTTCAGTTCTGCATTACGCTCTACATTTTTAAGCATATGCAGCAAGAATTCAGCACTCTTTTTAGACAAAGACCCTGTATCCAACCCCACTGCTTAGCCTGGGCACACCTGCCAACTCCACCACTGTATCAACGGAAAGGAACACATCTTCAGTGTGACATCTTTCAAATACTTGGTAGCTTTTCGGATATGCATGCCCTTGATAGCTTGGGCTGTTTCACAGGTGCTCTTAAAGTACACCCGGGGATTTGAACCCCTTGACTTGCATGATTTTGTGGGGTTCTCTGGATCAACAGAGTACCTCGCCATTTTAAATGATTACCTAGGATAGCTCAAGGGAAGAGTGACAGTGATTCTTTTTATAAAATGATAAATATGTTTATAATTAAAATAATCTCTTAATTTACTTGTTATATATGATCCTGGCTCTACAGTTGGAAGGGCCCTTTGAGGTCATCCAGTCCAACTCCCTTCATTTTACAGATGAGGAAACCAAGACCCAGAGAGGGGTTAAGTGCTTAGGATTACACAGGTAGTAAGTGGCAAAGTCGGAATTGGAATTCAGGTCTTAGGATATCAAATCCTGCCCTCCGAGTTCAGTGCTCTTTCCCAACAATGTCGTCTAGAGCCAGGAGACCTGGATATCCCTTAACCTTTCTGGGCCTCAGTGAGAAAGTTAGACTAGGGGATTTCTAGGGACCTTTCCAGCTCTAAAGCTTTAATTCTATATTATCAGGGTGAAGAAAATAGAGTCACCAGGTGGGTGGGGAGGAACAGGCTAGTCCTCTCTGCAAAGCTATGATGATATCATAGAAGCAAAATCTCAGAGGTGAAGGGGCCTCAGGGGCCTCTGGTCCCACCAACACCCAGACCCTGGTTTACGTTTTTACTGTCTGATCTCTGACCCCCCTCTCCCATCACTCTGCCATCCTCCCTGACCCTCCTTTCATTCATTGTACTCTGGCGTCCTCAAGCCCATCTTGACTCTTTATAGGGTCAAAGGAATTGATTTAGAACTGGAAGGAAACTTTACAGTCTCTGCTTAAAGAGCTACAATGATGGGGAACCTTCTACCATCCAGAGCCAAAACTGGGGTAAGGCAACTGGGGCTTTTCTCCAGGGCACTGAAATTTAGAGGGTGTTGATAGAACTTTCAGGCCTTCAGTAGTCTAGAAACAACTGAGCTTAGCATCCAATTCACAGGAATAATGCATTAAAACAGGAAGTTATAGGACAGCCATGCCTGAAGTGAGCTCCTTCTTCATTTACATCCAGTTCTCACCCTCCACCATATGTTTTGTGCTGTTTGTCCCAAAACTGGATAATTACAGTTCTGCTGCTTAAGAAAGCATGCCATTACACATTGGGATGGTTTTAATTGTTAGGAGGTTTTTCTTGACATCAAGCTGAAATATTTGAGGCAGCTGAGTGGCACAATGGAGTCCAGAAGACCTGAGTTCAAATCCTGCCTCAAATACTTGCTGGCTATGTGATCCTGGATGAGTGACTTCACCTCTTTCAGCCTTAGTTTACCCAATTGTTAAAAAAATAGAGATAACAATAGAAATGACCTCGAAGGGTTGTTGTGAGGGCCAAATATAAATAAAAGGCTTCTCATATTGCTCAGCACATAGTAGGTGCTTCATAGATGCTTCTTTCATTCCATACAAGTTTTTGTGACTTTCATCCATTGCTCCTGGTTCTGCCTTCTAGGGCCAGGCAGAACAAGGCTAATCTGTCCTCCATATCAGAACCCATGAAATATTTGAAGATCGTTACCATGACCCCTGCCCCCGACCCTCACCCCACGCCCACTCCCAAGTCATCCCTTCTCCAGTTCTTTCAATCAAGCCTCATGTGACACAGTCCCCAATCGCCTCCTCTGGATGTGCTCATGCAAGCATTAGGACCTTCATTTTACAGGTGAGGAAACAGACTCAGAAGAGTGAAATGACATACTCTTACCCAGAATCGAGTGCTAGAGTGGGGGGAGCCCAGGCAGTGACACCTACGGTCTAGGAGCTCCAAGCCTCGCTAATTTAGATTTCATGAGACACTTACTGCACGTGCTCAGTATTGACCGATGGCAAGAATTCTGGGCCTTGAGATTTGGGGGGCTCCAGAGCGGATGCCACGGCCTCCCCTGGCTCACCCCGCCTGCTCCCCCTTTCTGCTCTTCTTTCCTATCCCTCAGCGCTTGGACCCACTCACTCTGTGCTCATAAAGAAGAAGTGGAGTCTGCAATTAGAGTAGTGGGAAGCAAAGTGGCAGCCCAGCAATGGGCAGAAGGGAAACCGATCTAAGGAAACGTCCTGTTAGAGCTGTGCCAGAGTGGAACGTGCAACCTCGGGATTCAAAACTGTGACTAGAACAGGTCAAGGACTCTGTCCCAGGGTGCTTCCATAGAGGGCTATGTTTCCTGGAATTTGTGGGCTTCCTGCCCAGGGCACTCACTGTCCCTGTAGTGACTACCTCCCCAGGGATTGCCCCCCCAAAGTCCTATCACCCCTTCTCACTCCCTCAGTCCCTGCAGGCAGGGAGACATAGACCCCTCTCCAGCCCCACTGTGCCCAGAGTTGGCTTTTCTTTTGGGCCACCATTCACACCACACCTTAGTAACTGAGAATATATATATTTATATATATACATATATACAAATATGTATAGTGTGTGTGTATGTATATATTGTATGTACCTATACCTACACACATATATGTGCATTGCATACATATATACACTGATACACACATACACATATGTACATATACACACATATGCATGGACACACACACACACACACCCAGGACACACTTTTAAGTTTAATCTGAGTCATTAGCTTTTTCCCCTCTCACACTGAGTCTAAACAACCAACAAAATAAAAAGTCAAACCCTAATTTGTGCCGATTTCTGAGGTATAAATTCTCACACTGAAAGTTTAACAAGTTGACTCAACCCACCCTTGCCCTCAGTCAACCGTTTTGCCCTGGCTAAAAATATTTCTTTTTACATCTCTGTGAGGAGGTAGTGAGCTCCCTCTCACTGAGGGTCTTCAGGCAGTGGCTGGGTAACCACCGGCTGGGTATGCTGCAGAGACAATTCTCATTCAGGCATGGATTACCACCCAGATGTCACTCAATCATTCAACAACCATTTAAGGGCCTCCTATGTGCCAGGAACTGACCAGGGTGTTGGGGAGACAGAAACAAAATGGAAGAGGATTCCTGCCCTCAAGGAGCTCACAGTCTAGCCGAGGGAAGCAATATGTACATATATAAACCATAAAGTCTAATTTATTGGTGTATGACAGAAGCCGTCTGGGCACTCCCTGCTATCCAGTTGCCCTCCACGTCTCTGTCTCTGTCTCTGTCTCTGTCTCTCTCTCTCTCTCTCTCTGCAAGGCCATCCAGAATCGGGGTGAAGTTCCCAGGGTCACACAGCTAGTAAGTGTCAAGTGTTTGTGGTCGAATTTGAACTCAAGTCCTCCAGACTCCAGGGCCACCTGCCGGTCAACATCCTGCTTTTGTGCCTTGGAAACATGAGAGAGGTGCCAGTGGGAATTCCTTTAAAAAGACCCAAATCTTTATTTAATTTAAACTTTCAGAAACCAAATGCCAGCTTTGCTTAAGTGAGGAAAGAGGGTCTGGAGAAGTTACAAATCTTACTGCAAGATTGTTTCTCAACCTTTTCAAAGGTTGTCCATAACTATGAGCTGTAGACAGCCTGTGACCTGAGGTTCAGAGGCTCAGAGTGTCAGCAGTGGACAGACCTTGGGTCTCCCACAGAACTCAGGTCTCCCTACAGTCAGCTCCAACATGCTGTTACTACACCAAAATGTGTAGGTCAAAAGACCATGGCAAGTAAGTGGATTTGGAGCCAGGGCTGGTTCCATTTGGGTGACCTTGGATAGATCACTCCCCCCTTCAGGACTCAGTTTCCCCATCTCCGAGCCTTTGCAGATGCCCAGAATGCATTTCTCCTTCCCTTCTGTCTCCTGGAAGTCGTGACTTCCTTTAAGGCTCAGCTCATGGGCCACACCCTACAAGAAACCTTTTCTGATTCCCTTAGTCATTAATGATATTTCCCTCTTCCTCCTTATCTTCCCAGTTGGATGGAGTCCAACATGGACCTATATGAATATTCAATTTTCCTGGGCCGGACAATGGATGACCCAGCGCGCTAATATTATCGGGTCTTTGGTGCGCTCATGCTGTGGTCAGCATATGAGATCTCGGAAGATCATGGCTCCCTAAGAGATAAACAACTGATCTAACAGTAGGCTCCACCTTCAACAGCACCCCCCCCCAAAAAAAAACCCTGACCTGAAAACAGACACACTTTTAAGTTTACATTTTCTCCGTCACTTTCTTAAGTCTAGACAATCGACAATCAACCACTCAAGCCCTGATTCATAGCGATTGCTGATTTCCAAGACGCAATTTAACCATCAGCTCCCCTTCAAGCTGCCTCCAGCATAACTGTGGGGATAGCCTAGTTCAGGGGCAGGGAACTCTTTTATTAAGGGGATTTGTTCTGCGAAGTTTGGGTTCAGTCAGAGGGATGAACTTGAGGACCTAGAGGACCACACGTAGCTCGAGGCTACAGGTTCCCCAGCCCTGGTCTAGTTCAAGCTCTAAGTCTTGGGACCCAAGAAAAAATGGGTTCAAATCCTGCCTCTGACACTTATTAAAGGATCATAGATTTGGAATTGGAAATGACCTTAGAAGTTGTCAGTTTAATTCCTCTTATTTTGTAGAGACTCCCAGAGAGGAGTAACTTGTCTAAGGTCACATAAGGCAAGGAGTAATTAGGATTAGAACTCAGGTCCTCAGACCCCAAATCTAGTCTTTCTTCAATTGTACCACTGTGAAATTCAGACTTTGTCCTTTCCAAACAGGCCTTAATGATTGCTAAAAGCTGGGAGCTAAATTCAAATAAACGCACAATTAGAGGCGACAAGAAAGTGTAAACAAGGTCCTAATTGAAGAAAGTGCTAATTGTTCTCCCTACTCTCAGAGGTTTTAAAAGGATTCCTTCTCTTGGTTAATAGTCAAAGGTGATTCAGAGTGTAGGGGGAGGGAGGAGGGGAACAGATATGGAAGCAGGGATGAGTATTTCTTGGTTTTATTTCACACGGACTCCTGGAATAGCTGAAGTGATCAGACAGAATACAGGAGGCCTGCCAGTCAATATTAGGAGCCTACTATGTGCCAGGCACTGTGCTAAGTACTGAGATATGGAAAAGAAAGGCCTGCCCTCTAGAAGCTTACAATCTAACAGGGGAAGTCAACCTAGGAAAGGAGAGTCATGATGGAGAAGTCAGAGGAGTGCAGCTGGATAGGAATTGTAGAGATGGTTGACCTGCGCTCCTTCTTTATGGAGGTTCTGCAAGGAGAGGTCTCTGCCCTCCCATTAGAAGGAGGAAAGGCCCCAGGGGCGGAGGCTGCCGAGGAGATGAGCTCCAGGGCTGATGTGACATTGTAGAAGTGACGTTGCAGAATGATGGAGTTCCTGCCACCCCGTGGGAAAGTCCAGAAGAGAGTGTGAGAAACATGGGTTTGGGGATCACTGGACTTCCTAGGCAGGGCCAAAGTCCTGAGGAAGAACCCCGTGATGATCCCTAAGGAAGGCTGTGTGGACCACAGGACTCCCAAGGGAAGGCCATGCGGTAGCCCCCCCTTAATCCATGGGGATCACAGGGCCTCCTAGGGGTCAGACCCTAAGGAGGACCCAAGTGATTGAGGAAGGCTGTGTGGACCACAGGACTCCCAAGGGAAGGCCATGCGGTAGCCCCCCCCTTAATCCATGGGGATCATGGGGCCTCCTAGGGGTCAGACCCTAAGGAGGACCCAAGTGATTGGCCCCTTAGGACAGCAGTAAGATCACAAGGCTTCCAAGACAGGGCTGGAAATCCCAAGTGATATCCCCTTAAGAAAGCTATGCAGACCACAGGGTTCCCCCAAGGCAAGATCCAGGAGTAAGCCCAGGATGCGCTTCCACTGCCCATTGCTTCCCTTCACTTGACCTTGGGAAGAGCCATGTGATTTGCTCCTTCTCGCCCAAAGAACTCAGGACCAGAGTGGACAGAGGAAGGCATTTTATCATGTCCACTTAAGAGAGCAGGTGTAGTGCTCACTAGAACACCCACACACTGATACAGCTGCAGGAGCAAGGGTAACCATTCCCTCCACTCCTGCTAGAGTTATGGTTAGTTTACAATCCTTATTTTTTGCATAGTTTTACAGTTAAATAGGTGGGATAATAAGGATACAGAAGCAAAAATGAAGTTAATTAGATTTTCCTTGTCTTAGTTTATGATTAAACTACATTCTTTTACTTCCCCTACTTTCCCTCTTTAACATATGCAAATCAGTAGGGTCTGGACCAAGACCAGACCCTAGATAAGCTTGAACTGGTTCAAGCTGTTTGGCCTCTCTAATTCCCCTGACTGCCTTCTCAAAAAGCATGAGCATGGGTACAAGCCTCTGACCTCTCACCTGACCGACCTTGAGGCCTGCTTTCTGCTAAAGCTGGGGGGTGGGGTGGGGGGTAGTACACCATTAGTTCTGTGGAAACAAAACTCCTCCTCCCATTTCTTACAAGAGAAACCCAGGGGGAAATGAAACATGACTCCTGGGGGCAAAGTCACAGAGCCCAGAAAACTACAGAGAGAGATGGAGGCCAGATTAGAAGCCCAGCCACTGAGTGCTGCATGATTGACTCTGTCTGGGAAAGCTAAGGGGTCAGCACTGAAGGACCTCAGATCTCTTATCAAGTCAGTGTCCACTTGTGACTTAAGAAGTCTGCCTCCTACCTCTCAGTAGAGAGGTTAGACTGGGAAGAGCTAACTATTAAATTTTCAATTTGTATTTTTACAGCTCAGAAATTGGCAAACCAGGGCTTGATCAATTCTTTTATTGATTGTCTAGACCTAGGAAAGTGACAGAAAAAATGTTAATGTTAATGACACATATTGAACTGAAAAGCCTTTCCCTCACCCATGAGAGCTGATTGTTAAAGTTTTACCAGCACACCTTTGGCTATAGGGCCAGAATCAGGCATACATTTTCAAACTGATCTGTTTAGTAGGACATTATTTATTGCTACGAGGGAGGATTTTATGGTGGGAGTGACGGAATCATTGAAAAGTGACTATGCTTTTTTTTTTTTAAGGGAAATAAAACATTGAAAAAAGGAAACACAGAATCCCGATCATGCCTGCTCTTTTATTTGTTAAGTCCCCCACAACCATACAGACTTTCCTCTCCCTATGCTCAGTGCTAAGGATTCAACTCTTTTTTTACCTAAAAGATTGAGAGAATTTGCAATGCAAATTGGAGTTGACCTCTGAGGACTTGACTTCATATCCTACCTATACCACTTATTACATGTATGACTTTGGACTAAAGGCCTTCACCTTCTGGGTCTCAGTTTCTTTATCTGTAAAGTGAGGGGGTTGGACCAAATGACTTCTAACATTTCTTCCAGTTCTGTGAACATAATTGTTCTGTTGGTTATGTTTTCAAATACGAAGGAAATAAAGTTTAGTTATTATTTTGATTTAGAAGGGTAGAGTAGCAGGGGATAGTGCTTCTCACAAATGTCCTGGGGGCTTCTAGGACTCCCAGGACTCTTTCAGGGGGTCCAGGAGGTCAAAAATATTTTCATAATAATGCTAAGATGTTTTAATTTCTAAGATGGTAAATGCCAATTGTTCCACAAAAACAAAAGCTCTTTGGGGAAGGGGTCCTCCATAATTATTGTGTTGTTGTGTTTGTCCTTTGTTCTCGAAGAGGACCATGACATCAGGGAAATGATGACATGACTTGCAGTTGACTTTGATTGCCGTAATTATTAAGAGTACAAAGGGAGCCTGAGACCAAAAAATTTGAACATCTCTAGTACAGGGGATAAACTTGGCTCAGGAAGAGCCAAGATTGAATCTTAACACCTTTAATTATTATGTGACAATGTGCAAATCACTTAAACTTAGTTTACCCCCTGGACTTCTCACTTGGAAGTATCCTCCTCTAATGGAGAAAAAGAATAAATAGAGAGAAGCTGAAAAGTGAGGGGGGTGGAGGGAGCAAGGGAGTGAGGACGTGATAGAGAAAGTCCAGGAAGAGAGCCAGGAGGGTAGCCGGGAGAGGAAGGAAGACGTGGCTGACCTGGGGGTCCACCTGAAAATGGAGGTTCTGGGAGAAGCCAGCCAATCAGAGGGAGAGGCTTCAGGGGCCAACCACAGGGGTAGGGGTAGCCATCTCTCTGAGAAACAAAGGGAGATTGGCAGTCCCACCTTGAATCTTTCCTTGATCATTCTTCTATTATAAGGAGGGCAGGGCTTCATTCTACCATTCTCTGACCCTCAGCACTGAAGAAAGTCAACCAACAGCACCAACTGGTGATTAAATACATATTGGACTTAGAGTCAGAAGGAAATGCATTTGAATCCTATCTCAGACCCTCACTAACTGTGTGACCCTGGGCAAACCTCATCCATAAAATGAGGGAGGCGGAGTTATTGGCCTCTCCATCTAAATCTCCAGCTCTGAATCTGTGATGTCTGGCAGCCTAAGAGGGATGGATTTAGGAGGGGGCAAGGAAGGAGCGAACAAGCATTTATTAAGTGCCTACTATGTGTCAGGCAGCTTAGGTGGTGCCATAGTGGATAGGGCGCTGAGCCTGGAGTCAGAAAGACTCATCTTCTTGAGTTCAAATCTGGCCTAAAACACTTACTGGCTGTGTGACCCTGGTCAAGTCACCCCTGTTTGCCTCAGTTTCCTTATCTGTAAAATGAGCTGGAGAGGGAAATGCAAACCACTCTAGTATCCGTGCCAAGAAAACCCCAAATGGGGTCACGAAGAGTCGAACACGGCTGAAATGACTGAACAACAACCATGTACCAGGCACAAATATTATCTCAGGAAGCTAGGAGAACACAAGAAGATATATTAGGAGAATCATAGAGCTAGAGGCCATCTAGTCCAACTCGCATTCTACAGATAAAACTGAAAGCTCTGGAGATGGAATGACTTGCCCAGTGTGATGCAGAGATGGGACCGAGCTCAGGTTGTCCACCGTCAGAGTCAAGGTCCTTCCCCCTGTTCTGGTCTGGCTCAGGTGGGTGGCAGTCCCAGCCTATTGATAAGGCAGTAACAATGGAATAGGGGAAGCACCCGACTTAAATTCAAGAAATGAAATCAACAAGATCTGGTAATTGATCAAACATGAGAAACCAGGGAGAGGGAAGAGGCAAGATAACTCCAATGGGTTACTGGTACATAAGTAAATTAATTCAGTGAATAAATAAATGGATGGAGAAGCCACATACATAGATGGTTGGCAGCTCTCACAGCAGATAAACTATTTTCCAAATGTTAAAAGCCTGCTTTGGAGAGTGGAAGGCAATATAACCAGGATCTCAGGCTAGGCAGGAGAAGCGTTTCAAAAGCTGCGGATGGCAGAGTTTTTTCAATTACACAAGCAGTGTCTGGTCATTTTGCACCCCTGGCTTCCAATGGTATCTGATAAACCAGCTGTGATGTCATGGGTACCAGGATCCCTCCATCCCTAATTAGCAGAGCTGAAGAGCCCAGGCGGCTCAGAGCCTAAACTAGGGATGAGCTCTAAGACTCGGGGGGAGATCTTGTGGTCGAGATGTATTCAAGGCTGGAGCCGGCAGGCCTCTGCCCCTCTCCTGGGTGTCTGTGGTTTTCTGTGGGTGGAGAAAAGGGTTTGGTCATCACAGACTGCTTTACTCATCTTGAGAAAAAAGCCACCCATGATGCCTGCAACTTTTAGCAGCCCTTTGTGAATGGGGGAGCTGGGGAGGGAGAGGGGTTGATAATCCAGATGTTTTGCTTTTTAAAGAAGATTTTCAAACACACACACACACACGTATGTGTGTGTGATTTAAGAGACATGGAATTCCACAACTAGGAGGGTTTAGTCCAAATTATTTAGGCCATCCTTCTGACTCTAGGCAGGTCTGGGCCTTGTCATCCAAGGTATCTGCCCTGCTTTTAAATGGCAACGAGTCTGGAACCAAAGGAGGGAGCCTGCTGCAATATTTAATAAACCTCAGGTTAAAAACACTTTTTTTGGGGGACTGACTGAGATTTTTCCAAGAACTTTTGATGGAGGAGGAGGGAATGGGAGGAGAGGGGTGGAAAGGGAGGGCTATGTGGTTTGCACATCCAGCACCCACCCAACCCCCTGTTCTATTTCTTCTTTTGTGTTGTTTTCACCCAATTAAATTGTGAACTCCTTAAGGGCAGAGACTATCTTTTGTCTTTCCTTATATTCCCCGTGCTTAGCACAGTGTCTGACACATAGTAGGTGCCTAACAAATTGACCATCAGAAGCTAACAGAGGAAAATGCCCCATTCTTATCTGCCTTGTCTCCTCATGCTTATGGGCCAGCTTCGGGATGGAGACTTAGGAGCCAGCCACCCACATGTGTCTGGGTGAGGTTTGTCAGAGCTAGGCAGGGCATGTCAGAACCAGGGAGAATTGGGGAGCTGGGGAAGAAAACAACTACTTGCAATTTCTTTTTCTTTTAAAAAAATTGCTTACGATTTCTTTTTCCTTAAAAAAGAGTTTTATTGTAGCCTTTTTATATCAGTCATTTTATATCATAGCATATTAAACCCCACCCCACCCTCTCTTTTGCTGCTGTATTTCCCATGAGTGAGAACAAGGAATGACCGATATATGCCTGTTGGCTCAGCTGGTAGCCAGGTAGTAGTTCTTAACCTGGGGTTCATGGGCAGCCAATTAGGTCTGTAAGTCGATATTAAGAGATCCATCAACTTGGAGGGGTGAAAATTATGTCTTTATTTCAATATCATTGATTTCCTTTGTGCTCCTATGCATTTTATTTTATGCATTTAAAAACATGATTCCAGAAAGGGGATCATGGGCCTCCCCAACAGGGAAAGGAGAAGAACCCTACACTGGAGGAACTCAACCAACTGACTAACATTTGTTAGTGTGCCTGTTTATTAATGACACCTACTATGTGCCAGGTGCTTTGCTAGGCTACATGAATATAAAAGTGAAGTCGTTCCTGTTCTCTAGGAACCTTCATTCTGCTGGTGGATATAATAAGGCCATAGATAAGGATATACATATAATTTATATACGCACACATATGTATGTAGACATATGTGTGTACATGTAGGTATGTATACACATGTACATATATGTATATATTGTGCATACACACATGTGTATGTGTGTATATATACATGTATATGAACATGTATATATGTGTATATATGCATATGTATATAAACATACAGATGCATATATTATGTGTATGTATGTATGTCTATATGTATGTATGTATGTATGATGAATGGACCTAGCTAGGTGGTTCAATGGCTAGAGCCTTGACCTTGGAATCAGGAATCATATTTATGAGTTCAAATCTGGCCTCAGACACTTCCTAGCTATGTGACACTGGGCAAGTCACGTCACCCTGTTTGCCTCAGTTTCTCATCTGTAAAAGCTGGCAGCTGGAGAAGGAAATGGCAAACCACTCCAGTCAATATCTTTGTCAACCAAATGGGCTCACAGAGTCGGACACAACTAAACAATATATAATGAACATTATATAAACATATGATAATGAATACATGTAAATAATACGAAGTGACTTGGAAGGAGGTGGGACACGAAGGGCTGAGGAGCTCAGGAAAGGCCTCTTCGAGGACTGGCCCTTGAGCTGAAATTTGAAGATAGCTGAGGATTCCAAAGGGTAAAAGCTGTGGTAGTGGATGGGGAGAGGAGGCAGGGAGCACAGAGGAAGCTGCGCATGGGCCACAGACCATGGAAAGACCCAGAGAGAAAAGATGGAATATTGTGTGTCTGAGGAAGAACAAGTGAGTTGGTTTGGCTGGAGCAGAGTGACTGGGGGCACTGGATCCAGACGGTAAAGTTTCAATGGTGACTAGAGGAGTTTGTGTATTACCCTAGAGACGATAAGGAGTTCATTGAAATTTCTTGAGCACAGGAATGATGAGGTCAGACCTGTGCTTTGGGAATATCAAGATGGCAACCATGAATAGGCTGGTTTGGAGACGAGGGCCCTCAGTGCACTGGGCTGCCTCCGTGTGTAAAGAGCTCGAGGGAGGGGGACACAGATGAGAGTGGAAGAGGAAGGGCCTGGATGGATCACCTTCTGCATTGCTGGCTCCTGAACCTCCGCCAGTGAGATCACAGACTGATCGGATCCAACAGGATTTCTTTAAACCAGCTCAGAATCCTTTCCACTCCCACGTTCATTTGGAGAGTCCTAGAGTTTAACATCAAAGTATGAAGTAGATTTTTTATTTTAGTCAGTCAGTCTCTAAGCATTTATTAAGCACTTTTGTGTATGGGGCTAAATACTGGGGATACAAAGAAAGGCAAAAAACAAAAACAGCCCACCCCCAAACAAACCAAAAACCCAGTCCCTGTCTTCAAGGAGCTTGATTTATAATGGAAGAGACAACATACAAACAGCTATGTCTACACAAGATAGATGTGGTGTAAATAGGTAAGGTACTAGGAGTGTGCAGGTAACATATGTATTAAATTAGAAATTATTTTGAAAATATATAAAATTATTTATTAGAATTATTATTAAATGATAACTATATTTGCTTATTTGTGGACTGACATGTGGATTCATGGGCCCTTTGCAATAATCTCTCAGGACCTTTTACCCCAGAGGTACAAAGACCTAAAGTTTGGATGCCATTATAATACATGCCTTTTATGGAAGGCAAGAAATAAGCAATTATTAAGCACCCACATGGTCCAAGCACCAGGCTAAGCACTAGCAATGTAATCTCATTTGATCCTCACAAGTCTGGGAAATGGGCTGTTTTTTCCCTGTATTTTCAGATGAGGAAAATGAGGCAGACAGATGGTAAATGATATGTGCTGGGCTACCCAGCTAATAAGGATCTGAGTTTGGATTTGAACTGAGGTTTTCCAGACTCCAGGCCCAGAGCTCTATCCACTGCACCACCCTGATGCCTTTTAAGGGCCCTCTCAGCCAAGAGGGTCAGGGAGTCAGGTGATGGTTAAAATTTCAGTGTGAGTCTTTATGTCTCCAAATGCCACAAATAACTTGATTTATTGTTCTGTTAATTATCTAGACTTAAGAAAGCGATGGAGTAAATGTTTATAATGCTGATTAAACTTAAAAATGTGTCACTCATATGTCCTGCTCCCCGCTTCCCAAAGTTAGTTGTTAATCTGGGAGCAGCACACCCCAGCTTCCAGCTCTATGATCCCATGAACATGGGCCATCTTTATCCCAGGTTCCTCCCTGTTCATTGATTTCTAGTGGGTGAACGAATACTTCATAATTGCAATAGTGATAGGAGTAGCTGACACTTGTCTAGACTTTCAGATCAGCAAAGGAATTGTCCTGTGGTTCATAGGGAGCTAGCCTCAGTGTCAGGTCCATAGAGAGCTAGCTTTGGAGTCAGATTCATAGAGAGCTAGCCTTGGAAAAAGATAGAGAGTCCATAGAGAGCTAGCCTTGGAGTCAGGTCCGTAGAGAGCTAACCTCAGAGTCAGGTCCATAGAGAGCTAGCCTTGGAGTCAGGTCCATAGAGAGCTAGCCTTGAACAAAGGTCTGTAGAGAGCTAGCCTTGGAGTCAGATTCATAGAGAGCTAGCCTCAGAGTCAGGTCCATAGAGAGCTAGCCTTGGAGAAAGGTCCATGGAGAGCTAACCTCGGAGTCAGGTCTGTAGAGAGCTAGCCTCAGAGTCAGGTCTGTAGAGAGCTGGCCTCAGAGTCAAGTCCGTAGAGAGCTAGCCTTGGAGAAAGGTCCATAGAGAGCTAGCCTTGGAGAAAGTTCCATGGAGAGCTAGCCTCAGAGACAGGTCCATAGAGAGCTAGCCTTGGAGTCAGATTCATAGAGAGCTAACCTCAGAGTCAGGTCCATAGAAAGCTAGCCTTGGAGTCAGATTCATAGAGAGCTAACCTCAGAGTCAGGTCCATAGAGAGCTAGCTTTGGAATCAGGTCCATAGAGAGCTAGCCTTGGAGAAAGTTCCATGGAGAGCTAGCCTTGGAGTCAGGTCCATAGAGAGCTAGCCTCACAGTCAGGTCCATAGAGAGCTAGTCTTGGAGAAAGGTCCATGGAGAGCTAACCTCGGAGTCAGGTCCATAGAGAGCTAGCCTCAGAGTCAAGTCCGTAGAGAGCTAGCCTTGGAGAAAGGTCCATGGAGAGCTAGCCTTGGAGAAAGGTCCACGGAGAGCTAGCCTTGGAGTCAGATTCAGAGACAGCTAGCCTCAGTGTCAGGTCCATAGAGAGCTAGCCTTGGAGAAAGGTCCATGGAGAGCTAGCCTCAGAGACAGGTCCATAGAGAGCTAGCCTTGGAGTCAGATTCATAGAGAGCTAACCTCAGAGTCAGGTCCATAGAGAGCTAGCCTTGGAATCAGGTCCATAGAGAGCTAGCCTTGGAGAAAGTTCCATGGAGAGCTAGCCTTGGAGTCAGGTCCATAGAGAGCTAGCCTCACAGTCAGGTCCATAGAGAGCTAGGCTCAGAGTCAGGAAGACCTGAGTTCAAGTTCCTCCTTGGACTAGTACTAGATGTGTGACTCAAGGCAAACCAAGTAACTTCTTAGTGCCCCAAGGAATCCTCTAAAACCATAAATGGCAGAGCAAGTACCAGGCTGCCTGGGTAGAGGGAGTTTCCTTATCTGGGTGTTCCCTAGGCCACTGAAATCACAGGTTCCGTCCCTATCTTTACTGCGGTTAACTGTTTGGAGCTTTAGGCCAACTCTTGGCAGTAGATCCTAGAGGTATGATTCTCCTCACTTTACAGACAAGGAAATTGAGTCTGGGAGAGATAAAGTCACCTGTCCATGGCCTCATGGGGGTCATAGGGAGGATTCAAACCAGGGCTTCCAGACTCCAGGTCCAGCACTCTGCCCATCCTACCACATAATGGGCAAGGCACTATGGTACAGTGGAGAGCGTGCTTGAAGGCCTGGCCATGAATCACCTGCTGACTACGGACCTCGAGCCACTTAAGTCTCACTGGGCCACAGTTTTGCTCGGAGACATCATCTGCCCTGTAGTTTAGTTGTGAGGATCAAATGAAACAAGGCGTGCAAAGCTTTGGAAACTTTAAGGCCCAATGTAAATAAATATGAGCCACAATCAGAATCTACAGCATGCTTGCTTAAAGCAATAGATGTTCCGCCAAACTACTTCTGTGAGTAAAACGTAGGACACTAAGACCCCTCGTTCTGCCTAAGGCAGCATGCTCCAACCCCCTCAGGAAGGTCCCGGTGAGTGGAATCCATCAGCCGGCTGGCATTTACGTAGGGTCACGGTTTGGATTAGGAAGCAAGTCCAGGGAGCGTGTCCGGCCAGAGCCCAGCAGGTCCTCAAGGCAAAGACACAGCTAAGTGTCTGAAATGGGGATTTGAACTCGGGTCTTACAGCCCAGCGGGGCAGTCTTTGCAGTTGAAGAAATCCACGCCGTGGCGCAGAGGCAGAGATGGGATGAAGAGAATTAGAAAACTGCCTGGTGGAAAACAATTCCTTGATGAAGGAGAGGGCCCTGGGTTTCAAGGCAGATGATCTGTGTTCAAATCCTGGCTCTCCTACTTTCTCCTTGGGTGATGCTGGATAAATCAGCTCAGTTTCCTCATCTGTAAAATGGGAATACCCGACTAGGTGAACTCTGACATCATCCCTTCCAATTCTAAATCTGTGATTCTGGTATGAATTTCAAAAAATGGAGGCACTGAAAAGGTTTCACAAAGTCGTATGATTTAGAGCTGAAAGGAACCTTAGAAATGACCTCTAACTCCTAGCTCCCTGCCCCCTCAAAACATACCATTTTACAGACGAGGAAAGCAAGGGGCAGAGAAATGGAAATGACTCACTTAGATTTCCACGGGTGGTAACGACTGAGTCTGGATTTGAATCTGGGTCCTCCGAGCCCAGAGCTGGGTCCCCGGCATGATAATGCCGCTGGTCCTCTCTGGGACTTGGATAAGGTCTTCATTACGATCCTAAGAAAAACATTTGTCCTTCTTCCTCCTCGGCAAAAACATGAGCTCTTTGGGCAACTGGTTTAAAAAAATTGTGTTGATATCTTTTATTAGTGCATCATGTTCATTTCCAAATCTATCCCTTCCCCTCCCGTAGCCAGAAAGCTATCCCTCGTAACTAAGAATTTACAGGAACGAGGAGAGAGAAATGGCATTTCAGCAGAACTCTGGCATTATAGACGGTCTTCCACATTCATTGTCCGCACCTCTGCAGAGATCAGGCATGTTTTTAAATCAACTTTATAGAAGAGCAAACTCTGGGGTGGAGCAGAGAAGCAATTTTGTTCAAGGTCGCGTGGAATGAGCGTCTGGATCAGAGCCCTGCTCTCCCCCTTTGGGGGCTTCTAGAGCTCCTAGGAATAGCTTGTCATCACTGAGAAGGGACCTCAGAGGCTACTTCATCCAACCCTCTCATTTCGCAGAGGAAGAAGCTGAGATCTGGGGGAGGGGAGTGACTTGCCCAAGGTTACTCCAGGCGTTAGAAGAAGAGACTTCATTCAAACCCTGGTCCCATAATAGCTAACATTTCTATAGTACTTACTATGTTCCAGGGGCTGTGCTAAGTATAGTTATGTATATATTCATAATTATGGTCTCATCTGGTGCTCACAGCAACTCTGTTCAGTAAGGTCCAACTCTTCATGACACCATAAACCATACATCATCCTTGGGCTTTTCTTGGCAAAGATGCTGGAGTGGTTTGCCATTTCCTCCTCCAATAGATTGAAGCAAACAGAGGTTAAGTGATTTGCCCAGGGTCACACAGCTAGTTAGTGTCTGAGGTAAGATTTGAACTCAGTTCTTCCTGACTCAAGGCCCGGCACTCTATCCACTGAGCCACCTTCCTGCTTCTTAGAGGTGCTGTTATTATCCCCATTTTACAGATGAGTAAAAAAAAAAACTCTAGATAACTCATCCAGGGTCATGTAGTGTCTGAGGCTGGATTTGAACTCAGGCTCCGGGCCCAGTGTCCTGTCCACCGCACCATTTAGGTTTCCTATAACTTCAACCCCCCAGGATTTTCACAAGCTAACACACTGCCCGCATTTCTTTGTAGAGAGTTTTCCACCATAGTCAGACGAGGCAGAGCCATCGCTAGACAAGGGTCATAAGGACTTTTCCTCGAGTCCTCAACATCCTAAGGGCAGATCGACACTGAATAAAGCCCACATTACCGATGGGGCCTTCTCTTCTAACCTGTCTAACAGCAAGGCAAATAGACCAAATTCCATTTCGTCTATGATACGTCAATGGAATCCATACAAGGGGACCTCCTCGCATGATTTATTTATAGAGGGAAACATGGTCAGCTTTCTCCTTCTCCCTCCCTCACCCCTTGACATTGTCCTATTCCTGGTTCTGCCAAACTAGGGAACACAGATGTCCTTCCTTCTTCATCTTCCTCCATGGCCCAAAGAGACTCTTGTAGTTAGAATGAGTATTACAAGGCACTTTCAAGACCTTGGATTCAGCCCATTCCCCACCCCCAATTTTTCTCAGTTGAGTTTCTGTCTCAGTTTTGCATCATGTTACTTTGCCGTGGGACCCAAAACTTGCAACATCGAAGGAAGGCATGTCACAGTTACACTTTGCAGGCATCCTTTGAATTCATATGTGTGGGTTCCCTCCTCCCCCCCATGTAATTTTCTCAGAGGGGGCAAAAAAAAAACATGATTCATAGGGCTGTTGACAATTTGCCAGAAAACTGTGTAGCATTTTCCTATTCTTCATAGACTCTGTCTACCTCTCTTATTATTAAAATCATTGTTATTGTCTTTACCTCTCTAAAACAAAGCAGATTCTCCTTGCATTAACACCCCCCCCCCCCCATCCTGGCCTATGCTCTGCAATTCTAAACCCCAGAATGAGTTCCAACTTTCCCCACAAAGTGGCCCCAATAAAAGGAAATAAAAATCTCTCCAGAACTCTGCAGGAGCCCCATTTGTTCCCCCCTCGACACCCCTCTTCCCCCCCCCCCAAGTGGAGGACCTTCAAGGGAGCAGGGCTAGGCACTTTAGGCTCTCTCTAGCTGGGGTGAGAAGGAAGGTGGGGGGAGGCAAAATTGCTGCTCTTAAGGTGCATTTCTATAGGAGGAGTGATCTTGCAATGTCAGGGCTTTCAATTAAAAGAAAAAAAAAAGGCAGACAGTTCTGGCTGCCTGCGGCTCTGGACTCCCCCGGCATCATCTCAGTGCAGGGACTCAGCTGACATTTCTCATTTCAGCGCCTGCCTCCTCAGCAGCAGTCTGCAAGTTGGCCAGCTCCAGAGAAGAGCTTGGGACCCATCAGCCGACTAAGAAGCTTTGCAGAGCCCAAGGACGGAGGTAACTTTCTGGGGGAAGGGGAAGGTTGGAGCATGGGGGAAGGGTGTGAATAAATGAACTGCTTATTACCAGGGAAGCTGATGGATGGATACTTTCCTGGGAAATAATTCGGGGACATTTCTTTTTTTGACACTTTTCTGGGAGATAATTCAGAGAGATTTCTTTCTCTCTCTCAAAAAAACAAAGTCTGCCAAAGACGCGAAGCTTCTCTTGCAATTTATAAAATTAATCTATTTTGAAGTTTGTCATTTAAACTCTGCATTCAATCTTGTAATGAACTCAGGTTCCATTTCTACATTTCTGTCTGCTGTGGTCCCTGCGTGGAAATCTGAGTCAGTTTCTCCCTGGACTTTCTATATGTGTGCGTTATGTGCGTGTATGCATATGCATATATTTGCACACATTTATGGATTGTGTATATTATATTTATGTACTAAACTGCATTCTGTTACGTTTTTTAAAAAATAATTTGATTGCTCCCGGGGCCTCCTGGTTATGCGTTGTCCCTCGATGAAGATCCTAGAGAAGCAGTAACTTTGCTGAGGGGAAGGGGGTCTCGGGAGGGGGGTGTCAGGGGCTCGTTGGAAAAATGCAGCTAATGGCAGCTCTGCAGTTGTCCTGCCTTCCTTGCTTTATAACTGCAGAGGCGGCCACGGTATAGTTAAGCTTCTCTTTCCTTTGCCAGAGTGAGCCTAGATTCTATCCACCTCTGCGTTCTCCTCCTTCCTTCCTCATCTACCCCTCTCCGCCCCACCCCTTCCCTTCGGCTTGCTCACCCACCCACCCATCCAAAGAATCTTGACCGAGCTGGTGGGATCCTTGGCAGGGAAAGCTAGGGGTCTGAAGGAGAAATTGGACACTGCACCTTTAAGAGTGCCGTACTGCGAAATCTTTCTCCTTCAAGTGATCTGCAAAGCAGCAGCAATAGCGGCCGTAGCAGTAACAGCATCAGCGGCAGCAGCCGCAGCAACAGCGGCAGCAGCCACAGAGACAGTAACCCCGGAGAGCTGAAGAGACTAGGGGAATCCCCACTTTTCTCTCGATCGCTTTTCCCAGGATGACAGAACAGGGAGAGACCTCTGCAGAATGGCAGATGTGAGCCACGGTTAGGACTTGGGAATCTCACCCTTTGGTCTCCCTCTTTCCCAGACTCACTGGGACCTGGGAACTCATTTGGGAGATGGAGAAGTTTTAAGCCCGACTTGCGTCTGGGGTGGGCTTTTGGCGTGAATTCCAGGGTCAGTTTCATCAACTCGGCCCTGCTTGCTATTGTCAATTTCACCAAATGGTTGGTTTAGGTTCCAAAGTCACTAACTCTCTGTCTTGGGTTCGAAAGTAGACAGGATCATCCCAACTCTTTGAACCTGGTTTAAAGATGAAAACATGCTTCCAACCAACCAACAAACATTTGTAAATGCCTACTATGTGCCAGACACTGGAGATACAGAGAAACAAAATAAGGAATTAGACAAAGCTTGATTTCAAATGGGGTGTTTAAGCCTACCTGGTGGACTCCTGGAGTGTCGTCAGTGACCCTCACTTTATAGCATTTTGGTCCAAGGGTGCCTTAAGAAGGGATTCCACAGAGTTGGGCTTGGGAAGGGAATGTTTTAGTGGAGCGATCTGTAGCCTGCAGTGGCTGAAGGCATGACAACAGTTTAGACTTAGGCAAACTGTTTCTGCTTGTGTTGCTGCAGCAATAACCCTGACCAATGGTTCATGGTGTGCCCATCTTGAGTCCTGAGGGCTCGCTGTGGGAGGAATTTGTCTCTATGGGACTTTCACAAGAAAAGGAGGAAGGGAGGAAGTTGACTTGGAGCCAGTATTCATTCTGGTGAAAGGTAGCACTACTACAAGTCAACTGTTTGGCCTCCCTAGGTCCATTTTCATGTTCTCCAGAGCCTATTCCTAGCAGAGCAAAGGGCTGCCTCAGAGCCAGGAACTGCCCATTTTGTTGCCCCATCTGGCTAGGGGTGCTTCATGTCTGGAATTGCTGGAGAAGCAGTTCTGGGGACAGAATACCCAGATTTGGGTCTGCACTGGAGTGATGTCATGTGGTTCTAAGACCAACTGGAATTCTCATAGTCCTTCTAAAGTAAAAGCTGTTCTTTGGTGGAAAAAAAAAGTCTATTTTTAAATATCTTTAGGGGTCTACATAAATCAGACGACTATACTCAGTAAAAAAAAATGACAAGTAATGGATTTCAAGGTCACAAATCAAGTGGATCAGCGAATGGATGGTAAAAGGCCCAAATCCCCCAGGCTGATGGTAGGAGTTGCCTCCAGCTTCTTATATTATGTTCTGGTCTTGTGAATAAGAGCAGATTTCAGAGGCTTACCCTTAGGGAAACATGCTGTGGCCAATGCATCCATCCAACCCTGGGGGTTCCTGGTAAGTAAGAGAAAAATCACAGTCCTTACTTTCTGGGCACTAAAGGAAATAACGGGGAGAACGTTTTTGCCCATCTTTCGGAATAAGAACACAGGGCAAGAGAATGACCTGGTGTAGGTCATACCCCAGGGTTGCCATCAGCAATTCTCTGTCCATATCCCTAACACTTTTGAGGATATCTTGAAAACCCTTTGATATTTCTAAGCTGTAAGGTCACAGATTTAGAGCCAGGGTGGACCTTAGAGACTAAGTCCTCATCCCATTTTTTTTTTTAAAGAGGAAGCCGAAGCCCATAGAATAAAGATAACTTGCCCCAGGTCACAGGATGGCTGAGGTGGAGATTCTATCATCTGATTCCCAGTTCAGGGTTCTTTCTACTACACCATACTCATAAATCTGTGGTGCAGAACTCTAGCTATACCTGAATAACATGGGACTTGCCTTTCTTTTTTCCAGACTTCTTCTGGATCCGCCCAGTTTATAAGCTCAGTGCTCACAGTCATGTTATTGAGGGTTTAAGCATTGAGTGCCCTGTGAGGACAAAACTGTGTTTTCAAAGGTGGAGCTTCCCTTCCTGCACCACCCAGAGCATACTTCCCCAGGTCCCCTCATAGCTGGGAATTCAAAGTCTTAGCCCACAATTTGTAGTCACTCTATCTTTGGGAAGGGGAGAAAAATCTGAGCTGAGAAATAGAGCTGAGACAGGAGCCCCCACCAGATGTGCCCAGGCTCCTGTCAGCAACTGAACCAACCTGGGGTCCTCACAGCCAACTAGCCACTGTCCTGCTGGGGACGAAGGATGTCCAGTATCCACCTGGCCAGCATGGGAATGTATCACTCCTCATTTCTGCCATCAGCAAGAAGTGTTCTCTAGATAAAATGATCCAGAGCAAATGGCCTAGGAGTGCCCTTAGAGAGGCCTCCCCTCGGCTCTGCACCCATTCTCCCTTCCGCAGGGGATACAAAGCCTATGCTGGGGGAACGGATTCCTGAGCTTATGGTCCAGCACTTGGAAAGACTGAAAGCTGGTGAAATGAATTATTACATCTGGCTGTTGAGGGTATGAAACAGCGAGCTTGTCTCTGGGCTCCCTTTTGCTATGTTCCTCCATAATTTAGAAGGGGCTCCATTCCTTCTGCCAGGGAGCTCAAGTAACTGCATTTCTGAAGACAAAGTGGTTATGGAGGGAGGAGTGCCAGCCACTGCAGAATTAAGCAGGGGGGGCTCCCCTTCCTGGATAGGAGGCTCAGCCCTTCCACATCACAAAGATGAGTTGAGAAACCAATCACCATTATAATTGGCCTGGAAATGGTGAAAACGGTTTCCCTACCTCGGGCACAAGATTCCAAGAATTTCACACCATAAGAAGGAGGCTGAGGTGTAAAGATCTCTGTCATTTGATTTTCTTAGGACCCAGATTCTGCCTCTGACATTCACTAGCTGTGTGACATTGGGCAGATCACTTCACCATCTTTCTGGTCCTTCTCTGTAAATCGAGGGCATTCCGCCGGGTGATCCGTAAGGTACCTTCCAGTTCTAAATCTTCCGACCCTGTTCCAGAGTAAGGGAAATAGTGGTAGGTTTATGTCCAGGCCTCTCCTCTACTAACGTCCCTACGCCCTCATACCTTCTTTACTCTGCAATAGCACCTAGTGATTGCGTAGTGAAGATGCAATCGGAAACAGCTAGGTGGCTCAGTGGAGAGACCACTGGACCTTGGAGTCAGCAAGACCCGAGTTCAAATTCCAACACTTATTACCTTCAGCTTCCGCATCTCTAAAATGGAAATGATAGTAGCACCAGGGTAATTGTGAGGACAAAATAAGATTTGTAAAGTGCTTTGCAAACCTTAATGCAGATAAGTGTGGTCCCTATTATCTAGAGACCACAGCACCTGGGCTGTACTTAGAACACGATTCTTCGTTTGTGAGGAGCAGTGTGGTACAGTAAAGAGGTCACTTCATGTCGCCTCTGCCTACCTCAGTCTCCTCAGCTTTAAAATAGAGATTTATTATCTCTATTTTAATTTTTATAATATTAAAACTAATATTTTCTAGTGTTAAAATCAATGTGTTAATAAAATAACGTTAATGACATTGACGATAAATGGATAGTGGTGATGAATAAATTGGCACTGTTGATAAATTTATTGACAAAATATTTAATTTCAAATGAAATATTTATTATTATTCTAATATTTGCCCTCCTGACCTTGCTCCTGTAAGGAAATGACTTGATAAGCTGACAGCGTGGCAGTGGACACATTGGTGGTGTGGCCTTGACACCACCATATTTACTAGCTGTGTGACTGTGGCTCTGAATTCCAGCTTCTTTCTTGGAAAAATGGAGATTATGCAAAGACTTCTCAGGATTAGGCCTGGGGAGGCTAAAGGAAATAATATCTGGAAAGCATTTTGCAAACCTTAAACCACTATGAAAAGGTTGTCCTTTATTTAACTGTTTTGCAAACTTTAAAGTGAATTATTATGTTTTTTGTTATAGGATGTGAGCCCCTCATAATTAACGTCTTTGTCTCCCATGGGATGCCTGTCACAGGGTCCGACACATAATAAGTGTGTGCACAAAATATTTAGGCTTCTGTGTCAAGACAGATGGTCTCTGGAAACCTGTGTAGGGCTCGTTAATGAGAATGGAGGAAAAGGATATATGTGTTGGACTTTGGGGTCCTGGTTTACCCCTTGGTAGGGGCTAGACAGTGGGTCTGCCCTTCACTGCATCAGTGCTAATGGAGATTACAGAGCCCACTTTCTCCATCTTCCTCTCCTCCCTTCTCCTCTCCCCCAACTCCCACCACAGTGTGACTCAGGTCCCTTTCCCTTGCATCAGGCTCTCTGGGCCCAGTTTTACAGGGGAATGGACCCCTAATTCTGCCATCTCTGGCTGTCTCAGCAGTGGGCGCTGCCAGCCTCTGAACTGCAGCAGTAGGCTGGTAATGCAGAGGCCCTGCACCAATGCTCCCCTTGGCGTTTCTGCTGCCAGCTGCTGCTCTAGTCCCATTGGCTACATCCCCGGGGGCTTCATGCAGCCGCTGCTGAAGGAGGAGGTGAGCTGCCCTGGATTGGCGCAGAGTTGAGTTGGGGTTTTGGGGTTTTTTATTTCTTCCTTTGCCAGCCCAGGGCGTTCTGATGGTGAACTAAGGACAAGAGGCAGCAGATCTTGGTGGTGGGGAGAATGATGAGACAGGAAATTCTGTCCCAGACCCTTCTCACCTCGTGTGACCTTGGACGTGGCTTCCCACTCACCATCATCTTCGTCAATATTTCATAGGCTTGTGCGTTTAAAGCTAGAAGATGCTTTAGACCAGTGCTGTGGAAAAAGTGTCAGATCTGAAGTCAGCAGAACCTAGGTGTTCATACTGCTGCTCTGATATTTCCTAGCTATGTGACCTTAGGGTAGTAACTTATACTCTCTGGGCCTCAGTTTCCCCTTCTGATATTGGAGGGAGTGACCATTTCTAGATGGCCTCTGAAGGCCCTTCTGGCTCTGAATCTATGATCCTATGGAGCCCTCGTTTTGCAGAGAAAGAATCTGAAGCTCCGATACTCTCCAGGTGACTTGTTCAAGGTCACTCTGAGAGGCAGCAAATGGGTACAAGCCAGATTCTCTGGCCTTTTGTCAGCCTCAGCACATCGCCTCTCTCATGGCACCTCCCTCTTCAGCAGGTACTAGGCTTTGAATTTAGTTCCCTCAGGGCAGCTCTCCTAAAAGAGTTATGTTGGCCCCAGTGAGATAAAGCCAGAAGAATCAGCATTTACAAAGTGCTTTGAGATCAGCCGGTGGAAATCCTATGCCAGAGCTGCTGGCTCTGGGTCTCCTCTATTGACCAGAATGAAGGCCATCAGGAATGAATCTTTTTTATCGGTTGCAGGTCTGTTGGGAGGTCAGGGGGTTGTCTCTGGACCAGCTTGGAAGGACCCTTTTTGGGGTGTATGGAAGAGGTGATGTACTTAAGGCTTCTACACTCATCTGGGGTCCTCCAAAGAGGCAGTTCTGAAGTCAAGGGCAGTGGGAAAAAGAGACAGATTAGGGATTTCCTCCTGGGGTAGAACAGCTGGAAGGCAATTGTGGGAGGGGGAAAAGGGGGACTGCTGAGTTGTTCCCCCTGCAAGGGGGAAATGAGGAGCCCAGAGGAGATGCTGAGTCAGCAAAGACCCAGTGTGCCCCTTGCTGGGATGGGGAGTGGAGGAAGGCAGAAGGGGAGCCCCAGAAATGACTAAATTGGCCCTGAGGGGATTGAGAGGGGGACAGTTCTCCTTAAGATAGCTCCCTCTCTTGGAAGACCTTTTGGCCAGCAAGACAAAGCTTTCTCCATGGGCCTTCCTGGCAAAAGCTCTGCCACCCAGAAAGATGGGACAATGATGTCACACTGCGTTCTGGGCACCAGAGACTAATGCCCATCTGTGCCCTAGCACCGTGGCTTCAGTGGTTCTGAGGCTGGGTGTGCCCCCGTCCCTGTCCTCTGCCTTAGCTCCCCCTCTCTTCTTGCCTTTTTAGCTGAGTGTTCTCCACCTTGGAGACTGCCCTTGGAGTCCTGCATTGTGCTGGGGGAAGGGGGGAGGGATGGAGAGAAGAAGTGGGAAGGAGGAGGAGGAAAAGGAGAAGGAAGAAGGGATGCCAGGGGGAAACAGAATTTGCAGCCCCTGCTCCTTGCTCATGTCATCAGCTTCTGTAATGGACCCAGGACTGTGGCTGCCCCAGGCAGGCTGGAAGCCAGAGGGCTCCTTCTGAGCTTGGGCCAGAAACAGCCTGCCTGCCCTCCAGGGGACCAGCCCCGCACCTTCCCAGATTGCAGCTTCTACAAGGAGTTAGGCTGAGGGGAGATGGGGACTTGGAAACGAGCGTAGCTGCAGTCCCCCTGGGCTAGCAGAGAGAGAGAGATCTCCTGAGGCGTGGGGAAGAGCCTGCTCGCCAAAGGCCTCACTCCCTCCTCCTGCCCATGCCGGCAACGACCCGCTCTCACTCTCCATCAAGGCTGTCAAAGGCCAGTGCATCATGGGCCTTCCCAAGAGGACAAGTTTCAGGACGTTGAGCGTGTGCAAGAACAGTTAAATAGGTAAAGAGATAAGTCAGTTCAGATCTTAGGATACACGGGAGCAGAGATCAGAGATTTCTACCTGGAGAGGAGCTCAGAGGCCGTCTAGCTTAACCCTCTCACTTTACAGACCTAGACAGGGGATGTAACTTAGGCTCCTGAATCTGGAAGGAACCCCAGGGACCAGCTAGTATATCTTCCTCAACTTACAGTAAGGGAAACTGAGGCCTAGAGACAGGAAGTGGCAGAGCTGGGATTTAAACCTTGGTTCTCTGATTCTAAATTCCAGCACAACAGATTAATATATTAATTATGTAAAATATATCATATAATTTTTTTAATTTATAAAAAATTATATAAAATATTTTAGTAATATATTCTCCATTGATTGAATGAGTTCTAGGGTCAGGCAGGAAGACTCAAAACCTCCACACTCAGGGCTGAGCTTCGGTCTCCATGACAATCCCAATTTCTACAGTCATCTGCCTATCACGACAGGTGGGAGACCTGGAAATGACCTTCAAGATCATTCAGTCTAAGCTCCTCATTTTACAGATTGGGAAACTGAGGCCCATAGAGGTTAAAAGGCAGGCTGAACTTCTGCTCACTCTGAGATTCTGTGACCTGCCCCAGGACACACATGGTAAAATTCAAACCCAGGTGATCTGACTCCAAGCCTGGCACCCTTTCCACTGTTCCAAAGTGCTGCTCAATTAATTAATTGGCTAATTAATTAATTAATGATGCTCTTATTTCTATGAAAGCGTTAATGTGAGATGAGATGAAGTAGCGGATAGAGGACCAGCTTTGAAGCCAGGAATACCTGGGCTGACGTCCTGTTTCTGACCAATCCTGGCTGCGTGACTCTGGTCGGGTCGTTTAATATCTCATTGCTCCAGGCAGCTCCCTAAAGACCCTAAGCTGTAATAAGATGAGAGGGCTGAAGTGGAGGACCTCTAGGTGCCTTACACCGTTAGGTCATAGGATTTAGTTTAGACCCAGAAGGGACCTCAGAAGTCAATTCCAACTGCCTCATTTTACAGATGAGGAAACTGAGTCCCAGAGAGTAGGAGGAGGAGCAGCTAATACCTGGCTAAGGTTTGCAAAGCACTTGACACAGAGTATTATCTCATTTGGTCCTCACAACAATCCTGGGAGGGAGATGGTATCATTATCCCTATTTTGCAGATAAGGAAGGGAGGCCAAGGGACTTTGCCAAGGTCACACTGGCAGTAAGCATCAGATGCTGGAACCCAGGTCCTCAGATTGCATAGCCAGGGCTCAGTCCACTGTCAAGGTCACACACACACACACACACACACACACACACACGCGCGCGCGCGCGCGCGCGCGCGCGCGCGTACACTCCCTGACTCCAAAGCCAACTCTTCTGCAGCGATGAGCCAGGATGCCTCTGGGCTACAACCTGGCCCCGTTCCACACTCTGCCTGACCCAGTCATAAACAGACAAAGAGCTGCAACATGGGACACATCTTAGATGTGGGATATCAGACATTCCCGCGGAGGGGACCAAAGGGCTCTGATGGAGCAGAACCCCAGGCAGGAAAGGCCAGGTCAGCCACGGGTGCAGTGCAGACTTCATCCAGCAGAGGTCTCCCCAGGATGCAGAATGCAAGCACCTGCCCCCAGGAAGGCCTATGGAGAAGGGGGTTTTCTGCTTTTCTCTGTCCTCTGGGATCCTGAGAGGACAAATCATAGTCATTTGCTTTTCCTGACAATAGCTTAGGATTCTCCTGGGAAGTCGGGGTCCGGAGCATCTTGCTTTGTAAAGAAAAGTCTTCCCAGGCTCAAAACAAACACATTCTGTGCTTTTCATAGTCCTTAGGATGATGACAGCTGATATTGACATAGTGGTTTGGAGGGAGGAAAAGGTTGGTGGGTTTCAGCCTGTGTGGCAGGATGGCAACCAGGATCATTAGAGGCAGTGTCATAAAGCAGCTTTGGACATAGAGCGAGGAAGTCCTGGGTTAACCACCGGCCCTAGACAGTTACCATCTCCATGACCTTGGGCATGTGACGTAACTCCTCTGGGCCTCAGTTTCCTTATCTGTAAAATGAGATGTTTAGAGAAGATTTCAGATCCTTTCTGACTCCAAATCTTTCTCCATCTGCCCTGAAGTTGGAGTAGACTTTACAAGCATCCTTTTCAGCCCTTGCATTTTCATTTAGACCAGTCCTAGGATGTTGTCAGAGTAGGAAGCTCTGGGTGGGGGTTTTCAGCGCAGATGGGCACCTTCTCTGTAACGTGATCCAAGAGAGTTGCCTTGGGAGTTTAGGGATTAAGTGACTTGCTCAGAGTAAAACAGCCTAGCTCTTTAGACACGCCACATCTTACATCTCCATTTTACAGATGAGGAAACCAAGGTGTAGATATGTCACATAGGTGAGATGCTTCTGAGCGACTCTGCCTCCAGGGCTGATGTTCTTCCCTAGGTACCCAGCTGAGGGGATCAGTTAAAGAAATGAGGGACATTTAGCCTGTCAGAGAGAAAAGCATCCCCCGAAGGAAAGACATGTTTCCTTCTTCTCGATTGGCCCTAGACCACAGAGCCAGGAGTAAAGAGACAAACAAAGCCAATTCAGGCTTTTGAGCCAACCGGAAGCTGCCACAGGAGCCAGTGGGTCCCCCCATCACGGAAGCATTTCCAGCACAGGTAGCTTGGAGGCAATTCTTTGGGCAGTAGGGCTCAAACTCAATAGTCCCTGAAGTTGTTTCCAATTCAGAGGCTCTGTGATTCCTTGAAGTGAAAACTCCCTCTGCTAATGCGGCTAAAGTCCAAGAGAGGCGACGGGTTTTTACGAAAGAGTCAGCTACCACCCACAGAACTTGTCACAGGAAATATAACCCAGGATTCGAACCCAGGTCCTCTGACTCCAAACACAGCATTCTTCCAGCATAGCTCACATTTATGTACTGCTTTTCAGTTTGCAAAGCATCCTTCTTAGCCCTGAAGAGTAGCTATCACAAATATTTTTGTATTTATTTCACAGATGTGGAAATCGAGGCTCAGAGAATAGAGAGATGCTTGTCCCTGGTCACTCAGCTAGCGTGAGAGTATGAACTCTTATAATTCTCGAGGTCCAGTGCTCTCTGCACTAGGGCAGGCTCAGCTGCTAGGTAGCTGATGCCGGAAGATGAGGGTTGTGTCGTATCGTGGGAAGATCTCCTGATTTGGGGCCCTAGAATCCAGAGCTAGAAGGGGCTTTGCAGGTCAGCTAGCCCAGCCCCTTCATTTTACTGATGGGCAATCTCTTTTCATGACACTTATTGCATACAAAATATGATGCTGGGTGTTGGGGGAACGTCAAAGGTTTTCATGGAGTTTATTGTCAGAGAACCTGGATTTGAATCCTGTCTCAGGTCCTCCTGAGCCGCATGAGGTTGGGGGCATCATGGATGTCAGTCTTCTTATCCCTAAAACGAGGAGTCAATGAATTCTTCTAAGATTCCTCCTGGCCTCATGTTTTATCTCCTAAATCATCAGAGCTGACATTTACATCCCACTTTTGGTTTACAAAGACTTTACATATACAGTGTCTTTGGCTCTCAGACAGCCCTAAGAGGTAGCTACTTCAGGATGTTATATCCCTTTTATAGATAAGGGTGGGGAGGGTTAGTTGAGTAAATAAACTGAATCACTCACCCCACCTAAAGTAAAGAAGAGCTGTGCTCTGATACTGTAGCAAGCGAGAATACCTCTGGAAGGTTTACTAGTGAACAAGGCATGGCCCCCTCCCTAGGTGCTATCGAAAGTTTATACAGGTTGGCTAAGGGGCTTGGTCAAAGGGCCCCGGTGGAGCCTGGGACTCAGAGACCTGAGTGACAAATAGGAGACAGGAGTCACTTGGGGCTGGGTGGGGAAGAGAGCCAAAGCCTTGACCTGGGCTCCCCGTCCCCAGCAGCCCCAGAGGAGGATCCTGCAAGCCTCACAATCTACCATTCATAGACTTATAGGTAGAGAGGCCCTTAAAAGTCGTTTATTCCGACCCCCTCATTTCAAACATGAGGAAACCGAGGCCCAGAGGAATGTAACTTACCCAAGTTTGCAAAAGCAGTAAGAACAAACCTGGGAGTCAAATGCAGGCCTTCTGACTCCAAATTCAGCCTCCTTTCCACAGCATAGGTGCCCCAGGGTGACTCAACCAGTAAGAATCCAAGGAAGGATTTGAACCCAGCTCCACCTGACTCCAAGTCCTGCACTCTATGGACTGCACTAGTCTGCATTTCTAAGGCAGCATCTTGGGGGGGGGGGGGACAGACCTGCGATTCTATTAAGCAGCTGGGTGGTGCAGTAGGTATAACCTTGAAATCAGGAAACCGTCGTTTGGTCGTTCAGTTGTGTCTGACTCTGTGACCCCTGTAGACTACAGCGCACAAACACTGTCCGCGGGATTTTCTTGGCAAAGATACTGCAGTATTTTGCTACTTCTTCTCTAATTGATTAAGACAAACAGAGGTCAAGTGACTTGCCTAGAGTCACACTGCTAGTATGTGTTGGAGTCTGCATTTGAACTCAGGCCTTCTTGACTCCAGGCCCAGAGCTCTACCCACTGAGCCACCTAGCTGCACCAGAATCAGGAAGACCTGAGTTCGAATCTAGCTTTGGACGCTAGATACGTGACTGGACAAGTCACTTAACCTCTGTTGGACTCCATTATCTCATTTGTAAAATGAAGATGATAAAAGAATAGCATCTACCTCCCAGGGTCATTGTAAAGATAAAATGAGATAATATTTGCAAAGCACTCAGAACAGTACACAATACACAGTAGGCGCTTAATAAATGCTTATTCTTTATCTAGGGAATTCCCAGTGAGGAAACTCCCTCTACCAATATACATCAATGCTTTCTCTGGGAACTGAGTTGCCTAAGGTTTAAGTGACTTGTCCAGGGTCACACAGGTAGTAGGAGAGACTGGAACACAGTTCCTCCTGACTCCCGGGCAGCTAGTCCCCCACAGTTGGGAGCCATGGTGCTTTTCTGTGGTCATTTTGATTGCTTTGCCCTGCTCCCTGCACAGTCTGAGCTGGCTCGTGGCTCGTTAGAAGAGAGCAGAGCCCATCAGGTCTTGGGCCGTTTGGGGCCCCCACCATCTTCAGCCCCCCACCCCCACCCCAGAGAATATTATCAACCAACTTGGGCTTCTAAGACGCATCCCCTTTCCTAATGAGGAAGTCCTTGAGGCTCAATCTGGATACCCTAGAAGATGAGCATTTGCATATTAATGAGCTCTAATTACCCCTTGGTGAATGGCAGTGAATCACTGTAATTATAGGAGCCCGGCCATTTCTATGTGTGTTCAGAGGGTCTTCTCTCTGCACCCAGGCAGATATGGCTTACTCACATCCTTACTTAGCTGGAGTTTTGTTTCTTTTTCTCCCGGTTAGGAAGCCAGACTGTGAGTGTGAGTGAAGGTGCGAGTGACCCTTCCCTTTTCAGATTGCCTTCCACATTTACTTGCATGGGGTTGTAGGCTCTTTGAGGACAGGGGCTGTCTTTTGCCTTTCTTTGTATGCTCAGTGCTTAGTATGCAGTAAGTGCTTAATAAATGCTTGGGGGGGGCAGATTGACTGGCTGATAGTTCATTTATGCAAAGCACACAGTGGCTAGAGCTCCCCTGCCTGGAACTCAGGAAGACCTGAGTTCAAATCTGGCCTCAGATACTTATTTAGCTGTGTCACTCTGGGCAACTTACCTACCTTCTGTTTGCCTGTTACCTCATCTGTAAAATAGAGCTGATGATAACAGCAGGGTTGTTGCAACAGTCAAATGAGATAACAATTCTGCCATATAAATGTTAGCTATTATTATCACGGGTGGTTACTGCAACGTTGGCATAGCTATAGAGACGGCGTGGGATAGTGGACAGGGAGCTGGTCTCAGAACCAGTAAGATCACTGGATCACAGACCTAGAGCTGCTAGGGACCTCTGAGGCCATCTAGTCAAACTCCCTCTTTTTCAGAAAAGGAAACCGAGGAACAGAGCAATGAAAGACAAGACTTGTCCCTGGTCATGGAATAATAAGCATCTGGGGTTTGAATTCTGCTCCTGGGGATTTACTGGCCATGTGATCCTGGGAGAGTCCCTGAGACTTTCTGAGCCTCTATTTGCCCATCTGTCAAATTGGTATAATTATAGCACCTCCCTCCCAGGGCTGCTGAAATGAGATAATAGTATTAGCTAGCATTTAATAATAATAATAATTTTAAAATAATGGCTATTTAAAAGCTTGTAAAGTAGCATACATGTGTTGTCTTAGTTGAGCCTCATAACCACCCCGGGCAGGAAAGGTGATTATTATCCCATTTCACAGAAGAAGTAACCGAGTCACTTCTGTCAAGTAATTTGCATATCTGACGGTGTTCTGTACAAAAGTCAGCTGTGGCTATAGGTTGTGGTCGGCCTGAGAGGAAGAAGATTTCATTTCATCAGATAAGTTTGTCAGTTTTAGAACTGAAAGGGGACTTAGAAATTGTGTTCGATCTCATCTTACAGAGCAGGACACTGAAGGTCAGAGAAGTTCAAACGACACATTTACTAAGTGACAGAGTCTTGATTCGAACCCAGGCCCTCTGGCTCCAAGCCCAGGGCTCCTTCCACTGCACTTTAATAGAGTTTAGAGCTAAATGGGAGGTCAGAGATTCCGGTCCAACCACCTCCTGGTAGAGAGAAGGAGTCTAGGGCCCAGAGAGCGGAAGAAGTGACGCCTCCGAGGTTCTATGAAGAGTAAAGAACAGAGCTGGGATTCTGATCCGGGTCCTTTACCTTTAAATGGTAGGAGTGTTCTTATCCCCACTTTACAGATAGGACAACTGAGGCTCAAAGGTAAGGGGACCTCTCTGGGGTCATGTCATGAGCAAGTATCACCAGCAGCACCATAGCTGGCTAATTCTGGAACTCTTTCCCCTTTGCCAAGTCAAGAAGCATTTATTAAGCGCTTACTGCATGCCGGGCACTGCGCTAAGCGATGGAAATATAAATACACATGACACCCCATGGCCTCTTCCAAACTTTCTGCCAATATCTCTGTCCCCTTTTCCCTTCTTGGCTGATACTGATCCCTTATCCCCACCCCAGCTGGAGGGAACCTAGAATCCTCACTCCCCTCACTCCCCCTCACTAGGTCCTTCTCAGTGGCGGTGGGCTGCTCCCTCTCCCTTTGGAACAAGCGCTCCAAAGCAACTGAAGGATGCCCGAGTCTTGCCATTGACCCTGAAACTTGGCCCTCCTGTTTTTGTGATCTCCATTAATTAAAGAGCAGAGATTGTTTTCTTTTTCATTTGTACCCCATCACTTAGCGCAGCGTTAGGCATTCAGTAAGCACTTAATAAGTGCACGAGTATGGGGTTGGCCAAATGACATTGAAGCAGAGTCCTTGACCCCCGGCTGGCCCCCTCGCTGCCCTCACTGACACAATAGTTATAAAGCACATAGCATCTGGCACATAGTAGTGCTACATAGATGTTTATTGACTCTCATGCTACAGTGAAGTGGACCTTCTCCCAGAAGAGGCCAAGTGGTTAAATGAAAGGATCTTGGATTTAGAGTGTAGGGTGCCAAGTTCAAAGTCTGACTCTACCATTTACTATCTCTGTGACCTTGAATGTCACTCTAAATATCTCTGTGCCTCAGTTTCTACATTTGCAAAACAAAGGAGATAGACTCATTGGGCTCTGAGTGCCTTTCCAGGTCTGGATCCTTAATTCTTGATTCGTTCACAGTGTTAGGGGAAACATAAAACACCAGGCCCTGCCCTCAAGAGTTTACATTCAACTGCTTAGGGACATTAGAGATGTATTTCCTATGTATGTATATGTATATATTTTTTTCCTATGTCCCTTAACTTTGTCCTCAGGGAGCAGCTAGATGGGTCAGTGGATAGAGCATCAGGCCTGGAGTTAGGAAGACCTGAGTTCAAATCTGGCCCCAGACGTTTAATAGCCGTGTGGCCCTGGACAAGTCACTCAAGCCTCATTTTCTTCATCTGTAAAATGAGCTGGAGAAAGAAATGGCTAAACTACTCCAGTATCTCTGCCAAGAAAATCCCAAATGAGGTCATATGATACAGTTGAAACAATGAACAATAAAAAGGGACATCAAAAGTATATTTCCTTTTTTTTAAATTCTGTGTCCCTCAAACTTTGTCCTCAATAAAGACATGTAGGTCACATAAGATCACAGTTAGAGGTAGAGGGAACCTCTGAGATGGCTTAATCCAACCCCTGCCCCCCACTCATTCTTCAGATGAGGAATCCAAGAGCTAGGGAGATTAAATAATTTGCTCAAGGTCCCACAGATATTAGCATAGCTGGAGTTTGAACCTAGGTCCCGACACTCCACAGTTGTCTCTTTCCACTATGCTTCCTGGTCTCCACTGGGTTTCCTCTCCAGGCTGCTCTCCTGAACTTTCTCTGCAATGGCCCATGTCTCTGATGTCCTCATGCTGGGTACCTTTAGCCACCCCCACCCGCACCCCATTTCCAGCTTCCTTTTATGTATTGCTTTCCCCCATTTGAATGTAAACAACTGGAATCTAGTCGGCACTTAATCAAGGCTTCTTGACTTGACTAGATTCCCAAGGCCACTGGTCTTCTCCGTGGTACCATGAGGTTTTGTTTCACAGCCTGAGCTTATGATGCCTCCCCAGAGGGAAAGGTCAGTGCCCTCCAGGACAATTCAGTAAGTCTCCAGATGATGCCCACACCATGCTAGGGAATTGGGTGGGGTCAGAAGGGGAAGGACAAGACGGTACAAAAAACCTCTGAAGAAGAGTTTCCAGTTCAGCTGATCCAGAGATCACTGGGATACTGTTATATTTGTAGTCTGATGTTCACTACAGTATAACTTGACTTTATTTTCATCTCTCTGAGTGGGGTTGTGGAAATAGCTGTGGATATAGAGAGTCCAACCACCTCATTTTACTGATGAGAGAACTGAGAGACAGAGTCAGAGACAGAAAGAGATGGAGAGAGGCAGAAGGAGAGAGACACAGAAAGAAAATGGAGAGATAAAGAGAGAGAGAGAGGGAGGGAGGGAGAGAGAGAGAGAAGGAGAGAGAGAGAAAGAGAGAGAGAGAAGGAGAGAGAGAGAGAGAGAGAG
>CM053622.1:806352109-806412654 GCA_028646595.1 Phalanger gymnotis | reverse complement strand
GGGCTGGAGCCCTGCTTCCCTCTGCCACATTGTGTGTTCTGCAGTTCTAGAATTGGTTCAGAGCCATTTTTTTATAGTTTTTTGGAGGGACTTGGTGGGGAGCTCACGCCAGTTACTGCTTTCCAGTCGCCATCTTGGCTCCGCCCCCCAACCCTCGCATTGCTCTTTCTTACCCCTTCATTTTATTTTTTTAGATATCAACCCTTCATATTCATATTCATATGTCCTCTGTCTATATGTACTCCTTCTAACTGCCATAATAATGAGAAATTTCTTAGGAGTTACAAGTGTCATCTTCCCATTTAGGAATGTAAACAGTTTAACCTTATTAAGTCCCTTATGATTTTCCTTTCCTGTTTACCTTTTTATGCTTCTCTTAAGTCTTGTATTTGAAAGTCAGATTTCCTATTCAAGCTCTGGTCTTTTCATCCAGAATGTTTGAAAGTCTTCTATTTCATTGAATATCCATTTTTTCCCTTGAAGGATTAAACTCAGTTTTGCTGAATAGGTGATCGTGGCTGTAATCCTAGCTCCTTTACCCTCCAGAATATCGTATTCCAAGCACTCTGATCCATTAATGTAGAAGCTGCTAAATCTTATATTATCCTGACTGCGGCTCCACAATACTTGAATTGTTTCTTTCTGGCTGCTTGTAGTATTTTCTCCTTGACTTGTGAGCTCTGGAATTCGGCTATAATATTCCTGAGAGTTTTCATTTTGGGGTCTTTCTTCCATTTTTTATTTTTTCCCACTAGTTCCAGAATGATGATGTCTAGGTTCTTTTTCTGATCATGTCTTTCAGGTAGTCCAATAATTTTTAAATTATGTCTCCTGGATCTATTTTCCAGGTCAGTTGTTTTTCTGTTGAGATAGTTCACATTGTCTTCTATTTGTCTTCTGTGTTCTTTTAGTTTTGTTTTATTGTTTGTTGATTTCTCATAAAGTCATTAGCTTCCATTTTCTCAATTCTAATTTTTAAGAAATTATTTTCTTCAGTGAGCTTTTGTGTCTCCTTTTCCATTTGGCCAATTCTACTTTTTAGGGAGTTTTTTTCTTCAGTGAATTTTTGTGCCTCTTTTTCCATTTGACCAGTTCTGGTTTTCAGGGTGTTCTTCTCCTCATTGGATTTTCGGACCTATTTTTCCATTTGGCTTAGTCTGTATTTTAAGGCTTTATTTTCTTCAGTATTTTTTGTTCCTCCTTTACCAAGCTGTTGACTTATTTTTCATGATTTTTTTGCATGACTCTCATTTCTCTTAACAATCTTTCTTCTACTTCTCTTATTTGATTTTCAAAATCCTTTTTTGAGCTCTTCCATGACCTGAGACCAATTCATATTTTTCTTTTAGGCTTTAGATGTAGGAGTTTTGACTTTGCTGTCTTCTTCTGAATGTGTTTTGATCTTCCTTGTCACCATAGTAACTTTCTATGGTCACAGAATTTTTTCTGTTTGCTCATTTTTCCAGACTATTTCTTGACTTTTAACTCTTTGGTAAAGTGGGGCTCTGCTTCCAGAGTGGAGGGCTTGCTATCTCAAACTTCAGGTTTTTTTATGCAGCTATTTTCATAGATACTGCTAGGGACCTGTAGGTTTTCAGTTTTTCTAAGGTGGTATGATCTAAGGAGAGGTGGGTTTATTACTCTCCTAGCCTGTGCTCTGGTATCTGAGTGACCACAAGCACTCTTTCCCTGTAACTGTGATGAGGGTCCTCGCTCCCTTGTGGCCGCAAGCTCTGTTTTGCTAGTACCCCTCCTCACCCTGGGATTGCCACCCAGGACTGTGACCTGGATCCAGATATGGGCAAAGCAACAAAGGCCTGCCTCAGTGCTAGCAAAGAGACCCTTGTAATCTCCTTCTTAACCATTTGTTCAACCCCCTTATTGTCCGTGGGGTGGGAGCTCTGGAAGCAGCCAGTGCCATTACTGATTCCAGGGCTCGAAGAGACTGCTCCTGATTTGCTGGGGCCTGGTCTGTGCTAGAGCCACACCTACCTGAGCACAGCCTGTACTGGACTACACTCCACTCTTACCCAGGTGTGACAGACCTTTCCTGCCAACCTTCTAAGTTGTCTTTGTCTGGAAAATTATTTCACCTTGTCCTTTTGTGGGTTCTGCCGCTCCCAAATTTGTTTTAGGGCATTATTTAAAGGGGTTCAGAGAGGTTTTGGGGAGAGCTCAGATGAGTCCCTTGCCTTTTCTCTGCCATCTTGGCTCCACCTCCTCAAAGAGTTAATAATCATTTATTAAGGACTCGCTATGTACCAGGCACTGAGCTCAGTCCAAAAAGCCAATAAACATTTAGTTAGCACCTACTAAGCACCAGGCATTGAGCCCAGTCCAAAAAGCCAATAAATATTTATTAAGCACCTATTAGGTACCAGACACTGAGCTCAATCAGAAAAGTCAATAAACATTTAGTAAGCACCTATTAGTTACCAGGCACTGAGCTCAGAAAAGTCAATAAACATTTATTAAGCACCTATTGGGTACCAGACACTGAGCTCAATCAGAAAAGTCAATAAACATTTATTAAGTACCTACTATGTGCCAGTCACTGAGCTCAATCAAAAAAGCCAAAAAAATTTATTAAGCACCTGCTGTGTGTCAGACACCATGCTAAGTGCTAGGGATACAGAGAAAGGTAAAAGACAGACCCCTTTCTCAAGGAGCTCCCAGTCTAATGGGGAAGACAACATGCAAATGATTATGTACAAATAAGATATAGAAAGGAGCAGTTGAGGATAATCAATAGAGAGTATGCCCTAGAATTGGGAGGGCTCTGGGAAGAAGCCGGGGAGCACTGGGGAGACGGACAAAGGTGAGGCAAGGCAAGGAGCTAATATGTTCTCCCTCCAGTTCTGCCATTTATAAGCTTTGTGATCCTGGATGAGTCTCTTCACCCGTCCTTGAGTCCATTTCCGGTAAAATGCGGGGCCTCTGAGCATCCTGATGGCCCCCAAGATGTCTTATCTGGCTCTTCAATCTATGAGAATGATGATGACAGCTAACGTTTATATTGTACTTTAAGTTTGCAGAACATTTTATAAGCCTCCCAACAACCCTGGGGTGTAGGTGCTATTATTATCCCCGCTTTACAGATGAGAAAATGGAGATACGTGGCGGATAAGTGACTTGCCCAGGGTCAAACAGCTAGGCAGAGTCTGAAGTCGGATTTGAACTCGGGTCTTCCTGAGCTCTATGCCTCACGATGATCTTCTGGACTCCGTGGGCAAGGACATAATTTGGGCTGTGTTACTGAGTGATGTCACTTGGCATTTCTTTGTATGGGTTTTTCCATATTTCCTTGCAGAAATATGCTCTACATATTAGTTGTCCTTTTGTGTGTGTTTTTTGAGGATCAGAAATATTCGTTTACTTTAAAATGGAAGTTGCTTGAGAAGAGGGACCTTATGCATGGTCAGGATTTGGAATTTGTGATAACTTCTGTGTTGGGCACCTATGGGGCAAAGTGAACAGAACATCGAGCCTGGAGTTATCTCTTCCTGAGTTCAAATCCAGCCCCAGACACTTCCTAGCTGTGTGACCCTGGGCAAGTCATTTAACCTTGTTTGCCTCTGTTTCCCCATATGTAAAATGAGCTGGAGGAGGAGACAGCAAGCCACTCCAGAATGTCTGCCAAGAGGATCCCAAAATGGGGCCACAAAGAGTCAGATGCAACTGAAACAACTGAACAAACAGCAACCACCGTGTATCTGTGTGTGTGGTTTGTGCCTTTTTGTTTGCATGCTGTCTCCCATGTTGGACTATGAACTTTGGATGGCAAGGACCGTGTGGTTTGCCTGTCTTTGTAACCCTGGGTACTTAGCGCAGTGCCTGACTCCCTCTGCCAATGAAGAGTCTGTAACGGCTCCTCTTAGTTACCCGAGGCTATATGTAGCATATGGAATAGTGTATCTATGGCATAGTATGTGTATAGTACCATATAGCATGTATACAGTGTCCTGTATTATAATATAGTATTTATAATGCTTTAAGGCTTACCAATTTCTTTACACAGTTTATCATTACGTCAACCCTAGGAAGTAGGGACTGTAAGTATCCTCATTTTTATGGATGAGGAAACTGAGGCTGACTGACCGACAGGCTGAGTGGTCTGCCCAGGGTCATGTTCCTAGTAAGTGTCTGAGGCAGAATCTGAACTCAGGTTTTCCTGATTCTTAGCATAGTGCGTGGCACTTTGGCCTGTAAGAAATGCTTGTTGAATTTGATTGCATTCCTAATTCTAGGGCCTGGCACTCAATTCACTGCACTAGGATGTGTGACACTGAGTCACAGCTAGGCGGCACAGTGTATGTTAGAATGCCAGGCTTGTAGTCAGGAAGACCTGAGTTCAAATCCAACCTCAGACATTTCTTAGCTGTATGACCCTGGGCAAGTCACTTAACCTCTCTTTGCCTCAGTTTCTTTGTCTGTAAAATGATAGGACTCAGTGACCTCGAGGCCCCTTTCAGCTCCACACCTATGATCTCTGTGAACTAGGCTGCATCTTTGCAAATACAAAGGGGTCGTGCCCCACCCCCCTTCCCAGCCCAGAGCCAAGCTTTCCTCTACATTTATCGATCCCCTCTTGTGTATAGAATGCTATGCAAAGCCATACTCAGGTGCCGTACTGTGTTCCAGCCAAACTATCATTTTTACAGGGCCTCAATCTGTCTCCCACTTCCTTGTCTTTGCACAAGCTGTCCTCCCTTCCTCTTCCTCCTCACCTCTTCCTCTTAGGATATCTAACTTCCTTCAGAGCTCAGTTCAAACACCACCTCCTTCACGAGGCCCTCCTTGATTCCTCCAGCTGTTGCTGCCTTCTGAAATCACTTTGTTCAAATGAGATGACATGTAAGAGTTTTGCAAATGTTGAAGTACTCTATAAATGTGAACTATTATCATTATATTTTATTTAGACTTATACGTGTGCATGCTGCTTTTGTGATAGAATGCATGCTGTTACAGGGAAGGCAGAGGCTTTCTTTTTTGTCTGTGTATACTCAAAGCCTAGTATAGACCTTGGCACAGTTGGGGTTGGAAGGCAGACCTGTGATTTCATCGGTATAGGGAAACTCCAATGCAGATCATTTCCAGTTCTTCCCCTTGGGGACTTCCCTGTATGCCCGGGCCATTGAAAGGTCATGTTCACAGGCTGCTAGAGGAGGCTCAGAGGTCACACAGGTGCACAGCAATAGAAACAGGATTTGGACCTGGGACCTCATGTCCTGAGCGAGGCCTTTTCCCAGTAAGTCATTTAAGGCCTGGGCCCGGGCCACACAATGAGTCAGAACCAGCCCTTGAACCAGGGTCTTTCTGAACACTGGGGCAGGATCTCTATCTACAGCGACATGCTACCTCCAGCTTGGCACTCAGTAGGTGCTTAATCCAAGCCTGTTAACTGATTGGTTCCTGGGCTCAAAGACAATAAAAGATAGCTCCTGCCCTCTGAGGCATTATTACAGGACCATAGCTGAGCTCATTTTTAATGGCTGATCTCCTTTCTTTGCTGGTTCTTTACCATATCCCAGTCCAGCCTTCCATCGTTATATGTTTTCGTAAATTATATTTTTTGCATCTCTTGTTTTTACTATTTTTTCATCTTTTCTAGTCGCCCTCTGAGGAAGTGGTGGTAATAGTGGAAGATTAAATATGCAAACAATACTTTAGCATCACAGGCCTAAGGTTTCAAATTTAATCTGTGCCATAAACTCTCCAGGCCTGTGTTCCTTTGTCTGCCAAATGAGAGGGGGCTTGGAAGGCCTGTTGGATCTGGATTTAGAGGCCTTAGCTTCAAAGTTAGGCTTGCCACTTATTTCTTAGGTGACCTTAGATTCACCTCCCGGGCCTGTTTCCTCACCTGCCAGCATGGCGTAAGACCAGTTTGGCCTCCAAGGATGTGTTATCCTATGGCTCCAGGTCCAGCCGTCTGGCTGCTACCTTCAGAGAAGAGCAGAGGGCAGGGACCAAAGCCTTGGGAACATGATACCCACATTTCAAGGGGCAGATGGAGCTCTTGGAAGAGAAAGGAGATTTATCTTACTCTTAGACCAGAGGGAAAGATGCAAGGCCAGAGACACTATTTTGAGGTGGGGAGGAGGATAGATAAGGGAGATATCCCAGGATGGACTGGATCGTATCGTCGTGATATTTTCACTGTCAGGCTCTTAGCAGATGACTTCACCCCAACTTTGAGGCATACGGGCCCCAGGCCAAGAGAATAATAATGAGGATGCCTGGAATTTTTAACACCGCAGACAGAAGGCCCGATTTAGTTTCATAACATTCCTATGAAGTAAGAGACAAGGCAGGGGATCCTTCTCTCCATTTTTCATTTGGAGAAAGTGAGGCTCAAGACCAGGCATAGGGCATCTCTTTTTAGAAGGTGATATTTAGGCAATGCCAGGAGTAGATTTTTTTTATCTCCTTACCCCAGGTAACAGCCTGGTCCAGCTAAGTGCCTTTTGGCTGTGGTTTGCTTCAGTGATAGGAGTAATCTGTTAACTTCGTATTAGGGGAGATGAGCCATAACAAGGGTGGGGCACTGGGACTTTGTCCCAGGTTGCCAGCATCTAGGGGCGCACTTCTTCCTCAGAGGAAAAGCTTCCTCTGTAACATGATTCATAGCATGGTTCCTGCCCAGCCTCCCTCCTCCCTTTCCTAGCTTGACTTCCAGGGTCCCCTCACCATGGTACCTCTCCCTGTGGTCCCTACAAGGTCATGAACTCCAGGTCTCTCTGGGGAATGAGGTACCTCTGCCTCAACAACTGTTTTGCCCCATGGGAAAGAATTCCCAGTCTGGGCTCTGATGATAGGGCCAATCTCAGAACAGATGTCTTGGATGAGATGCTGGTCTCAAAAATGATGTCTTGACCTGCTCTTAGACTTCTCATGTGGCATAAAAATATGAGCTAATGTTTCTAGAGTGCATATATATATTATCTAATAAATACATATTATCTAATACATATATTATCTAATTTTGTCTATATTTGTTTGCACATTGTCTCCTCCATTAAATTATAAGCTCCTTGAAGGCAAGGACTGGCTTTCACTTATTTTTTTAACCCCCGCATTTAGCACAGTGCCTGGTAGTGGTACTAGCCAGGTGGCTCAGTGGATAGAGTCAGGAAGACTCATCTTTGGAAGTTCAAATCTGGCCTCACACTTCGTAGCTGTGTGACCCTGGGCAAGCCATTTCACCCTGTTTGCCTTAGTTTCCTCATCTGTACAATGAGCTGAAGAAGGAAATGGCAAACTGCTCCAGTATCTCTGCCAAGAAAATCCCATATGGAGTCACGAGGAGTCAGACGTGACTGAAAACAACCAAACAATTGGTATATAGTAGGTGCTTAATAAATGTTGATTGATTGATCCTCATAATAGCACTAGGAAGGAAGATGGTTGGTTTTTGGTTATTTTAGTTGTAACTGACTCTTTGTGGCCCCATTTGGGGTTTTCTTGGTAAAGGTACTGGAGCAGTTTACCGTTTCCTTTTCTAGCTTATTTTACAGATGAGGAAACTGAGGCAAAACATGCTTGAGTGACTTGCCCAGGGTCACTCAGCTAGTATGAGTCTGAGGCTGGATTTGAATTCTCTGTCTCTCTCTTTCTTAGGCAGAAAAGTCCAGTGGTGAGACAAAAGTCAGTATGATTGAGGATGGCCCAGGATGCAGCGAGTGACTTGGCCGTTTTAAATTAAAGTCTATCCCAGGTCTCAGTTTATCTTTGCCTGTTCAATGACCAAGGGCTAGATAAGCATGGAGACAAAAGATGGCCTAAGCCATCCTGACTCCAGGCCCCAGGCTCTGTGGTACTAGTGGGCAAAGTCCAGGATTTCAGGTCCTTGTTCTAATCCTGCCTCTGGCAGCGCTGTGGGTCCAGGAAAAATTACTTAACACCTCTTAATTCCAGTGCCTTCCCTGGGTTAATTTTCTCCTATTTATTCTGGAGTTTGTTTTGTATAGAGTTCTTTGCATTAGATTGTAAACTCCTGGAGGGCAGTATCCCTCAGCACACTGCCTGGCATAGTAGGTGCTTAATAATTGTTCATTGAATAAACCTCTTTGTTTCCTCATCTGGAAATGCAAATAATGACACCTACCTCCCAGGATTGTCTGAGGCCTAAACGAACACTGTAAATCTTGCATCCTATGTTTATTGTGATTTCAATCTCGTCAAACCTAATAAACACCTACGAAGCTCCCACTGTGTGCTGGGTGTCATGCCAAGGATAGAGAGGCACACTGAAAAACAGCCCCCGTCCTGAAGGGGGTTTCCATTCGGCTGGATCAGGGATGCTTTAAAGATGAGGAGGGGAAGGTATCTGGAGAAACATCTCCAGGCTTAATGAAATCTTAGCACAGGCCTGCTAAAGAGGCCTCAGAGTAGGAAAGTTTGGGATCTGGATTTTCACAGTATCTTCCACCTCTGCCCCACACCCCTCACCTCTTCCTGGCACAGTGAACTTTCAGAATTGGGGAAGGGAATAGCATTTGGTAAGGGCCTCTTACAGTAGATCACAGTCATATCTGCAAATATGGGGCAATTGGACCCATAACTTATAACAAAGAGAAACTATTAAAATCCTTAACGCCTGGTAAGTGACAATATCAGACAATTCAGCCTCCTTCCTCAGTAATCACTGCCCCCTATCTCTGCCAGGAGGACGGTAGTGGGTTCCTAGATCTATTCTCTGGGACCATTGTGTTTTCATTTACTCTGAGGAACTTTCTTTTCATGATCTTTTCACTTACCTTGTTGGAGTCCTCTTGCCTATTGTTTTGGGGCTGCTGTTTTTTTCACTCTGCATCAAATTCAAGTCTCGGGAAGGGGGTTATAGACAGCTGTGGCATCGGGCACTTCCTACATTGGTTCTCGGCCTCACTGTAGGGTTGGGGATAAGGGAGGCCAGACAAAGGGTAGGGGGCTGAAGCCAAGGAAATCCGCCAACTCTTTGAGTTTCCAGATATTTCATTTGACATATAATTTCTTCAAGATTGTGGGGCTAGAGGGTGCCCTGGTTCTCTTCTCCCCATTTCTGCTACAAGGATCTCCTCCCCATCTTTTCTCCCCCTCCTTTCCCATCTTCTGGGTTTTTAACCATTTATTTTCCCTGTTAGGTCTCCAGAGAGAACATTGCCTTCCAGCCCCTGGCAAAGGAAAGGACAATGCCTTCCAGTTAGAGAAGAGAGATGGGAACAAGCCCAAATCTAGCGGGCACCAGAGAGAAGAGGCCAGCTGCTGACCTTGTGTGGGCATCCGGAGGAGAAACGATGACTCAGCCTGACCAGCCATCCTGTGTGGACTCGGTTTCCCCTTCTGCTAATCACCATCTCTTGCCGAAGGTGAGTATAAATGCCTCAGCCGGGAGGGTAGAAAGTTGGCTGTCTGAGTTCCCTTGTTAACTAAGCCCATCTCATCTAGCTGGAAGATGAAAATTTTAGGTCCGGTTTTCAGAAGTACTTAAAGGACCCAACCCTTGGGCCCTTGGACTTTGAATTCCTTTGGAGACAAGAGCTGTAAGCTTTACACAAGAGGTGTAAAAGGGTAAGGAATCCTTTTTTTTTTTATAGAGCCAGAAACAGATGATTCAAGTAATATTGCTTGAATGTTTTAAATCTGTCATTCATTCAATTAACATTTTTAGTCATGAAGTCATAGATGTGGAAGGGAATTTTCCGCCACCTAGTTGAACCTTCTTGTTTCACATATCAGGAAACAGAGTCCCAGAGAGGTCATGGGATTATGGATCAGAACCTCAGAGGGATGTTTGAGGCCATCCAGGCCAATATCTTTATTTTATGGATAAGGAAACTGAGTCCCAGGGAGGTCATGGAATTATGGATCAGAACCTCAGAGGGATGTATGAGGCTGTCCAGGCCAATATATTTTATGGATAAGGAAACTGAGGCCCAGGGAGGTCATAAATCATTGTTTTAGAGCTGGTACAGAGGGGACTTGCCCAAAGGAGCTTGGACCCTCTGACTTCTGCTCTATCATTGCGCTTTCCGCTGAAGTACAGTAAAGGAGACTGCTATAAAAGATAACAATAGCCAGCATTTATGGAGTGCTTTCAGCTTTATAGAATGTTTTCCAAGTATTACCTCATTTGATCCTTACAATGACCCTGTGAAGTGGAAGGTGGCTGTTATTAATTCCTGTTTTACAGATGAGGCAGAGAGAGGTTAAGTGACTTGTCCAGGGTCACACAGCTAGTGTCTGAGGGAGGATCTGAATGCAGGTCTTCCTGACTTCAGGCACAGAGCTCCATCTACTTCACCACCCTAGCTGCTTCTAATAGTAGTAAGAGATGAACACATGAGAGCGTCACGATAACAGCTGGCATTTCCATAGCATGTTGAGTTTACTAAGTGCTTAACACAGGCTTCTTTTGAGCCTGTGAGGGGGAAGGTGCTGTTGCTCCTGGTATCCCATTTTAGAGATGGGAAAGCTGAGGCTTGCTGAGGTACGTGTCTTTCCCAGGTCACCCACAACCTGTGTTTTAGATAACTTATTGTTTTGTAGGGTCATAGTTTTAGACTTGGAAGAACCTCAGAGGCCATCTAGGTCATCCCCCTCATTTTGCAGGAAACTAAGGCCTGGCTAGGGGAAGGGTCTTGCCCTAGGTCATAATAGTAGCAGGTGGCAGAGACTTGAACTCAGGTCCTCTGAGTTCTTTCCTCTAAACCAGGGTTGGGGAACCTGCAGCCTCAAGGCCACACATGGCCCTCTAGATCCTCAAGTCCTCAATCCAAACAGATTCAGCGAAAGGGCCTACCCTCACCTAAACCATACTGCCTCCTTTAAAATCTCATATAACATTCTTGTTAGAATTAATTTTTAACTGCTCAACCCTACGGGCTTCTCCTGGGCAATGGTTTGTTAGGCTGTGTGCAGTTTGTCCTTCGTTCTCAAAGAGGACCATGACATCAGGGGGATGATGCCGTGACTTGCAGTTGAATTGGATTAAAGTGAGGCAAGACTGTGCGAAGTCACTGGCCTCACTTTCTCCTCCAGAGCCATCTGGGTCCAGTGGCCAGATAACAATCAGGATGACTAGAGATGGCCTGAGATGTGTTGGGGAACCTTGGCTCTTTTAAGCTAAGGTCTTTGTAAGTTCTCCCTTTGAGTGAGGCAACACCCATTCAGTGACTAAGCCTCTTTAAGAAATGAGTCAAGGGAACTAGGTGGCAGGTTGTATAGATCTCTGGCTCTAGAATCAGGAAGTCCTGAGTTCAAATCCAGCCCCAGACACTTAGTAGCTGCGTGACTCTGGACAAGTCTCTTTTCTGCCTCAATTTTTGGCCAGTACAGGCCCAGGCTCCTTCCTCCTGCATTGGGAATAAACTAGTGTGGCTTCAGCCAGTTCTGGGTCTTTGCTCTGGAAAGCTTGGCTTCGGGTTTAATTGATAACTCAGGGGAGAGCTTAATGACTGACTTGGAAAGGCTTTGATGTGGGTCTGGCCATGCCCTTACCCAACTTTCCTGGGATTATGATGACCATCTCTGGCAGGATTAATAGGAGAAGGAGCATTGATCTTGTTACCGCTTACCTGAATGGCAGCACTAGCCTCCTGAGGGGTGCCTCGCTTCCGGCCTCTCCTTTTCTCCAGTCCACCCCCTCTCCCTAAACTGCCAAAGTGATCTTATCGACACTTAGCTCAGACCATGCTGCCTACCTTGTAACAAATATGTATGATCTTGCAAAACACAACCCAGATGCTGGCATCCTCCCAGCAATCCTGAGAGGTGGGTGCTGGCATTGTCCCTGTTTTACAGTTAAGGAAACTGAGGCAGACAGCGTCACCCAGGTAGTGTCTGAGGTGGGGTTACACTCTTATCCACCGGCTGACCTAGGTGCCTCTGAGAATCGTGAGACCAATTGGTAAAGCCACAGAGGAGATCTTTGATGAAGGAGAATGGAGAACAGGGAAAGGCCCAAGAGGAGGGTCTTGGAGTTGCCCCTGCCCCCCTCCCCACCAGTGAGGAGGAAGAGGAGCCACAAAGACAACAGAGGAGGAACGGTTGGAGAAGTGAGCCAGTATCCAGAAAAAAAACATTGTCAAGGAAGCCAAGGAAGGAGAGTTTAGGTAGCTGAGAAAAGGGACCTAGAGGAGATGTTGGGGTGTGGAGGATCCTAGCAACCAGGTCACCGAGAACATTAGAGGATGTGATTTCAACAGAGTGGTGAGGGTTGAGACTAGATTGCGTGGGGCTGAGAAAGGTGTGGGTGGCTGGGAAGGGACAGTAGCAGGTGTAGACTTCATGGCCAAGGAGTTTGGTCATGTAAGAAGAGAGTTTGAGGACAACCAAAAGGAGTTGGTGAGAGCAGTGTGGGAGACTAGACAGAGCGGGAAGCCCTGAGTCCAAATCTCAATTCTGACACTTAGAAATTGTCGATAGCCACAGACAAGTGACCGAACCTTTCTCAGCTTCAGCTTCCCCATCTGTAGAATGGGAATCATATTCACTATCATGCCTACCTCTGGAGCTAGTGTGAGGCTCAGAGGAGAGAGTTGTATGGAAAGTGACATAAAATCTGTAAAGTATGATACTGGTCACTTAATAAGCATATATTAAATGACTGTTATGTGCCGGGCATGGTGCTGAGAATACTGGTCCCTGCCCTCCCAGGAGTTTGTATTCTGGTATGTGTGTGTGTGTGTGTGTGTGTGTGTGTGTGTGTGTGTGTGTGTGTGTGTGTGTGTGCGCGCGCGCGTGTGGTGTTGTAGGCATATACATCCACATCCACATGTGTGCACGCATACACACATGCAAGGTGACTTGGGAGGGAGTAACAGCTGGGGGTTCTGGAAAGGCCCATGAAGATGTGAGCTTTGCTGGGAACGGGGGATTTCAAAGACAATGAGAATGAAAGATGGAATGGCCTGTGTGAAGAACAGAAGGAAGCCCTGTTTGGCAGAATGAGGCTGGAGAGGAAGCTGGGAAGGCTTGGAAGAGTTTTAAATGCCAAGCAGGGACATTCGTCTGGATCCCAGCGGTGATAGGGAGCCACAGAGTTTACTGAGCAGGGGATGACATGCCATAGGAATGTCACCTTGGCCACGGTGAGGAGGGTGGGTTGGAGTGTGCGATGCACTCTGGACGTTAATAGAGAATTTAGGGAGGTCATTTCAGTTGTGTCCAACTCTCTGTGACCCTGCTTGGGGTTTTCTTGGCAAAGACACTGGAGTGGTTTGCGTTTTCCTTCTCCAGCTCACTTTTCAGATGAGGAAACTGAGGCAAGTAGAGGCTAAGTGACTTGCCCAGGGTCACACAGCTAGTCAGTGCCTGAGGCCAGATTTGAACTCAGGAGGATGAGTTGCCCTGCCAGGCCCAGTGCTCTGTGCACTGTGGCGCCCCCTGCTGTCCTGTATCATGCCTACAGTATACCAAGTGCTTTACAAATATTATCCCTTTTAATCTTCACAACCTTAGGGGAAGGTACTGTTATTACCCCCATTTCATAGTTGAGGAAGCTGAGACAAACAGAGGACTAAGTGACTTGCCCAGGGTCATATATACACCCCGTAAGTATCCAAAGCCAGATTTTTTTTTAACATTTACGTATGTGCCAGGCACTTCACAATTATTTTCTCATTTGAACCTCACAATGACCCTGCCAGGTACGCACTATACTTACCACATTATCCTCATTTTAGAGTTGAGGACACTGAGGCAAGCAGAGGGGTGTGTGTGTGTATGTGTGTGTGTGTGTGTGTGTGTGCGCGCGCGCGCGTGTTTTAAAGTGGCTTGCTGCCCAGGTCACTCAGCTAATAAGTGTCTGAGACCGGATTTGAACTCAGGTCTTCCAGACTCCAGGCCCAGTTCTCTATCCAGTGAGCCTCCTAGCTGGCCTTGGAAGTGGGGTAGGTTGGGGAGGAAAGATAAGCCCTACTTCAGGAGTGCAGAGGTTGAGATGCCTCCAGGACATCTAGTTAATTTACATCCCATAAGGACACATATGTCTTATTATTGGGTCACCATTTTCAGAGATTAGTCATACCTTAGTGACTCTCAAATCCCTTTCTTGGATCCTTTTGGGTTTGTTTACCCCTAAATATGTTAGCTCAGAGTTTCATTAAGGTCCTTTGGCTCCTTCTCTGCTCAATCTCCGAGCCTCTTGCAGGGGGGTCTGATGGTCGGAGGGTGAGACTTGGAGGCCTCTGGGATGTGGGTTCAAACCCTGGGTCTGCTACTTCTTCTCCCTGAGTTGGGTCCCATCACTTCATCGCTGTAGGCCCTTGTCCCCAAAAGAAGCCAGCTGGCCTGGGTGGGCTCCCACTCTGAGTCGATGATCCTATGGACTGTGGGATTTATCCCGGTCCCCTGAGCTGTCGTGCTGGGCTGCCTCTGTTTCCTAAAGCAGGGATGACCTGGATTGGCATGTTAGGTGAGAATAACAGTGTAGTCATGTCCAGCTGCTTCTACCTTCCAGCTCCCTGGGGCCTATTTTAGTCTTCATGTGGGTTCTGTTGGGATCCATTGGGGGAGGCTCCAAGGCCTGGAGGCAGTCTGCAATCCTGAAGACATCTGGGCTTCTCCATCCTCGTCCTTTCCGCCTCTGGATTGGGATGTTAGCATCAGCATCGGCCTGATAGACACATCATCCTTTGGGATGCTGTACCTGTCCTGGCTAGTCCAGTTTGGGTGCTTTCAGGGCTGGGCCTCCAGGCTGATATTGATGAGTGCTGTCATCTGCTAAGGGACATCAGCTGCAAAGCCTGGGAGACTCAGCCTACGCAATGGGTGGGAGCCATGCAGGGCTGTATGGAGATGCTCTGCTTCCTTGCCAGCGCAGTCTCTGTCTCCCTCTCTCTCTGTGTCTGTGTCCCTCTCTCTATCTCTGTCTCTCTGTTTGTCTGTGTCTGTCTCTGTCTCTCTCTCTCTCTGTCTCTCTCTTCTCTCTCTGCCTCTCTGTGTTTTTCTATATCTTTCTCTGTCTCTCTCTTCCTCTTTTCTTCTCTCCCTCTCCCTCCTTCCTCTCCCTCTCTCTTCCCCCTCTCTCTTTCCTTCCTTTCCCTTTTCCCTCCTTCTTTCCTTCTCTCCCTTCTTCCCTCCTCCCTCCCTCTTTCCCTCCCTCCTGCTTTCCCTTTCTCCCTCCCCCCTCCCCTTCCCTACCCTCTCTCCCCTTTCCTACCCTCTCTCTCTCCCTCTTTCTCTCCATCTCTCTCCTTCTTTCCCTCCCTCCCACTTCCCTTCTCTCCCTCCTTTCTTTCCCTCCCTCTCTCCTCCTTCTCCTTGTTAGGGCCTTGTAGACAGTGCAGGGAGGGAACGCAGCCCCTGAGCCTGGCCCCGACCTCAGATTTGGCCTGCAGCTCGGGGACCAAGAATCTTCTTTAAACCTCCCCAGTGGGATCCAGCCACTGCTTGAATAGTGAAAGCATGGGGATGCTGTTACCCCCAGGAGCCCCGCTCCATCATTGGGCAGCGCTGATTGTCAAACCAAAATCGTGCCTCTTTGCAATTTCTCCCCATTGCTTCTGATTCTGTGCTATGGGGCCAAGCAGAACAAAGCTAATCCCTCTTTTGGGTGAACACAGACAAGCGTTCCCATGTATAGATCACTTGGAGGTTTGTGAAGCATTTTACACATATCCTATTTCATCTTCCCAACAACTCGGGGGGGGGGTAGATGTGTTGTTATTCCTATTTACATTTGAGGAAACTGAGTCAGATAGCAGTTAAGTGACTTGTCCCGGGTGACACTGTCCCCACTGCGTCATGTCCTCCCTTGAAGGCCAAACCTCTCCATCGCCTTTTTCGGGTTTTCAGTCCAGCTTTCCTCACTGTTCTGGGTACCTGGTCTTTCAGAAGAATTTTGAGGATTTAAGGAGAGAGGCCCGTGGCACGTCCATTGTTTGTGTTCACATGCAAATCATTAACCAACAAGTGTTTAACTAAATGCCTACTGTGTGCCAGGCACTGTGCTAAGTGCTATTTGTACAAAGAAAGGCAAAAGCCAGTCCCTGCCCTCAAGGAGATTACAGTCTAACGTGCAAAGGACTTGTCTTCAAATGAGACACAGACAGGAGAGATGGGAGATAATTAACAGGGGGAAGGCACTGATATCACGGGAGGTTGGGAAAGGCTTCTTATGGACTGTGGGGTTTCAGTTGGGGCTTGACAGGAGCTAAACGAGCAAGATGAGGAGGGGGCGCATTCCAGGCAATGGGGACAGCCAGGGGAAAGATCTGGTGTAGGGAAACAGAGTGTTTTGTGCAAGGATCTCAAGAGAGGGCAGGCAGACCCTGATGATCATTTTTGCTGATTGAGTTCTTGGCCGTGCGCCCACTCAAAGTGATTGCACATCTGTACAGGTCGATGGGCCCTGGGCTCAATCCTGATTGTCCCGTTCCCTTCCCCTTCCCTAACCTCACTGCCCTTCTCTAGGCCTTGGTTTTTCTCTATGTATGGTCCCTCCCAGCTCTAAGTCTGTGGTGCTTTTCCCTCTTCCTTTTCCCACTTTGGTTCCGAAATAGTCAACCTCACTCATCCACTTGTCCCACATGTTAAGAGTGAGGTTTCGTGCGTAGCTTGGACTCCGTGGCTGCTGATGCCTTTCCAACTCTCACATTCTGGGCTTTTCATGGGATTCAGGCAGCTGTTCATGCCTTACCTCTGGCTATTTCCAATGGTTCATCAGATGACCATGTATATATTAACTAAGGATATTTTTTCCCTTCTAAATTTAAAATATTTATTCCAATCTTTTGTTTTTCTATCACCTTTATTCCTGAATATCTTCCTCCTCTCATGCCCTGCCCAATGAGCAGAGGCAAGGGAAAAAAAGGCAGTTCAGCCAGACTAACCAATACCTTAACTGAGTCAGACGGCACATTCAGTGTTCCACACCCATGGTCCCCCGCCTCTCCAGTATTAGGTTTGGGGATATATGTATGTGGGGTTTTTTTGTTGTTGTTATTGTTTATGAAGAGAACTTTTTAAAAGAGAAACTGGAGAAAAATAATTAGACTCATTTTAGCCTATTTTGGAACTGCTTAAAAGTAAAAAACATTTTTGATTTTTAAAAATTGAATGCTTTTGTTACATCTATGGGTGTACCAGTTGGCAGCCCTTTAGTAACTGAGTTAAAAAGTCTCATAGCTGCCCAGGGCTCCAAGAGGCCACCCATCTGCTGTGCCAGGGGCAGGATTTCAAGTCAGGTTTGTGACCCTAGCCCCCGTCCATTCATCATGCCGTGCCGGCTTTCTGAAAGTGGCCCGTTCCCCACCAAACGTTAAGTAGTCTGTGTCTCTGTGAATAGAAGAAACATTTGGGTCAAGGTAACGCTTGGGAAGTTTCCTCTGCCGATTCATGGGGAGGAGAGCACTGGACGGTTTTCTAATTAAGGGCAGTGACCGAAAGAACTCGTCTCCCAACTGGAATGCTGGGCACGCTCAGATCACAGTCATATCCCACCCTGGTACCTTAGGGACCTCCAGGCTGGGGCTCCTCTCCTGGGAGCTGGAGCTGAGCTCCTCGGGAGCTTCCAAGGGCGATCGAGCATTCTGAGTGGGCTGGGAGAGGGCTTTGAGATCTCTGGAAGAAGGGCAGGCTATTGGGCTAACAGCAGAGATAAGAACCTGAGTCATGTTGTTTGAGACGTGCCAGGCAACGCCCAGCAACTAAAAGCAGACCTGCCCACCTCTGCCTGGTCCTTTTTCTGACTGGGGAGAACCCTGAGGTTGGATTCTTCCAAGTTGGCTTCCATTCTGAGCTCTGAGCCTGGCACACTGTGCCTTTCCTGCCCCTTCCCCAGCCCGTGGGCACAGTGGATTCTGATCTTGGAGGAGGAGGAGATGCTTTGCTGACTGTGTAAAACCTCATAGCCATTTACCCTTCTCTTGTGACTTTGGTAGGGGCCTCCAGGAAATTCGTTTTTATAAATTTTTAATTAATAAGTTTTATCGATGCTCTTTTAACATCTCCATACCCTCCATGAGCCCTCCCCTTCAAAAAAACCAGTTCAGCAGTACCATTCAACACAGTGAATACATCTAACAGTGTATGCAGCATTCCATACCTGCAGTCCCCCACCTCTATATAAAGAAGGGAGGTATTTTTCCTTCTCTGTTTTATGGGTCTCTCCCATGAAATTTAGTGCATTATCTCGTGCATAATGAGAATGTGTTTAATGCATTCTCAGGTCCTGTTCTTATTGACTGGGTTGAATCTAAGGCATTAAGAGTAATCCCCCCATGTGCTAACACACACAACCAGAAGGTCCATATCCCCTGTCCCAGCCAACTTGGGGACAGGAGCTTTGGAGTTGCAGTGTCTAGTTTGGTGTTCTTTCTGGCTGATCCATAATATTTGTAGCAGATGCTAACACACCCCAGAGACTGCCAGGTCTCCTGGGAATCTGAGGCTGGAGAATGAATAAGAAAAGGAGAAAAATCAAATGGCTGTGACTTCTCAGCCCTGGGATGGCAGGGAAGCAGCTGGGTAATGCTGTAAGATTCAGCACCAGCCACCCCATCAGCTGTGCCAGTCAGCGCCCAGGGCCATAATTCAGGCTGAGAACAAACAGTGCCCTGCTTAGTCAGTGATCCTTGATGATGGGAGATAGAGGGGGTGGGGATGTGCCTGAGGAAGGGCATAGGCCTGCCTGGCGACCCTTTGGCCATCCAAAGGTAGATGGGGCTGTGTGGGTGCCAGGAGCATGATCCCGGGGAAGCTGGCAGCAGCCCTGGCTGGCCTTTCGCTCCCAGTGGGCCGCTTCTCTGGCCTGTCTACCTGTGCCGGCTTTGGCCTTGATCTGCCTCATTCCTGGGTTCCTCCGCCAGTGACAGCCGGTCTGTCTGCTTCGGGAATGAAGCTACCTTCCCTAAATAACCACCCACAGGGAGACACCAGCTGACAGCTCTGGAATTTGACCCTGTGAGCTCGAGAGCTCACTGGTGCCGTGGCCTCGTCTGTCTTTAGCCGGGGTTCTTAGACTCCTAGGAGCAGATCTGGAAGGACCCTGCAGATAGGAGCCTGTCGACCAACCAGATACAATCAAAACTTATTTTTTTATTCCTGCCCCTGAACACGGCTAGGTGCTAGAGGTACAAAGACAAAAATGGCCGCGGCCTGGCCTTCTAGGGGCTTATTCCTCTGGGGAGAGACAACATCTGCCCAAGATGAGTAAATACAAAATGTAGCCCAAGTCAATACCGGGTAGTTTTGGGGGAGGGGAGGCACTGGTAGCTGGGGGAAGGGAAAGGGGCTTGAAGGGCCTCCTGGGAGGGAGTTTGTGATCTGAGCTTCAAAGAGAGTGGGAATTTCAAGAGACAGGTGAGAAAGGAGGGTGTTCAAGGCATCAGGGACAACCTAAGCAGATTCCCTGATGAGGATCATAGATTGAGAGTGGGGAGGGACCTCTAAGGCCATGTAGTCCAACCTCTCCATTTTATACTGAGGCCGGGAGATGTGAAATGCCTTTGAACATCAGAGAGCTAAAGCTAGAAGGGAGCTCCAAGGTCACCTAGTCCAACCCCTTTATTTTACATACAAACTTCGGCAATTACAAATATATACAATGGTATATATATATGTATATATATATATATATACACACCATTCTGTGAATGTAGCCCCTTGCTTCTCTACAAAAGGAGGGTATGTGTTTTCTTATCTGGTTCATGGATTCCAATGAAATTTAATTTAATTTAAACACCCAAAGAGACCGCAGAATTCTGGATTTAAATCTGGAAAGGGCCTCAGATCACCAATGCTCTCAGGAGAACTGAGGCCCAGAGAGAGGGATCTGAGGCAGGATTCAGAGCCAGGGTGTTCTGGCTTCCAAGTCCATCTTCATTCGATTAAGGCCTAAGGGTCCCATGGCCTTGTCTGATCTCCCCAAACTCTTGGTTCCCTGGTGGTGGAGTACGGGGAAAGGTTGCCAGAAAGAGGACCTGTGTCCAAGTGCAACTTTGTTGCTTACTGGCCGTGTGACTTTGGCCAAGTCACTTCTATTTTCTAGTCCTCAGTTTCCTCCTCTGTAAAATTAAGGTGTTGGACTAGTTGATCTCCCCAGTCATTCACCGCTCTTAATCTGATATCTCCCCCCCCCCTCCACCCCACTCCTGGTTTTTCCTCTTTCCTCCTTTGTCTTCATCAGCTTTCGGTTTTTGAAACCAAGTGACTCATAGGAAAGATGTCTCTGCCTCATTGGTCAGGGCCGGCAGGTGTGGGGGCTGCCTGGAGGGTGAGTCCACCTGAACACTGAGCAGGCAGGTGCCTTTTGTTGTCTGGCCCTGTGTAGCAGCACCTCCCGGCAGGGAGGCGGGCAGGCGGGCTGATGCTGGCGCTCAGCTTGGTGCTTGGCAGCTCTGCCAGTCCCAGAGGCTGGTGAATGAGTCCAACAGGTCAGACGGGTGGGAGCCGACTGCGTCTCTGCTTCTGGCTGCCAGCTGAGGACCTCAGCTAAAGCGCAGGTGAAAATCTCTCGTTTTCTCTCTCTCTCTGTCTCTGTCTCTCTCTCTGTCTCTGTCTCTCTCTCTCTCTCTGTCTCTGCCTCTCTCTCTGTCTCTGTCTCTGTCTCTCTCTCTTTCTCTCTCCCTCTCTCTCCCCTTCTCTCTCTTTGTCTCTCTCTGTCTCTCTCTCTCTGTGTGTCTCTCTGTCTCCCCCCCCCCTTGAGAGAGGCTTCCTTCAGGATTGAGGGAGGAGGGGAGAATAAGTTTCTAGGAAGGAAGGGGGGAAGAAGGAAGGAAAGAAGGAGAGGGAAGGAAAAAAGAAGGGTCAAATTCTTCAAGGAATTTGACTACTGGGGAGTGGCGGGGGGGAAGTGAGATGAGAGAGGCATTTCTGTCCTTTCAAGGCCTTAGGAAAAGCGAGGGTTTATTCCTGGACCTGTTTGCTTAGTGGTGGCCAGTTGGTGAGGCCAAATCTTGTCACCAGGAGATCTTTTTTTTTAACCCCCTGAAAATAAAAACCCTCAGGAAAGTAATTCAAGGGCTGTCTGGCTGTGTTCTGTTCCCTTTGAAAGAAGAGGCTGTGGGGGTGGAGGAGGAGACAAGGGAGTTAGGGGGAGAGAAGGGAGCATTGTTTAGCATCTGGGCAGTGGGGGATCTTAAGAGCTTGAGAGGATGGTGGCTCTTCTCCCAAGGGGAAGGGGGGCTTCTGGGAAGACAGGGCAGCTCTGGGTTTCTCTCTATGGCCTGTCCCTGGGGAAGGGCATCCCTTGTGGAGTGGGAGAGATTTGGGGGAAACCTGTTCTTCTGCCTTCTTTACCGCCCTCACACAGAGTTTCCATCTCTCTGTTACTCTGTTTCTGCCTCTATCAGTTTCTGTCTCTGTGTCTGTGTCTTTGTGCATCTGTCTCATTTTCTCTGCCCATGTCTCTCTATCTCTGTGTGTGTCTGTCTCTGTGTGTCTGTCTGTCTCAGTCTTGCTCTCTCTCTCTTTTCTCTCACTCTCACATGAGGTAAGGAAAGTCCCATAGATTTCAATAGGATAAGAAGTAATAGTCTACCCTACATTTGGAATAAACATTGGGTCTTTGATATAGAAAAAAATGTGAACATTAATTTACCTTCTTCACTGTCTTACCCCTAATATTATATGTTCTTGTATATCTGTCTGTCTTCATAGAATTTTCACCGTGACTCAGCAAATTTGAAAACACCATCTTTGGGGTGTTTGGGCTAGCGTATTGTAATTCCTTGATTTTGCAAGGCTTCCCCAGGCGCTATCCCAAGGGTACTTTAGTTTCTAAATAGCCTAGATTGGGAGGGCACAGGTATACGTGGCTTACCCAGGATGACATAGCTAGTGGTGTCAAAAAGTGGGATTTGAACCCTGGGCCTCCTCTCTCTGAGGCCTGTTCTCTCTCCACTATGTTGGCTTGCCTCTCCACTCAGGAGAATGGAGCACTTAGGGATTCTAGCGTCTCTGCCTTGGAGGAGCCCTTAGAGACTATCTAGCACCACCGCTACCTAAGCGGAAAGCCGCCCGCTGCATCCTGACCAGCTGCCGTCCAGACTTCCAGTGATGGGGAGCCCACGGCCCCCCAAAGCTGCCCTGTTCACTTTGGGACATCTGTAACTGTTGGGAAGTTTTCTCTTGCATCGAGTCAGCATTTTTCTCTCTACATCTTGGACCCTCTGCTTCTGCTTCTGCCCTCTGGGGCTAGGCAGAATAAACTGCTCTCAGGCAGCAGGGTGTCTAAGATCCCAGATCTGGAGCCAGAAGGGACCTTAGATCTAGAGGTTCTTGGTTGGGTGGCCACGGACCATGAACTTGGGTGGGAAAAGCATTACCCCTTTGATGTAACTAATCTCCAACTCAAATTTGCATCTCTTTCAATTAAGAATTAAAAAGCCACACACACATACACACACACGTTATCATGAGAAGGAGTGTGTAGCTTCTCCAGGCTGCCAAAGGGGTCTCTGCAAAGGTTAAGAAGCCCTGGTCCGATGGCAGTAATAATTATCATTTACATCGAAAGCTTTAAGATCTGCAAGCCGCTTTACAAATATAAACTCATTTGATCGCGCAACAACCCTGAGGGTCGTCTCCAGTCATCCTGGGGAATATCGGGCCATTGAACCCAGCTGGCTTGGGAGGAGAAAGTGAGGCTGGTGACCTTGCACGGCCCTGCCTCACTTAAATCCAGTTCACTCCCATTGGTATTGCCTTCCTGGTGTCCTCTTTGAGAATGAAGGGCAAACAACAACACAACAACAACCTTATAAGGAAGGTGCTATTATGATCCCCATTTTATAGATAAGGAAACCAAGGCAGACACAGGTTAAGTGGCTTGTCCTGAAGATGAGATTTGAACTCGGGTCTCCCTGACTTCAGGTCCAGCCCCCTCTATCTAGTTGCCTCTTAGCTAACCACCTCATTTTATTAGATGAAGAAGCTTGAGTCTCAAGGCAGGCAGGGACTAGCCAAGTGGGCAGCAAAGCCAGGCTCTGGCTGCAGGAGCTCTTGACTCCTGGGCTGCTTCTTGGCACCCACTAAGATGGCGCCCATCAGACTTCCACTGTCCATTTCACAGGCTTATTGTAAACTTTCAAGTGCTGGGTCACTTACTACCATATTGACTTGTTCGCCTGGCTTGTGATTTTACTGACGTTGGAGGAAGCTGCCTCTACCAAGGCAGGTCAACATCTGCTTTGCCACTTATGAGACACCTGGGGCCCCAAGTTAAATGACTTGTCCAGGGTCACACAGTCAGCATGTGTCACAGGCAGGACTCAAACACAGGGTCTTCCTCTCTCAGAGGCCGTCTGTCTCCCTCCTCCACCGTGGATAGCCGTCATCATTCTTTATGATCAGCATAATTACCTGAAAGTTATCTTACTTCACGGTGAGCTCCCATCTCTAGTGCACAGATGACTTAGATAATTGGATTTTTTTAAGCTCCTTGAAACTTGATTACCTGGCTGCATCAGGGAGTTGGTTAAGCTAGGTTCCTCTGAGAACCTGAACAGGAAGAGCTTCAGAATAAACACTCATTCACTGCCTTTTGGTTCACTTGTCCCAAAACCCCTATGAATAGTGAAAGGCAGGGAGTTGTTCAGTCACTTTCAGTCGTGCCCAACTCTCTGTGACCCCACTTGGGGTTTTCTTGGCAAAGATACTGGAGTGGTTTGCCTTTTCCTTCTTCAGTTCATTTGACAGTTGAGGAAACTGAGGCAAACAGGGTGAAGTGACTTGCCCAGGGTCACACAGGCCCGGTTTGAACTTAGAAAGTTGAGTCTTCCTGATTCCAGGCTTAGCACTCTATCCAGCTGCCCCTAGGGAGAGGTATTCAGGCCAGAATGAGCCCCTTGCCAGGGACCCCAGGTCAGTGGGTCATCTACACTCATCCTGCAAGGAAGAATGTAAGCGCTTGGAGGTGAAAGTACTGACTTTAGTTTTTGTCTTGCATCTCCAGCACCTGGCACATTATTTTGGAGTAGACCTATGATTTTTTTCCCTTTCTACCTTTCATTTTTTTAAATTTTTGATAATGTATATTGATATATTTCATTTTTATATCAACTGTATTTCCATTTCCTTTCCCCTTCCCCTCCCAAGGAACCATCCCTTATAACAAATAATTTAAAAGAAAAAAAACCAGTTCCACAAAACTAACCACCATATGACACAAGTTTGACATGGAGAGCTTCCCACTCAGAGCGCCTCCCACCTCTGCAAAGAATCAGGGCTAGGCACTTCTCCTGTCTCCCTTTTGAGGCCAAGCCTTTCAATCTGTGCGCTTTCGCCAATATAGAGAAAATGTCTTGTACCATGTGCTAGTGGGTTCCTGCTTTATAATTGTCTCAAGGCAGGCAAGTCTTGGAGTCCACGAGAGTTGCCTACAGTGGATTGCCTGCGATGCTAAAGGTTTAACTGACTTGCCCAGGGTCACACATCCAGTGCCAGAGGTGACGATTGAACCCAGATTTTCCTGACTCGAAGGACAACTCTCCACTCACTCTGGCATGCTGCTTCATGCCATGGGCATGATGGGTGCTTAATAAATGTTTTCAGATTGATAGACACTGAAGACTAATTAGTGGCAGCCTCAACTTTTACCCAGGACTGTGTTCCTTCTGTACTAGTAGAATAGAATCTTCTTGTGGACAGGGCCTTGGAGCTTATAGCCTCTGTTGTAGTCAGCAGGGCAGTTTAGCTGAGAGCAGGAAAGCAGGTGGAACAGATTCTCCCTGGCCATCTCTGTCTCCTCCCACTTGGGCTGGCTCTCCTTGAGGACTCTGCCCCTGTCCTCCCTCTGTGCTCGCATCTGAGGGTGGGAAAAATCCAAAGGATCCTTCTTCGGAAAAATCTATCTGCTGGAGATGGAGATAAGCTATGAGAGGGAGTACACAGCACATTTTGGTTCACCTGCTTCTATACCCCTGGGAGTATTGAAAGGGTAGGGGAAGTACAGAGGTCAGTGGGGTCCCCCTGCCAGGGACCCCAGGCCTTCCATCCTTTCTCTGTTAGGGAAGCTGGAGATCAAGATTAGCTGCTGAAGTGTTTTAGCCTAGAGCAGGGGTCTTGAGTCAACGTGGCTTTGCAACAGACATATTATTAGTAGCTTTCATAAAAGCTCCAAGCCCCCAGATATGCAGAACTGCAGCTTCCCAGTCAGGTAAATCCTGTATAGTCAAATACCATTGGCTTTCCCCCTTATCCAGACTTTCTATAGCAAAGGCACTAACTGAGAATACAACTAAAATACTTTTTTTTTTATCTAGAAAAACCATCATTAAAAAAACATTAAGATGCAAACTACATTAAAGCAAATTTAAAAGCAGATAAACATTTAATGTGTTTCTCTACAGAAGATCAAATCCCAGGACCATAGGTTTGTTTTTTTTAATTTATTACAATAAGTTTTATTGGTCCCTTTAGTTTTTACATCATTTATGTCTATTTATACATTCCATACCCCCAATCCCCACTTGAAGAGGCAGGTAAGTGGTGGAGATAGAGCTCTGGGCCCGGAGTTAGAAAGTTACATGTTCACATCTGGCCTCAGACACTTAGTGCTGTGTGACCCTGGGTAAGTAACCCGCTGCTGGCCTCAGCTTCCTCAGCTATAAAATAGAAGTAATAATACTACGTACCTCTCAGCGCGGTTGTGGGGATCAAATGAGATAATATTTGTAAAGCATGTAGCACAGTGCCTTACGCATAGTAGGTGCTTAATAAATCCTTCCCTTCCCAGGAATTAAATCCTACCTTGCAACAAAGAAAAACAATTATGCCAAAACCATAGATCCAGAGATAGTGTATGTAGCATTTGGAAGCCAAGAGGAAGGAAGTGTGAGTCCTTATCTGTTCTCAGGGACCATTATTTCACGGGACCATAGACTTAAAGCTCTCTCTCATTTTATGGATGAGGAAACTGAGACCCAGGTCCCACATTCTGATTCCAAATCCTACTTTCTACTTTTTATATAGTGGTAAAAAAATAATACATTGAATTATAATCTGCAAAAACAATCAAATGAGATTTTAAAAATCCAACAAGACTCTTAAATTCCCAACTCTTTCTGGTTTGTTGACAAGGGAGCCTATCGTTCTGGGCACGCCACTCTCGACTTTGTTCTCCAGAGCACAGGTTTCCGGCCTCTCCAAAGGCAGGCCTCTTTTCTCCCTCTCCAACATAATCTGCCGCCGCCGCAGCCTTTAAACGAGCCGATAATTCCCTCTTCAGATCTCAAGTGGTTTTTTTCATCATCGCAGCCCTTACCACCTTGTCTGCATCCAGACCCACTCATTGGATGAAACCGATGCAAGCTCAAAGAGAAAAAAAAATAAGCCATTCACTCTTTCAAATGTCATTTTGAAACTTAAAAGGAACACCATCAGCTGGGGTTAGAGGCTTCAGATGTTTCCTTTCAGAGGGAGAAGACGAGCATGTGTAAGAAAGAAGCAGTCCTTCCCAGAGGTCCCTATGACCGTGCCTCCCTCCCCCAGCATTGTGTAAGGAACACTGCATTGTGGTACCAAAACGCTCAGAGAATGATCGAGCTTCCCAATAGAGGGAGACCCGGCAGACATTGGGAGATTTCTATAACGAATATTCAAATTCTAAATTTCCTGCAGAAAATGACTTTTTTTTTTTTAAATAAGGATGAGCAGCAGAGCTGACTTTTTCTTTGTGCACAGGGTATCCGCAGTGTTATGGGACTCTTAAGATGCGTGCTACTTTAGTGATCTTGGACAAGTCCCCTAACTGCGTGAGGCCTCCATTTCCTCGTCTGCAAAATGAGGTGGTTGGACCAGATGGCCTCCGAGGTCCTTTCGAGTTCCAGATCTGTGATTTCGAAAATCTGTGATTTTGAAAATCCCGTCCCAATTCAGCAGTCATTTTTTCAATTGTCTACTATGTGCCAGATGGGGCAGCTAGGTGGCGCCATGGTACATAGAGTGGTGGACCTGGAGCCAGGAAGATCTGAGTTCAGATCCAGCTGAGACGCTTACTAGCTGTGTGACCTTGGGCAAGTCATTTAACCCTGTTTGCCTCAGTAAAATAAGCCGCAGAAGGAAATGGCAAGCCAATCCACTATTTCTGCCAAGAAAACCCCAAATGGGGTCACGGAGAGTCAGGCGTAACTAAAAAAGCAACCAAATGATGACAACGTGCAGGATGAGAGTCAGCAAGGAGCAGTGGGGAGAGAGCTGGCTTCAGAGCCAGGACGACCTGCCTCTGGGACACAGTAGCTTAGTGACCCTGTGTGAGTCACTTAACCACTTGGCTCTCTCACACAATTCCTAAGGCTGTACGTTGCCTGGATTGGTGGAAGAAGAACCTTTGCCAATGAAACCACAGGCCCAGTTTCTATCCCTTTTTGTGAGGCACTGTGCTACATACCAGAGACACAAAACAAAAGTGAAAAATGGTTCTTGCCCCCAAGAAGCTTCTATGTTGTGGGGTTGTGATGTTATGTTATGTGTGTATATATGTTAGGTATGTGTAGTATATATATGTTATATATGGTCATAAGATGGTATATTTTGAGCTGGGAGAGTTCTTAAAGGTCATCTAGTCCAACCTTCTTATTTTACAGATAAGGAAACTGAAGCACAGGGACATTAGGTGACTAACCCAAGGTCGAATGAATAGGAAGGGGCAGAGCTGGGATTCAAACCCAGGTTATCTAGCTCTAAATTCAGCCTTCTTTGCATCACGCCACACTGCCACCCCAGTCTCTTGGTCTGTCTGTCGATCATCATTAAATCATGAAATCTCTTCCATGGAAGGGACTGCGGTGGCCACCTAGTCCAACCCAGGCCTGAGAAAGAATCCCGTCTGTGATAGAATCTGACCAGTGTTTAGCCAGCCTCTGCTGGAAGACTTCAAATGAGGACAGACCCCAAAAGCCTCCTAAAGCGGTAACACATTCCACTTTGGCATTCTGTTCATTGCTGGGCAGTGTTTTCCCATATGAAGCCTAAAGTTACCTCTCTGTACTTTCCACGCAGTGTACCTGGTTCTGTCCTTTGGGGCCAAGCAGAATGGGGCTGATCTCTTCCGCTAAACATGATGGAGACGTGACGTCCCCTATCCCCCAGAGCCAAAGTGAGCCCAGTCAAACTTCCTTGTTATCCTATGTGTTTTTATATCAAGAACACTGGAAGGGTTTCCATTTTCTCCCACATAAGATTGCGCTGTCTGCCATATAATTTGAATAATCAACATTTGTAGATCAGACTGCCCCTTAGTTTTGGGAGAATTGCGTATTTCCTCCACTGTGTGCCTAGGACTGTGCTGAATGCTTTGTGGAATGCAAAAACAGGAGATTCTGGGGAGCTGGACTGGCTGGCAGGTGTTTGTTCCTTGCAGGAAGTGCAGAGAGATTCTTTAGTAAATTTCCACACCCCCAATAAATAGATAATGTTCTCATTTCTCTTAGCAGCCCTCTTATCCGTCCCATTGTTATCAGAGTGAAGTTCGCCTTTATCGTCAATCTAAAACTGGTGAAAAAGGGAGATTAGGATTTTCCCTCTAAATCTGTAGGTCCGTGGTGCAGAGTGTGGACTGTCCAACCAGTGGAGGCTTTTGCTGATTAACTCCCTCAGGATCTTTGGAATAGAAGTGTCTGTCATTTAACCCTGTGCCGGTAATACCTGGAATCCTGCACTTGAAAGACTTTTTTCTTTTATCCCTAATCTGCATACATAATTCATGAGTGAAGAGGCAGAGGCCTGTTGGTTAGTGGAAAGAGAGGTGGCCTTAGAGTTAGGGTCACCTGAGTCCACGCTGTGCATCTGGAACATGGTGGCTTGTAAAGGGTTTGGAGTATATCTCTAAGGCTACTTCTTATAAATGAGTTGTTAGTTTAGATCAGCAGAGGGAGTTTTCACACCAGGAGCTCCCCACACTGGTGAAATTATTGGTCTGGACACCTCCCCCAAATTAATTCATATTAATGCCATGATTTCATCAGGCTTCCATCCTCAGAGTTTTTAAAATATCTTTATCTACAACTCTTAATATCCCCTAAGCCACTGTATTAACTAATTTTCCCTTCTACTCAGGTGAATTTGTCTTCATTATTTCTCTGTTGATTTTTCGATATAATATGCATTACAAAGTTGACTTGACGGTATATTCGGTGCTGCCTAGCCCGGGTAATAAATGGCTGGTGACAAGTAAGCCATTTACCAGGCTCTGGTAAGTGCTGGGGAGACAAAGAAAGGCAAAATAAAAAAGTCCCTGCCCTCAGAGAGCTTCCATTCAAATGGGGGAGACAACACAAAAACCACAGTTCTGGTTAGGGAGAAAGATTATTCCAGAGAGTTGATGGGAGTCAGTGGCCACCGGGAAGGAGGCTTCATTGGGCCAGCTGGCAGTCTGAACACCAGGACCTCTGGGCTGAACGTTTGGGAGATAATGATTAAAGGTCCCCTTGTCCCAAACCCCACCAAGAATGGTTAGCATGTAGTAGATCGTTAGAGGTTGCGATGTCATTACTGTCCCCCAGCTGTCACCTTAGGACCTGACCCTCAGATGGCAGTCTTCAGAAAGGCCCTTGGGAAGGAAGACAAGCAGAACCATGGGCTCAACCAGACTTTGGGAAGTTTTTGGCTGTAGCAAGAATGGAAAAGAGTTCTGGCTTTGAAATCAGAAGACCTGGGTTCCAATCCCAGCTCTGCTTAGTAATGGTGTGACACCATCTGTGTAGTGAGGAGTTGGGAAAGTTGGATCTCCTTGCACAGATCTCACCAAGTGAGTCCTCTCCTCAATCAAATGTACTTGCTTCTTATTGCCTCTAGAATAAAATGTCTGATTAGCTCTTCAGACCTCGTTGGATATCACACCCTTCCCACTCTCTGTGATCCAGCCACACTGGTGTTGTCTCTGTTCTTCACGCTCCCATTTTCCATGCCTGGAATGCACTTTCTCCTTGCTTTTTCCATTAAGGCACACCTCAGACGTCATCTTCTACTCGAAGTCTTTCCTGATCTCCCCAAATGCTAGCACCCTCCTGCCTAAATTAACTCTTATTTAATGACCTTGTTTATATTACTATTTTACTAGATTTATATTAAGGATATCTATAGATTGATTTATATATCTGTGGACTGTCTATATAAATATATCTGTGTATATTTATAGATACATATCTACTTATATACAGACGTACACACACATATATATATGTACGTATACACACACATATGTGTTGTGTCTCCCATTAGAAGTAAGCCCCTTGTGAATAGAGATGGTTTCATTCTTTGTTTTCCCAGAACCAACTCAGTGCATGGCACGTGGTGGGCATTTAATAAATACTTCATTGAGAGATTGTTTCTGAGAATCCTTGCAGCCCCCATTCTATTTTCCTGTGATCTTAGAGGCAGCTAGAAGCTACAGTGGTTAGAGAGTCGGGCCAAAAGTCAGGAAGACTCATCTTTGTGAGTTCAAATCTGTTTTCAGACATTTACTAGCTGTGTGACCCTGGGCGAGTCACTTCACCCTGTTTGCCTCGTAAAATGGGGATAATAGTAGCACCTACCCTGCAGAGTTGTTGTGAAGATAATTGAGTTAATATTTGTAAACATTAAGCTTTATATAATATAAATGTTGGCTCTAGTATTATTTCTTGTGAAATGTCCACAGCCTGATCTCCAAGCTAGTCCTTGTCACCATCACCATAAGGAAGGAAACAAGCATTTATTAAGCACCTACTATGGGTCAGGCACGGTGCTGATCAATTAGAGAAGGAGGACATTGGAAGCAGAGAGACCAATTAGGAGGTAATTACGAGAGTCTGGGTGATGAAGGCTTCAGCTGGGGTTGTAGCTGTTGGTGGTGGTGGTCCTTCGTTCTCCAAGAGGATCAGTGACATCTCTAGGGTGACGTCTTCACTTGCTCGTGAGTTGATTTAAGTGAGGCAGAGATGTGCAGAGTCATCGACCACACTTTCTCTTCTGTTCGTTGAAGTCCAGTGGCAGGACAAAAGTCAGGACGACTGTCAATGGCAATAGAACATAGTGGGGGTGGCCACGGAGGGAAAGGGGTGATTATGGAGGTGGAAGCCCTGGCAACCAATTGGAAGCTAATAAAGTGCTTGGAAAGGTAGAATTAATTCACGGCTACTTCCTTGATGTCGTTTGTATTTTAGAGATCCAGGACGCCTGGTGGGGGAGGGGGATCACAGCGTCTTGGGCTGGGTGGAGCAGGGGTGCCCAGTGACAGATGTTTCCCAACATCACTTTTTGTGAATGCATATACTTTTAATGCCAGAAAATCCTGCTCCTGTTGGCTCATGGGTATTTACTTTGCACTAAATCACAAGTATCACAGTGATGGCAAAAAGCCACCCTCTGGAATAGCATCCAGACTTTGCAGGGACTGAGTTCTAGCCCAAGGGTGGGAAACCTGTGACCTCAAGGCCACATGTGGCCCTCTAGGTCCTCAAGTGTGGCCCTTTGACTGAATCCAAACTTCACAGAACAAATCCTTTTAGATTTGTTCTGTGAAACTTGGACTCGGCCAAAAGGCTGCACCCAAGGACCTAGAAGACCACATGTGGCCTCCAGGCTGCAGGTTCCCCACCCCTGTAAATCTAGCCCTTGCCCGTAAAGATAGCCATGCCCCTCTCTCCACCTTTTTAGGCTCTTTTGACAGTCACCTTGTGAGGTAAGCAGTGCAGGGACACCCATTTTACAGATGAAGAAACTGAGACATTAAGGTATTTGTCAGGGTTCACTTAGCTAAGTAAACCATGGAGCCAGGGTTTTAACTCTCGTTTTTCTGACTCTTAAGCCACAGTCCTCCCAATTTCTTTTCCCTGGTACTTTGCGGGAAGTGGTCCTATTTACCGATCAATCTAATCTTTCACTTATTGATGAATTTATTCTAAAGCGTGGAGATCCAGGTGGGAATATTTGGACTACAGGATCAGAATGAGTAAGATGAGATCTTTGAGAGTGCCTAGTCCAGTCCTTCCATTTGATGAATGAAGATGGGGAGACCCAAAGGAAGTGACAGAGTCACATAGCTAGTGAGGGACAGAGCTGGGCACCAAGCCCAGGGGCTGCAGACCCATTGTTCTTTCCACTGCACACAGAATCTTCCGGACCAATGACTGATCTATCTGGCAACCTCATAGGGAAAGATGCGGCTAATTTGGTTTAGATTGAATTGTCTTTCCTCTTCCCTCTCTCCCCACCCCCAGCTTCAACTCCCATCCTTTAACTATTCTCTTTTCTCTCCCTGATGTGGTCCGATCTACTCCTTTTCTCTTTCTTTGGATCTCAGGACCTCAGGAGATTTCCCCTTTCCCTGGATCTTCCTCCCATTCCTTCATCTCAGGGCTAGCCCCAAGGCAGAGCTGGTGGATGTCTAGCAAGTCCTTGCCCCTTTACTCTGAGATCCTTAACCCTGAGAATGGAATGTGTGGGTCCTCACACCTACAAGTTAACATTCTTTGTAACTGGTGGTAGTAGCTCCAGTGAGATAAGACATGTGAAGAGCTCTGTAGAACTTAAAGTTATGTAAAGCTTAGTTATTATTTTTCCTGGTATTGGCTTTGTAATTGTTAATGGCACCTAATACCAGATCTGGGTGTTCTGACCTCCTCTTACTGTCTCATTAGCACTGTCATCTTATAGATGAGTAGAAGGACCTGACTTGGAAATATAGTCATTTATTTTCCCTCATATATTTTTATTTATTTCATTAAATATTTCCCAATTAGGTTTTTAAAAAATTTAACATTTATGTTTTAAAATTTTGAATTCCAAATTCTCTCCCTCCCTACTACCCCTCCCTCACTCCTTGAGAAGACAAGCAATATAATATCAATTATACATGTGAAAGTCATGTGAAACATTTACATATTAGCACTCTTGCAAAAGAAAACACATACACAGAAAACCAAAAAAAAAAGTGAAAAAAGTATGCTTTAATCTGCATTCAGTTCATCGGCTCTCTCTCTCTCTCTCTCTCTCTCGAGTTGGATAGCATTTTTCATCATGGGTCCTTTGGAATTGTCTTGGGTCATTGTCTTGATCAGAGTAGCCAAGTCATTCACAGTTGCTCAGCCTTACAATATTACTGTTACTGTGTACAATGTTCTGCTGGTTCTGCTCACTTCACTCTGCATCAGTTCATAGAAGTCTTCCCAGGTTTTTCTGAAATATGCCTGCTTATCATTTCTTGCAACACAGTGGTGTTCCATCACAATCATTTACCTCAGTTTGTTCAGCTATTCCCCAATTGATGGACATCCCCCCAGTTTCCAGTTCTTTGTCACCACAAAAAGAGCTGCTATAAATATTTTTGTTCAAATAGGTCCTTTTCCTTTTTCCTTCTTCTCTTTGGGATACAGACCTGGTAATGGTATTGCTGGGGCAAAGGGTATGCACAGTTTTATAGCCCTTTGGGCATAATTACAAATTGTTCTCCAAGATGGTTGGATCAGTTCACAACTTCACTGACAGTACATTAGTATCTCAATTTTTCCACATCCCTTCCAGATGGAAATATATTTATACTGAGAGGCAGCAATGGCATGTGTTGGGCTCAGAAGACCTGGGTCCAAATCCTATCTCTAATACTAACTGACCATGGGTGAGTTACTTAACCTCTTGGAACTCAATTTCCTCATTTAGTCTTGATAGCAGGAAAATTTTTAATAATTAGAGCTGTTCCAGAATAGAATTGGCTGCCTTGGGCCATAGGCCCACCCCATACTGGCTGTCTTTCAGGAGGGACTGGATGACTTCCTGGCTAGGTTATACCCAGATTTCATGGATGACTTCCTGGCTAGGTTATACCCAGATTTCATGAATTCCTCTTGAGTATGGGTTGGACTAGGCAGCTGCTGGGGTCTCTTCCAACTCTCACATTCTGTGCTTCTGTAAAATGAGTTACATAGTAAGGCTTGTCGCATCTACCTTGCTGTGTTGTTCCCATGAGCGAATCATTTTGCAAATGTTAAAATACTGTGTAAATGCCAGCAATTGAATATATATGTATGTATATACATACATACTACATAGAGGAGTGTATGGGGCCATGTATACTATTTAATAACCATGCACATTTTTGAGATACTCTTGTGAGAAGATTTCTTTTGACTTCCCATCATGCTGTTGCTCCCTCCATGCAAGCCTGGAGGGAGAGGCAGGCTGGGTCTAGTGCCTCTCGTCCTGCCTTCTCCCCAGCCCTAATCTTGTTTATCTACATTTGGTTTTATTTCACAGATTTCTTTACTAGGCACTCATTCATGTTTATTTTCCCACCTCCATTACTTGGCTCATGCTGCCCCCCCAAGCCTGGAATGCCCTTCTCTCTTACCTTGGCCTGTCCCATATCCTTCGGGGCTCAACTCAAATGCCACCTCATTCAGGAGCCTTTTCTGATTTCCCCAGGTGTCAGTGTCTGTGTCACTGGATAGATCCCATATTTCATTAACTGGGACAGAATGTAGACTCTGTGAAGGCAGGAACATTTTTTTTTTCTCTCCAGCACTGTGCCAGATATATCATGGCTATTTAATGAATGCATGTTGGTTAGTTGATGATTTCATGTTTACAATAAGCAAGGTAGTACGGCATAATAGTAATAATGGGCAGCTAGGTGGCACCATAGTGCACAGAGTGCTGGGTCTGGAGGCAGAAAGACGCATCTTCCTGAGTTCAAATGTGACCTGAGGGGGGGGGGGGAGCCAAGATGGCAGCTGGAAAGCAGGGACTAGTGTGAGCTCCCCACCAAGTCCCTCAAATGTGACCTCAGACACTTACTAGCTGTGTAACCCTGGGCAAGTCACTTCCCCCTGTTGGCCTCAGTTTCCTCATCTGTAAAATGAGCTGGAGAAGGAAATGGCCAACCACTAGCTGTGTGACCCAGGGCAAGTCACTTCCTCCTGTTGGCCTCAGTTTCCTCATCTGTAAAATGAGCTGGAGAAGGAAATGGCCAACCACCCCTCGGTATCCCTGCCAAAAAAACCCCAAATGGGGTCACGAAGAGTAGGACACGACTGAAACAACTGAATAACAACAAACAAAATAATAGTATATATAGTACTAGGTAGAGAGTATGCCTCAAAACTAGGGAAGACCTGGGTTCAAGTCCCACCACTGTCACATTGGCTATTTGAACCTGGACAAGTCACTTAATCTAGACATCTCTCTAAGACTCTTAAGTTTCAGGGATGACAACCTGCATTGGTAGAGGGAGTTTCCTGACCTGGGAGGTTACTATACCAATGAAATCCTAGATTCGTACTAGGTGCCAGAAATGCAAGGAGAAAATGGGAAGAGAAAACAAAAATCACCTGCCCCCGGCCTCAAGGAGCTTACATTCTGTGGTCCATCGAATCACAAATGGACTGGATTTGACTTCCTGGGTGTCCCCTTTGAAATCCCCCAGTGCTATTGGGTGTTGTTTGGGAGTTAAGGACAAGGTGCAAAGCAGGCCTTTGGGGGGTTTGCCTCCTTGTCTTTGTGCCTAATTTAGATGGGGGAAGGTGCTTGTCTGCTTGTGATCTTGTGCCATGTTGGGCTATCTGTTCCTGAAAAATTCGCCTTTGAGATAAAGTCTAGTGGTTGTCTGGGCTTTTTTTTTCTTTTTTTCCCCCCTTCCCTGTCTGAGAAGTTAGTTTTTTTCTTTTTCTTTTTTTTTTTTTGAAGTTAGTTTTTTTCTTTCAGACTTTTAAAAGTTTAGTGAAGTTTACTGCATTAGTAAAGTTTACTGTGTTAGTAATGTTTAGTAAAGTTTGCTATGTTAGTAAAGTTTCGTGACGTTTACTACGTTAGTAAAGTTTAGTGAAGTTTACTCTGTTAGTAAAGTTTAGTGAAGTTTACTGTTAGTAAAATTTACTATGTTAGTAAAGTTTATTGTGTTAGCAAAGTTTAGTGATGTTTGCTCTGTTAGTAAAGTTTAGTGAAGTTTACTATGTTAGTAAAATTTACTATGTTAGTAAAGTTTATTGTGTTAGTAAAGTTTAGTGACGTTTACTACGTTAGTAAAGTTTAGTGAAGTTTACTATGTTAGTAAAATTTACTGTTAGTAAAATTTATTGTGTTAGTAAAGTTTAGTGACATTTACTACATTAGTAAAGTTTAGTGAAGTTTATTATGTTAGTAAAGTTTATTGTGTTAGTAAAGTTTAGTGATGTTTACTCTGTTAGTAAAGTTTAGTGAAGTTTGCTATGTTAGTAAAGTTTATTGTGTTAGTAAAGTTTAGTGACGTTTGCTATGTTAGTAAAGTTTAGTGAAGTTTACTATGTTAGTAAAATTTACTTTGTTAGTAAAGTTTATTGTGTTAGTAAAGTTTAGTGACGTTTACTATGTTAGTAAAGTTTAGTGAAGTTTGCTGTGTTAGTAAAGTTTAGTGACATTTGCTATGTTAATAAAGTTTATTGTGTTAGTAAAGTTTAGTGAAGTTTGCTATGTTAGTAAAGTTTAGAACTTTTACAGTTTGTCTTGGTCCCAGGTACAACTTATCTGTTGAGGGTGCAGAGATGGGATGAGAGGGGGAAGAGATGCTGCTGAATTGTAGGAGCTTTTTTTTTTTTTTTTTTTTTTTTGTAGACAGGCCAGAATTCCTTTCTGTTCCTCATAGTGACAGAAGAAGGAACAGAGGGTTTCTAGACTTCTGGTAAACATTAACACAGGCCCCTGCTGGGTAGATTAAGGGACACTGAGAATGGACCTTTGCCTCCATCCTTGAAGATTGTGCTAGCCATTGGCCCTCTTTTTTTGAGCTGTGCATTCCAGGGTAGAATGGAGGTTTCTGGGGCCTCTTGGCATGCTGGGTATGTCTCTTTTTACTTCTCTAGCTGGTCCCCCTTGTCACCTGTGCACAGAGACCTAAGTTCACATCTTCACTCTAACGGGTTCATCTCCTAGCTGTGTGACTGGACAAGTTACTTAAGTCTCACAAGGGAGGGAGGGAGGGAGTGTACCCACATCACAGGGCTGCTACAAAGATCAATTGAGACAATAACTGGAAAACATGTCATGTGCCTTAAAATACAGCGTCAATGTTGTCTTATTGTCGTTTGGGGATCCAGGGACGGGGATATATTAGGCTAGGGTTTGGGCTCTGGAACTTGAGACCCCGCGCTCCAGGAGGACCTCAGTTCCCATCCCTTCTCTGTAGCATGAGCAAGTCTGGCTCAGCTTCCACTTCTCCATTTGTAAAATGGTGCCCGTCCTACTTAGACAGTTCAGCATAACCTTTTAGTAACTGTAAAGTACTGGAGGGAGTTATTCCTGGTGGCGTTTGTTTTATAACCCAACCAGTGGTTTTCCTGCTAGAAGGAACGCTGAGTAAGGAAGCTTCTTCTCTCCAAACAGATCCAATACTTCCTCTGTGACTTAGAATCTCAGTCCAGTCAACTTGACTGGGTCACCCAGTGATGGCTTTTATTATGATTTATCTTTGTCATCATCGTTGTCTACACAGCAGCCTAGCAGCAGAATTGCCTAATTACTACTGTAAAAGACTGGAATTATGTGTGTATATGTATATGTATGTGTATGTATATGTATGTATATGTATCTATGTGTGTACATACGTACCTACACATATTTATTTAAGGGTAATTGGGATTAAGTGACTTGCCCAGGGTCACTTAGCTAGTAAGTGTCAAGTGTCCGAAGCCAGATATGAACTCGGGTCCTCCTGACTCCAGGGCTGCTGCTGTATATACTGTACCATCTAGCAGCCCCTAAAAAATGTACACACACACACACACACACACACACACACACACGTATATATGTATGTATGTTTATGTCTGTATATATACACATATATTTTTTCAAAGGTGCCTATGTGTATATATACATACATATAGACACACAAACACAAATATATGTGTGTATATATGTATATGTATGCATATGTGTTTGTGTATATATACATATATGTATGTGTCTATATATTTATATCTGTATATATATAAATTTCCAGAGGTGCCCAGGGTAGTGGAGTCTGGAGGACCACGTATAGACTATATGGCAGAGGATTCTCATTCAGCGTGAAGTAGACTGGTTGAGCTTTGAACTCTCTTGTAGCCCTGAAATTCAGAGAGTCTGAGTGCAAAAGGAATTCACAAAATTAGTAAATATTTATTAAGCACCAAGTGTATATATGGATCTATGCAAAATACAAAAATATGAAATAATTCCTGCCCTCGAGGAGCTAACGTTCCAAATGGAGGAGACAACAGGCAAGCAACTGGGAGCAAACGAAATCTAGACAGAATAAATAAATTATCATCTCAGAAAGAAGGCACTTGCCTTAAAGAAAGAAAGAGAAGGCTGGATGTTAGCTGAAGGAAGCCAGGAGGTAAGAGAGGAGGAGGGAGAGAATTGCAGGGGTGAGGGATGGCCGGTGAAAACTGCCAGAGTCAAGAGATGGAGCATCTTGGTGGAGGAACGGAAGGAGATTGTTGTCACTGGTTCGGAGAATACAGGAGGAAGAACAAAGGGGAAGAAGACTGGAAACATAGTTAGGGGTCTGTTTGAGAAGGAAAATGAAGCCTAGAAGGTCAAGTGCCAGGAGCTAGAGGGAAAAAGGCAAAAATGAGAGAGTCCCGGCCCTGCCCTCGGGGAGCTTCCATTCCCGTTGGTTTTCTAACTTCGCTGTCTTCTGTTGTCTTTGAGCTTTCTCCCCGTATCTTCTGGCCTCATTCTCCCCAGCGTCTGGTTGTCACGTGTCTCTGTCTGCCCTCGTCGTGGTTCCTCTCTAGCCCCTGTATTCCCCCTCAGTTTTTCTCCTTGTCTTCAGATCCCAGGAAGATGAGCAGAAGTGAGAGCCTGGGCAGGCTGGAGGCCGGCTGTGAGTGTTTCTTTGGCAGTGTCTTAGCTGGTTGTTGTGAGTAATAGACGAGGAAGCAATCAGCGAGTATACTGCCCTAGAAGTGCTACACGTTGTTAGGCCTGTGAGGATGGACGAGGCCAGCCTGGGACACCGTTGTTGGAGGCAGCCTGGGCTCAGGGTACAATGGTTCAGGACCTTTGGTAAGTGCTTTCTGGTGCAGGGGGAGGAAGGTGGTGGATGTGGGAGTTCTCTGGAGATGTCTCACCGAGCTCGAAGACCGTGGAAAGAATGCTGGACTTGATGGCCAAGGGCACGGGTTCAGATCCTTTCTCTGATACTTAAACTGTATGACTTTGATCGAGTCACTCACCATCTCAAGATATTTTCTCATTTGTTAAAAGAGGGGACCATGTGATATCTAATGTTCCTTCTAGCTCTGAATCCTATGGTGCTGAAAGTGTCAATGAATGAATGAGAGAGAGGAAGAGAGAGAGAGAGAGGAAGGAAGGATGCTTGGATGGAAGGAAGAAAAGAAAGAAAGAAAGAAACCGTTATTACTATGTACAAAGCCCTGTGTTTAAGCACAGCGGGGTACAGATACAACTAGCATAGTGAGATTTTAATGTGGCTGCAATTTGCACATAAGTGTGGGACACCAGAAATAATAGTGTCTCTGGAATGAAAGGCCTTGGGTTCGAACCCTGCCTCTCTGATGTTTACTTACCTGTGTGGCCTCAGATAAATCATTTTTACCTCAGTGTATCTCAGTTTCTTCATCTGTAAAATGAAGGGGTTAAACTAGTTGCCTTCTGGGGTCTCTCTTAGCTCTAGAGCTCTGATTCTGTGCTCAATGAGTCAACCAATTAACAGGCATCTATTAAGTGCCTACTGTATACATATAGTATTCTGCTAATAAGGGCTTCCAAAGGGCTAAGATGAAAATGAAACGGTCCTTTAAGGAGCTTACATTCAATAAGAAAAAATATGTACATGAATAGATATGTGTAAAATAAATTTTAGGCAATTTTGATCATATAATAGATATTACAGTGACCTTAGTGAAGTTATATGTAAGCCTGTGTTTGGAATGGACACAGTCTGGGGCCCCCACACACATGTATGCACGTGTACGCATGCACACGCACACACGCGCACACACACACACGCACACAGAGTTTTACTTCTCAAAGGACAAATTCCAACCAAGGTTAGTAAGCCAGGTAGATGATAATTCCTATGTGGGTGCTGGGAGAGGCATCATAAGCTTTCTTCCTCGTTAACTAAGAGCCAGGCCCTGGACAGGGACTGGGGAGAAGTGAGCGTTATTCTCTTCCCCAGTGACCTACCTTGGGATAGATCCTCCCAGGCCTTCCCCAGCAGGTCCGCTCCACGCCGGGACTCTGGCCGTGGCTTCCTTCCCGGTTTGCTGGGGTCAGTTGGGTCCTAAGGCTGGCCAGGTTGTTATGAAGACAAGAACGAAGCCTGCGCTGCCCAGATAGGAGTCGTGAGAAGATCTGAGTGGCTGCTTCAGAGTCAGGTCACGAGCCACCAGGAGACACAAGGTCACTGTCTAGTGGAGATGGGCGTCTTCGGACGAGCCCTGACGTTAGCCTCCTTCTGGACCTTCCCGGCCTTCTTGGCATGGGGGATCGGGTCCCACGCCCTATCCCACCTACTCCTCATTTCATATCCCACCCGCTGGGAATCCTGGCAGAAGCCGAGCCCCTGTGTGGTGTGCATCCTGGCCTCCCGCAGCCGGAGCCTCCCCGAAGGTCCCTGGGGAAGCACGGCTGGGCCGCCCGCTCTGGATCTCTTTTAACCCCAAGTCGCCCAGCAGACCCCGCCCTTCCTGTCGACGATGGCTGCCCAGAGCCTGACTCAGGGCTCTGTTCCTTCGCTTCCTGTTGGTGCTTTTTGTATTCTTCCTCCTCCATCCCAGCACAGCCTGGGCCTGGATGATAATGAGAAACATGAAGACAACACACATTTCTGTAACAATTTAAGGTTCATAGAGTGCTTCCTCCAAAACTCAGGTCTGTAGAGCAAGGATCATCCCATTTCTAGAGAAGAAAACTGAGGTTCAGGTAGGTCAGAGGACCATTGTTACACGGTCCCAGAGGCTGTTCAGTCTAAACCCCTCAATTTTCTGGAGGAGGCTTGGAGATACACAGTGACTGTCCCAAGGTCACACATTAGAGGCAGTATTTGAACCAAGGATCCTAGATCTAGAGGGGAAAGCAGCCTTAGTGGCCATCTAGTCCGGCCCCCTCAATTTATAAATGAGGCCCACAGAGGTCACAGGATCACTGAGCTAGAACAGACCTTGACGTGCTCATTTTTCACATTAGACTAAGGCTCAGAAGCAGGATTGGAACCCAGATCTCTGTGAGGCCATTGCTTTTTCTGCTCTCCCCAGTCCCTTTCTCCAGCCAGAGTCTCTTGTGAAACCCTAGTCTGGTGCAGGTCCTGAGTCCCCATCATCTGGACTGGTCCTGCTGGAACCTTCCAGGGGTCTCACCTGAAGACATCAGGAGATCAGGAATGTACCACCCACGGGCACTTGGCCTCCTAATGGAATGAAATTCAGAGGCCATTGAGTTAGGAAAGACTTTGGAAGTCTAGTCCAATTCTTTCCTTTTTACAGAAAAAGAAACTGAGGCTCACAGAGGTAACGTGGTATGTTTGAGGTCACATGAATCAGCATTGTCAGACTCAGAATTTGATCGAGTCATCTGACTCGAAATTCAGCCTTCTTTTCTCTCCAGTAGACTACACATCCCTCCCATCCCCAAACAGCAACATAGCCCCCCAAGCCATTCGGTGACTTCCTCTGTGATGCTAAAGAATGAAGAGGTGGGGAGCAGGGAGCTGAATACAATTTTCAGCCAAGTCCAGGCCCTTCTGGCATTGTTCTGTTTACCCTGATAGACTGGAGCCCGGGGTGATGCCTGGATGGAATTCCCCTCTACAAAGCACATGCCTTTCCGTGTACCCACTGAGCCCCCCAGGCCCTATGTTCTTAAGCCTGCAGTCGGCTGGAGGTGGGTGTGGGCTGTCACGGACTCGATGGAATGCCTAGAATGTGGGCTGGAGGGACAGGCTCCACTCCAGTCGCCGATGACGCCGCCGCCGCAGCATCTCTGGATCACTGCAGATGAAGGTCTCTGCATTTTTCCCAGTTTTAAATAGGGCTAAAGAATGTTGTCCCCACCACAGCCTGCCCGGCCGCCCATGCTGCCACCACCAAATTAAAGGGGCCACGAGCTTTCTATAGTAACAGGCCCAGCTGATTGGAATTCAGGTCAAAAGGTTTGCAAATAACCTATTCCTACTCCCCCAACCCCGGTTTCTTTTCATGTTTTTTCCTCTATCTGGGAAAAGGGCTATTGCTTTCACAGCTTGGTAACAAGGATGCCAACACAAAAAACTCAGAAAGGGGCCTTGGGGGTTTCTGAGTAACGGGGAATCCAAGCCAAGAGATTGTCTTTGCTTCAACTCAGGTCTTTGGAAAAAATGTTCCTTAGTATGGAGTGATCAGGGCTGACTTAGGCTCACCGGTGGGGACCCCAGAGACTCTGGGCTGTGTTTGGGCTTGTGTGGCCTGGGTGTTACATGATAGCATAACACTACCGCTTTGTCTGGAAAGGGGAAGGAGTTTCTGGGCTGGGACGGAGAAGCCTCTGAGCCCTGCTTTCTGTGTGACTTGGGAAAAGTCACTTAGAGTTCCCTTTGTAAAATAAGTGTGATATATACAATAATGAAGGTCTCTTTTTTGTAATAATAAAGGTTTCTTCTAGAGCTAAGAGCTATTAATATTACTTAATTTTTAATTTTATTTTTAAATTTTTAATTAATAATTATTAATTTAATTTTAAAATCATTTTTATTGGATGCCTTTTATTTTTACATCTGTCATTTCTGGATATATCCTATCTCTCCCCCACCAGAATTAAAGACTCCCTTGGAACAAAGAAAAAGTTAAACAAAAACAACCAGTACCTTGATTTCTGTTTGAGGTATGCAACATTCTGCCCTGGTAGTTCCCTACCTTTCTGCCATCAGGAGGCAGATATTCTAAGAATCCATTAAGTCATGGGTCTGCCCAAAGTTGGAAGGGGTAAAATGTACCTGGGGCAGGCCCAAACGAAAGGTCGGTGTCTTCGTGACAAAGTTTTCAGACTAACATAGTTAGAAGGGGGAGGGGAGAGACCTCGAGAGAAGGTTCTAGACCTCTGGGCTTTATGTCTCTGTGGATGGGAGGCAAAGAACCTGGGATGATGGGCGTCTACCCCTACCCATGAGGCCACAGCCATGCAGGCCACCAGGAGGGGAAGAAGAGAGCAGGGAAGGACTAGGCTGGGGAAGAGTAGCTTCCTATTTTAATGGTTATGTTGCTATTAAAAACAACTCGGAGGTGCTACATCACACCTATCAGATTGGCTGACATAACAAAATAGGAAAATGATAAATGTTGGAGAAGCTGTGGGAAAATTGGGACACTAATGCATTGTTGGTGGAGTTGTGAACTGATTCAACCATTCTGGAGAACATTTTGGAACTATGCCCAAAAGGCTATAAAACTGTGCATACTCTTTGATTCAGCAATACCACTACTAGGTCTGTATCCCAAAGAGATCATAAAAAAAGGGAAAAGGACCCACATGTATAAAAATATTTATAGCAACTCTTTTCGTGGTGGCCAAAAACTAGAAATTGAGAGGAGGCCCATCGATTGAGGAATGTCTGAACAAGTTATTAATGTAATGGAATGCTGTTGGTCCATAGGAAGTGATGAGCAGGTGGATTTCAGAAAAACCTGGAAAGACTTAGATGAACTGATGCTGAGCGAAGTGAGCAGAACCAGGAGAACACTGTATACAGTAACAGCCACACTGTGCGATGACCGACTTTGAGAGACCTAGCTCTTCTCAGCAATGCAATGATCTAAGACCATTCCAGTGCTATCCTTATCCAGAGAAAGAACTGTGGAGTCTGAATGCAGAACGAAATATACTGTTTTCTTTTTTCTTTTTTTCCTGTGGTTTTTCCCTTTTGTTCTGATTTTTCTTTCACAGTGTGACTAATGTGGAAATATGTTGAATATGACTGTACACGTGGAGTCTATATCAGATTGCTTTCTATCTTGAGGAGGGTGAAAAATTTAGAATTCAAAATCTTATAGAAGTGAGTGTTGAAAACAACAAATCAATAAATAAAATGGTTCTGTTGCTTTCATTTGTAGGTCACGTTAAGACTTACAAAGCTCTTTAAATATGTTATTTCATTTGCTCCTCCTAATCACAGTGTGGTAGGTGTAATTTATTGATCCCCATTGTACAGATAAGGATACTGAGATGGTGCATAGGATGGAGCACCTGGCCTGGCATCAGGAAGATCTAAATTCAACTCTAGCCTCAGATATTTACCATCTGGGTGACCTTGGGCAAATCACTTAACCTCTGTTTGCCTCAGCTTGCTTATCTGTAGAATGGAGATAATAGCAACTCCTCCCCCCCCCCCCCAGGGTTATTATGAGGATCAAATGAAGTGTAATTGTAAAGCACCGAGCACAGTGCCTGGCACACAGTAGGTACTATATAAATGTTCGTTGTTATTATGCACCAAGATCATGCAGTTAGTAAATGTCTAGGGTGGTGTTTCAACAGAGGGCTTCTAGATAGCAAGCCCACAGTGCTGCCCACTGTGCCACACTGCCTGCCATATTAATTTTTGCTCATCACTCCTGCTCCCTGGGGGCTTCTTAGAGGCTGTCAGGGGGCCCTCTGGATCTTGGCATGAAGGGACGCACCCCTGAGCCGCCCTGTGCCTCTGCCTCCGCCTCCCTTAAAGGGTTGTTAGGAGACTCCTGGCGGGCCCTTGTGAAAAGAGTTCAGCCCCGATTTGAGCATCATCCAGACGCAAGTTGAGATTATCAGATGACGTCCAGTAATTAGCTGGAAACACGGTCCTGGTCCCACCTCCCCCAAACGTGGGTGACCTCATGGAGTAATGTGTGTCAGATCCACATTAGCAAGACATAAATTCTCCCCCTTTTCCGCTTGGAGCACAAGCCCTCTGAGGGCAGGGATTGTTCTGGTCCTTGGCTTTGTAGCCTCAGAGCCACGGAATCTCAGCAAGGGGGAACATTACAGAGGAGTTGCTGCTGATTTGTATCAGTGAATGGAGTGTCTACACTGGGAATTCCCGACACATAAAATCATTGGTGTGTACCTCCCTAGGGAGCAGCTAGGTGGTGCCGTATTGCACAGAGCACCAAGTTTGGAGTCAGGAAGATTCCTTTTCATGAGTTCAAATACGGCCTCAGACGCTTCCTAGCAGTGTGACCCTGGGCAAGTCACTTCACTCTGCCTCAGTTTCCCTCATCTGTAAAATGACCCAGAGAAGGAAATGGCAAACCACTCCAGTATCTTTGCCAAGAAAACCCCAAATGGGGCCATAAAGACTTGGAATTGACTGAAAAATGAACAATATACCCCTCCCCCGCCAAAAACACCAACCTAGTGCTCAGGTAGTTAATAAATGCTTTTAAAAATGGGATTGAATGAAGCACGGAGAATAAGCCAGAGAGAAGAGAAGAGGCTATTTATACTATCTATGTTCTAATTCTATAGAAATATTACAAAAACAGGTGGCCGCCACCCTGTGGTGGTCTTGAGGTAGCAGCAAAGCCAGAATCCATGTACCTAGCATCTCATTCAATGGATTTCCTCAATTCTGTGTTCTGGCCAGACGCGGTCATCCTTCGGGTCATCAAACCTGACACTGCATCTCCTATCTCCGTGATTGCACAGGCTGACCGCCAGGCACAGAGTAATAATAGTATTTATAATAGCTAACATTTATGAAGGGCCTACTATGTGCCAAGCATTTAACAGTTACCTGATCTTTATAACAACTCTGCAGGGTAGGCGCTATTATTATCCCCATTTTATAGATGAGGACACTGAGACAAACAAGGTTGAGTGACTTGCTCAGGGTCACACGGCTAGGAAGTGCCCAAGGCTGGATTTGAACTCGGGTCTTACTGACTTCAGGCCCAGCGCTCTCTTCACCATGCCACTTTTAAGAACCCCTAGTTTCCGTCAAAGCTCAGCTCAGCCTTTATCTTTTACAGCAAGCCTTTTCTACTTTCTCCTCCCATCAAAAACGTACCTTGTCTTTATTTTGCCCTTGTTTTTAATATATTTCATATGCTGTCTGAGGGCAGAGGTAATTTCTTGCCTTCAAATTCCTAGCACTTAGCATAGTGTCTGTTATAGGCTTATATAGGACCTACTGTGTGTCAGACACCGAGAATCTCCTTACAGATATGAGCTCATTTGATTCTCACAATAACCCTGGGAAATAGACACCGTTACTGTTCTCAGTTTACAATTGAGGAAATAGGTTAAGTGACTGTCCCAGGGTCACATAGCTAGGAAGCGTTTGGTGGGATTTGAACTCGGGTCTTGCTGACACTGCCATCATCACCCAACTGCTTAATAAATGCTTGTTGATTGACTGACTTCCGGAGTTGTACCTCGTCAGTATTTATACGGGATTTTCTTCACAAACACACTTCCGTATGGCCTTTGGCTCTCGCCGGTGGAGTAGAAAGAGGGTTTCATTCAGTTTGAAGCCTTGCTTTCAGATCCTGGCTCTGCTCTTATTACCCGAGTGACCTTGGGCCACCTGTCAGCCGACTCTCATCAAGCACCTACTATGCGCTAGGTGCTCGAGCTACAAATATAATGAACGGAACAGTTCTTGCCAGTTTCTTCAACGGTCTGGGCCTCAGTTTCCTCACCTGTAACGGGGGGCGGGGAGTAGACTCTGGGGTCCCTTCCAGCTTTAGGTTTGGGATCCTCCACCAGGGGCTGGGGATACACAGACGACAGCGAACAGTCCCTGCCCTCAGGGAGCTCATGTTCTGCGGAAGAAAACCCCAAGTGTACGTTGTGGGCGTACACCCGGCAGGATGTTTTGATTAAGTTACTCCTGTTCTATCTCTGCCCAGGGAGAGAAATCCCAAAAAAAGCAGGCTTTCCCCTGTGCCTTAATACTGCCAAAGACAATTCACGATACGATAGACTAGTTAAGGAATTTAGGCAAAAGTTCGATCAGCAGTCTTCATTCCTGTCCAGACAAGTCACTTAGAATGTCAGCCATCCTGGAGAGGGCAACTAGGTCATGGTGTGGATAGAGCAAAGGGCCTGGAGTCAGGAAGACCTTAGTGCAAATCCAGCCTCAGACACGTACTAGCTGTGTGACCTTGAGCAAGTCATTTACCTTCTTTGCCTCAGTTTCCTCATCTGTAAAATGCGTTGGAGAAGGAAATGGCAAAACACTCCAGCATCTTTGCCAAGAAAACCCCAAATGGGGTCACAGGGAGTCATACATGATTGAAAGGACTCAGCAACAACAGTATTCTGGAGAATCATTTTCTTAAATCATTCAATCCAAGCAGCGCCTTTAATTAGCTGCCATTCTCCTAAGTTCAGGCATTGCCCTAATTCGACCTCCCAGACCTTAGAGTTCCTTGTAAGTTTTTTCTACCATTCCTCACAGAAGCTGGTTAGCTCTTTAGAAAGGGGGACAATGGATTTGGTTGGTATAGGACATTCTCTTCCTACGAGTGAGTAAATACTGACACGGTTTTCTTCATTTTGTTAAGTCTGGGAATGACTCGAGACTGGAGAAATATTTATTTCTTATTTTTTTTTGAAGAGAGAAAGGGAGGCCTTTGTACACGCCCACAAACATATCGAGTGTCACAGCACATCAGTGAGAACACAGGTCTGGAGTCGTGCTCCTAACCAAAGATACTCATAGGGTGAACAAGGGTCCCCCAGGCTCTGGCTTATGCAGAATCTAGGCCTCCACATCTATAGTTTTCTTCTGGTTTCTGCTTATACTAGGAGGAGCTTTGCTCTGGTGTCATCTATCTGCTGGGCTCTCCTGCTGCTTTGGGTGGTGCCTTTCTCCCACCCCACTCACCCCACCCCAGGTATTTCCATATCGGGTTGTCAGAATGCTCTCCTGAAGGCTTTCCAGTCCAACCGGGTTGCAAATTGCCTGAAAGTATACAGACAACAACTTCCTTCCCTCCTTGGACAAAGGCCACGGCCACCTGTGGAATGCCCAACAGGAGAGAGAATGGAGGCACGGGAACTCACAGATGGCCACCAGGCACAGAGATGAAGGTCTGCTGCTTAGAGAAGAGGAAGCCCTCTGTTTTCTGTCTCCAGGGACCTTCAGCCCAAACGCTATGGGCTTAAGGAGGGGGCCTGTGAGATTCAAATGAGATAATGATGCAAAGCCCTTGGCAAAATGTAAAGTACTACATAGTGCCAGCTGTGGTGTTAACCTGTAGGTACCGCTCCAGTGAGTGATAACTTCATTCCCTGAGCTGTCTGTTATAGCAATCCTACCGAACTCAAACACTGTTTATAGAGCAAAAAGGGGATGCTAGAAAATGTTCAACAAGAGGGAGAGGTGGGAAATCATACAAAAATTAAATTTATTATTGAAAATTAATTTATTATTAACCAATTAATAACAGTTATTAATTGGTAATTATTATTGATATTTTTAAGTCCAGACAGTCAATAAAATGATAAAACAAGCCCTGATTTTTATCAGATGTGATTCCTGATGTGTATTTTAAATACTTAAAAACCTGTTAGCTTGCTAAAGGAGGAATCCAACACATGCCTACTATGTGCTGGACATTATGCAGGATTCTGGGAGACAGGAACAAATCAGTCCCAGCCCTCAAGGAGTCTACATTATACTAGAGAAGGACGTGTGTATACGAAGAGGAGATAGATGGATACAGATGAAGTATTTGGATTTGGGACCAGGTGTGATTTCATTGGTAGAGGGACCTCTCAGTGAGGAAACTTCCTTCACCAGTGCCAAGATCAGGTGTTCTGCTTAGTACAGTCTTTGGAAAAAGTAAATTTTTATCTTTTGTTTTTGTTACCTACATTTCCCCCTTCCCAGGGATCTATTCCTTATAACAAAGAATAAAAAGAGGGGGAAGGAGTAATAAGTGATCGTCAAAACCAACCAATATATTGACCAAGTCCAACAGTGTATGAAGTGTTCCATGCCGACGGTTCCAAGGCTTTTTAAGAGGGGATGGAGCATCTCACTGTGATAAGAGAATTTCTAGCTCAACTTTATGACTGCCATTTACTTAAGATGAGTAGATCATATAGCTAGCTAAAGTCTGCAAAATCAAGCGGAGACAATCAGGCCCTGGAGTTAACTGGTTAGTCGCTTCTCTCTGCAGATTCACAGCTTGAGATATCAGCTCTAGCCCTGGTGCTTACTGGCTAGTTTCCTGGTTTACCTTATATAAATCTTCTTCTTTTGCCATCTGTTTTTTGGCCTATAAATCATCATCTTTCCTTTCTACTCTTTGAACTTGCCTTGTACCCATTCTATGTAACCAAAAATGTATATAATATAGCTTAAAACTGCTGCTCAGGGCTCATGCCTTTGTGTATACAGTGATGTCTATCCTCTGGGCACAATAAATACTTTTGTCATATCTCTGTGTTGTTGATTGAATGATTGGCTGCAATACTTAACAACCAAAGCTTTGACAAGTTCTGTCAAAATACAGATCTTCTCTGAGGGACAAATTTAGGCATTATCCATTTACATTGTTAAGTCATTATGTTTTCCTGGTTCTGCTTATTTCACTCAGATTCAGTTCATGTAAATCTTCCTAGGCTTCTCCATAGTCATGATTTTCATAATTTCCTACAGAAGATGAATACGGTATGCCATTACATTCAGGTGCCACAGCTTGGTTAGCTGTTCCCCACACAGGTATGTAGATAGTGCAGTGGGTAGCTTGATGGGCCTGGGGTCAAGAGATCTGAATCAAATCAGTCTCATTCACTAGCTGTGTGACCCTGGGCAAGTCGCTTAACTATTATTTGCCTCAGTTTCCTCATCTGTAAAATGGGAGGGTCATAGCACCTACTTCCCATGGTGGTTGTGAGGATCAGATATTTGTAAAAAACAAAACAAACAAAAAAACCCAACAACAACCAAATAGTGCAGTGTTAGGCATACAGTAGGTGCTAGATATATGCTTATTCTCTCCCCCTCTGTGATGTGGAGGAGGGGCTTTTCTCCTCTAGGTCAGCCTCTCCTGGGGCCTGGACTGCCTAGCTCTCCTCCTCCAGCCTGTGTTTTTGACTTTCCAGACTCCATCCCCTCCTGCCCTGCTTCAGCTCCCTTAGAATGTAAGCTCCTTCAGGGCAGGGGCTGACTTTCCTTAGGGGTGTATTTGTCAGAGCCTAGCATGTTATGAATGCTTGTTACCTCTCTGCCTGTCTAGTAGGAGCTTCTGTTCCCTCCTCTCTCAAAGAAGAGGTTTGCACTAGATGACCTGTGAGGCCCCCCACTGCAGCTTTAAATCTGTGCTCTCTTAAGAGCCATAGCATGCTGTTCTTATGTAGGTGACACAGTGACATCTAGTGGTGAGTGTCTCACATTACAAGCACGAAAAGTTTTCTGTCTGACCATGGAAATGTGTTCCATCCTAAGGACAGATGGGATTCTGAAAAAGAGCCGGCCCATACATAATGGTGTGCTTATAAGAGGCAGCATGGGGTAGTAAGGAGACAGCTAGCCTTGAAGCTAGGACCTGCCTCTGATGCGTCCTGGCTGGGTGACCCTCTGGACATGCCACTTAATTACCCAGGGCTCTAGGCTACTCAGACTAATCTGCAGAGAAGGTACTGACCTGCATTGACAGAGGCAGCTTCCTCACCTGGAAGTTTCCTTTATCTACAAATCACAAATCCGGTCCTCATCTCTACTATGTAGTGGGCATTGTCTTAGGTGCCAAGGATGATGCAGAGCCTTGGATCATATTTTGATTACGATGGCTTTTCTACCCACTGTGTTCCTCATCTTTTCCAGATTTTCTTTCTTCTCATAGAAAGATTCCCTTTCATCTCCCGAGTTACCTTTGAACTGAATGTCTCTGTCCATTAACAGCAGTTGACATTTATTTGACATGTGGCTTGTTTGGCATTTGATGCAGAGAACTGAAGTTTGTAAAGCCGTACTATTTTATGTAAGCCTCATTGCAGTTCTGTGAAGGAAGTAGTACTGGTTTTATTCTCCACATTGTACAGAAGAGATGCTGGGGCTCAGAGAAGTCACAGTAAGTGTCAGGATTCTCTCTAAGACCAGCGCTCTCCCCATGGTGCCATACAGCTGATCACTTATCACACATTCTTTTCTAGACCCTGACCCCAAACTGCACAGGGTAGCAGCAGCTCTACGTAGGATTCAATTCTGCTTAGTACCAGCTATGCTCACCAGGTAAGCTACTTTGGCAGGGACTGGGTACCTTAATCATCTTTGCATTCCCTTGCCTCAAGGAGGGTGCCCGGAACATAGGATACACTTAATAAGGGTGCAAGGAATTGGGTTTATTAAATGTATTTTAAAGCATCTGTAAAAATCATTGCTTTGTTACAAAGTTAGTATGGACGTTAAAGTTCCAATAACCCAGTTCTCTCATTTGGCAGATGAGGAAACTCAAGTCCAGTAATGCAAGTGATTTAAGATCCAAGGATTTAGAGCTGGAAAGGGACCTCAGAGGCCATCTAGCCCAACCCCACCCCTTCATTTTACAGATGAGGAAACTGAGATCCATAGAAATGAAGGGACTCGCCTAAGATCTCACTGGCAGTTAAATGCCAGAGCTAAAGAGTCACCCTGAGATGCCCTGACTCCATGTGTCATGTTGAGAAAATGCAGAGAAAAAATTCACACTTTCTGTTCTGATTTGTTTAATTAAGTCCTGAAATAAATCAAAGCCATGAGTTGAGGAATAAAGTGTCTTTAATTGAGATAATAGGGTAATAAACCTGCCACCCTGGGGGATGTCCCATGAGTGCAGAACACAATGGATTCCCCAACCAAGAGACCCATGAAAAGTTCTTCATACTTTTATGAGGGTAGGGAGAGAAGGTAGTATGAGGTAGCAAGACCTGGTCATGAGACCCCAGTGGCCCTTGGCAGTCTGAGCAAGAGAAACCACCTCTGGTGTTTTTGTCCTTTATGCCATGAATCCCAAACAGAATGGGGCAAGAATATTAGAAGCTGAGATCCAGCTTAAGCTGGAGGCAGAATCTCAGGGGAGTTGGGGTGTAGTTCAGCTCAACATAATTGATATTATCTTAAGGGTAGGAAGGTAAGAGGCTCCTGGAATCCATGACATTGCCAGGGTGGTTCGGGGAGTGTCTATCAATATTATATTTTGTATTAACAATTTTGTGTCTTTAACAGGGCTAGTTTGAAGCGAGGCAGACCAAAGTTGGAGCCCTCTTTCTGTGTCTGGGCAAATCACTAAACATATGTGAGCCACAGGTGCCAGCATGATTATGTTACAAACAGTTGTCATCTGAGTTGGTGGAGGGAATTCCCACAGCTCCAAATTCACAGCTGCTTAACATATTTAAATATTATTTTTGACATAGCAAACACATTCCAACAAACACCCAAACTGGCCCTTGCCCTCCTCTCTCTCGTTAAATGTCAGATGAAGCATAGGACAGCATCTGTGAGGTCCTTTGGCAAGGAAGCCAACAGCAAGAATGCCCACCTCTCCAAGCCCCTGAAATGATTACAGATTGTCAAATCTTTAACTAAACATCGACAGAGATCTATAAAACCTGGTTTTCTTTGAAGGTGACTAGGAATCGTAAGTTGGAGTATTTGAACTCTGACTAGAAAGCATTCATTATATCTTTGGATAGGAAGGCTGGAAAGGAAGACCTATTTACAAGGTTTCCTTGTTGGGAACCAGAACTAGGAATATCCACTGGATCTGGAATCCGAGGGCCTGGGTTCTGCTACATGCTAGCTGTATGAGCTAGGACAAGTCTTTTGGGCCTCAGTTTCCTTGTTTGTAAAATGAGGAGTTTGGATTAGTTAAACCTGAAAGTCCCTTCCAGACCTAAATCTATGATCATATATCTCTTGGGGCTTGCTTTCTCATCTTCCAAATGGGGGAATTGGGGGTTCTTAACATGGGGTCCATGAATCTTAAGAAATATTTTGATAACTATTTTAATCTAATTGTTTTCCTCTGTAATCCTATATTTTTTAATCTTAGATATTTAAAAACATGATTGTGAAAATAGTCAATAAAAAGGGGTTCATGACAAAAAAAAACAAACCTCTGACCCAGATGACTTCTAACATTCATTCTCACTTAACTTATCAGTGCTAGGCATCATTCTACCTGTGGGTGAAGAAGTGCTCCATTTCTGACTAATGAAGGAAGCCAGTTCCAGAGCTGTGAAGAAATCAGGCTCTGCCTCAGCCTTCCCGAGTCATGGGGAGCAGGCCAGCTGTTGCTCAGTCAGCCCCAGGACTTGCAGAGGCCCATAAAACAAGCGTTTCCTCTCTTCCCCTTGGGAGGAGACATCTGTTTATTTCACAACAGAAGGGGAAAGAGTTCTTTCAGAAAGTTGGGCCCAGTTGAGTCAGACAGTTCATTCAGTTCAACAGTTAAGTTGTTACTTTGCACCAAGTTCTGGGCTAGGCTAGAGACACAGAGACAACCCCCTTCCCCAAACAGTCCCTGCACTCAGGAAGTTTACTTTCTACTTAGGGCTGGAACAGAGGAAGTGGAGGGAGGGGTCTGGTAGGGACATCATGCTTATTCACATAAATAATAATACAAAGTGATTTCTAGAGGGCTGAGGGAATCTCAGAAGGGTGATTAGATAGCTGGTGAGCTGTGACATTGTGGCCAAGGAGATAGAATGCTGGGCCTAGAGTCAGGAAAATCTGATTTCAAATCCCACCTCCAAAGTTTTACCAATTGCATGTGATATAATAGCTCTGGGCCTCGGTTTCCACATCTGTAAATGTGGATAAATGTAACTATGTGACCCTGCGCCCTCACTTCATCTCTGCTTTCTCATCTGCAAAGTGAGAATAATATGGTATGATAATAGTGTTAATTATTAATATTAATATTACCATCACAGGGTCGTTGTGAGACAAAAATTAAACCACAAGATAACATGTGCAATGCTTTGCAAACCTTAAAACACTACACAAATGTTTGGGTTTTGTGAGGCTTTTTCTTTTTCTTTTTTTTTTTCTATTTGGCCCATACCTGTGATTTCTCTGTCACTGGGGACATCCAGTGAAGAAAGTCCCCTTCCAATGAAGGTCACTTTTGTAACTTTTGGTCTCAGAGTGTTACCTGGGAGCCATAGAGAGGATACATGACTTGCCCAGGGTCATTCAGCCAGTGAGTGTCAGAAGCCAGAATTGAACATAGGCCTTCCTAACTCTGAGGTCAGCTCTCTACCCACAATGCCATAAAATGTGGGGATCTCTTAGCAGTAGTAATAATGAATCAAGGCAAAACACCCAAAGAGGAAAATTGGACAATCCGTTTCTCATTTCACCATTTTCCCCAATCCCTGGGGAAGTCTTCATGGATCATATTTTAAGAAAAACTGGAGCAGCCATGTGGATGAGGTTAGGGGCGAACTTGGAAATCGGAGAACTCTCTAGGGAAACTTGTAGAAACTCTGGAGAAGGGATATGACACTGTCCCGATTGTGTCACTAGTGCTGCTGAGGACAGAGCTCCTTGTGTAGGCTGGCACTGGGCATGTTTGGGGGGGGGCAATGAGTGTGTGACCCATTTGCCACCATCGTGATGATGTTAACAGGCTACGACCTTGACTGTCCAGCCTTAACAAATGGGGCAGGACAGCTGAAAGGTGAGATATCTTTTTGTCATCAGCTGCTTTTGACACAGGACAGCCTCAGCAAGGGTGGCTCCTGGCAGACACCAGAAAAGATCCATACTGGCTTCCTGGGAATTCCCCCTAGAAAGATAGAATGCTAAGACTGTGAAAGAAGGGAAGGAAAGAATGCAGCTATGTAAATGGAATCTGACTTCAAAGGAAGCTGGAACTCCAGAAACAGCTGGGAACTTCTGGTCTCTCATGGGTCTTTCCACATTCAGCTCCATTCCAATCAAACTGGCCTACTTACTACAAGTTCCTCAAACAGGGTAATCCATTTCATCCTCCTTACCCTTGTCCACGTATCCCCATGCATCGGGAAAATGAGGCAGTTGGAATCTCTAGTTTGTGGTCCAAGCTCTGGGTAATTCACTGTGCCACTCTGGCTTCAGTCTCCTCCTTTAGAAAATGAGGGAGTTAGAGATGGCCTCTGAGGCCCACATTTGACATTAAATCTATGATCCTGTCTGTGCACCACCACACCCACTTCTGCCTCAGAAAATCCCCAGCTTTCTCCAAAGCTCACTCAGGGCCCTCCTATATGAAGCCTCTCTTGATGGCAGAGCTGTTAATGATCCCTCCCTCTTAAAATGACTTTGTCTATACTTTGCATTTGAGAGGCCCTGTAGCTTAGTGGACAAAGAGCCCAACCCTCAAGGATCTTGGTTCATCCCACCTCTGACACCCACACGGGCTGTGTGACCCTGAGCAGATTACTTGAGCCTAGTCACTTGAGGTGTAGGTCATTCTCTATGTCTCTAAGAAGATAAATTGCCAAGGAGGCACTGATCTGCATTTGTAGGAGTTCAGCCATCTGGGAGTTCCTCAAATCAATGAAATCAGAGATCCAGGCCTTCTCCTTATATTAGTTATATCTTTATGTACATATCGAGTGTTGACACTCCCCCCCCCGCCCCCTCAACTGTAAACTCCTTGGGGACAATGACTGGTTAATTTTTGTTAGGGTATCCCCAACCGCCTGCTTGTATTCCCCTAGCCTGGCACACAGTAGAGGATAATAAATGTTTTCTGAATTGAATCTCTGTGTGGAGTGTTTGCTGGGACCACTCCAGAGGATGGCCTTTTTACCACAGGGGAAATATGAATGGGATCTGAGGCCTGGGCTCTCTGCATGGAAATCCTGGTCATTTGCCCAAGATCCTTTGCCGGAGGTAGTCTATTCATCATGGTTAAAGGAATCCTGTGGCTGGTCTGGGGTCACATAATTAATAACTAATGCCTGCAACTTGTTGCTGTAACATCATGGTACACTAACAATGGAAAACTGAATGTCCAGCTTTTTTTACATATTAAATCTCAATGGTTGACTGTTAGGTTATTAAATTTCTTCGCAGGCTTTTAAAGTGGGAGAAAGTAAAGATAAAGCTCTTTATGTGTTTCTTCCCAGTCAGCAAGTGGTCTCTTTTTTTTTTACTGCCTCCCATTCTACATGGCCAATAGGTTTCATCATCAGAAGTGGGTGTGCCAGTGGTTTCTAGCATCCTTTCAAAGATAAAAATTGAGAGGAGGGAGGAACCCAGATCAGTGGTTTGATAAGGTAATGTGGCACATCCGATATAATCCACCAGCCTTGGCAGATCTGGGTTCGAATCTCACCTCAGAAGCTGTGTGAAACCAGGCAATCTTTCTACCTTTTCTAGGCCTGTTTCTTTCTCTGTAAAAGGATAAGCTTGTAAGGGCCCTTCCCGCTCTAAACCTAGGATTCTATTATTTCAGGTGTACAGAGAACTCCCAATGTGGCAGCTCCCCTTCATTATGAAGATCAGGAGCCCTTTTGAGTGATGATCTCAGACAGCCTCCTGAGGCCACTGAGAGGTCCTTGACTTGCCCATGGTTGGCTAATGTCAGGGGTAGCACTTGAACCCAAGTCTTCTGAGCAGGAGGTGAGCTCTCTCATTTTCCAAAAGTAGGAAAAGTATCCTCTGGTGGGAAGCCACAATGAACTAAGGGGAAAAAAGCATTAAAACGAAATCAAATGAGCTACTTTTGTAAAGTCCTTAGTGCTTAATAAGCTCGTTCCCTTCCCCCCCTTTAAAAGAAGCCGTCTGTGCCGCATCATAACACAGGGGAGATTTCTGTGAAATGGGATGATGGTGAAGACCGTGATGACGATGGTGGCGTTTGCCCTATATCCCACCCAAGGCCAGAGGGGAAGATACAGCCGGCGGTGGGTGCGGGGCTGTCTTGGGCTCAGGAGGGAGGGTCATCGGGGGAATTCCAGCTCATCCTACGTGACTTGAACAGAAAGCACCTGCTTCTTGTTTCTCTGGCCGTCGAAGGGCACGGGGACCACAGCAAAGGGCTCCCTGCCCAGGGAAATGGGAAAAGAAAACGAAAGGAATACCCCTCAGAAAGGTCAAGCCTTTCCAGAAGGGTGGAGGAGGTCTTCTCGTGGTGAGATGCCCAGGGAGCACGCGATGCCTGCCCGCTGGGCGCAGCAGCAGCGGCAGCTGTGGCCAGCTGAGCCACGAGGGCCGGGACAGGGCGGGGCCGGAGCGGGATGGGGGCGGGGCCGAACAGAGCTGGGCACAGTCGGGGCCCGACACCCCTCCGGCTCACATGACGCCGCTGCCCCGCGGCGAGAAGGGGCGGACTGGAGGGTCCGGGTGCGCGGCGTTGGGTCCGGAGGAGTTAGAGCGGCCGCCCCTCGGGACCCCCCAACCACCACGCCGCAGCAGCAACTGGGAACTTTCTCTGGCTAAAGTTCCTGGGCCCTTTCCTCCCTGCTTCCGTCCTACCCCACCCCCCTTGTCTCCCCCAGACTTCTCTCCGGGCTCCCCGCTTCTGCCCTCCTCTGGCCTCTTTGTTCAGCTCCCCTTCTCCCTGCCTCTTTCCGGACTCCCTTTCCCCGATCCCCTCCGCCCCTCTCCCCAGCCCTCTCCACTTTCCCTCTTTCCCTAAGACCCCCTGGCTCTTCCTCTCCAGCAGCTTCATTTCCTATTCTTTCCTCTTTTCATCGTTCAGCACTCCAACAGCATCTTTCCTCGATCTCCATCTCTGCACCCTCTGTAACTCCCACGATCTCTCCTTTCTTTCCCTTGCCATCCGCTCCTGGAAGCCACCCCCTCCCATCCAGGGCGCCTTTGCTCCTTCATCTCCTTGGCCATGCTGCACCCCGCGAAGCCTGTCCCACCAACCGAGGTCTACCCTTCGGAGAAGATCGTGGTCCTCCTGTCCTGTGTGCTCTCCTTCCTGGGCTCCAGCCTCCTCATAGGCACCCATGCTCTGTGGCCGGACCTGAGGAGCCGAGCCAGGCAGCTGCTCCTCTTTCTGTCCCTGGCGGACCTGCTCTCTGCCGCCTCCTACTTTTATGGGGTCTTCCAGAACTTCCAGGCCACCACCTGGGACTGCGTGGTGCAGGGAGCCCTCTCCACCTTCGCCAACACCAGCTCCTTCTTCTGGACAGTTGCCATCGCGATTTACTTGTATCTCATCATAGTCCGCAGCAGCCAGGGCCCCTGGGCTGGGACTCGGCTCCTCTCCTGCTTCCACATCGTCAGGTGGGTCATGGCTCCCCTGCTGTTTTGCCTAGAGAGCACCCCTTCTCTCCTCAGCTCCTTTCCCTGCCGGAATCTTGTTGGGTTTTTTACAACAAAGTTGTCCTTCAGCGCAAGCTCCTTGTGAGCAGGCCCAGCTTCGCTTGTGTTGGAACACAATTCTGGCTCATAAAATGATGATTAATATAGGGGGAGGGGGGAATGGAAGGGAGGGGTTATCTTTCATCTAACCTTACAGATTACTCTTTTCAAGTATTTCCAGGCTGTATTGAGGAAAGAGGAGGCGTGTCCTCCGTGGCTTGAAAGGGCAAGTTGGAGAAACAGAAGTAGTCTTACTGGAAATAAAAACTTCCAGACAGATAACTCTCCCAAGGAAGGATAGAAGGAAAGATGGATGAATGGATGGATAGACAGACAGGCAGATAGATGGATGGCGAGAGAGAGAGAGAGAGAGAGAGAGAGAGAGAGAGATGGATAGAAGATAGATGGATTAATGGATGAATGGATGGACAGATGGATGGACAGATAGAGAGGGATGGATGGATAGATAGATAAACAGACAGATAGACAGATTGAGAGATTATAGATAAGCCCACTTACTGTGCCAGGGACTGTGTTAAGTAGAATGAGCCACTAAGGGAGTTAGCTGTGTTAGAAGGCAGGTTCTCTCTTGGGGGAAGTCTTCAAGTAAAGGCTGTAAGCCCACTTATAGGGTGGATGGTAGGGGGAATTCCTTTTCACATAGGATAAATAGACTTTGAGCTAGAAGTGGCCTCAGAGGCCATCAAGCTCCCCATCCCTTATTTTCCAGAAGAGGTGCCATCCATCTCTTGAGATCTAGTGATTGCGTCAGGGTCTCACCCCTGAAAGCAGAGTCACCTAAGAAGCATGACCAAGGTCAAGTTAGCTGAAAGGTCAGTAATATGGCCAGCCCTGAATTCTTTTTCTATTTTAGGTGGGAAGAGGGAGCAAGAGTAAGACTCTAGCTTTTGGAAGTTGCTGAATGGTTGCCCTCTTGGGGAATTTGTCCAGCTTGGCTTTGTAGAGATGGTCTTTCACTAAAGAAGACGCTGAAAGGAAAGTATGATAGGGTTAGTGCTAGAAAAGACCCTAGAAGTCATCTAGTCCAACCCCTACCTTTTACTGATGAAGAAACTAATGCCCATTGAGGTGACCCCTACTTCTGATGCTTTTACCACTTCCTTGGCTATGAGCAAGCCACTGGATTTCCCTGGATCTCATTGTCTTATGTTAGAAAACACAGGGGTAGAATAGATAGCTTCTGAGTTCCCTTACAGCTCTAGGTATATGAAACTATGATTTTCCCAAGGTTACACGTGTTAAAAGTGGAAAAGCTGGGATTTGAACCCAAGTCCCATTTCAAAATAAAGTGTTCAATCCCATTTCAAAATAAAGTGCTCTTTTGAGTTCTTCCTGTTCTCTCTTTCTCCTTCTCCCTTTCTCTTCTCTCCCTCTCTTTCTCTTCCTCTTTCCTGTCTCTCTCCCTCTCATCTCACTCTTCCTCTTCTCTCTTCCTCCCTCTCTTCTTCCTCTCTCTCTCTCCCCCGCTCTTCTCAGTGCCATAGATGCATAACACATGCTAGTTCCTTCCCCCTAATTCACAGCCCATCCAAGCTTTAGCACTATAGCTTCCTTCTCCAGCTAAGGATTTATAGCCAGAGCAGGAAGGGTTTGACTGAAGGGTCTCTGGTAGCAGAGCTGGAAACCACACTGTGTTTCTTTGATGACTGTCCTTTCCATTACCTTTCCTTACTCTGTGCTGCTCATCCCAATTCATTTAGTCTAAGGAATCCATCAGTGATCTGTTAAGGGAAAAGAGAATTATTAACCCATTTAACAATAGTTGTTTTCAAGGCCAATGTCCTTGGGCAGCATGGAAGGGTACCCAGAGGGCCATCCTTGCTTGGGGTCTGGAGAACTGGACACCTGAGACACCAGCTCAGAGAGCTTCTTCATCTGTAAAATGGGACAATAATCTTTGTATTATGGACCTCACACACATCACAGAGCTGTTGTAGAGAAAACCACTTTGTCACTTCTCTCAGAACTCTCAGAACTGCAGGAGTAGAGGTTTTGCTTGGGGGCTCACTCATTGGAAGAATGTTCCTGTGATTTCACCAGATGAGACTCTGGGTAGCCATTAAGGAACCCCCCTCCCCCCTGCCCGTCTTTGAAAACCCAGATGTTGGTGCTTCTCTTGCTCTCTGGTAACTGTGTGTGTATTGCTATGGTCAGACAGATAGAAGCCTGTCTGTTGATTTGTGTTATTTTGCGATATGAAATTTCTGCTTGTAATTTCTGTTTGTGTTTTCTCTGAAGTTTAGGCTGTTGACTTTTCCCCCTGAACTAAGTAGATGATATATGTATGGTTTTTTTTCTTTTTTTTCTTTTAATTTATTTTTAACATGTTTGGTTTTCAGCATTGATTTTCACAGGCGTTTGAATTACAAATTTTCTCCCCATTTCC
>CM053622.1:806320157-806351609 GCA_028646595.1 Phalanger gymnotis | reverse complement strand
GGAGCTCCGTGTGGGACAGACCTTACCCAGAGACCATCCAGGCTGTCCTGGGCTGGAGCCCTGCTTCCCTCTGCCACTTTGTGGGTTCTGCAGCTCTAGAATTGGTTCAGAGCCATTTTTTTTATAGGTTTTTGGAGGGACTTGGTGGGGAGCTCACGCCAGTCACTGCTTCCCAGCTGCCATCTTGGCTCCGCCCCCTGATATATGTATGTTTAAATAAAGTGAAATTGTAAACTCCTTGAAGTCGTTTTCCTTAGAAATGGAGATCAGAGAACCTGTGCCCTCTTGTGTGCTGGCATTATTGGCCTTACTCAGCCGCAGTAGCAGCAAGTAGCATTGTTCTTACAGTATCGTCTACTGAGGTGGTAGAATAAGGAAATAAAGGGGAGTTAGGAAGACCTAGATTGGAATCCATCCAGCTCAAACCAGGCTAATTTCAACATGAGCATTTATACCATATAGCATTTATACCATATATAGCAAATGCTATAAATTGGGTCTTAGTTTATTGTTTAGCTGATTGCCTAGACTTAGCAAAGGGATGGAGAAAATAACCAGGCAGATTGAACTTAAAAGTGTATCATATGGATATGTATATATATATATAACATATATATATATACATATTTATATATTTGGAGAGCTGGTTGTTAAACATTTACCAGCACACCCCTGAATCCATTACTTGACATGTTAACCTTGTGACTTTGGGTAAGTCACTTGACCTTTGACAATTCAGCAACTCCTCCCAGGTCTCATATAAACTTGTTTCACCAAGTGTTTTTGTTTTCATGGGGCCAATTAACTTTAAGGAGAGTATTTACTGAGGGATGTAACATTGATTTGGCTAGAAATCAGACCACCCTAGTACTCCACTGGGATTTAAGTTAAAAAAAAAAAAGACTTAGAGGAATTCCTTCATTAGGGTGGGAGATTCTTCTGTGAAGGACCCATGGTAGAGCAGAAACAAGAACCACACAGGATGTGTAGGGCAGGCAGGTGGGAGAGTGTAAAGAATTCTGGGTTTGGAATTTGGGAACTGGGTTCGAATCATGGCTGGGCTCCTTATAGAGTTTCTTCATCATAAAATGAGATGTGAATGTGGGTAATCACTGAAGTTCTTTCTAGCATTGAGTCTTATAATCCTGTGAAGCAGCTGGCTGGATAGCAGTGTAGACAGAGCTCTGGCCCTGGACTCCAGGAAGACCCGAGTTCAAAGCCTGCCGCAGACGCTTGCTATCTATGTGACTCTGGGCAAGTCGCTTAACCTGTTTGCCTTATCTATCAAATGGGGACCTCCAAGGGTTATTGAGAGAACATAAGATGTTTGTAAAGTGTTTTGCAAACTTTAAAATACTATATAAATGCTGACTATAATTATCCCCAGCCTGGGGGAACTATCTTGTAGGCAGTTGGCAGGTAAGTCACAATTCTGGGGGCAGGAAGTAAGTTCTCTGGATACTTCTGTTCCTTCACTCTTTTCTGTCCCTTATTCCAATCACAATAGAGATGGGCCTTTCAGGGACTATTTTGTCTCACAGTATTCATCACTCAACAAATATTCACTGAAGACATATACATGTCTGGCAGAGTGCTAGACACCGAGGATCTAGAGACGAAAATGAAAGGGCCCCTGCTTTCAGGGAGTTTATGTTCTGGAGACAGCATATAAGTGGATAATTTACAAGCATTTTTGAGCACCTACTATGTGTCAGGCACTAGGGATACACATACAGTAAATGAAACAATCCCTACTCGACGAGTTTACATTCTAAAGTAGATAAGAGGCTGTTTGAAGAGGAGGGAGTATGTACTAAAAACTTCTAGGGTGGTAGGGAAAAGCTCCCCACTGGGCCCTGGCGTCTGATTTGAGCCTATTTCATAGTGCAGGATTCTAACAGGCAGAGGTGAAGAGGATCTGGATACTATATGTAAAAGCGTGGAGTCAGGAAATGGGATGCTGAGAGGAGGAAGTAGGACAGCTTGGCTAAAAGGGGGAATAGCAGTAGTCAAAAACTGTGCCAGGCTCTGTGCTAATAATAGCTGGGGATACAAATGTGTGTGTGTGTGTGTGTGTGTGCGCGCGTGTTGGGGGAATCTTATAATCTCAAGGATCTTGTAATGGTAACACACAACACACAAAAGAAAGCTGAAGGGGTGGGGAGATGGTGAGAGAAGGTGAGCAGTATACCTGTGGAGGCGTGTGGAAAAAGTAAGAGAAATCCAAAACAAGTGCTAGGGGGAGGGAAGGATGAGATGTCTGTCCTGTGCCCCTTCCTTAAATGAAAGTTTAAGGTTCCACCTTTGGGGGTGGAGAACCTGTAGCCTCAAGGCCGCATGTGGCCCTCTAGGTCCTCAAGTGCAGCCCTTTGACCGAATCCAAACTTCACAGAACAGATCCCCTTAATAAAAGGATTTGTTCTATGACACTTGGACTCAGTCAAAAGGCCACACCCAGGGACCTAGAAGACCACATGTGGGTGGCCTCAAGTCCTCAGATTCCCAGAGGGGCAGGAAGTCTTGACGAGGTGTGAGTAAGCCGAGGCTAACTGGATCTTGCAGGACGAGATTTTCCAATGAAGAAGTTCTTTCCTGGGGGCATGGCGGAGAAGTCCAAAATGAGTGCAGCCAGGTAGAAAATGAAATGTCTGAGGAGATGAGTGTGTGAAGGGAAGGGGAGTAATCTAAGAAAAAAAAGTCTAGAAAGGGAGGCTGTGACTGAAATATAAAGGAAAATATCTTTGAAAGACTTCAGTACTCTGACCAACAAAGTGACGAATCAGGGTTTTAGAGGACTGATGACCGAATCTGCCTCTCATACGTTGGCTGAAAAGTAGTGGGCCAGAGGTATGTAATAAGACATATATTTTTCTGACTTAACTAACGTGTTAATTTTTTTTTGCTTGACTTTACTTATTTGTTACCAGGGAGAGGACTTTTATTTAGGCCTTGGGGGAGTTTAGTAAGTGGTGATAGAGATTTTTTTTAAAAGAAAGGAAAATCAATAAAAAAATTTAAACACACAGAAGGAAAAAAAAAATCAGGAGACACAAATGGTAATTACCATCATGTTAAATTTAATATTTAAATTAAATTTAAATTTAATATTTAATGTTTTGATTTAATTAATGTTTAATTAATTTTAATATTTAAATTTAATATTTAAAATTTGTTTTAGAAAAAAGCCAAAAGTTTCTTTTTGTTTCTTCTTACTATTATTTGCTACTAAATATTGGTTATTAATAATCATTTCTCTTATAATGTACTTAGTACCTTAAGATGAAATAAAACTGGTCCACAATCTGGGTCTGGTAGAGAATTTGGTGTTCTCTTACAAAAGTGATACAAGTCCTTTTAGATGTGATCCTAGCTAACATGAAATGTTCATGAAATGTTCATGTTAGCTGATGGTTGTTATGCTTATCATAAAAAGGGAAATTTACAAAATAGAAAAGTAAGCAAAGTAGTTTGGAGCTTAGACTGTGAAGGGCTTTACACTCTAAGCAGGGGAAGTTAACATTTTATCCTTGACACAATAGGGGGCCCCTGAAGGTTATGGAGAGAGAGAGTTGGTCAGACTCGTGTGTCACAATCCACTTGACAGCTTTTTAGAGGGTGACGGATTGGACTCGAGAAGTAGACAGACCCATTAGGAGGCCACTGGGATACTTCTCAGAAATGCCGTTGTCAGAATCACGATTTTAAAAAAAATCTGTGCTTGGATTTACGCTTAGCTCTCTACTTTCTCTGCGCTCCAGAGGGACCACTAGGTTCTTCTTCTTCTTTTTTTCTTTCCTATATCAATAAGCTTCTAAGAAGGGAGGTTAATAGGCAGGTAAAAGGAAAACTGATCGCTTGGATGGAGTTGTCTTGACAGGAAGGACAGAGAGGTGCTGGTGCGCTCTGCCTTGGAGGTTTCGGTACTTACCAAAGTCTCTCCCATCTGCCCCTCGTTAGGATCACAGGCTTTACAGTCAGAACAGATCATCATCTGCCTTCAAGGTGCAAAAAAATCCTTTGGTTGTTGTCTGCCATCCTAGCCCCGGCTGAACTCCGAGTTTGAAGGTGAAGCTTTGTGTGACTGGCTTTTTCCCTTTTCTCATCACCACAGTTAAGTGTTCCCAGCAGCTTCCTGGCTCCTAATGATTAGACAGACCTTTTCTATTCCAAACTTGAGTCTCTCTCTGAGAGAGGAAAAAGGACTTGATTAAGACATAGCTCCCAGGAGTCCATCGGCCCAACAGCTGCCTGAGGCTAGAGACACAAGATGACAATGGCTTATGTTAGCTCTCTAGTACTTTACGGTTTCTCAAGCGACACAGGAAGAAGCCCTGGGAAGGATGGTTCTGATGTTTTTATAGATGAAAAAAAACTGAGTCTCCATTGAAATAACACCTACAATGGAGTCAGAGGTTTGGCTCTTAATGCCATTCATAACTCGACCCCCTCTTACCCTTCCATTCTTCTTAAGCCTTACTCCCCTCCACATACTCTGATCCAGTGACACTGACCTCCTTGCACAGAACACTCCAGGCTCTTCTCTGCCCATCCTTCATACCTGGAATGCTCCCCCTCTTCATCTCTACCTCCTGGCTTCCTTCAAGCCGGAGCCAAAGTCCCACTTCCTGATCCTTCTTCATTCTAGTGCCGTCCCAGTTCAATATCTTCCATTTTTCCTGCATCGTGTTTGTTAGCGCATAATGGTTTGCATGGTGTCTTCCCATTAGGCTGTGAGCTCCTTGGGGAAGGGATGACTGTCTTTTACCTTCTTGAGAATCTCTAGTGTTTAGCAATGCCTGGCACTTAATAAATGTGTGTTGACTAGCTGACTGGGCTGGACGGCCTCTACCATCTTCTTCAGCTCTAAATCTAGGTTATTAAATGTTAGAGCCTGACCTCTGTTCATCCTATTTCCCACCTAACCTTCCCCGTACCCATGCTTCCAGAGATGAGGCAGTTTGGTCTAAAGGGGGAGAGAAGAGGAGAGCATAATTATTTATATTGCATCTGTGGGACAGGCACTATGCCAGCCACTTTACAAATATTATCTCATTTGATCAAAGGGATCTCAAAGGCCTGAGCTTCAGCCAATCCCCTGAAAATCAATGATATTTCACAATATCATTTAACATTTCAGAGGCTGTTGTTGCCAGAGAGGTGACTTACCTTTCCCCCATTTGTTTCTGTCATGCCCAGATTGGGCTGGGTTCAGAGGTTTCTCTCGAATTACAATTGACTCATGCACAAAAAAGTAGGTGTGAGAATAGGGCCTCACCTTTGAAAGCCAGAACCTGTGAACTATGATTATCCCCTTTCTCTTCCTCTCCACTCAGCTTAATCCCCAAACACTAAACCAACCACTCCTTTTGACTTCCAGAGAAATAAAGTTGGTGGGACTCTTGGACGGTCATAATTATAATAGCAGGACTGTTTCTAGCTATAGACCACTGAAAAAGATGAGATATAATACTAATGAGAATAGTCATTTTATAGCATCTTAAGATTTGCAAAGTTCTTTAAATACATTATCTCATTTGAGTTCTGAACAGCCCTATAAGTTAGGGTAGATATCATCACCCCCATTTTACCATTGAGGAGACCAAGGCTCAGAGGGGCCAAGTGACATGGCTACTTAACCTTAGGTTTTCCTGACTCCAAGTCATCATAGAATAATTTTATTCTGGTTTAGAGCTAGACCAGAGTTGTCTAGTTCAACCCATTTTAGAGAGGAGGAGACTGAAGCACAGAATGGTCAAATAACTTGTTTTAAAGTCACTCACATAGTAGTAAGTATCAGGGACCCTGGACTCCAAGAGCTTTATGCCCACCATACCATGTCACTCCTCTTCATTGTCATTAGTCACAAACTTTATTATTAAGCACCAACTCTGTCTAGGATGGCATACCAGACACTAGATATGGAGGGAAGGGTGTGGCCTGGTCTCAGCTTTCAAAGAGTTGACTCAGTATTGAGTCTATTGGAGTCACCTCTAGTTTTTTCAGGAGCTGGGGGCCCAGATCCTCAACCCTGCCCTCAAGGAGGTTACATTCTGCTAGACTCTAGAAAAGTGATTTCTCTTCTGGCTTTCCTTCCCCCTTCTTTTCTTGCTTTTGACGGTCTTTGGGAAGAAGTCATTAAAATTTCTGCCTCACCAGGTAGAAGGGGGCGGGAAAGAATAGCTGTGGGCCAGTGATGTCACCATCACCGAGGGTACCATTAAATATACTCTATTCATTTCAGGGTTAAAGTATCCAGGGAGATCGACTGCAGGAGATTTGTTTCTAACTCTCTGGACGGCCCAATTTTGCCATCGGAACAAAGTGCAGATTTTAAAAACCCCCTTGGTTCAAGCATTGTTGGTATTTCTCCTCAGCAGGGACTCTTGAGGAATTTTTCCTACTTAGGAAAATCTGTCAGAGGCATTAAAAAAAAAGAGGAGGGAAGGCGAATACTCTACTGGGCTTGCCTTTTCCAACTGTGAGAGATAAGCATATTGTCCAGCTTGTCTGTTCAGATCTGATTAGGGGCACACACACACACACACACACACACACACATAGACATACACACACACATACACATGCACACACATGCACACACACACACTCACCCTGCAGACCTACGCACTGAGTGATCTCTGCTCTAGACTGAGTTTAGTTGGGAAAATTTATGTCCCTGGCTCTTTGTTAGCCCTTGGTACTTAGATGGGTTTATCTGTCCTGGAAAACAGGACAAGGGAATTAAGGAAAAACCAGCTGGACCGGTTCCTTCTTTTATTGACCTAGATCCTTCCCTGGTCAGTCGGTAGCTAAGGGCCTTTTCTATAATAGTAATAATACAACGGCTATTTCCACAATGCCTTCAGGCTTTGCAGAGGGTTTTCTGGGATGGGATTTCATTTGAAGCTCAGGACTGCCCTGGGAAGTGGGATGAGGAAAGTGAGGGCCAGAGGGAGAGTGACTTACCCAAGGTCACACAGCCAATCTGACCATAGTGTCATAGATTTAAAGCTGGAAAGGGTTTCAGAAGTCATCGAGTCCTCTTCCCCTCGTTTTACAGATGAAGAAACTGAGGCCCAGAGAAGTGGTGACTTTCCCAAGGTTGCACAGGTCATAAGTAACAGAGTCAGGGTTTGGACTTGGATCCTGTGACTCTGAGTTTAGCATTCTTTCCTCTGCCCCACCACTGTCGTAGGCCACAGTCGCCTCATCTGTAAAACGAGGAGCGTAGACCAGGGGTGAGGAACCTGTGACCTCGAGGCCACGTGTGGGCCTCTAGGTCCTCAAGTATAGCCCTTCCCTCTTGGTCCTTGAGTGTGGCCCTTTGGATTCAGTCAAAAGGCAGCACTTGAGGACCCAGAGGGCCATGAGTTCCCCACCCTGGTGTAGACCAATAAATTCCCCTTAGTCTGTGAGTGCCTTGAGGGCAGGGACTGTCTTTTGCCTCTTTTTATATCCCCAGTGCTTAGCACGGTGTTGGACAAACAGTAGGTGCTCCATAAATGTTTATTGACTGAAAGACTGGCCTGGTGGCCTCTGAGAGCCCCTCCATCTCCAGCTCTGCCATCCTGTTACAATCCCAGGAAGATGAGAATCAATCTTTTTCAAATCTCCCAGGAGGAAGATTCCCTTTGCTTCCCCTATACCCCCACCTGGTGGTTTAACATTATTCCCTTTCAGCACATTCTTACTCTACAAACCTAGCCTTCCTAACGCTTTAACTAAGCTCACTTGCTCTTATTCCAGTGCTCAGCATAGTGCTTGGAACACAGTAAGCACTTAATAAATGCGTCATCTCAAAGGGGGATTTGTTGTGGTTGTTGCTCAGTCCTTTTTAGCCATGTCTGACTCCTCTTGACCCCATTTGAGGTTTTCTTGGCAAAGATACTGGAGCGGTTTGCTGTTTCAGTCTCCAGCTCATTTTACATATGAGGAAACTGAGGCAAACAGGGTGAAGTGACTTGCCCAGGATCACACAACTAGTGAGTGTCTGGGGCTGGATTTGAACTCAGGAAGATGATGTGTCTTCCTGACTTCAGGCTCAGCGCTCTGTCCCCTGTGCCACCCACCTGTCCATCAAAGGGCGATTAGACAAGTAATTTAGAGAAGGCCCAGTTTTCTTTGAGAAGGCCTAGTATTTCTTGTTCTAGAAATATATATTCACATACATACATATCTATTTCTAGTACAAGAATACTAAACATATAGTATATATACACATGTATTTCTAGTACAAGGAATATATATGTGTGCATATGTATATGCATATAGGTGTTTAAGTGTGTATATTTGTAAAATAGATCTTTCACCCCCTCGTCCATCGTGCACTGGAGCGATGTGTCGTACCAGTGGTTATGCTGCTGGCCTTCATGTTAGGAGGACTGCATCAGGAGCCCTATCAAATTTACTTCATTCAGTCAGTCAATGACCATTTATTAAGTTCCTACTATGCGCCAAGCACAGTGCAAAGTGCTGGCCTGTTGTAAGAAAATCACTTGACAAACAGAAATGAGCGTGGGTGATCTAATATTGCTATTATTTATTATTGTTGACGTGGTTGTGGTCATCTCTGTATCCCTGATGCAAGGAATGTTTGTAGAGAGCAGGCCACTTCTTGGATGGGTAGCATGGTATCACTCAGCCTGACACTCTGGGCTTTTATGTGAATCAGGCAACACCTGAGAAATTCCACAAAGGTATTTGCCTGAAGCTAGCTTGTGTTCAAGGGACCAATTAACTTTAGGGAGGGAGGGTCTGTCTGTTTGTAAGGGTTTCCCTAGATCAGAAAAAGAGGTAGGTGGGAGATGAGACCATCAGCACCACCCAAATGGAGCAAAGGCCTCCCTCGTGGTGAGTGGATGGATGGTCTCTGAAGAATTCCTGAAAGAAGATGGAGAAGAATCATAGCGGGCTTAGCAGGGTTGCTTCTCCATTGGTGGCGCATTCCATCCTGGGGTGCCCTCCATTGATGCCATCCCACTTCCCTTGTGTGTTCTCATCTCTGTCCCAGCAGCATTAGCCTATGGCTGAGGGACACAGCAATGCAAATTAACTATTTCCCACTGGAGGAAGTGCTCAGCACTGTGGTTACCACCCCTGAGTCAGGGCTCTTTTCCTTGCAGTCAGCTTCCCACAGGCCCATATAGAGTTAGTAGGGGAGAAAAAAATCTCACCAGCAAAAGGGGAGTTAACACTTAAAAAAAAAAAAGCAAATAGTAGCACATACAAAAACACACCCTCCCATTGTCCCCAAAATAAATTGTTCTTCTGTTTGAACTGTTCGATGGGGGGCAAGGTTCAAGTGTATTCATCTGAGAGCTGGCTTTTTAGCTGATGTCTGGAGCTCAGCTTTGGTGTCTGTCACTCACTGGTGGAGCGGCAAGGGGTCAGTTGGCATGCATGTTGTGTTTCCTTCAGCGTCCGAGATAGAATCGAGTTAATAACTTGTTCGGCCCTGTCCTATTGGGCTTTGTCCTTGTCGGTGGCTTCTGAGGTCCCTGCCAACCCTGAGATTCTCTGATTCTGAAGAATTTGGCTACCATACTAGCATTTTTAAAAATGCCGCAAACTCATTGGTGCCTTTTTATCATTTCTAAATATACCACTTGCCCCAAATGGAATCCTTCTTTGTTGTCAGAACCAGTTAAGCAGAAATAAGCATCGCATGTGCCTCTCTGCCAAGGCTCCTCCGGAACCGCTTTGTTTTCTCAGTTGCTCCTAGCTTAGCTTCCTTTTAGTGAGCTAACATTTTCACTGTTCCCTTGTTGTCCTGCTTCTGCTTACTCTGTTCCTCATCTGTTCTTAGAAGTCTTTGCAGGATTCTCTGGTTTCCTCACGTTAATTTCTTCCTGCACAGTGATGTTCTGTTCACATTCATATAACACAGTTGTTGTTTTTTTTTTTAACCATTCCCCAAAACTTTGTTTTCCAGACCTTTACACACATACTCTTCGAGATGAGGATGGGACAGAATTAAAAGTTGGAACCTTCAGGATTACTGAGTCCAGCATGGTCATTTTATAGATAAGGAGACTAAGGCCTAGAAACAGGAAGTCACAATCACAGGCAGTGTGAGTGTAACAGGAAGAGTGCAAGGTTCAACAGAGGCCTGGGTTTGAATCCTGCTTCTCATTTGTAGTAACAGTGTGACCATAGACTAAATAGATTCAAAGCTGGAAGAGACCTCAGAGGTCATCTAGTCTAGGGCTTCTTAAGCTTTTTCTACTCGAGCCCCCTTTGGCGCTTCCTAAACTGTGGGTCATGACCCCATAGAGGGTCATGACCCACAGTTTAAGAAGCAATGATTCTGGTCCAGCTCTCTTCCTTTTGCGTCTGAGGAAACTGAGGCCTGCAGAAATGACTAGCTTAAGGTCATACAGCTAGTTAGAGGCAGAATTGGGATTTGAACTCAGATCTCGTGACTCCATGTTGAGCACGCTGCTGGCTACACTATCTTCTTATGTCTTGGGTCCTCTCTTTTCTCATTAATTAGTCCAGTTTATCCGAAGGCCTTCAGAGAAAAGTGTCCATCCAGACCAGTAGGTCAGGCTCTGCTGGTTTATCAGACTCGACAGGCCTCTAATTTTCTCCTCCACTGCCCAGCCTGTCTCTGAAGAGGGAGAGTAATCATGAGAAATCTCACTCATAAAAATGAGAATGTGCTCTCTGCTGTCGTCAGGGAAGCTGAAAGCTGGTGGTATTCACCATGCCAACAGTCAGGACCTATGAGGGTGTTGGGGTGGGGGTCCCTGCCGCCTGCAGTTTTGGCATGTGTTACAGGTGTCATTGGCACCCCTAGTAGAGAAATCTCTGTGTCAGAGAAGTGAAGGTACCCACTGGTACTTCAACCAGTAAATCTCAGAGGCAGGATTTGAACTCAGCTCTTCTAGACTCTAGGTCCAACAGGGTTTCTCAGATGAGACATCAGTGCATCAGTGGGAGTTATTATAGAGAGGAAACCCCCTCCAGTGGAAGGAGCGCAAGACTGGGAGTTAAAAGGTCTGGGTTTGAATCCAGACTCTGCCCCTTAGAAGCCATGTAGCCTTGGGTCCTACCCTTTTCTATGCCTCAGTCTCCTCCATCAGTAAAATGGGAACCAAAATGCTACAACTCATAAACGCTTAAGAATTGTAATGTCGTGGGTTTTTACCCCCTTGGGTGGGTTTTTTGGTGGTTATATTAAAGCTTCTGAAATACCTCCGGGGATTTTGTCTTTCCTTAATTTTGCCCCAGAGACAGGGGGAAGGGAAGAAAGGGTCTACCTAGTGTGCTGAGGGCTTACCTTTCCTTTCTAGCCAATTCCTTGCTGCCTGCATTTCATGTTTCACTTGGAAATGCCTTTTTCACTCATACCATAGCGAAGCATAGATTTAGAAACGGAAGTAAGTGGCTTCAGCGGCCACCTAGTCTAACCCCCTCATTTTACAGATGAGGGAACTGAGGCCCAGATAGATGCAGTCACTGATGTCTCATCTGGAGCTCAATCTGGAAGGGCCCTTGGAGGGCCAAGCCCTTCATTTTACAGAGGGGCACACGGACGCCACCCAGGAGAGTGGAGCGACTGGCCGAGCCGCACACAAGGAGTTACTCTGATGACTCCCTCTCACCCTCCCTTTGTAAATCCTTGCTTGTAAATGTGTTGCAGCCGCCACACGCCTTTCCATTACCCTTTGGGCCCTCCTAAGGTCTTCACTCCTTAGGGATTGCTAGCTAGGTTCCTTGACTCCCAGCCATAGGGCAACCCCAGGAGAATGTCAGTGATGAAAGAGAGCCTCTGCTTCTGGGAGAGTCCTTGCAAGCATTGTTGATGGTCTCCCAGAGGTCCAGCTTGATGTCCTCCCTCCTGCCCCCCACTCCCGACCCCACATCTGTCCGGGTCCAGCTCAATGTCCATTTTCAGTGTCTGTCCAAAAATATGTGTACAGACAGACAGGCTCCATAGGCTATCTCTCTGTCTTCAGGGGGATTAATTTTTAAAAATGCTTCCTACCAGAAGAGTTGGGGATTCCTACTGAGGCATGTTAGAAGGGGAGGGGAGTCTTCGATAGCTTGAGAAAAAGTGAGCTGTGAATTCTTGGGGTTCTAGGTCTAGAGTTGGAAAGGACCAGATCTAGCTTAATGGCCTCATTTTACATAAAAAGAAACTGAGTCCCAGGAGTGAAGTGCCTTGCCAAAGGTCACACAAGAATTTTGGTTCCAGGATTATAGAATAAAAGAGGCCTCAGAGGACAACTAATTTATATTCTCCCCCTCCTCTACCCTGCATTGGACGTTTGAGGAAATTGGAGATTGGAGGTGGTCTGCCCAAGGTTATGTAGTAAGTGGCAGAGGTGAGATCTGAAGAAGAATGTCCCCTGACCTTGAAACGTCCCTGCTCCCTGGCAGCTGGAGCATGGAGGCAGATGTGTCGCCGGCGGGGCCCCATGATGCTGCGTACATGCGAGGCGGGCCTTGAGTGGGTGGGGGACTGCTCAGACCCACCCTGATGAGGCATAGGCCTGTGAGGTGCCCGTGCTCTTTTACAAGCAGAGTCGATCCAAGCTGTGAGGTTTGATTTGACCAACAAGTACTCGGCAGGCGGCTAAACTCACTTACTGTTGGGAGTTGTTTATCCACGGACAAGCTGACACTGAAATTCCTAGCCGGTTCTTGGCCTCTGATGCCTGGGGGAGAACCACAGGGCCCCCTTGACCAGAGGCCTTGCCAGCCTCTCCCTTCTATAGCCCTTCTTCCCTCTCACTGCTGAATTGAAAGCACAGGACCAGCCTAGTTACTCCCTGACTGAAGGAGCCTGGGATGAGACACGCAGTCCTCTGTCTGGCATTTCGGGCCCTTGCCAGACTCCTCCAGCTTCCCCTTCCAGACTTACTCCACTGTCTCATCCTTCACCTTCCTTCACCTTCACTCTGTCCCAGTCACACCAACCTCCTTGCCTCTTCTCTACACAAGACGTTCCCTATGGGCCTCCAGGCATCTCTCCAAGCCGTCTCTGATGCCTGGGACTCCCTCCCTCCCTACCTCCACCTCTTCCATCTCAGGCTTCCTTCGGGGTTAAAGAGGTTTTGGGGTCAGCTAGGTGGTACAGTGGATAGAGCACCTGGCCTGGAGTCAGAAAATTCAGATATGGCCTCACACACTTACTAGTCGTGTGACTCTGGGCAAGTCACTTCACCCTGTTTGCCTCAGTTTCCTCATCTGTAAAATGAGCCAGAGAAGGAAATGGCAAACCACTTCAGTATCTTTGCCAAGAAAACCCCAGATGGGGTCCCAGAGAGTCAGAAATGACCGAAATGACTGAACAACAATGAAGAAGTCATTCTTGGTCCCCCCAGATGAGTGTCTCCCCCTGAAAATTACTTTGTACTTTCTTTTATCTATAGTTTTTAATTTACTTACCTCTGTTCCTGCCTTTTTATTTGTGCTTCTACTGCTAGTATAGTGCCTGGCACTCATTAGAACTTAATAAATGCTTTTTCATCCATGTTGTTTCCCGTGCCTTTGCCCTCAGTAGACTGGAAGCAACTTGAAGGCAGGTCTGTTTTGTTTTCCCTAAGCCTCAGTTCTCCTCATCTCTGAAGTGGATGTGATAGCACAAGGCTATTGTAAGGTTCAAATGAGATCATGGGAATAAAATGCTTTACAAACTTCCAAGTTCCATATTTGTTGTTGATGTTGTTGAGGCATTACTGTCATGTCCAACCCTCCATAGCCCCATTTAGGGTTTTCTTGACAGAGATATAAGAGCAGTTACAGATTAGGAAACTGAGGCAGACAGGTTCAAGTGACTTGCCCAGGGTCACACAGCTAGGAAGTGTCTGAGGCCTCATTTGGACTGAAGTCCTCCTGACTCCAGGGATGGCACTCGATCTGCTGCATGGCCTAGCTGCTCTCAAAGTGCCAGATAAATGTTGACTGTTGTTACAATGATGATTTTGTCTTTGGGACCCTGGCACCTGCCATGTAGTAGGCAACTAATGATTATGAAATTGTGTGACCGCTTGTTGGAAAGGTAATGGGAATGAAGGAAAGAAGGAAGGAAGAAAAGGAGGGAAAGGAAGAAAAGAAAGGAATAAAGAGAAGGAAGGAAAGGAAGAAGGGGAAGGAAGAAAAGAAAAAGAAAAGGAAGGAAGAAAAGGAAGTAAAGAAGGAAAAAAGAAAGGAAGGAATGAAAAAAAGGAAGAAAATAAGAAAGGAAGGAAAGGAATAAAGGAAGGAGGAAAAGAAAAAAGGGAGAAAGGAAGGAAGGGAAGGAAGAAAAGAAAGGAATAAAAAGAAGGAAAGGAAGAAGGGGAAGGAAGAAAAGAAAAAGAAAAGGAAGGAAGGAAAAAGGATTTATTAAACACCTACTGTATACCAGGCACTGTGCTCAGTGCTTTACAAATATTACCTCATTTGATGCTCACAACAACCCTGGGAGGTAGGTGCTGTATTATGCCCATTTTACAGATCAGGAAATAGACTGGGGTGATTCAGTGCCTTGTCTGGTGAGCGTAGGAGACCTGATTTGACCCCAGACTGGCCTCGCTTTCTTTGACATTGCCTGTGTCTGGCATGTATAGAGCTGGGGTGTGGGATCTCCCTTATTAGAGGGTAAGCTCTTTGTGGGCAGGGACTCTGTTTTTCCCTTTTCTGCTGCCCCATGCTGGGCACAGTGCCTGGTGGCACATTTATTGCTTAGTCAGTGTTTGTTGACTGACTCCCAAACCCAGCCCCGCTGCCGTCTGCCGGGCTAGGCTGTGTCCGCAGCCCGCTCTGCCCCTTGTCCACTCCCCATCTGCCTTTTTCACAATCTCCGTAGAAAACTTGCTCTCCTGGCTCCAGAGCCATGACCGTGTGGCCTCCTCCTACGGGGGCATCGCTGCCCCGGCTTCTCCCACATCCTGTCCCTCTCTCCTTCAGAGGGAACAATGAGGGTTCATTGTTCCCGAGGCTGGAATCTGCAAACTGAGCTGGGATTAGCCAAGCACCAGCAGGCTGCTTCCCCTCCCTGTGCCCTGCCTGCCCAGCCCCACTCCCACTGGATCCTTGTAAATGTGGCTCTTTGTGCAACATTTGGTGTTGGAATGTTTCTGGGCTTGTGGCTCAGTGCTTTCCGGGATGCCCATGGCGCGCAGGACGCTGCCATCCCCCGACCCCACCGGGCCAGGACCCCACCGGGCCACCTTTTCCAACCTTCTGATAGTGACCCACAACCCTAGGGATGCTGATGGCAAGGGGGGAGATCCGAGGTGAGGAAAAAGGGATGGCCAGTGCCCCAAAGGAGGGCTGAGTGTGTCAAGCAGGGCTTCTTACCTTAGGTAAGGTTTGGGGGGCCCTTGAACATGGATGGGGGGAAATCACATCTTTATTTCGATCTAATAACTTTCTTTTGTAATCCTGTGTGTTTCATCCTATGCATTTCAAAACATTATTCTGAGAAGGGCTCCTGAGGCTTCCCCAGACTGCCAAAGGGGCTCTGATCTAAAGAGACTGGGGCTGAGGTCTGAGTTCAAATCCTGCCTCAGACACTTACCAGCTGTGTGACCTTGGGCAAGTCACTTAACCTTTATCTTCCTCAGTCTTCTCACCTGTAAGATGGTGGTTAATAATGGCACCTACTTCCCAGGGTTGTCATGAGGATCAAGTGAGGTGAGAGATCTGCGCCCTTCCCCAGCATGTAGTAGGCAGCATAAAAATGCTAGTTATTATTATTAGTGTCTGCAGCAGCGTGTATTAGGCACTTATTGTATACTTAATGCTGGTCTAGGGGCTGGGGATGAAAAGTCAAAAAGGAAGTTCCCAGCCCTTCAGGAGTTTAATTTTTCCTGGTGAAACAAGGCCTGTACACAGAGAAATGCAAACGTTTATACAAAGGAATGAATGAAGAAGGTGGGAGTGTAGAACAGAGGATTTGGATTCAGAGGACCTGGGTTCGAATCCCAGCTCTGGAAGGTACCACCTGTGTGACCTTGGGTAAGACCCTTAACCTCTCTGGGCCTCAGTTTCCTCATCTGTCCAATGCACTAGGAGGCCTCCATGGTCCCAACCAGTCCTAGATCTGAAGTCTATGACCCTAAGTTGTTTTTTTTATCTATCCCAGGCCTCAGTTTCTTCATCTGTAAAATGAAGGTATTCTATAGCTGTGAGAGGCAAAAAGAGATGTTATGTGAAGGACTAGATGACCTCAGAGGTCTCTGGTTAGCTCTGAGCCTGCGATCCTACTAGTCAAACATTTGTTAAGTGCCCTCTGTATACTGGCACCGTGGGATACCGAGAAATGGCAAAAACCAGTCCCTGCTGGCAAGGAGCTCACAGCCTGGATTTTATCACACAAAGTAATTCCAGGAGGGAGAGATCACTTAGACCTGGGGGATCGAGAAAGGGCTTGGCTAGGAGGTATGTCTAGAATGCTAAGCCTTCTGGGAGGGGGAGGGGGAGAGAAAGACAAGGAGGGAGGGAGGGAGAGACAGAAAGGAGAGAGAAATAGATGGGGGAGGGGAGAGAAATAGAAGAAAGAAGAGAGGAAGAGAGAGAGAGAAAGAGACAGGGAGAGACGGAAAAGAGAGAGAATAAAGGGGGGAGGGGAGAGAGAGAGACAGGGAGGGAGGGAGGAGGGACAGAGAGAAAAGGGAGAGAAATACAGAAAAGAAGGGAGAGAAATGGACAGAGAAAAGAGGAGAGGAATGGGGGGAGGAAGGGAGAAACAGACAGAAAGGGGTGAGCAATACAGAGGGAAAGAGAGAGAAAGGAGAGAGAGGAGAAGGAGAAGGAGAGAAATAGAGAAAAGAGGGGAGAAATGGGGAGAGACAGGGAGAAGGGAAGAGAGAGACAGACAGAAAAGAGAGAGAAATAAATAGGGTTAGAGAGACAGAGAGCAAGGGAAGAGAAATAGATTGGGGGGGGGAGAGGAGAGAGAAATGACAGGGGGCAGAGGAGAGAAAAGGGAGTGTTTGGTTGGAGCTGCCAGGGCTTGGGCTATGCATGGCATACCCTTCCAGAATGGATGGATGACAGAGCTTTGATTAGGTCCCTACTATAATAATAGTAACACCAATAATATTATCACATCATGTGTCCATGCACTGTGCTAAGCCCTAGGGTTATGAATTCAAGCAGTGTGTATTCTTAAAAGGGGAGCAAGGGTGGAAAGTGGGCTGGGAGGGCCAGGGGCAGGAAATGGGCAGCGGGGCTTGGAGGGGTCTGGGCAGTTGCGTGGTGGGCCCAGGGTTGGGTAAGATAAGGTGGATGCTCAGCAGTCAGAACCCAGACACCCAGAGCCTGTGGTTCAGGTTTGGGCTGGAGGAGTCTGGGGTGCAAGGTCATCCCCATGGCCACAATGACTTCAGAATCTACCTCTAGCATTTGGGAATGAGGGAGAGCTCTGTCAGTGGATGGGAGGAAGGCAGCCAGAGTCATTGGAGGCAGGGCAGTGCAGTGGGTAGAGCGCTGGTTGTGGAGTCAGGAGGCCTTGGGTTTGAGTCCTGCAAGTCACCCAGCCTCTCTGAGCCTCAGTCTCCTTATCTGTAAATGTAGGGGTTTGGACTAGAGAGGTGACCCATGGGGTGGATGCCTTCCACCTCCAGATCTAGGATGCAGTGATTCCTATTGCTTCTCTACTTCTCGAGTCTTTGCTGGATTTGGGGTCAGTACACCTCTGGTCAGGTCCTTGCTCTGGTTATATACAGACCTTGGGCTGGACACTCAGACTCTGGGCCTCAGTTGTCTAATCTGTGGGGGGGGGGGAAGGTTGTCCTAATGCCTCTGATGGCCCTTTTCAAATTCACTTGCCGAAAAGTGAACTCATTACATTTAATGAAATAAATATATTAAAAAAGAAAATACTTAAAATTGAAAAGTAAAATATTTAAAATTTAAAAATAAAATATTTACATTTTAAAATAAATATTAAAAAATTTAAAATTTAAAATAAATAAAATATTTTGAAGTTAATTTATTTATTTTTAGTTTCCAGTATTCACTTCCATAAGTTTTAAATTTTTTCCCCTCCCCTCTCCCTGGCATGCAATCTGATATAGGCTTTACATATATATTCCTATTAAACATATTTTCACATTAGTCATGTTGTATAGAAGAATTAGAACAAGTGAGAGGAACCACGAGAAAGAAAAACAAAACAAAACAACAACAAAAAAAGAAAATAGTCTACTTCACTCTGGATTCAGACTCCATAGTTCTTTCTCTGGATGTGGATGACATTTTCCATCCTGAGTCCTTTAGAATTGTTTTAGGTCCTTGCATTGCTGAGAAGGGCTGAGCCTATCAAAGTCAGTCATCACACATTGTGACTGTTACTGTGTACAATGTTCTCTTGGTTCTGCTCACTTCACTCAGCATCAGTTCGTATGTCTTTCTAGGTTTTTCTGAAGTCTGCCTGCCCATCATTTCTTATAGCAAAATAGTAGTCCATTACATTCATATACCACAACTTGTTCAGCCATTCCCCAATCAATTTCCAGTTCTTGGTCACCACAAAGAGAGTTGCTATAAATATTTTTGTACATGTGGGTCCTGTTCCTATTTTTATGATCTCTTTGGGATACAGCCCTAGAAGTGGTATTATTAGGTCAAAGGGTATGCACATTTTTATCACCCTTTGGGCATAGTTCCAAATTGTTCTCCAGCACTGTTGGATCAGCTCACAACTCCACCAACAATGAATTAGTGTTCCAACTTTCCCACAACTTCTCCAACATTTATCATTTTCCTGTTTTGTCATGTTAGCTAATCTGATAGGTGTGATGTGGTTCCTTGGAGTTGTTTGTATTTGCATCTCTCTAATCGATAGTGATTTAGAGCATTTTTTTTCATATGACTATAGATAGCTTTAATTTCTTCCCCTGAAAACTGCCTGTTCATATCCTTTGACCACTTATCAATTGCGGAATGACTTGCATTCTTATAAATTTGAGTCAGTTCTCTATATATTTTAGAAATGAAGCCTTTATCAGAGACACTAGTTGTAAACATTCTTTCCCAGTTTTCTGTTTCCCGCCTAATTTTGGTTGCATTGGTTTTGTTTGTGCAAAAACTTTTCAGTTTAATGTAATAAAAATTATCCATTTCGCATTTTGTAATGTTCTCTATCTCTTGTTTGGTCATAAATTCCTCCATTCTCCATAAATCTGACAGGTAAACTATTCCTTGGTCCCCCAATTTGTTTATAGTATCAGCCTTTATACCTAGATTATGTACTGATTTGGACTTTATTTTGGTATATGGTGTCTTCTTAAAAAGAAGAAAGCAAACTGAGCTCTTTATCTTTCCCCACCCACCCAACCTTCCTCTCTTCCCAGCTTTCCTATTACTGGGTTTACTGGTTATCATTGGGTTTTTTTTTTTTTGGTTTTTTTAAAAACTCACCGTTCCTGTTACTTTCCTATTACCACTAGCCTCGTAGGGAGCCAGGCTCAACAACTCAGTATCCTCGTGGCCTTTTCACTGGACTCACCCGCCTCTCCAGTATGGTGTCCTATCTTGTCATTTCTACCTTTACAACATCCCTGGAGTGTAGGCCCCACCCCCATCATTCAGACAGCCCCCACCCTTGTGCAGGCCCTCATCTCCTCACACCTGAACTATTGAAATAACCTCCTGCTTGATCTATCTGCCTCAGGTCTCTCTCCACCCCAATCCAGGTGACTTTCCTAAGGAGTAGATCTAGCCACGGCTCCCTTACTTAGTAGGAGGCTCCCCATTCTTTCCAGGATGAAGTCACAATTCCAGTTGGTATTTAAGGTTCTTTATTACCCGGCCTTTCTTACCTGTGCATGCATCTTGTATGCACCTAGTTATATGCACATCGTCTCTGACGTTAGAATATAAGCTTCTTGAGGGCAGGCATGGGTCTTGCCTTCCTTTGTATCTCCATTATTTATTTAGCACAGGGCCCGGCACATAGTCTTTACTTGATGAATGCTTGTTGACTGGCTGAGTGACCTGAAGCCTCAAGTCAGTGGTCCTAGCTCACCTCCAGCCCCTCACTGGTGTGTTCCTTCCTGTGTGTTTCCTCTGAAGCTGGGGCGTCCCGCTGGCCATCACCGTAGCTGCTGTCGCTCTAAAGAAGATCGGCTATGACGCCTCCGACGTGTCCGTGGGCTGGTGCTGGGTCAACATCGAGGTGGAAGACCGGCTGCTGTGGATGCTGCTGGCGGGGAAGCTCTGGGAGATGCTGGCCTACATCATGCTCCCGGTGCTCTACATTCTTATCAGGAAGCACATCAGCAGGGCGGTAGGTCCCTGGCCCTGTCCCTGACCAGGGGGATGGAGGCCGCTCTAGGACCATGCACACTAGCTTGGGCTTGATGCAGCTGCCGTGGAAGGGGGCCATCTGGGGTGGGAGTGGGGCCTTGGTTTAGCAGGGTGAGGGGAATGCAAAGGGGGTGCCTGCCTGCGTGGAGGGGGGTGCAGTTAAGTCAGCAGTCAGCAGAATCCCATTGGGATGACTTGGAAAGGCAGGTGAAATCAACCAACAGACATTTATTAAGCATTTACTTCTTTTTGTAGGGCTTTTTATTTTTCTTTATCTCTAGCACTTAGCATAATGCCTGATATACAGTAAGTGCTTAATAAATGCATCTCTTAGTCACCTGCTGTTTTTGCCTTTTCCTTATCTGCCTAGCACTCAGCATGGTGCCTGGCATACAGTAAGTGCTTAATAGATGCATTTTTTAGTCACCTGCTGCTTTTGCTTTTTTTCTGTCTCTAGCCCTTAATATAGTGCCTAGTCTGTAGAGTAATTCACTAATAAATGCTTGTCGATTGCCAGCCCTTGCCTTAGGCACTAGGGATACATTGATAAAAATTGAACAGCTTTCAAGGGCCTAGCGTTCTGAAAGGGGAAATAATGTATATGCAAAGTAGTATATAAAAATGTTCAGTAAATACAAGGCCATTTGACAAGGGAGACACAAGCAAGTGGGAGTGGGGGGAGTAGGACAGGAGAAGGCTTATGTAAGATCAACATATATTAAGCACCTACTGTATATGTAAGGATTTGAGGGGAAACGAAGAAGGAAAAACCACGAAGCCCCTGCTCAAAGGGCTTATAGTCTACTGGAGGCCGTGATAATAATATGTCTAGGGCATTGCAGACCTCAAAGCTTGCTATAAACGCTAGCTATTAACGTTGTTGTTGTGACATGTCCACAGATGAGCATGGTACAGTTTGGATCGTGAGGGCCAAGGAGAGAGCCAGACAACGTGTCCCAGAATTCTTCAGGAGGGAGAGAGTACTTTCTGTTGGAGGGATCAGGGTAGGCTTCCTTCATGGAGGAAGCAGCATCTGGACTGAGGCTTGAAGGAAACAGACTTGAGCAAGTAGAGATGAAGCGAAGGTGTGTTCTAGGCCTGGGGGAAGGCAACTGGGGGAAGAAGGCAGGATGATATCAGAAAGTTATTACTAGGAATCTTGTTTGACCGGAAGGTTGAGGGTGTGAAGAGAAGTCATGTGAAATAAAGCTGGAAAGCTAAGACAGAGCCAGACTGCGTACAGCTTTAAATGTCAGGCTGAGAAGTCTTGTGTGTTAACCTACAGCTGTAGGGAGCTAGAGAAAGTTTCTGAGCTGGAGAGTTAATTAGGAAGATTCTGTTGATACTTGTAGGAAGGGAAAACTGGCAAGATTAGCTAGGAAGAACTGTAAGATGTCCTGATCATTTGTGGAAAAAAAAAACCCAGCACCTCCCAGGACATCGCTCTAACACTTGATGACCAATGGTAGATTTTTTAAAACCATACAATCATTAATCGGGCTCCCTAGAAGGTTTGCGAACCTTTAAAAAAAAGCCATTGTGTTTTTCCATCCCATCAGCTCTGCAGTCCTGTTATCTGGATCTAAAACCCAGCTAAGCACAAGCTCTAATAAGAGAGGTTAAGACCCTGGTCTCTGTCCCCATAAGTTTACAGGCATTGGACAAAGGTTTCAGTCTTGAAAGCTTATGAAACAGTTTCCAGTAAGAGGCTCACAAATCTTGGTGACTTAAGTTTGGAGTTCAGAATCCACTGGGAGGGGCAGTGGATAGAGCCACGTTCCCTTTAGTCAGGAGGACGTGAGTTCAAATTTGACGTTTGTGGCCCTGGACAAGTCCCTAATCCCAGTTGCCTCCAAAAAAAAAAAAAAGCCAATGGGTTTCTTACATCTGTTTTAAACGTGAATGTCTTGCTTATGAAATTAGCAGGGGATAGGAAGCTGAGAGAGGTGGTGTATTCATTGGAAACAGAATTAGCATTCCCCCACCCCCAAAAAAGGCTTCCAGGCTAGAGCAATGAGCTGAAGATGAAAATATGAAGTTTAATAGGGAGGAATGTAAAGTCCTGCATAGGAGTTCAAAAAATCAGTGGAAAGATTTTGACGCACAGACTCAATTAAATATTTTTTAAGCACCTACTACGTGCAGGGCAGCTAGGTGGTGGAGTGGGTAGAGTGCCAGGCCTGAAGGCAGGAAGACTCATCTTCTTGAGTTCAAATCTGGCCTTAGACATTTACTGGCTGTGTGACCCTAGGTAAGTCATGTGACCCTGTTTGCCTCAGTTTCCTCATCTGTTAAATGAGTTGGCGAAGGAGATGGCATGCCACTCTAGGATCTTTGCCAAGAAAACTCCACATGGGGTCACAGAGTTGGAAACAACTGGAGAGGAGAAGACTCGGGAAGAACTCGGTAACCGTCTTCAAGAGTGGAACATGCCTTCATATGGAAGAGGGATTCAGCTTGTTTCGCTTGGTCCCAGAGGGCAAAAATAGCAGCAACAGGTGGAAATTGCAGATAGACAGGTTTCCATTCAGCCCAGGAGACAATTCCAAACAGCTGGATTCCTAACCACTGCCCCAGATTTGAACGGATTGCCTGGAGAGGTAGTGAGTCCTCCGCCGCCGGTGGGCTTTACAGAAGGGGCTGAATGATCACGCATCAGGCAGGGAATGCTGTCTCAAAAGCCCTGCTCCAGGTCGGAGTCGGGCCGGGCGACCTCTGAGGCCGGTGACAGTTCTCTGGTTCCGAGTACTCCGAGCTTCGCAGTCCTGTCTAGAGAGGACCCAGGCTCTCCGCAGCTGTCCTTGGCCATCAGGAAACTTAATCCATGCCCAGTATTTCAGACCAGAGCGTTCCGGGCCGTGCCCTGTTCCTTTTGAGAATTAAGACCTTTCGTTCTGCTTGAACGTGGAAGTTGACCGCACCTCACCAGGCCCTTTCTGCTGCAAGCCTACACTAGCATGCTGCAAGGGACACCCAGGGCACAAGCCATTTGGGTTGTTGACTAGATTTTTCTCCCTCTCCTAAGCCTTTTCTTCCTAGAAAGAGGTGACACGATAGATGATAACAAGATGGCTGACATCATGAAGGTCTGGGTTCAAGTGTCACTGCTTGCTCATGTTGGTTGAGTGGCCTTGGGCAAGTCACTCAACCTCTTTGCGACTGGGCCACTCTCTGAAGTAGAGTCTAAGTTATCTATTAATATTATAACGACAATTTGGAAAGACTTAAGAATTCTAATTAATGCTTTAGGATCAACCGTAATTCCAGAAAACCCACGATAAAGCATGCGGCCCTCCTCATGCTAATATGCAGAATGAGACCCGAGGCTGGGGGCATGGCCAACATGGGAGATTTAGTTCACTTGATTATACTTACATGTTACAAGAATTTTGGCTTTCTTTTTATTTTTCTGGTAGGTCCAGGAGAAGAAAAAATTATATATAATATACACATATGTACGTATGTTACATATCTACATATACAAACATACTTAATAATTTTTTTATTTTTAGTTCACAACACTCAATTCCACAAGTGTTTGAATTCCAAATTTTCTCTCCTCCCCTCTCCCCCCTAAGACGGCATGTAACCTGACATAGGTTCTACGTTTGATAATTTTTTAAAAAATAAAAACCTTTTTTAAAAAAAAGAGTAGCCATTAAAGGCAGTTTTCCCCATCCTCAAGAATAAAGGGAGTTCCCATACTGGAAGTTCCCTGTGCTAAAGAAATCTCAGGGATGGGACAAATCAAAAGCTTCTCCTTTACAAACCCACTCTGGGGCCCTGTCATGGAATAGACAGAGTAGGGAATTCTCAAAGCATGCGCTGACTGAGTGCGCACTCTCAAAACAGAAGAAGGGTCTTAAATGTGGGCCTGGCCGTGGACTGTATTATGTATCTGCAAGTTTTGCCTATTTTGGAGATGTTTGTTGGTGCTGCCCAGAGGATGGGAAGTTTTTCCAGCGGTATGAACTTGAAATCTGTGATCCCATGATCCTTCATGAGTTTGCTGTGGCTGAAAAATTGACAAAAACATAGGATCATAGATTTGGAGCAGGAAGGGACCTCAATGTCACTTAGGATCCTGCAACCCCAAACTGAGGTCCCATGAAGAGGAACTGATGCCCCCCCCCCAAGGTCAGGAAGAAGAAGAGCCAGGATTTGAACCCAGGCCTTCTGAATCCAATCCCTACTCTTTCTCCACTGCACCATGGCCCCATGGCATCATAGAGGGAGGACCAGCATTGGAGTCAAGAGGACCTAGGTTCAGGCCCTCTGACAAATACAGACTATGTAACCTTGTATGTAACCATAGAGCCTTGAGTATGTTATTGAATCTAAGTCTGTTTCCTCATTCATAAAGTGGGCATCTGTATGGGGGACAGAGTGCTGAAGTCAGGAAGACATGAGTTCAAACCCAGTCTTATATACACTTACTAGCTCCGTGATCCTGGGCGAGACACTTAACCTCTTTTTGGCTCAGTTTCCTCATCTGTGAAATATAGATAACAGTATCTACTTCCCAGGGTTGTTGTGAGAGTAAATGAAATAATATTTGTAAAGCGCTTTGCAAATCTTAAAGTGCTATATGACTTCTATTATGGGCATTATATCTAGTGAATGCATCAGTTAATTTGTTGTTTTTCAGTTGTTTTCAGTTGTTTCTAACTCTTCGTGACCCCATTTGGGATTTTCTTGGCAGAGGTACTGGAGTAGTTTGCCATTTCCTTCTCCAGCTCATTTTACGTATGAGGAAACTGAGGCAAACAGGGTGAAGTGACCTGCACAGGGTCATATAGCTAGTAAGTGTCTGAGGCCAGGTTTGAACTCATGAAGGTGAGTCTTCTTACCTCCAGGACTCTGGCACTCTATCCACTGCTCTATCTAGCTGACCCCACCCCCACCCCAGTAATTAATTAACAGCCATTACCTTCTATTTGCTAGGCACTGTGCTAGGTACTGAGAAGGGAAACAACACAGATGGAGAAAGACAGAGAGACAGAGACAGAGACAGACTTGCAGTCAGGAAGACTTCAGTGCCCTGAAGACTGTAAAACTTTACGGTGGAGATTAGTGGCCAAATTATGTCAGTAGAAGGCATTAGTACACCAGGGGTTCCCCAGACTGGTGAAATCACAGACCCCAGCTCATGAAGACCATTTACTTAGGGCTATGATCTCCATCAGTGGAGGGAAAGCCCCCTCCAAAGTCAAGGCTTTTGAATGCAGTCTCCAGCTCTTCTCTCCATGGGGGGTGCCTGGCTTCCTTGTCCACAGCTCTGCTTCCTGCTGAGCTCAGGACGGTATTTGCCAACTCTGGTATTTAAAGGAGCTCTGATTGCTCTAATCAGGATATCTTCCATAGGAGAGGCAACTGCCACAAAGTGGCTAGAATACCAGATTTGAAGTCACAAGACCTGGGTTCAGATTCCACTCCCCCCCACCTTTGGCACTTTTTAGCTGTGTTAATTATAGGCAGTCACTTGCCTTTCTGAGATTTATTGCGACAACACACTTTTGAAAGCACTAAAGAATTTTTTCCTATCCGTGAAATGGGGATAATTAATGGTGCCTATGTCACAGAAGTGGACTATGAGGATCAAATGAGATAGCATGTAAATTGCTTTGTAAACATGAGAGTGCCATACAAGAACCTGCTATCCACCATCAGTATTATTATTTTTTATAGTATGTTATTTTCCCCATTTGCATGTCGAGAAAATTTTTAGCATTCATTTTTATAAGAATTTGAGTTCCACATTTTTCTCCTTCCCTCCCTCTCCTATTCTGAAAATGGTATGCAGTTCGATATAGTTTATACATGTGCTATCATGTAAAAATATTTATATATTAGTCACAGTTGTGAAAGAAGAAACAAATCAAAAGGGAAAAAAAGCCATGAGAAAGAATAAAGTAAGCTAACAAAAACATGCTTCCACCTGCACTCAGAGGCCATCAGCTCTTTATCAGGATATGGATAGCATTTTCCTTTGTGAGTCTGTGTTCTTGTCTTGGATCGTTGTGTTGCTGAGAAGAGCCGAGTGTTTCATAGCTGGTCATCACACAGTGTTGCTGATACTGTGTACGATGTTTTCCTGGTTCTGCTCATTTCACTTTGTATCAGTTTATACAAGTCTTTCCAGGATTTTCTGAAACCTGTCTGCTCATCATTTCTTATAGCACAATAGTATTCCATTACATTCACATACCACACCTTGTTCAGCCATTCCCCAATTGATGAGCATCCCTTCAATTTCCAGTATTTTGCCACCATGAGAGGAAACTGAGGGGGGTGGAGCAGGGAGAGTTAAGTGACCGCTGTAAATTTGTAGTCACTACCATTATTAATCTTGCTATCTCATTGACTTGGGAATCCCTTCCAAAAGTACAGTTCTCAACCATCCTATGCCACTCTTGTCCATTTCCTTTCATAAGGTCACCGCGAAGTTTCCACCCAATGTGAGGAAGCTCTTCTCAACTTCTCCTGACATTGTGAAGATCTAGATTCGAATGCTACACTTGACAAAAATTTGACTTCCTTCCCAAGCAGAGACAGATGGCTGCCCAGGACAACCTCTCTGTAAAGTATAATGAGGATGGATGATGAATGATTATGAGTAGATGGTAAAGAAGAGAGAGGCAGTGGAAGGTCAAACTAGTCTAAAGAGAGTGTGGTAAGAATTCCAGCCGAGGGAAGCAATCCCAAGAGCATTTAAGGATGAAAATGAAGGGAAGACAAGAACTTTTCCAAGAAGAAAAATTTATAACGATGACTGCTAACTACTTTTACTACCAAGAAGAGTAGAGCCACCACACGTGGACTCTCCCTTCACTTCCAGATGTGCCTGCTGGTAGAAATGGCCCTCAGAAAAATAAAGATGGGAAAAACAGCTGGAATGGGAAAAGCATATATAGGAAAGAGCTGTGCAGAAGAAGACACAGTTGTGAGGGTGCTAAGGGACTGAAGAGAGGGAAAATACCAATAGCGTGGGGAAAATATTTCAGACACTGTTAATGCAAAAAAAGAAAATAACTCAACCAAATAATAACTAGTTCTATATTTACTCACCCATCTATATAAAATCTTTATTAAGTCATTCGTATACAAACAGAAGCACCTTCGGTGAGATCATTCGTAGGGGACGAGAAGGCTTTTGAAAGCAATATTCAAAGATGGGTCACAGCTTTACCATTTCACAGTTGACTGAAAGCTGTAGACAACATAAAATCCTATTGTGCCTGATGTCTGTTGATTATGAGAAATCATTTGATTTAGTGGAGAAAAACACTTCTCTAAAGTTTTTTTTCCCCCAACATGATATCTTCCATCAAATCATCCAAGATTTCTTGAAAGAGAAATCCAGAGAAATAACACTCTTCAACAACTCTTAGATCATGAATTTCAGGGACATATAACAGGAAGATGTATGTTGATGCCATAGACCAGGAAGATACAGTTTAGGGTCCACACTGAAGAGGGCTTCCCTATGGTTAGTGAGGTCCTCTAGACAATCATGTTGGTGGCACCTTCTAGAAGAGGTCTGTAACTACTCGAAAAGTCTATTCATGCTGGAAAGTCCACATGACTGAAGAACGTCTGTTGCCCAGATTGTGGATGGTGTTAGCCCCAAAAAGACTAGAGAAGAGACATCAGTAACTACCGACTCACCTGCCTCTTTTTCCTTTCCTATAAAATCTTTGAGAATGATCTGCACATGTAGCAAAGGTATTATTGACTCCCCCAAAAATATGTGAGAACAGAGAAGCGTTTTCGTGGACTGTCTTCAGTCACGCAAGTGCAGAGAATGCAAGATTACCCTGTGTTTGTTATTTACTGATTGTTTAAAGAAACGTTTCATTTGGTTGAGTCAAGTCTGGTCAACTTAACAAGGCTGTTATCTCAGTCGATCCTCACAGAAGCCCTGGAAAGTATCCCCATATTACAGATGAGGAAACTGAGTCAACCGGTGATTAAGTGACTTGCTGGGGAAGTATTTGAGGTCATATTTGAACTCGGGTTTTCCTGATTCCACACCTAGTGCTCTTTCCACAGCACAACGTAGTTGCCTTGCAACATAGTTACTCTATATAATATATTTTCTATCATTTGCATGTGCTTATTTGCATACACATCCTCACCCATGGATAGAACATAAGCTAGGGTAGGAACTATTTCATTTTTGTTATTATAGCCCCAGGATTTAGGACAGTGCCTAGGACATGGTAAGTAGTTAAAAAAATGCTGGTTGAATGAACAGTCCTGTAGGGTCAAGTCCAGGGTAGAATGTAAGCTCCTAGACACAGCATCTGTTTCATTTTCCCTGATATCTTGAAGGACTTGGCGCCATGCAAGGGTGGGATACCTGCGGCCTGGAGGCCTCTTGTGGCCCTTTAGGTCCTTAAGTGCAATCCTTTGATGAATCCAACCTTCACAGAACAGATCCCCTTAATAGAAGGATTTGTTCTGTAAAACTTGGACTCAGTCAAAAGGCTGCACCTAAGGACCTCGAAGGCCTCCAGGCCTCAGGCTCCCCACCCCTAGTGTAGGTGCTTCAGAAATGTTTGTTGGAAACCATACAGACTCTTTTCCATCAGTGGGTCTCCCATATTTTAAGATCATACAAGATTCCTTAATAGATAATGACATGAGAGAAATCTGTTCAACGATTCATTCGTTATTAATAGGCCCCTAAAACAAGAAGACATCCGCTCCCCGAGTTGCCCCCACCATCACCCCCCCATGTCGGTCTGGCACTGAGTGCAAATAGAATGGAGATGTGCAGGCGATGGCGAGGTCTCCCCATCGTTCCTGTTTGTGAATGGCATTGCGCTGTTTACTCAGGAAGTGGCGTAAAAAAGATAGAATCCAGGAACTGCGTGACAGAAGAAAGGAGGGCCTGCGCCAAGCTGGAGAGCTAAGAGTGCGCTGCTTAGCAGAGTTCATAGAGAAAGGTCTCCAGTATGACAGGTGGACCCTCAGTAGTCTTTCTGTGATTAGGACCAACCCAGGATGAAAGGCACCGGTGTGTGTTGATCTGGCCTCTCCCAGGAAATATCTGCATGGAAACCCTGGAAACAGTCAACAGAGTGACTCATATGAATCAGTGCTATCGGGGTCTCTTGGGGAACTGCAGACCACAAAACTCCTACCCCCATAAGTGGGGGCCCTGAGTTGTTAAGGGGCTTGCTTAGGGTCACACAGTCAAATATGTGGCAGAACTTGGTCTTCCTGACTGAGTCTGGGGCAAAGAGTTAAAAATAAATGTCCCAGGCGCAAGAGTCTAGTGCAGGGGTGAGGAACCTGCGGCCTTAAGGCCACATGTGGCCTTCTAGGCCCTTAAGTGCATCCTTTTGACGAACCCAAATTTTACAGAACAAATATATGGCCTTAAGGCCACAGGTTCCCCAGCCCTGGTCTAGCGCATTCTGAAGTTCTGCCTGACTCATTTGTCCTGATTCCTCAGCTGGGGCTCCGCTAAGGGTGAGCTCCTTTGCAGAGGAGGAAGTGAACACAGATCCCCCCCCCCAAATTGTGGCTGAGGTGGGAGAGCTGTAAGGAAAGCAGGCATCGAGCTTCCCTTAGGCCTGGATTTAGAACCAGAAGGGACCTTTGAGGTCATCTAGTTCAAATTGAGGTCACCTAATTATGGAGAGAGGACAGTGGGCTTGAATCCAGGCTTAGCAGAGGTCCTAGTGGGTCCTAGCTTCCTCTCAGTGAGGACACGGACCTGCCCTGGATTAGGGAGGTAATAAGTGGCAAAGTCAGGACTTGAACCCAGGCCCTCTGACTCCAGATGCAGCTGCACCAAGCTGCCTTCTCCCAGTAGCTGAGCCTGGGAGTCAGTCAAGAAGTATTTAGTAAGTGCCTACTGTGTGCTAGGCACTTTGCCAATTAATAAGCCCTTGTGGGGCAGGGGCAGATAGGACAAATACTGGGTCTCACTGTCTTTCCCACACTGGAAATCCAGACGCTCATGGGCCACTATACCCATCTCCATACCAATTGGCTCCAAAGCTTGAACCTGCTCTGGTTTTTCCTCCTGGATCAGTTCAGTCCTCCTTAGGCAGCCTGGTAGGCCATTTCCTTCCTGAGGGGTTCCCCATATTGGTGCTAGACTTTGGATGCCTCATTGGCCTAACCTTAGAGGAGTTCAGGACTCTAGAATTCAAGCAGTTGGGCCCAGCCTCCCCAAGGGAGCAGAGGGACGGCCACCATTTCCTATGTGCCAGGCCCTGGGGAGGGAAAGACAAAAAAAAAATAAAACATTCGCTGCCTTCAAGGAGCTTCTGATCTCTCCCCCGCTCCAGCCACCCTCCATGGGGTCCCAGGCTAACAGATGCAGCTTGCTCAGGGTCGGTTCTGTTTTCCTACACAACTGTAGGCTGGGGCTGACCCCCAGCTCCTTGTTCCTCAGGGGCTGGGCTCAGCACGTGATATTACCGGCGTGTGGCTGCTTTTGGGGGGGGACGGTGGGGGAGACCGCCAGATGCCTTACACAGGCTTCCCCAGGCTATGGGAAGGAGCAGGTGTTCTCAGAAGCCCACCTCTCTGCCTCCCTCCCGTCTCCTTAATTCAGGTCAGTAAACCTTGATCTAATGTTTCCTGTGTGTTGGGCACCGTGCTAGACACCAAAAATGGAATAGCTCTCCCTCAGAGGGTTTCCATTCTTATTTGTATAAGGTTGGGTAAATACCAGATCTGTGCCGACTCATTTTAAGAGGGAGAGAATGCTAACGTGGGTGCGGGGGAGGCCAGGGAGGGCCTCGTGACCAGGAACATGCTCGTCCGCTGTCCACAGCACGCGGCGCTCTCCGAGTACCGACCCCTCCTGGCCGAGACGTATGCTTGTCAGCACCGGACCTCGGTAGCGGATAAGAAACTCATTCTTATCCCTCTCATCTTCATCTGCCTGCGGGTCTGGAGCACCATCCGATTCGTCCTCACCTTCTGTAACTCCTCTGCTGTGCAGACGCCTGTGCTGGTGGTCTTACATGTAAGTGGAGGGCCCTGCCTGGGATATGCAGACCGAGCAAGTTCCCAGGGTGTGTGGGTTCAGGCCTGCTGTCCTCTATCCAAAGTTGGAAAAATAGAAATGACCCCAAGAGCCACCAGCCCAGTTATATGTAGATCTTCCCCAAGGGCATCTCTGGAGGGGTACATCTCATCTACCCCCTCACCTGCCCTCCACCAAAAGAGCATAGAGAG
>CM053622.1:806272647-806320057 GCA_028646595.1 Phalanger gymnotis | reverse complement strand
CCCCCCCCCTCTCCTCCCCTCGTCCCCTCTCCTCCCCTCCTCTCCTCCTCTCCTCTCCTCTTCCCTCCTTCCTTCTCTGCAGACCTTATAGAAATATCAGTGGTGATGATGATGATATATGTTGTGAGAGGAAGAGTCCTAGAGAGGGTTAACCGAACCTCCTGAAGTCCCTGGGAAGAAAATTATGAACAGACTTAGGGCTACCCTGGGGCTAGAGGGATGAGAATGGGAAGGATCTTGGGATCCCTCTGAGGCCATTTAGTCCAACCTCCTCGTTTTACGGGGCAGCTCGGTGGTACAGCGGGTAGAGCATCAGGCTTGGAGTCGGGAAGATCTGAGTTCAAATCCGGCCTCAGACACTTCCTAGCTGTGTGACCCTGGGCAAGTCACTTAACCCTGCTTGACTCAGTTTCCTCATCTGTCAAATGAGCCAGAGAAGGAAATGGTAAACCACTGCAGTATCTCTGCCAAGAAAACCCCAAATGGGGTCATGAGGAGTTAGATATGACTGAAAAGTGAAGCAACAATCACCACCTCATTTTTACAATTGAAGAACTTAAAGGCCTGGAGAGGGTAAGGGACTTGACCAAGGTCACCCACGTAATAAGTAGCATTGGAACCCAGGTTTTCGCACTGCAAACCCAGCTCATCACTAGGGCCCAGGACTTGCTTTCTCCACATCTGGAAGGGCACCTTCCAACTCCAAGTGAATGCTTTTCCTCTTCTGCCCTGGCAGGGAATCGGGAACACATTCCAAGGAGGTGCCAACTGCATCATGTTCGTCCTCTGTACCCAGGCGGTCCGAGACCGACTCTTCTCTGTCTGCTGCTGCTGCTGCCGACGCTTGTGTCCCTCTCTGGAGAATCCCGATAGCGATTACAGGGGCCCCTCGCCCCCGAGGACAGAAGAATCCCAGCATTCTAAATAGACCCCAGCTGGCCTGCCAACACCTCAGTTTCTGACCCCAGCCCTCTTCTTGCCTAAATCTTTGGGTGGCTTCTGGTTTCTGGGAACGCCCCTACCCCCCCCCCCCTTGAGCTGTGAGTCCTTGCTGGGGGTAGGGACTTTGGGCAGGGGATTGGGTTGCATGTAGAGAGTGTGTTTGCTGCTCATAGGTTTTTCATTTGCCTGTGTTCCCAAACATGGGGGCGGGGGCTGTGTGCTCCAGTTCCACTGTGTCCTGGGACTCTTGGGCAATGCTTCCCCATGTGACCTGCTCCATGGGAGGTCAGGGAGCCTCTGACTGCAGAATACACACACACACACACACACACAGCTTAGTAGGTGGAGAAAGGGAAGCCAAGTCTCAGGGTCTCACTCACCCACTTGATAGTCTGCGTGAGTGTTACTGGCCAAGCAGGGAGGGTTCGTTCATCTTTCTGAAGCTGTGTGCTCCCCTCTATGAGCTGAGAGACCTCCCTTCTATCAGAGAGCATGGGGGAAAAGAGGTTGGTGGTAAATGGAATCCCCCCCAACCAAACGATTCCCAGGAGCCATCCTAGACCTTCACTCCATGGCAAGAAACTTGAAGAAGGCCAGCCTCTGTTTACACAAAGTGTCCAAGCACCTAGGAACTGCAAAAGATTTCTAGGAAGTCTCTGGGTGCCTGACTGCAGCAGAACCTCAGCTGAGAGTGTCTGATGGGGCACATTCCAACTGAGAGCAGGAGTTATTTGCTACTTGAACTGCATAGCAGCGCTCACCAGTACCCCTAACTGTGGGTCATCTTTGGGTCTCCAAGAGACGCCTGAATCCGTTGATGCCTTTAGCACCCACTACGGGTCGTATCTGGCACAGATATTTGCTTTGGACCCCTTAAAGAGTTGACCAGAGTTGCACAAAGAAGAGGCATTTCTTCGGATTTTTGTGTGTCATGGACTCCTATGGCAGCCTGGAGAAGCTTATGGACCTCTTTTCTGAAAAATGTTTTTAAGTAATTGCAGGCAATGCTAAATTTCAGTGAGAGGCTAAGTGAAAATAAAGATGTGATTTTCTTTCCTCCTTCAAATTCACAGACACCTCCGCCCCGCCCCGCCCCCCCTCCCATTTATCCGTGGGCTGGACCCTGGGTTGAGAAACCCTTGTCTAGAACTAGACAGCCTTATCATCCCTTTTATGAGGATAGTATTAGAAGAAAATGCTTGAAGAGTAAAGTCACTTTTTTTCCTTAGGCAATTGAGATCTGGTTCATTAACCCTTCTTGTGTTGGTTTTTTGCTAATTCACACTGACTCTTTTGGTGGAAAAAGCCATCTAGAAAGCAGATGAATAAATGACTTGCTAGTTCCTTTTGCCCTCTCCCCTCTCCTCACCAGACAAATACCAAAATACCACAGAGTGTTGGGGGGCAGGGGAGCTGAGCACCAAAGATAGACTTGCTGGCTTGGCGGATTTGGGGGAAGTGATGATGTGGGCCCCAAGGCCTGCCACTGACATTTCAGGGGCCAAAAAGACCAGGAATAAGCTTCTCTGGATGTAACTGCTCACTTGGCCCGACTTCCTCTTCCTTTTTTTTTTTTTTAAATTCCGGAAAGTGATTCCCCCAACCCCCAGCCCCTCAACTCTCCTGGTTATCTGAACGGAAACCCAGTTTTCCGACACCCTGGGCACCAAGCAGCCAGTTAGGCCTAAGTATACTACCAGTAGCTCTTCCCAGAGAAGTGGGATCGACTCCAGCAAATACCAGGTTAGGCTGCGTCCTGTTCTGTGGAACACAGCTAATAATAGCTCGTTAAAGTTTGCAAAGCACTCTGTGTTCATGCTCTCATTTGCTCCTGTGAGGGAGTTGCTATTATTAGCCCCGCTTTGCAGATGAGATAGCTGAGGCTCAGAAGTGACTTGCCCAGGGTCACATCGCAGAGGTGGGGATTTTTCAAACCCAGGTTTCCCCGTCTCTAAGACTGGTGCTCTGTATTCCACCTGGATCCTGCAGGGAGAGGATGGGACTGGGAACAGAGACAGACAGGGAGGTGGGCTAAGAAAGTGAAAATGCAGGCTCGCCTACTGTGGTTGCTCCCTCAGGTGACTGGGCGCTGCAGAAAGGAAGCCGGATGTTTCCGATCCCATTGCTGATATTCAGAATTAAAAACCATCGTCCTGCTGAGTTATCTTGATTCCTGTTTTGCTGGTAACAAACCTTTTCAGAGACAGGAGGAGACCTGTGAGTTGATCATAAACCATACTTTTGGTTCCTTTTATAAACAGTTCCATTTATGGAAGTGAGTGGGCGTTTGAATTTTTACCTTTGGCAGGGAAGGAAAAAAGAAAACAACCTCAAATCTTTAAATGTATTAAGTCACTGTGCTGAGCGCTTTACAGATATCAGCCCATTTGAGCCTCACAACAACCCTGGGAGGTGGGTGCTTTTATTACCTCCATTTTACAGATTAGGAAACTGAGGCAGGCAGGTGAAACCCAGAGTCATGCTGCTCGAAGGTGTCTGGGGCGGATTTTGAACTCAGCTTGCCCACTCTATCTCATCGCACAGTGGCGCCACCTAGTGGCCTACATGATGTCTGCAGTCTCTCAGAGTTCTGGTGTAGGAGCCTTAACCTCTGCAGAATGAGAGGCATCATTAGCAGGGACAGGAATCAGTTTCTCCCTCTGACACTAGCTGTGTTACCCTGGACAAGTCACTTCACTTTTGCTTGCCTCAATTTCCTTATCCATAAAATGGGGATAACGATAGCACCTACCTCTCAAGATTGTTGTGAGATTTGAGATAATAATTGGAAAACGGTGCTTGGTACGTAGTAAGTGCGATATAAATGTTAGCTATTACTTTTATTATGATGATTTTTTTCCCCTTTCCTCAACAGGTAAGGCTTTGAAAACTGACCTGCATTTGGAGCCAAAGGCTCAGGAGCCTCCCTCTCAGAGCTCAACCCCTGCAGGGAAGAAGGGAGGGAGGTTTCACCCACATCTGCCCTTTCTGTCCTCCCCAGAGGTCCTCACCAAGATGCTAATCGGACTTCTCCCTTTAGTGCCCTCTGCTCCCAGCCCCTTTTTTCCACCAGACCCCCAGTTAGGATTCCTTTTCTCCAGGTGTGCAGAGGGGCAGGGAATGCATGCTGGCATCCCCTTCCATGCCCAGGGCAGATTGGCAGGAAGTCTCAGCCCTGGCCCATCCTTTGTGCAGTGATGTGGGGAAGCTGGGATGACAGCAACTAGTCAAAACCTGCCCCTGTGGCCCTTCCCTCTTGGAGAGTATAATAGCATTTAATTTAAAATGTAATTCTCTCTTGGGAGCAGGGTTTTAAAACCCCAAAACCTCCAGGTGTTCTTGCTACCCATGCCCCACATTCTGGGTGGAGTCTGCAGCTTAGACCTACCCGGGCTGGCCCATCTCTTCCCTTCCTGGGGTCAGAATAGCCACGAAGAGTGACTGAATGACCCCAATGCTTTTGGACGCAGCCCTGGGCCAGCCACCCCTCCAGTGGATTTCATTCCCTTCTCCAAAGTGCTTTTAATTGTGTTCATCTGAAACACAAATTTTGAACGGTGCTGTGAGCCCCTTGGGGTGTTTTTCTGATCCTTTCCCATTTTCTAACCGATTTACCAGACAAATGCCTATTTCTTTGTGGGGGATGGTTTCTGTAGAGAAATGATTTTTATTTTTGCATAGACAGGGTCCTCTTGTCAACTACAGGGAAAACACATTTTTTATAACGTCCTCACTGTAACTCAATAAACTGCTGTGTGTTCATGGGAGTTGATGTATTTGGAGGGAAGGATGTTTGGGAACAACCCCAAGGCTCTCTATGTTTGTTGATGAAGCATCCACACGGATTCCAGGGAGGAAGGGAGATAGGACGGCACAAAGAATGATGGGTTGGGAGTCAGCTTTAGAGCTGGGACGGTCATGGAAGGTCATGGAATCCAGCCCTTTCATTTTACAGAAAAGGAAACTGAGGACCCAAAGAAAATGACTCTCAATTGAAACCCAGATCTTCTTAACTCCAGGTCCAGAGCTCTGTTCCTTAAAGGAGAACCAAAGTGAAGTGTGAAGAATGAAATTAAAGTGTAACTGGGAAATATTTTAACAAAATAAGTAAAAACACAATAGGTAATGTTAATACTGCCTGTTCTGAACTTTACAAAGTAGACTGCTACTTAGTGTTTTTTACCTAAAGTGAATTTGCCCTTACCACCCCGCTTCACTTAGCAGTGAAGTCTTAGCCTATGGAATAATTGTTCAATCATGGCCCACTCTCCTTAACCCTGTTTGGGGTTTCTGCGGCAGAGATACTGGAGTGGTTTGGCCATTTCCTTCTCCGGCTCATTTTACAGCCTGTATGCCAAAAGCATGCCCCTCAAAATACCTTTACGCAAGTCAGAAGATGAACCAAAACTCTGACATATTAAATAAACAGAATTATGAAGGTTAAAGTTAGTGACAAAGTATACACAGTAGTGTATGGTAAAATCAACATAGGTGTTCAGTGTGCTGCCCCTTCCCCGCCCACTACCTGCAGCCTTTATCACTCGTGGTTGGTTGTACAACTTTTATAAAGCTATTGAGAGATGTTTGGAGAGTGGCTTTTTTTTTCCTCATACAATATTATCCTCAACTAGTCTCTAACCTTTTAAAAATCTTGAAGTATTTAGATCTATCTTTTCGTTACAAGAAAAAAGTTAAATGATAAAATGTTTCTACCAACTGTTTTGTTGTGAACCCTTATTGACTTGGAAAATGACATAGTAACATTATCTGTGTTCTATTTTGTGTTTTTATTTTGTTAATTTTATTGTTTTATTTTATTTTGTTAGATATTTCCCAATTCCACTTGAATTTAGCTCTGGTGGCACATGGGAGGGTTGTGGGCCCCATGTACAGGCCTCATGTTTGACACTTACTTGTAGAATCTACACCATTAGAAGAGAAGTTAGCTCGTTCCTTCTTTCCCCTTCCCTTCGTTCTTTCTAACTGGCTCAGGCTTGAAGTGAAGAGACTACTCAGTGCTGGACACCCCTCTCTCTGATGGCAGCTGGGTGGAGAAGTAGATAGCCCCCTGGGCCTGGAGGCAGGAAGATCTGAGTTCAAATCCAGCCTCGGATGCTTACTGGGTGAGCTTGGGCAAGTCACTTAACCTCTGTGTGCCTCAGTTTCCTGATCTGTAAAATGGAGACAATACCCCCCCCCGGGTGGTTGTAAGGATAAAATGAAATAATATCTGTAAGCCTTTAAATAAGAATATTAATACTAGCTGTTGTCATTACTGTCACCATCAGCCCAGGCACTTCCACCTGCTCTGTTTCTGACCTGATGCCCCCTTGCTCTCCAGCAGCTTACCATGTTAATATAGAAGTTAGTGTGGGCACTAGACAGGCTTAGCTCACTGAAACTCAGAGCTCCAGAGCTCAAGAGATCTGCCAGCCTCAGCTCCCTCAGGAGGATCGCAAGTCTATGTCGCTATGCCCAGCCTAAACTCAGTTTTCTTGCCCCCCTGCCTTCTGTCTGCCACATTCCTCCCCTCCCCAGCTCCCTCTGATGCAGCTGCTTTGGTCACCCCTGTTCACAGAATCATAGATTTAGAGCTGGAAGGGAGCTGTGAGGCCCACCGGCTCCAACCTCTGCTCCCTTGTTTTACAGGGAGGGAAACTGAGGCATGGAATTAGTGCTTTGAACCCAGGGTCTGAGTCTTGTGCCCTGTTCTGTGCAGCCTGTTCCTGACAAGGGAAACAAGAAAGCCTTAATCATATGAGAAAGGGCAACAGAGAGCCCTCACAATGGGGTGTGTGTGTGTGGAGGGTAGGGTAGCAGCATTATTTGTAGGGACATGGGGTTCAAGTGCTCAGCTTCCCTGGCAGGAATTGGTCCCAGGCGGCCTCACGGCACTGGCAGTACAGATGCGTGGCAGGCCAGACACACACGCACACACAGACACCCTAGAGACAAAGTGACCGACTGTGGGCAGTGCAGTGGGGGCTGGGAACAGAGACGAGTGCCCAGAACTCTGGGAAGCTGATTTGGGGAAGGCTGCCCTGGAGGCTGGGAGTGCTCACATAAGGCAGGAAGATTTGAACTTGGGTCTCTCTTGGCTCCATTTAACACTGCCTGTCCTCAGGTTGCTTCCTCATTAAGTTCATCTGAGGTTACTAAAAACATTTTGGGGTGCCTCGTAAACTTACGGGCCACTAGGTGGCGCCATAGTGCACACAGTGCAGGGTCTGGAGTTGGGAAGACTCATCTTGCTGAGTTCAAGTCCTGCCTCAGACACTTAGTAGCTGTGTGACCCTGGGCAAGTCACCGTTTGCCTTAGTTTCCTCATCTGAAAAATGAACTGGAGAAGGAAATGGCAAACCGCTCCAGTATCTCTGCCAAAAAAACCCCAAATGGGGTCATGAAGAGTCAGACATGACTAAACTACAATAGGCTTTAAAAGTCAGTGGTTTAAGGGGCAGCTAGGTGGTGCAGTGAGCAGAGCACCAACCCTAGAGTTAGGAGGACCTCAGTTCAAATCCAGACTCAGACATTTGGCATACTATCTGTGTGATCTTGGGCAAGTCGCTTAACCCCAACTGCCCTGCTTTTCCCCCCCTCCCCCCCTCCAAAAAAGTGAATGGTTTTAAAAAAAAAAACAAAAACCAGGTGATTCATTTGACAACCTTTGCTATAGGATATCTGTGGGTGAGAGATTCAGGACTCGATTTTCTTTTTGCTTCCTGAGTCCTTATTACCCAAGGGTCATCTTATATGTTAAAGAAGATGAGTGGGTATTGAATGGTCATTTGGCTTTAAAACCTAAAGATTTTCTCTCAGTGGAATTAATCATCTAATTTGAGATTGGAAAGAGGACCAGCAGCTGTCTAGGCCTAACTTTTTTTTTTCCTTTTGAGGCAAGAGGGTTAAGTGACTTGTCCAGGATCACACAGCTTATGAGTATCTGAGGTCACATTTGAATTCAGGTCCTCCTGATTCTAGGGCTGATGTTTTTATCCATTGTGCCACCTAGCTGTGCTCCCCCCAGCCCAATCCCTCCTTTTACAGGTCAAGGAAGAATTTGCCCTGGGTCACTTAGCTAGTAATTGCCTGAGGTAGGCTTTGAACTCAGGTCTTCCTGATTCCCAATCAAGCTGCATCCAATATACACTGCCGAGGATGCCCTGAACAAGAGGCAAGTGGTCCCATAGAAAGGCAGATCTGCTGCCACTTAAGACTTCAGCAACCTTGGGGAAATCATTTAACCTCCCTGGGCCTCAGTTTCCTCTTCTGTAAAATGAAGGGGTTGGTCTAGGTCAGGGCTTCTTAAACTTTCCACTCTTGACCCCTTTTCTCATTTCTTGGTCTTCACCAGTTCAGAAACCTTTCACTGTTGCTGAATTTTCTGAGACTTCCACCCGTGGTTTAAGAAGCACTGGTCGAGATGATGTCGAAAGCCCCGCCTATCTCTAAATTCTATGATCCTATTCCATTCTGTAAACATTTATTAAGTGCCTGTCGTGTTTTAGATACATTGGTCAGTCAGCCAGCATTTATTAAGCAGCTATTGTGTGCCAAGCTAGATTGTCACTAAAGATACAAAGATAAAACAGTTCCTGCCCCCAAAGAACCTACATTCTATTGGAATGGAACGTCTACAGATATTGTTGTTCATCCTTCATTCTGAAGATGCTCAATGATATCACAGGACGATGTCTTGACTTGTGCATGAATTAAATTAAATGAGGCAGAGTTTCAAAAAGTCATTGGCCTCTGTCTCTTTTCCAGAGTCATCATGACTCTGTCCAGGCCAGCGACAGGACAAAAGTCAAGATGAATGGCGATGGCCCAGAATGCAGTGGGTTGGATGACCAAGCTCTAAGCGCTCTCCACAGCGTCTGCTTCAGCCGTCTTCATGTCAGTTGGAACAACTTTTTCTCGTCTGCCCGGTCTGCTGGGGGAAGTCTTCACAGGTTTGGGGTAGACACCCCCCACCACCAACTCACCTGCAGATTTGAGGCCTGTCAGCTACTCTAAACCTGTTTTAGCCGATCCACAAAGACGGTTTTACTAAGCATGCTTAGTAAATGTAAATGTAGTAAACGTGGTGTACACTACACACGCTACGGCTTCTTGGAGCCCAGTCTCCTGCTCTGTGTATTTGCAGAGATTTCTGCCCATCTCTGGAATGTACAGATACAAGGAAGTACAAGGTACAGGGTGTCCCAAAAGTCTTAGTGCGGTTTAAAACTTTGACAGCTCATACACAGTATGTATTTTGGAGGGTATGGATCTATGAAGGGCAAGTCGTTAAATGTAGAACAGGAAGTTAAGGGGGCAGGAAGAGCAGGATGAGGACATGAGGGATGGGGCTGTCAGCAATGGGTTTGAGGAAGCAGAAAGTGAAAGGTCCCTTCAGCCTAGACAGCCTCCCAAGCGGAACCACAGGGCAGCAGACTGGCAAGCCCTTTGCAGAAGCAAGCGTAATGTTGCTTCAAATATTAGTGCCAAGCAAGTAAAAGAAAGTTTTGGCAAAGATGATGTCCAGTCTTTGGTCCTACCTGATGGTCAAGGCAGGGGAGAGTGGAATCCTGGAGCCCAGCTGGTTATAGGGAGGCTGAGGCATGTTTGAAGCACTCACCCTCAAGGCTCAGGGCACCCTCAGTATTGAGGGAGCCTCAGGAGGACCTTTGTCCTGGGGCCAGTCACCAGTGTAGAGTGGGAGGGCCAGCACTGCAGATGTCCTACAGATGTGCATTCTGAGATCAGAGCATGGGGAAGCAAAGAGGGATATTGTATTCCACATCTGCACAGAGAGGATCCAATCCAGCAAAATCATGCCTCCTTGGAGTATATATAAATAATTTTAAAAACCCTTTGTCACTATCTGAGATACTGGATCCTTGGCTTTCATAAAATCTGTTGTTACTGCACATCCTCTCTCTCTCTCTCTCTCTCTCTCTCTCTCTCTCTCTCTCTCTCTCTCTCTCTCTCTCTCTCTCTCTCTCTCTCTCTCTCTCTCTCTCTCTCTCTCTCTCTCTCTGTGTGTGTGTGTGTGTGTGTGTCTCCTTTCTCTTCTCTTTCTCCTCCCCTCTCCCTCTTCTCCCTCTTCCTCCTTTCCCCTTCCTCTCTTCTCCTCTCTCTCTCCCCGTCCCTCTTCTCTACCCTTTTTCCTCCCTCTCTCCCCCTCCCCTATTTTCCCCCTCCTCCTTTTTCTACTCATCCCTTCCCTCACTTCGAAAAAGAAATTGAAGCTCAGTTAACCACTGGAAAAATATAGCCTGTCCAAAAAAAAAAACCCATCATGTGGAAGAAGGTTCTTCCTTCTATTGCTTGGCCTTAGGAGCCACCGCAGGCAGAAGCTGCAGACAGGCCAGTGCAGACCTGAAAGCCTTCCTTGCCATTAGGAGCAGAGGGCCCTGGACCTAGAGCCAGAACAGAGCTTGAAGTCCAAGCTATCTCACAGTGGGAGGCACTGCCTGCCCCTGCAGAAGGGGAGTACTCAGGCTAGAATAAAGAAAGAATAAAGAAAGGCAAGATGACCACTGGAGGGCACTGTTGTAAAGAGAATACTTCTGGGGTCTGGGAGGGACCAGACGGACTCCAAGGATTCAGTGAAAACCAGCAGCAACCATATGTGATGAATTCAGTGTTTATTGAACTGAATGAAAGAGGGGTTTCTGACAAAAGGCAGGAACTATTCACTAAGTACTTACTCTGTAAATACATATTAAAGTCTAGTCTAGTCTAGTACAATATATCAAATTAGGTCATACCATTTGATCCTCACAAGAACCTTGAGAGGGTAGGTGCTGTTATTATCCCCATTTACAGTTAAGGAAACTGAGGCAGACAGATTAAGTGATGTGCTCAGGGTCACACAGATGTTAAATGTTTCAGACAATATTCGAACTTAAGTTTTCCTAACTCCAGGCCCAGGACTCTGTCTACTGAGCCACCTAGCCCCATCGTACCACCTCGCTGCCTCTAACTGGGGTTTGAGCAGCTGGGAGAGGCTTGATTCATGGCCCACGTGGGTAACAGGTTCCTTTGGCTCAGTTCGCATGGAGCCCAAACATCCAGGGACAGCGACAACATCTTAATGGAAGTCACTGGGCTAGTGTCAGTCATTCAACAGGAATTTATTAAGTGCCTACTATGTGCCAGGCACATACCACAACCACCAGGGAAATGAAGAAAGGCAAAGACAGTCCCCACTCTCACGGAGCTCACAGTCTAACATGGGGGAGACCACATGCAAACTACGGGACACAATGAACTGGAGGTAATGGCAGGGGCACAACGCCAGTGTTAAGGAGGACTGGGAAAGGCTTCTTGCAGAAGGTGGGATATTGTCTGGCACTTAAAGGAAGACCAAGACGAGAAGGAAGAACAGTCCAGGTATGGCAGACAGGTGGTGGAAATGCTTCAAGTCGGGAGCGTCTTCTTTGAGGAGCAGTAAGGAGGCCAGTGTCACTGGACTGCAGATTATGCAGTTGGGGTAGGAGGGTGGGGAGGGAGGCATAAGGAGACAGAGAAGCTAAAAGGGGGTCAGGTTATGAAGGACTTCTAAAACCAAATAGGATGTTCCTTTAAGTCCCAACTAAACCCCATCCTTTACTGCCTTCCCCAACCCCTCTCTCTTTTACTTTATTTCCCATTTATCCTGTATATAGTTTGTACATATTTGTTTGCTCGTCTTCTGCTCTGGATTGTACCTCCCTGGCACCTGTTGTTCGGTCATGTCCCACTCTTGTGACCCCATGGACCACAGCATGCCAGGCCCTTCTCTCCTCCAGTATCTCCAAAGTCTGTCCAAATTCACATTCATCACTTCCATGACACCATCTCTCTCTCTCATCCTCTGCCATCCCCTTCTCCTTTTGCTTTCAATCTTTCACAACAATGCAGCCTTTTCCAGTGAGTCTCACCTTCTCATTATGTAGCCAAAGTATTTAAGCTTCATCTTCAGTATTTGACCTTTCAGTGAGTAGCCTGAATTAATTTATTTAAGTACTGACAAATTTGATCTTGCTGTCCCAGGGACTCTCAAAATTCTTCTTTAGCACCAGAATTCAAAAGAGTTGATTCTTCAGCAGTCAGCTTTCCTTATAGTCCGACTTTCAACCATACAATGCCACTAGAAAAACCACAGCTTTGACTATATGAACCTTTGTCAGCAAGGCCATGTCTCTGCTTTTTAGTGTGCTGTTCAGATTTGCCAAAGCTTTCCTTTCAAGGAGCAAATATCTTTTAATTTCACGACTGCAGTCACCATCTACAGTGATCGCCCAAGAATATAAAATCTGGCACTGCTCCAATTTCTTTCCCCTCTATTTGCCAGGAAGTAATGGGACCAGTTACCAAGATTTTAGTTTTATTAAGTACCTGCTTGGTGCCCAGTAGGACAGCTAGGTGGTGCAGTGGATAGAACACTGGGGTTAGAATCAGGGAGATTCATCTTCATGAGTTCAAATGCAGCCTCAATTACTCATAGTCAATAAAAGGGCGAGAAAAGCAGCACTGGGGTATAATCTCAAAAAAAATTATCTTAGTTTTTGTTGATTCTTCTCCTGGCAACCTTAATTCTGGCTTTGGATTCACCCAGCCTGACATTTCTCATGATTTACTCTGCATATAAGTTAAATAAGGAGACAATATACAGCCTTGTCATGTTCCTTTTCCAAACAGTTGTTCCATGTTTAGTCCTAACTGTTGCTTCTTGGCTTCCATACAGGTTCCTCAGATAACAAGTAAGATGATCTAGTAGTACTCTCATCTCTTTGGAGATTTGCCCCATTTTGTTGTGATCCCCACAGTTAAAAGCTTTGGTGTAGTTAATGAAGCAAAAATAGATGTTTTCCTGAAACTCTCTTGCTTTCTCCATAATCCAGCAAATGTTGGCAATTTGGTCTATAGTTCTTCTGCCTCTTTGAAAACCAGTCTGCTCTTCCGGCACTTCTCAGTTCACATCTTGCTGAAGCCTAGCTTGCAGAATCTTAAGCATAATCTTGTGAAATGAGTGCATTTGTTCAGTAATTTGAACAATCTTTGGTATTGCCTTTCTTTAGAATTGGGACTAAACTGATCTTTTCTAATGCAGTGGCTGCTGTTAAGTTTCCCAAGTTTGCTGGCATATTAAGTATAGCACTTTAACACCATCATCTTTTAGATTTTAAATAGCTCAACTGGAATTCTGTCACCTCCACTAGTCCACTTGACTTCATTCTCTAGGATCAGTAACCACGCCATCATGGTTATCAGTGATGTTAAGATCTTTCTTGTATAGTTCATCTGTGTATTCTCGCCATGTCTTCATAATCTCTTCTGGTAGAATTAAATCTCTACCATTTTTGCCTTTTTTCCTGCCCATTTTTATATGAAACTTTCCAATTATATCTCTAATTTTCTTCTTTTTCCTTTTATTTAGTATTTTATTTTTCCATGGTTACCTGTAAAAACAATGTTTTAACATTCATTTTTAGAATTTTGAGTTCCAAATTATGTCCCTCCCTCCCCCTCCTCATTGAGAAGGCAAGCAATTCTGTATAGGTTATATATGTGTAGTCATGTAAAACATATTCTTAATAGTCATATTGTAAAAGAAAACATAGACAAGAAAAAACTCAATAAAAATAAAGAAAGTTAAAAAAATGCTGCAATCTGTATTCAGACACCAACAGTTCTTTCTCTGGGGATGGATAGCATTTTTCATAAGTCCTTCAGAGCTGTCATGGATCATTGTATTGCTGGATATCTACCTTCTTATCTCTCCTTGCTATTCTCCGCAATGCTACATTCAGATGGGTATATCTTTCCTTTTCTCATTTCTCTTTTCTTCTTTCCTGAACTTCATCATACCATTTTGCTTTCTTGCTCTTCTGTTTCTTTGATACATTTTTTTGTTGCTCCCTTCTGTACAATAGCATAAACCTCTGTCCATAGTTCTTCAGGCACTCTACCAGATCTAATATCTGAAATCTATTTCTCACTTCTTTTTCATATTCATAAGGGAGGTTACTTAGGTCATACCTATACGCTCTGACAGTTTGCCCTACTTTCTTCAATTTAAGACTGAATTTTGCAATGAGAAGCTCATAGTCTGAGCTACAGTCAGCTTCAGGTCTTGTTTTAACCGGTGGTATAGAGCTTCACCACCTTTGTCTGCAATCTGATTTTTATATTGACCATCTGTGATGTCCATGTGTAGAGTCACCTTTTAGGTTATTGAAAAAGAGTGTTTGTTATGACCAGAGAGTTATCTTGACAAGACTCTATCAGCCTCTGCCCCATTTCCTTTTGTACTCCAAAGTCAAACTTGCCTTTTATTCCAATTGCCTTCTGATTTCCTCCTTCAGCATTCCAATCCCCTAGGATGAATGTGACATCCTTTTTTTTCTCTTGGTGTTACTTCTAGAAGATGGTATAGGTCTTCATAGAACTGAACAACTCTGGTCTTTTCAGCATCAGTGGTTGGAGCATAGAATTGTATTACTGTGATGCTGGACGGTCTGCCTCGGGTTTGAACAGATTCAAACAGATACCATTCTGTCATTTTTGAGATTATACCCCAGGACTGCTTTTCTCAGTCTTTTATTGACTATGAGTAATTGAGGCTGCATTTGAACTCACGAAGATGAATCTTCCTGATTCTAACCCCAGTGTTCTATCCACTGCACCACCTAGCTGTCCTACTTGGTACCTAGTAGGTACTTAATAAATGTTTATTGATTGATACACTTAAATCTGAAGGTAATAGGGAGCCACCAGCACAATGAGTAGGAGAGCGACTCTCACTTTAGAAAGATCAATTTGGTAGCTGAATAGAGGGTGGATTGGTGTGGAGAGAGACTTGAAGCAGGCCTACCTACCGGCAGCTATTTCGATAATCCAGGCATGAGAAGATGAGGGTCTGCACCAAGGTGGTGGCAGTGTCAGAAGAGAAGGAACAGCATTCAAGAGATGTTGGGAAAGTAGAATTGACTGGACTAGAGACTTGCACGGCTTCATTTCATTTCACAGATTTAGAAGATCTGGAGCAGACCTCAGAGGTCAATAAGTCTAACCCTCCACATTTCACAGAAAAGAAGACAGGTTTAGAGAAGTGATTTGTCCCTGGGAAGGGAGGATTTGAACCTAGGTGTTCCTGATGCCAGAGCTCTATCCACTACTCACAGCAGCCCCATCTAGCTCTTGTCCTTTACTTTGCCTTTCAGGATTCCCCAGCGGAGATATTAGCTTACTCCAGATATGGCCAAATTTCTATTTGAGGGCAATTAACTCCATTTTATACAGATTGGGAGCACAAGTAACAGCTGAGAGACTGAGGGTGTGGATTCAGATCAAAGCTTTTAATTACTAATGATATGACCTGGGACTAACTCATCTCCTTCTCTGGGCCTCAGTGTCTTCATTATAGATTGAGGTAGTGTAATATTAAATAAGTTGGGCCTTTTTTTTTTTTTAATGTTTTAGAATGCTACATTAATTAAGTATCTTTGATTGAGTCTTACTAGGTGCTAAACCCCAGGCCCACGCCCTTTTACTGCTAGGTGCAAAGCCCCAGGCTGGTTAGCAAACTAGTTCTCTAGTTTGAGAGAGGTGGGAAGCCCCCAGGACCCTAAGGGGAGTTGCACAAACCAGAGCCAATAGTATGTGCCTAAGTCCTGGTCACTCAGATGACATTCTAGTCGATTGGATGATGTCTAAGGATTATATAAAAAGAGAGAGCAGAGCTGTTTGCTTGAGGCTCTCACTCCTGGAGGAGTGTTCATGTGGGACTCTGAGCAGCCCCTCTAAGAGCCTCCCAGCTCATCAACCCTGATGGTGGTGCTTTCTTGGTAACTATGAATTGCGTATGTAACTAAGAATATTGTGTGTGTTTGTGATTTGTTTGTATTTGCTCTGAAGTTCAGGTTGCCGGCTTTTCCTCCTGAACTTATATTTGTATGTTGGATTAAAGTAAGATTGTGAACCTCTTAACATTGCTTTCCTTAGTAAAGCAGATCAAAACAACCTGAGCTGGTGGTGTTCTTGTTCTTGGTCTTGTGTTGGTCTTTCACCCCCACAACATCTGCTAGCCGAATTGTTGCAGCAGGTGGCTGGACCAGATTATCTCTAAGGTCTATTCTGGGTAGCTCTGAAACATCAGGCAGCTAGGTTGTGCAGGGGAGGGTGCACTGGGCCTGCAGCCAGGAAGAACAGAGTTCAAATCCAGCCCTGGACACCCACTAGCTGTGTGACCCTGGCCATGTCCCTTGACTTTTGTCTGCCTCACTGTCCTCAGCTGCAAAATGGGGAAAATAATGGCACCTCCCTCCAAGGACTGTTGTGCGGATTAAGTAAAATGAGACGTGCAAAGAGTTTTGCAAGCAGTGAAGAGCTTGGAGTTAAAAGAGAAGATATAATTTCATTTTAAGAATCTTTTTTAGGGGCAGTTAGGGGGTGCAGTGAGTAGAGCACCGGCCTTGGAGTCAGGAGGACCTGAGTTCAAATCCGACCTCAGACACTTGACACATTTACTAGCTGCGTGACCTTGGAGAAGTCACTTAACCCAATTCCAAAAAAAGAAGAATCTTTTTTTTCCCTCTAGATACTCATAATATGACCGATATGACACCAGACCTTCCCCTTGTTATCATTCATAGATCATAGTTTTTAGAACTGGAAGGAGCTTTAAAGACCATGTTGGCCAATCCCCTCATTTAGTTATTGCTGTCGTTCAATCATTTCCCATGACTTCGTGATCCCGTTTGGGGTTTTCTTGTCAAAGATACTGGAGTGGTTTGCCATTTCCTTTTCCAGCTCATTTGACAGATGAGGAAACCGAGGCAAATTCAGAGGCGGAATTCAAAGGCTCCAATGTGCTCTCTCCACTTCACCAGTATCTGTTAAAGAGTACTGTCTGGGTTTGTATTGGAAGCAGTTTATATCAGCGCAAGTTGAATGATAAATTTTCAGTGTGAATCTTTACTCTTGGGCAAATTCATAACTTGAGTTATTTTCATGTTGTTGTTCAGTCCTGTTTGACTCTTCATGACCTTGTGAACCATAGCACACCAAACCCTTCTATACTCTACTATCTCTCAAAGTCTGTCCAAGTTCGTGTTCATTGTTTCCACAACGCTATCCATCCATCTGTCTCATCTTCTGCTGTCCCCCATTTCTTTTGCCTTCAATCTTTCCCCAAACAGGGTCTTTTCCAGTCAAGTCCTCTCTCCTCATTATGTGGCCAAAATATTTCAGCTTCAGCTTCAGTATTTGACCTTTCAGACAATAGCCTGAAACAATTTCCTCAAATATTAACTGATTTGATCTCCTTAACGTCCAAGGGACTCTCAAAAGTCTCCTCTGGTACCACAGTTTGAAGGATTCTGCAGCACTCAGCTTATCTTTGTGAAAAATGATTATTAATAACCAATATCTTGGAGATTCAGAGCTCCCCCGCCCTTTTTTCCAAAGTCCTGAGTTTAAGTTCAGTTTTTCTTCAGAAAAATTTTATCATTACTGATAAAGAGGCAGCATTGACTCTCCCAAGCTTGTAAATAATTTAATCTAAAGTAAGTTCAGTTTTTCTTCAGAAGGACATTACTGATAAAGGGGTGGCATTTTCTCAAGTTAGCAAGTAATTTAGTCTAGAGTGGAGAAGGTGTAGGGTTCTACTGGAGCTTGGGTGGAGACATTCTTTAGACGCCCTAGGCCGGGAGTGGTCTGGCAAAGCTAGGGGTGGTCTGGTATTTTCTCATTCAGGGGTGAGAATGATTGAGTGATATAAGCCCCTGTTGGAAGAGTATATAAACTGTGCACCCTAACCCTCAGCTCCAAACTGCAGCTCCCATGCGTGGACATATGCATGCCACCCGCTTTGAAAGAAATAAACAGATACAACCTAATTCTGGTTTTTTTTTTTCTTAGATCAAACTCTGAAGGTAAACACCTTATAGACCAACTCTCACAGCCATATGTTGCTACTGGAAAAACCATAGCTTTGACCATATGGGCCTTTGTGGGCAAGGCAGTATCTCTGTTTTCTGCTGTCCAGATTTGCCATAGCTTTCCTTCCAAGGAGCAAAAGTCTTTTAATTTCATGGCTGCAGCCGCCATTTGCAGTGATCTTTGAGCCCAAGAATATAAAATCTGCTTCCATTTCTTCTCCCTCTGTTTGCCAGGAAGCGACAGCAACAGTTGCGAAGATCTTAATTTTTTGGATGTTAAGCAGTCCAGCTTTTACCACTCTCCTCTTTCACCTTCTTCACTTTGTGCCAGAGAGTGATATCCTCTGTACATCTGAAATCATTAATATTTCTACTGGCAACCTTAATTCTGGCTTTAGATTCATCTAACCTGGCATTTCCCATGATGTGTTCTGCATATAAGTTAAATAAATAAAGTAACAACATAATACAGTCTTGTGATGCTCCTTTTCCAATCTTGAACCAATCAGTGGTGTACATAGTGTTCCCTAATTTCTCCCCTCCCCCACTGAGTATAAGTTCCTAAGAGTGGGGGCTGTGTTTTTGCCTTTTTGTCCCCAAAGTACCTAGCATTTACTAAGTACCTATTAAATACTTGGGGCTAATAGAGAGTGTCTTAATTTGAAACACATCTCATTTACATAATGAGGACATAAGAATAACCAGCATTCCTCCCAAAAACCTGGCCAGAATTAGGCCAGCCCCCCTCTCAATTTTAGGTGTCCCTCCTCCTGGTTCCCTACCTCCCAGTCAAAAGGCTGCTCTTAAGCCAGATGTGTGCTGACTACATAGATTAGCTGGGGCTCAGTCCACTGGGAAGGGCAGCTCTGAAAACCCAGAAACATAAACTGCCTAGGAGTCTAGATTTTGCATTTGCCCAGAGGGAAGGGAATCATTTTACCTGATTCTCACAACAGTCTTTGGAGGGAGGTGCCATTATTTTCCCCATTTTGCACTTTCCTTCCCTTTCCTTCTCACTTCTAAAGATCCCAGGAAGATAAGGGCGGTGGGACCAAGGCTGGGTAAGTCCCAGCTGTTCCCTCACAAGGTTGGCCCCCACAGCTAGGATTTCTGAGCAGTTCCTCCCGGTCCCAGGTTTTTCTCCCTGCTCTATTTGGAACTCCAGCAAGAACCAGGATGTGTACCAGCAAAGTTTCCAGCCATGCCGCGGATCCAGGGGTGAGTACGGAGCCTGGCAACCTCTTCTGTTTGGAGTCAGGGAGGGATCCAGGAGCTCAGGCCCAGCCTTAGTCTCTGTCTTCACTTGTCCTATCCCTCTGTCCCTTTTGACTTCCAAAAGTAAGAGGGAGGCATTTTCAGTGGCAAGGAGGCTGAATTTGGAGTCTCCTGGGACCTGGATTAGAATCGGGCTCCTGCCTCTTAGCTATTTGACCTTAAATAGGACATAACTTCTTGCCTCTGCATCCAAAGCTGTAAAATGAAGTGTTTGGATTAAATGGTTTGAGGTCCCTTCCAGCAACAGATACATGATTCTATGCCCTTCTTTATTCCCTGGCAATGTGACTTCCTGTCCCCACCTCGTTTATCAGCCAGCCCTTAATCGTTGTTAAACCACCTTTTTGGGTTTTTTTTTTTTTGGGCTGTTCCCTGTATGGGGCATACCACATCTCCTGTCTGCATGCCAGCTTAGGCCCACACATATGGAATGTACTCTTTTCTTATCTCTGTCTCCTCTGACAATATGATAGTGTTCATTTCAAAATGGATTTTGCTTTTTGGTCTACTGTAGAAGCTGAAAACATAAGAAAATAATTTCTAACCTTCTGCCAAGTTTAATTCAAGTGAAGGTCTTCTCTTATGCTCCCAGTTGCTAGTTCCCTTTGTTCTCTGTCCTGAAAACTGTGTTGACCCTCCTTTATCTATTTTGTAGTTATTTTTATGGGCTTAGTGAAAATATGAGAGTAGGGATCATTTCATTCTTTGTATCTCCAGCCCTAAGAAAACTGCTACACACGGAGTAGGATTTGTGTGACTACCTACTTGTCACAAGGATGAGGATGCTTGTGTCTTGTGCTTTATCGATTGATTGAGATTTCCTAGCAACAACGGTCAATAAATATTTATTAAGCACCCACTTAAGCCAGGCCCTGTGCCTTAACACTGGAGATTCACAAATAGGAAAAGAGATAGTCCTTGCCTTCAAGGAGCTTACAATCTAACAGAACATTGAAACATAGAGAAGTAAGTTACTTGTTCTGTCCGAACTTTTCTCTTATTGTGACCACCCCCCCCAACCCCATTTGGGGTTTTCCTGGCAAAGATACTGGAATGGCTTGCCATTTCCTTCTCCAGCTCATTTGACGGATAAGGAAACTGAGGCAAACCGAGTTTTGCCCAGGGTCTTAAAGCTAGCAAATATCTGAGGCTGGATTTGAACTCACAGATATGAGCCTTCCTGAGCCACATACCTACCTGCTTGAAGTAAGTCCAGAAGTCTCTAAACTAGGTATGAAATGAGATGTCTGAGTGGAGGTCTCTCCTTAAATGGAGGTTTGGAGTTTGTGGCCCCTTCCTGTGGTCAGAGAGCCAGAGGGCGGTAATGAGGTGGAGTACCAAGTCTGATAAGATCTCACAGGAGGATAAAGTTATCCCAGTAATCAGCTTCCTGGGGTGTGGTGAGATAGGAGGAGACTAGAAGCTCCCTGAGGTCAATGACTTTCCACTTTGTCTCTGTACTACAGCTCTTGGCCTAGTAGCTGGCACACAGTATTTAATAAATGCAATTTATTCAAATGGGTAAAAGCATTTAGCACAATGCCTGATACACAGTAGGCACTATGCAAATGCTCGTTATTTATTTTATTTACTTATTCAGTGAATGACTAGACTTCAAGTCTGATAACCTCCCCGAAATTTTCATATATTTAGAATTGGGAACAACTTTAAAGATTGTGCTAAGTGACTCAGTGGATAGAGCACTGGCCCTGGAATTAAGAAAGAACTAAGTTCAAATCCAGCCTCAGATATTTACTAGCTGTGTGACCCTGGGCAAGTCACTTAACCCCAATTGCCTCCCCACTACCTCAAAAAAAAAATTGTATGATCCACCCTTTCGTTTTCCAGATGAGGAAACTAAAGCCTAGAGAGGTTAAAACTTGCCCAAGGTCACAGAGGTAGGAAATGTTCAAAGCTAGGATTCTAACCCAGGCACTTGGTTGCTCTCTTTTCCTCCTATCAACTCAAAATCTATAAATGTCCCAAACTAAAATCTTCCTTTTTCCTATCTTTATCTCCACCTTCTGGTTTTCCTGGTTTCCTTTCAGGTCTATTCAGGCTGTCTTCTCCCAAGACTGATACCTAATTTATCTTGTACATATATGTATATATGCATAGATAGATACAGTTTGTCTCCCTCATCAGGCTGTGAAATCCTACAGACATTTTTTCTCCAGTCTTAGCATGGCGCTTGTGTGTACATTTTGGTTTGCTTGTCTCCCCCAAGGGATTGTGAATTCCTTGGAAGCAAGGTCTATCTTTTGCTTTTCTTTGGATCCCCAGGGATTCCAAGTGCCCAATACATAATAAGTGCTTACTAAATGTTAATTTGCTGACTGATGTCAACCTGAAAGTTTGGTTAAAGGAGGCAAACAAACTAGGCGACATGTAAATTCATATTGTTTATTCCCTTAAAGCTAGCAAAGTTAGCTTACTTGTACGTACAAGGAGCCAGAGCATAAGTTCTGACAATCTGAACAAAAGAATGAGAAGGCTTAAGTGCATTTCAGGACAGCCCCAACCCAGCATGTCTGTGTCACTCAAAATTTATGATCTCCATGTATGTTTAATCACAGTATAAGAAAGGAATTTCTTAATTGGATAGGTTGTAAATACAATAAGATGAGAGAGTTGACAAAATGTCCATTGAAATTATGATCCAGGATATATGTATTTTCTTTACCATTAGCATACCATAACAGAGTATATGTCCATAAAATACGGAAATAAGGAAAAGTCCCATTATTCAAAACAGTGTTTCGGGTTAAGGGTCTCATCCTTAATGGCCATGAACAGTGGAGAGAATGCCAACAAGGCCCCAACTGGGCTTGTTGACATAGGAAGAGGTATTCTCTGAGTTTGCTTAGAGAACAAAGAAGTTGTTGGGTCCAAACTTTTCCTCTGATTGATTAGTTCAAGCTCTGGCCCTTACTGAAGTTACTAAATTGATATTAAATGATTATCACTGACAATGTACTTAATTAATTCTTGTCGAGGCTTCCCACAACTTCCCATCACCTAAAACCTGCCCCTCCTCCCAACTTCCCTATTTCTTTTTTTTCTTTTTGTTATATTTGGAGTCTTGAGTTGCCTACTGTAAGGCACATACTTCCAAATATCAGCTCTTTCTCTGGAAGTCGATAGCATTTTCCTTCATAAGTCCTTTGAAATTGATGGGAATGTTGATACTACTCAGAATAGCTTAGTCATTCACATTATGCTTTGAATAATATTGCTGTTACTGTATACAACATTCTCTTGATTCTGCTCATCTTACTCTGCACTATTTCATTCAAGTCTTTCCGTGTTTTTCTAAAACCAACCAGCTCATCATTTCTTACAGCACAGTAGTATTCCATCCATCACAATCAAAACACTACAACGTGTTCAGCCATTCCCCAATTTGTTCCGAAGGCCATGAAGGCAACTGAAGCAGGTGCGAATTATGGGGTGCTTGGGTGCTTGTGCTTAGACCCTAATTCTAACATCACATTTCTTCTTAGCCTCTGCTTGGGTGCCTGTGCCTAGACGGCAATTCCAAAACCACATCCAGCTCTAAAATCACATTTTCCGCTAGCCTCAAAATACTGTCTCAGGCAATTCCTCTCCAGTTCGAGGGCAGCATGCCCTAGAAAAATACTTATCTCTCCTCTGGATGTGGTAGCCAGCTGCACCTATAGAATTTATTAGTTTGACCAGTTGTGTACGTGCTGAACTGGCTGTGTACTGGGTCATAAAGATATTTACTACTTACTGACCCATCACATGTATGCTAGACCCAGACATATGTATATTCCCTTACATTCATCTTTTCTAACAAGACTTTGATGGAAGCAGCCTGTATATTTCCAGTCAGCCCTGACCGTTAGTTGATTTAGTGACATTTCAGGCCAAAAACCACACCTCCATGTAGCCCCCCCCATCCCTTAGGCTATTTCCCAGTGAACTCTGGGTAGATACTAAAAGTACATGTTCCTTTAAGAACTGACCACCCCCTTAACCACTCCCTAATCCCACCCCAAAATAACTAATTAATGTATTTGGCAGTTTTTATCATTAAATATCCTATAAAAACTTTTCCTGCACCCCTGTAAGGTTTCAGGTTCCCTAAGAACTCTTGCCCACTGAAAAGGGTAATAAATCTTAGCCACCTTACTTGAAGAATGCTTGGGTCTGTGAATTCATTCCAGACAGCCCCAACCCTCTCCAGTACTCGGGTCCTTGAGGAGGACTCCCCCTCAACTACTCTGTCTGGGAACTTCAGTCTTGGGGTTCTTGGACCTCATCTCCCCAACCCTCAACACTTAAAGCTTGGTTAAGACATTGAAGACACCAAGGTCATACACTGCATCTCCAGCCATCACCAGTCATTTTGACTCTGTCCTGACACTGGACTGCGACAACTCTGGAAGAGAGAGTGAGGCTTTGTGCAGCTCTACCTCACTTAAATCCAGTTTATGCGCAAATCATCAGACATCACTCATACCATTTTACCAGCCCCTGGGTGTCTGAGCAGCCTTTTTGAAGGATTGCACTGCTCACTTTCTGGTGTGAGGAAGGGGCTAGGAAAGGCACCCTCAAAATTGTCTACTTAATCAACCCTGGCCTGTTTATTGCTGATACCACTATGCAGTGGAAACACAAAAAATGTACAAAAACTTATTTATCAGTTACAGCAAATGGAGAAGTTTTAATACTGTGGATAAGTTTACTTACCTTCGCAGTGTACCCAATGTCTGGGAAGCTCCAAAGGAAAGTGTGGGAGAGAAGAGGTATTAGACTGCCTGTCAAACCGAAGGTCTACAGAGTTATTGTGCTGACCCCATTATTGTATGCCTGTGAAACCTGGACAGTCTACCAGCACCATGCCAGGAAATTCCATTTGAATGGTCTTAGGAAGATTAGGATAAGGTACCAGACACTGAAGTCTTTTCTTGAGCTGAACTGACAAGCATTCAAACTCTACTGCAATGAGGGCAACTCCGATGGGCTGGCCACATTGTTCAAATGCCAAGCATGTTTGCCTAAAAGACTATTTTATGGAGAATTCACACAAGGCAACCACTCACATGGTGGTCAGAAGAAGTGATACAAGGATACTCTCAAGGTCTCTCTGGAGAACTTTGGAATTGATTACATGACATGGGAGACACTGGCACAGGACCACCCAGCATGGTGGGCCTGTATCAAAGAAGGTGCAAAGAAGGTGCTCTATGAGCAGAGCAGAATTGAAGTAGTTCAAAAGAAATGGAGATACACAGATTTAGAGAATCCACCCCAGATGTTCACGTGGATTATTTGTGCCTGACCTGTGCTAGAGCATTTTGAGTGCGTATTGGTCTGATCAGCCACAGTGGGACACACTGTAACTTGACTCTAGCAGAGTGATGTCATTTTGGTCCTCTTTGAGAATGAGGGACAACAACCACCACCATTGTCAAATAATGAGATTGGACAAGTATTTATTTACAAACTTTACTTCCTTTGGTCCTCACAACAACATGGGGATGTAGGTGCCATTATTGTCTCCAGTTTACAATTGAGGAAACTGAGGCAGACAGATTACATAAGTTTTCCAAGATCACATAGCTAGGAAATGTGTAAGACTGGATTTGAACTTAAATGTTCCTGACTTCAGGTCCAGTGTTTTAACTATTGCTCTGCCTGGCTGCCTATGAAGTTGAACTGGGAGCAGCATGGTACCATGGAAAGAAGATTGGCTCTAGAGTCAGAGGACATGGGTTCAAATCCTGCCCCTATTGTTTATTCCTTGTGTGACCTTGAACAAGTAATTTAACTTTCTGGGCCTCAGCTTCCTCAAGTGAAAAGTGAAGAGATTTTGACTAAGTGTCCTCTGAGGTCTTCTTCCAGCTTGGGGTCAATGACCAGTCCTATGAGGAAATGAAGAACAGCTTCATGGAGGAGCTGGTCCATAAGATATACTTTGAAGGAAAGAAATAAGGCAGCCATGAGGAGGAGAGCATGCCAGGCACTGGGGTGGGGGTAGGAAGGACTCCTGGAGACAGAACTAAATCTGCTATGAAAACATCCTTCTGACCTAATCATAACATCTTTGATGAAAAAAAAATGTTTAGGGGAGTGAATCTCTTACCAGTTCCTGAACCCAAGCCAAGGAATGGGATTCAATTCAATCCAGGGCTGTCTGCTGCTTGTGATGGAAAGACAAAAAGACCCCAAAACATCCCTGTCCTCAAGATGCTTCCATTACACTGAGTACACTAAGTCAATACCATACGTACACAAAGAGATGTCAATACAATGTATACACAAAATAAGTCAATACAGTGGACACACAAAGGGATAGGTCAATACATTGGACACACAAAGAGATAGGTCAATACATTGGACACACAAAGGGATAGGTCAATACAATGACACATAAAGGGATGTCAATACAATAATAAACAAAGAGATAAGTCAATACAATGGACACACAAAGGGATAAGTCAATACAATGGACACACAAAGGGATAAGTGAATACAATGTACACACAAAGGGATAAGTCAATACAATGGATACACAAAGGGATAAGTCAATACAATGGATATATAAAGGGATAAGTCAATAGATTGTATACATAAAGGGATGTCAATACAATGTAAACACAAAGGGATGAGAATACAGCATATAAAGTAATTACAAGGGGAGGGGAGATGTGAAAAGGCCTCCTGCAGGAGAGCAATCTTGAGCTGAAACATTGCAGGAAGCTAGGTACTCCAAGAAGGGAAAAAGGGAAAGGAGAAAGGTCCTTGTGAAGGAAAGAGCAAAGTAGCTAGACTGGCTAAACCTTAGGGTGTGTGAAGGGGAATGGAGTGAAATCAGTGGGAAATGTAGCATCAGGGGAGATTGTGATGGGTTTTTATTGGGTTAAGCCACCAAGAGGAATTTGTCTTTTGGCCTCCAGGGAATGAGGAGTCACTGGGGGTTTTTCAGCTGGGGAGTGTCTTGGTTCCACATGTGCTTCAGAATGTGCCCACGTGCCTGCCTGCCAGTACTTTCACCTTCTCCTATGACAGCATCCTTGTTGATGTTGTTTCTTGCCTGCCTTGCCTCCTTCTTGGTGATAAAAGCTAATGTGTAACCTATGGATGCTGCTGTCTTGGCCTGGACTGAGCACCTGTGATGTGCCCCACTCCTCCAGGCCGTGATTCCCCCCAACACACCCTTTCCTTACTGAATCACTGACTGATAACTGAGGTCAAACTCTATGCTTGTTGGAAAAGGCTGTTAGGCTTTTAATGGCCTGTGAGGGTTTACACAGTAGGTGTGGCACCCTGTGGCTAGTGGCCTCCCTCAACTGGGTGCCAGTGGTACAGTGGCAAGAAAGCTGGGTTTGGAGTTAGAAAGAAGACCAGGATTTACAAGCAGCTTCTGCTTCTGTTACTTTGTGTGTGTGTGTGTGTGTGTGTGTGTGTTGATCATGGGTAAGTCACTTCAGCTTTTAGAGCCTCATTCCAACATCTGTAAAATGGGACAAATTGGACCAGAGCCCGAAAAGGTCCTTTCTAGTTCTAAATCTATGAACTGAACTCTTTATTGCTCTCAAGCTCTCCCCTCTTCCAAAGTTTCCTATTACTGTTGAGGACATCACCATCTTCCCAGTCAGCGTGAACGTCAGCTCTCTCTGTCTCTCTTTGTCTCTGTCTGTGTCTGTGTCTGTGTCTATGTCTGTCTCTGTCCATCTGTCTCTCTCCCTATATCTGATCTGTTGGCAAGACCTGTCAATTGCACCTTCAGAACATCTTGCATAACATTTCTCCAATACGCCTCTTCCCTCCTCTGACTTTGCCACCCCTCCGGGGCAGGTCCTCACCACCTCAAGGACTACTGGACTATTGCAATAGCCTGCTGGTCAGTCTGCCTGCCTCAGTCTTTGCCCACTCCAATCCATATTCTGTTCAGCTATTATATTGCCCTTCTCAAAGTAAAGTTTGACCATGTCACCTCCCCTACTCAATACACTTCAGTGGTTCCCTATTACCCCTGACCAAATATAAAACCATGTTTGGCTTTGAAAGCTCTATATAACCTCACCCTTTTCTACTTTGGTGGGGGAGGGGGCACCATCTGGCTTAAGTTAATTGCCTAAGGTCACATAGCTAGTAAATGTCTGAGGCTGGATTTGAATTTAGGTACTCCCGACTCCAGGGCTGGTGTTGTAGCCACTGCTTCATCTAGCTGCCTCTCCTTTCTTTCTTACATCTTACTCTACTCTCCATCAATCCATTGACGCTCGCCTCCTTGCCGTTCCTAGCAAACAAGATACTCCATGTCCCGACTCCAGACAGTTTTTACTGGCTGTCCCCCATGCCTGGAATGCTTTTCCTCCTCATCTGTCTCCAGGTGTCCTTCAAGCTTCAGCTTACCCCCAACCCCTTCCCAGCCCTCCCTAATCCTAGCGTCTTCCGGCTGCTGATTCTCCCCACTTGTCCTGTATGTAGCTTGCCTGTATGTGGTTATTTGCATGTTGTCTCTATTAGAATGCAAGCTTCCTGAGGGCAAGAATTGTAATTTTGCCTTTCTTTCTATCCTCAGCACACAGTAAGAGTTTAATAAGTATATTTGTTAATTGCATGGCCGAAGAATTGTCTAGTTTCTGATACTACATCACTCAAGTCAACCCCTAAGGTCAAGCACCTTCCAGAACATTCTGTTCTTAGCTTTCTCTGCCGACCCCCATGATCTCACCTACTCCTATGGCTAAAATGATCACCCCTCTCCCAAGATGGCTGAAGGTGTCAATCAATCAACCACAAAGCATTGATGAAGCTCTCACTATGTGCTAAGCACTGGAAATGCGAAAACTAAAATGAAATCCAGCCCTCCAAGGTCTTATATTCCATTGTGGGCATGGGAGGGAGTTAACAGATTGTCAGCGGGGGAGGTATTAGGAGCTAGGGTCTCTGAGAAAGACTTCAGGACTCTTAAACATAGTCTTGAATTAATCCAGGGATTATAATAGTCAGAAGTGAGGAGGGAGGACATTGTAGGCATGGGGAACAGCCAGGGCAAAGGTGCAGAGGTGAGAAATGACATGTCCTGTTGGAGGAACAAGAGATCAATTTGGTTGGGTTGTGAAGTGCTTGAAGAGGAGTCATCATTCTAGAAAGATAAACTAGACCCAGATCACACAGGACTTTAAATGCCCGACAGGGCAGTTTCTATTTTATCCAAACAACCAGGGACATGAAAAGCGGGTAGAAAATAAAAGTCGTCCGAGGTCCTATTTCTGCCCCCTCCTCACTGCCCTTTTCACTTAGCCCTGAACAGTGAGTTACCTTTGGGGGTGGGGCGCCTGCCCAGGCGAGGTATTGATAGCTCGAATACGGCTTGAGTTTATCACCCAGAGATTTCAGGCTCGAATCACATGGGTCACCAGGCCCCATTAGGTTTATCTGAAATTATGAGTCTGAAGGCCCAGCCTTTCCTGTTAACTGTATCAGATCGCACGTGGCCGTACAGACTCAGAAATGGGCTTTCTCTCCTGGGTAACTTGCTCTTCTCCTGGAAGTCCCTCTCCCCTACTTTTGCCTGGCAGAGCTGAAATAGATGGGACATTCTGTTTTCTAATAACAACTAACATTTGTGTTAGACTTGGAGGCTTTTTTCCTGGAAAAAAAAAACAAACCAAACACTGTAAGGAAGGCATTGAAAATATTATGTCTATTTTATTTTTATTTATATTATGTCAGGAAACTGAGGCACCAAGAAGCTAAGTGATTAGTACACAATTTCTGTTTTATTTATTTGTGTATTGTGTGTCTGCACCTCCTCTCGCCCCCAGGTAGGAAAAGAACAGTGGATTTAGAGTCAAAGGATGGGAGTTCAAATCCTACTCTCTGCTTCTTGCCATGTGTGTGTATGTGTGTGTGTGTGTGTGTGTGTGTGACAGATAGAGAGAGAGAGAGAGACAGAGACAGAGACAGAGAGAGAGAGAGCATTTGGACAAGTGCTTTCTCCTTTGTGGGCCTCAATTTCCTCATCTGTAAAATGAGGTCATTTTTCTAAGACTCATTCCAACTCCAGATCTCTGATCATGATTTCAATCGACTGCTTGGCATTTTATGTTAAACACCGCTACAGGGGCAGCCAGATGGCACCATGGATAGAGCGCTTGGAGCCGGGAAGACGTTCTTCGTGCACTTCCAAGGTGCCTAATACAGAATGGAGAAGGAAGGGCAGGTAGGGGGCACCACAGTTCACAGAGTGCTGGGTCTGGAGTCAGGAAGATTCATCTCCCTGAATTCAAATCTGGCCTCAGACATGGACTAGCTAGCTGTGTGGCCCTGGGCAAGTCACTTCACCCTGTGTGCCTCAGTTTTCTCATCTGTTCAATGAGCTGGAGAAGAAAATGGAAAAGCACTCCAGCACCTTTGCCAAGAAAACCCCAAAGAAGAGTCAGACACAACTGAAGACTAAGTACCATTATATGCCAGGCGATGGGTAGATGCTGTTGTCATCCCCGTTTTACAGATGAGGAAACTGAGGCTTAGGTTGAATGACTTGCCCAGGGTCATATAGCCGGGAATTGTCTGTGGCGGGTGTGAGCTCAGGTTTTCCTCACTCCAGGTATTACCCTCTATTGTAAACTGACCTTCTCCACCTATCTGCCTTACAGAGAATCCTTATGGATCCTTCGCTTCCTCGAGGCTCATCTCCTGCTTTCCCTATCCCCTGGTGTTCATTTTCTCCTCTTTCCTACACCACCTTACATTGACTTCTCCACGCACACGTTTTCTCCCAGGAGAATTAAGCTCCTCGAGGGCAGGCACAAACTGTTTGTTACCCCTGTTTTCTCTAGCCCTCACATAAGCAGCCACTTAAAAAGCACTTGTTAATTGGCTGATCAAAATCTGGAGCTGAAAGCGATCTCAGAGGTGCTGTCTCTGACTTCCTCGCCCTCTGGACCCGACTGCTCCTATTTCGAGAAGGAAGGATAAACAACAAACAAAGGAGCGGAGGCCCGAGGGATGTACCCAAAGCCCACAGGAAGTGAGGGTGTGTTTTGTGAACGTTCGATGAATGAATTAATTTAGACCCTGAAGGAACCTTAGCGAGAAGCTTGTCTAAGCCCATTGTCTCACAGATGGGAAGACTGATCCCTAGAGGGACCAAATTAGAGGCCACTAGGTGGTGCCATAGTGTATAGATCACCGGGCCTTGTGACAGGAAGACCTGAGTTCAAATCCAGCCTCAGACACTTCCTAGCTGGGCAACCTTGTTGATTCAGATTCCTCTGCTGTGCCTCTGTTTCCCCAATTGTAAAAAGGTGATAACAGCGCCTACCTCCAAGGGTGAGGAACAAGTGAAATAATACCTCTGAAACACTTAGCACAAGTGCCTGGCACATAGTAGGTTCTATATAAATGCTTATTTCCTCCTGCCCACTTTTTCTCTGCCTCTGTTTCCTAATCTGTAAAATGGGGATGATAAGAGCACCTATCTGCTGGGATTGTTGTGAAGCTCCAATGAGATGGCATCTGTAAAGTGATCTGCAAACCTTAAAACGTTCTGTAGAAATGCTTGATGTTTATAATTACAATTATAATAATATTATTATATGGCTCGTTCATATAGTGAGCAGATGGTGAAGCTGGAGCTTGTATTTTGGAGTCTTAAAATAGCCAGCGTCTACATAGCCCTTTAAGGTTTGCAGAGTGCTTTACAAATACTCTCTCATTTTATTCTCCCAGCAACAGCTGCCTTACTTTACAAAGGAGGAAAGCTGAGGCAGACTAGAGGTTAAGTGACTCGCCCAGGGTCACATAGCTAGGCAGAGTCCGAGGCAGAATTTGAACTCAGATCATCTTGACCCCATTTCATCCCCTAGGTGCCCCTTCTGAATTGAGATGGAGTATTCTTTCCACCACCCCACCCTTCCCCCACTGTTACCATTGGGTTCTTGGCATGGAAGAAAGGAGCGCTGTGTATTGTATGACTCCTAGCAAGGAGAGGAGCTGTCCCATTGATGTTTACAAGTACCGGCTTGGGGGGTAGTTGTAACTCATCTGTCTCCTTCTCTTAAGAGCCTATTATCTGTTGACCTGAGCTATGCCCATTTTGTGTTTTGGTCTAGCTTGGAAATAAATAACTGCTCCTCCGGATGTCTTTGCTCTGAAAAATCAATATTTAGTTGTTTCGTACCCTGGACAAGCTGCAGCTGTAAAGCTTTTGAGGTGAGAAGGGGCAGCTTCCAGCTATTGGCAAGATGCCTTGATCAAAAGGAAACAGCATGGTGCAGGGCCAAGAACAGGGGAATTGAGAGGCTGCACATCTTGGTTCGAATGCTGACAATGCCTAACCGTGGCTCTGGTCAAGTTCCATTACGGGAATTCCCCATCATGGCCTCAGTTTCTCATAGAATCTCAGAGATGGGATTCTGCTCAGCACTTTCAGCGCTACATATGATTTGCCAAATCTGTAAATTGGGCTCATTGACCTCTAAGACCTCTTCTAGCTCTGAATAACTCAGGAGGGACCTTAGGGGCCAGCTGGCCCAACCTGTACCCGAATAAAGATCCCTCTATAACTGCTGGAAGACAGGCCCCCAGTACATTACTGGGGGAGCTTTGAACAGATCCAGCCATTTGGGAAAGTAATTTGGAACTATAACAGGGAAAATGACTAAAATGGTCATATCAGAAATCCCAGTTCAAAGAGGTTGGTGGAAAAAAGAAAGACCCAATAAACACCAAAGAGTATCTGTGGCTGGGGCAGCAAGGTGGCTCTGTGGATAGTGCACTTGCCCTGGAGTCAAGAGGACCCAAGTTGAAATCTGGCCTCAGACACTCACCAGCCACGTGACCCTTGTGAGAAAAACAGCTGCGGGAATCACAGGACTTTCCAGGCAGGGTCAAACCCTTAAGAGGACCCACATGAAAGCCCCTTAATGCAGCTGTGGGGATCACAGGCCTTCCCAGGCAGGGTCAAACCCTTAAGAGGACCCATGTGATAGCCCCTTAACACAGCTGTGGGGATCACAGACCTTCCCAGGCAGGGTCAAACCCTTAAGAGGACCCATGTGATGGCTCCTTAACACAGCTGTGGGGATCACAGGACTCCCTAGGCAGGGTTAAACCCTTAGGAGGACCCATGTGATAGCCCCTTAACACAGCTGTGGGGATCACAGGACTCCCTAGGCAGGGTTAAACCCTTAGGAGGACCCATGTGATAGCCCCTTAACACAGCTGTGGGGATCACAGACCTTCCCAGGCAGGGTCAAACCCTTAGGAAGACCCATGTGATGGCTCCTTAACACAGCTGTGGGGATCACAGACCTTCCCAGGCAGGGTCAAACCCTTAGGAAGACCCATGTGATGGCTCCTTAACACAGCTGTTGGGATCACAGACCTTCCCAGGCAGGGTCAAACCCATAGGAGGACCCATGTGATAGCTCCTTAACACGGCTGTAGGGATCACAGGACTCCCTAGGCAGGGTCAGGAAGTAAGCCCAAGATGTGCTTCCACAACTCATAGCTTTCCTGGTTGCATGCCCTTAGGAAGATCCATGTGATGGCCCACTCTCACCTAAAGAACTCAGAAACAGAGTGGGCAAAGGAAGGCATTTATTACACTTCTTGGAAGAAGCAGGTGTGGTGCTCACTAGGAACACCCACAGTGACACAGAAGCAGGAGTGAGGTTAACCAGTTCTACCCTCCTTGCCTGAGTTGGGGTTAGTTTCCATTCTTCATTTCCCTACATTCCCTCCTTATGCAGATTACATAGGCATGGTAGTGAGGATACTTTACCGGGGCATGACCCCTCAGGCTTGAACTGGTTGTCCCAGCCTAGTCTTTCTAGTCCCCCTAACACCAGGATGGCCACTGTCTTAGTAAGTGAGCTTCCCCACAGCTAGTAATCATCTTCCTATAGCTCCATGGGAGCAAAGCAAGATGCCATAATATCCCTTCCTACAACCCTGGCTCCCCACCCCAAAACAACAACCACCAAGGAGTATTTGTGGCAGTAGTTTTGGAGTAGCAAAGAGCAGGAGACAAAAGTGGAGAGATAGATTGGCAAACTAGAAGCATGTGAATGTAATGGGATATTACTGTGGCATAAAAAAGTTAATCTTAATAGCTAGCATTTATTCATGTAGTGTGTGAAGGTTCATAAAACACTTTGCATACCTTATCTCATTTGATCCCCACAACAATCCTGTGAAGCAGGTGCTGTGTTACCCATTTTACAGATGAGGAGCCTAAAGCTGAGAGAGGTTGAGGTTGCGGTCACATAGCTAGCATCTTCCTGACTCAGTCCACTTAGCTGCCATAAAATTGCAAATATAAACTATGAATATGAAAAACAACAGAGAAGCTTGGGAGGGCTTAGGATTTCTTAATTCCAAAGCCCTCCCTCTGTTGATTATTTCCTATTATATATATATAATATATATATACAATATATATACAATATATATATTGTCATTTAGCTTTGTAATATATTTGCTAACATGTTGTCCCCTCCCCACCTCATCCATTAGATCGCAAGCACCTTGAGGGCACGGACTGTCTTTTGCTTCTTTTTGTATCTCTAGCCCATAGTAGGCACTTAATAATTCATTTTTAATTGATCTGGAGGGAGAAAAACCCCTGAGTTCAAAGTTCAACTCTGTCACTTCCTTGATGTGTGCCTATATTTTTTAAATTTAATTTTTTTCAGCAAACAACAATACTATTTTCTCTCCCTCCTCTTGTAAGAAACCAAATTATGGCACATTACTTAATTTCTCTGAGGTTCACTTTCCTCCTGTAAATGAAGGGGTTAGCCTGGATGACCTCCCAGAGCTTTGTTCATTCTAAATCTAGGGTCTGATGATATCGAAACCTTAATAAAGATTCAGGCATTTTTCCAGTACTCTCTGGTCTAACTAACTTCCATCACTTTGGGCCTTTGTCCAAAGGGAAAGGGGAAGGAGCAGCAGGACCTTTGGAAACTGCCCAGCTCTTTAGTCACTGTGAGGTCTTATGAGGATAGCCAGCCGGGATCTTCCACTAACATTTTCCAAGTAAATCTGTCTCCTGGAAAATTATAAGAAAACAGGGTCCCTGTCCCCAATTCCTCTTGCAGCCCTGAATAGAAACAATGAACTTTGCATAGCTGTGATTTGGATGAAGTTGGAAGAGATTCCCAATCTGGAAATCCTCTGTTCCATAATCCTGGCAAAATCCTCCCCTCATTTAAAGGCAGCCAAGTCTCTGGGGTGGAGAAGACAGGGCATCTAAGTAAAACTTTACCAGAAAATACTCTTGGTCTTTTCTTGAAATGAACCAACTGTTAGATATGAGTTTTTTTTGCACTTAGTCCAATAGCCCTGAGAGAAGGGGATGATGAGAGGAGAAAGAGCAGTCTGGATCTCTCTTGTGGTCTTCCCAAAAGAGGACCCAATAGGCAAATACTTGACAAGCCAGGCCAGAGACGGGTATTTCAAAACAGGCCATTTCTTGGAAATATCAGGCTGCACTATATGTCCCAGCTCGCTGTCTGTAATTAGCCTTGAGTGAATTAGTGCTGATTTATTACTATATAGTGGGGTTTGGTTGTTGGGTTTTTTTTGGTCCTCCCCCACCTCTCCAAATCTTGGTGAAAATAGAAAGTGTCAGTTCTGCAATTATGACTCTATAATTCTGTGACGCTATAGACACTGTGCCTCAGTGTCCTCCATCCATCTGATCACCAGGTTTCTCGCCTATTCTGGGAAGAGATGGAGGATGAGAGAGCTAATCTTGGAGCCTTATGCCCAACTGGGTGGTGGAATTCTGGCTCAATTCTCCTACCGTGTGCAAGGAATTGGACCAAAGTCCAACCCTACCAAACAAGGGTTAGAAGCATAGGGAAAGAACATGGCTGATAATAATGATGATGATGACAATGTGTATATGTATGTCTATGTGTACGGGGGTAGGAATCCCTTTGGTCCTCCCTAGCAGCCAATCCAGTTTAGGGCCATGGATTGGAGAGCACCTCCTAGCTAAGGGATAGCGCTGGGTAATATCTATAGTACCTCCCCGCTTTGCTGTCTCTCTTGGGCTTAGACTAGGGACAGCTTCCTTGATGCCTTTCTGCCCCTCTTCCTGGGTCATCCCACTTCTTTTCCTTAGTATTATTACTTAATGATCTGGGAAGTTTGGGAATGTGAGTTAAACAGGGATTCTGTTTTATTGATGGATTTAAATAAATTTCATTTATTTATCTATTTATTTATCAATTATTTTCATTTATCAATATATATCAATTTATTTATTAATTTATCAACAGTAACAATCAATGTCATTTATGTCATTTCTGGATATGCTCCCCCTACCCTACTCCTACCCTTGGAAATGAACCTTCCATATAACAAAGAAAAGCAATTAAAAAAAAAAAAAGATGCAGGGATCCTGTCTGGCAATGCATGCTGGGGAGGGGAGTTTTTGTCATTATGTGTCTGGGACCATTATTGGATTTTCAGTTTCCCAGCTTTTAGATTCCTACGTGAAGTCTTTCCTGACCACTTCCGTCCGTGAGTGCCCTACCTCCAAAAAAACTGCCTTGTATTTATTTTATATTTATTCTGTGTACACTGTTTATTTGTTGTCCCTCCAGACAGAATCTAAGAGGGCATTGTCCTTATATCTCAGGTGTCCAGGTACATTGCCTTGTGGCCCTTGTTGCTGTTCAGTCATTTTCAGTTGTGTCTACTTCTCTTCTCTGGCCCTTTGCGCCGGCTGTCATCCATGACTGGAGCACTTGGCTCCCTTACCCCTGCCCCTGAGAATCCTTGGTTTCCTTCAAAACTCAGCTTGGCTCCATATTCTACATGATGTCTCATTTTACAGATACAGAAACTGAGGCAAACAGGATGAAGTGACTTGCCCAGGGTCACATAGCTTGTAAGTGTCTGAGGCTGGATTTTGACTCAGGTCTTCCTGACTCCAGGCCCATAGCTGCCCCTACTTAATACATACTTGTTGAATGATTGCTTGGGGTAAGAGCCTTGCTTATGGAAAACAGCAAACAGGCCAATTTGACCTGAAGGAGAGTGCCAGTGAAGGCTGCAGCCAGACCATGAAGGGGCCAAGGAGGTGAATTTATGTTTTATCCCATATGCCACAGGGAGCCACTGACCCTTCTTGAAGAAGGGGAGTGATTTGGTCAGACCCATGCATTGGGCAGCTGTGGGGAATGTAGAATGACCAGACAATAAACCCCAGCCCAGCCCCTCCCAGGGAGCCCATCTCATTCACTGGTGGTGTAATTTCCAATTTCTTGGTGTAGCAGAAAGAACATGGCCCCAGAGTCAGGATGCGGGTTCATAGCCCTTACTACCCAAGGGACCCATGTGACCAACAGCAAGCCAGTCCTCAATTTCCTCCAATTTTCTTCCAGCCCAATCTCAAGGAAGTCCTCATATTTATTAAGCACCTACTGTGAACCAGGCTCTGAGCTAAGGGCTAGGGATACAAAGAATGGCAAAAACCCACTCTCCAGGGCTCACATTTTAATAGAGGAGACAGCATTCAGACATCTGCAATCATACAAGACATCTACAGTCTAAGATGGAAAATCATCTCAGAGGGAGGGGACTGGCAAGGCATTGTGCTGCTGTCAGGAATTGTTAGGAAGTTTTCTGGTATATCATGTCTAAATCATGTTGTTCATTCATTTCAGTCATGTCTGACTCTTTGGGACCCCACTTGGGGTTTTCTTGGCAGAGATACTGCAGTGTTTGGCCATTTCCTTCTCCAGCCCATTTTACAGATGAGGAAACTGAGGCAAACAGGGTGAAGTGACTTGGCCAGGGTCACACAGCTAGTGTTTTGCCATTTCCTTCTCCAGCTCATTTTACAGATGAGGAAACTGAGGCAAACAGGATAGAGCAACATGCGCAGGGTCACACACCTAGTATCTCAGGTCTTCCTGACTCAAGGCTAGATGCTATCTACTGTGGCACAAACCTCCTGCAGAAGTTTTGATCCTTACTTTGCTTGGACTAGGCTATATTTAAGGTCCTTTCCAGCCCAATCTTTTTTACACCTTGTCTCCAGCTTCTGCTTATTGGATTTATCCCTTCTCCAAACCTTTTCTCCAAGGAGGGACTCTTTCTAGGCTCCTACCCTGGCACATAGTAAACATTTAATAAATGCTCTTTCTGTCTGCCTTTCTCTGTCTCCCTCTCTCTCTCTCATCTCTCTATTAATAATCTCCCCACCTTGGGGAGAACGGTCTTGCAAAATAACTTTTCTTTCTCTCCAGGTTTTTTGCACAGCCCTGAGACTCTAGCAGCCTCTCAGAGGTACAATAGGTGGGACTAGGGTCTTGACTACTGCTTGGTAGATGAGAGAACAGAGAGGATAAGCGATTTACACAAGGCCACAAGAGGGTTACGTGACAGTCACTTCTGGAGTGAACCTGATTTTAGCAGAGGCAAACAAAATTGGCAAGATGAGTGGCCAAGGGCTTAGCCAGACTTTGCCCCCGGGACTGGCTACTTGACCTAGTACTTTCAGCAGCTATCCACGTGCAAAGCAGGGGGCCCTGACATGAACATGATTTGGGGCGATGCTTCTTCTGCTCCTGGCTCAAGTGGCAGCTGTGACTCACTTTCCCTGTCTTATCAATAAAAGAAAGAACGTGGCATTTACTAAAGATTGCCTTTGGGTTAAACTCAGCAGAGATAACGTAAGGTGCTTTGAACTTGATTAAGAGTACAGTGAAGGTCCAGAGACAGTCTGGGGTAGTGGCTAGAGATTTGGACCTGAATTTGGGAGAGAGATGGGTTCAAATTCTACCTGAAACTTTCTAGGAATGTGACCTTGAGCCACACCTGAGTGACCACAACGAATGGAGGGGGGGAAGAAAAGAGTTCACACATGGCTTGGAATGTTTACTAGCTGTGTGACCCTGGGCAAGTCTTCTAACCTCAGTCTCCTCATCTATAAAATGGGAGTAATAATAGCTCCTACCTCCCAGGGTAATTGTGATGAAAAGATGAAATGGCCTTGAAATAAAATATTAAAATAAGGTAACCTTAAAGCCTAGATACATGATATTATTAATTTTAATCTCTTTGAGGCTACAGTAGTTGTTTAGGACTTAGTTATTCCACTATCATTAGGAATTCCCCAGATGCTTCTATGAAGGGTGATGGAAACCCTTCGGAGATGAAAGACTGTTTTCCACCCACTACGTGAATCCTTTTCTGAGCCCTCAGCTATAAGCGCCTACCTTGTATTCATGGTATACATCCTGTATACACCAGCACATGGTCCCTGTTCTCCCTTCCTCCCCATTAGAAGGTAAGCTTCTCGAGGGCAGGGGGACTGACTTACTTTCCTCTTGTATCCCTAGAACCGAGCGCAGCGTCTGACACACAGTGAGAGTCTAACAAATGCTTGTTTCAGGAAAAGCATTGGATTTAGAGTCAGACCACCTGGTTTCGAATTCCAGCCTCGCTCCTTACTATTTATTTGCGATACCTTGGAATAGTCACTTAATATTTCTGGATCTCTGTTTCCTCATCTACCAAAAAAAAGATGTTGGACTAAGTGATGAGAGAGAGAGACAGAGACAGAGAGAGAGAGAGAGAGAGAGAGAGAGAGACAGACAGACAGACAGACAGACAGACACAGAGAGACAGAGACACAGAGGAGGGAGAAAAAGGGAGAAGGAGGGAGGGAGAGACACAGAGAAAGAGACACAGAGACAGAGAGAGAGAGAGAGAGAATGTTATCGTTAGAGATGAGAGGAACCTTAGAAACCACCTAGCTCAGTTTTCCTTCATTTTACAGATGAGGAAAATTATGCCCAAAGAGATTTACCCAGTCATACAATGAGTTAGTGGCAAGGCCTGGCTTAGAAGACAGTTCTCCTGTCCCCTCATCCAGCAGAGCCATAAATCATCTTGGCACCTAGGGCAAGTAGCATGAAGCATGCCTGAAGATTAACTTGGTACAAAACTATTGGTTCTGAAAGTTGTACTAAGGACTGAGGTTGCAAAATGTTAAGGCCCTATATCAGACGGTCCTTCAGATTAGGCGTGGTATCTTGTACCTGTATTAGGTATTGGTAACATTATACAAGGTGTTGGCCTTTGGTCCCACTAACCTAATCCCTAACATTCTAGAAAGCTGTTTAACTAGAAATAACCACCTCAATTTGTTTAGACATTGTATAAAACAAAACAAAATTTGCTTCTTTGACAATTTGGGAAAATCACACAAGAAGTAATTGAGACAAATTCAGTTGAATGGGAGGGGGAACTAATCACTTCATTGTTTTAAATACATTTTGTTGATACCTTTGATATCATTTAATAGAGGGCTAGGCAGGACATCAGGAAGACCTGAGTTCAAATCCAGCCTCAGACACTTACTATATGTCTCTGGACAAGTCACTTACCTATGGTCTGCCTTAGTTTCCTCATTTGCAAAGTGAGGATATTCTACCTCCCAGGGTTGCTGTGAGAATCGAATGAGAGAGCACAGTGCGTGGCACATAGTAAACACTATATAATTGTTATATTTTTTTTAAAAGATCACCTTAACATAGCTTTGTACTACGTCTTCTCCAATCCCTTCTAGAGAATAAGCCATCATAATAATCTTAAAAGCGTAAGAGAAAATAAACTAATTAAGTAAAATACTGTAACTAAAGTAATTAGCAAAATGACTTATTGAAAAAAGTCACGTTATGCTACTTTCCGTCTTTGTGCCCCCCACTCCCATCTCTGCAAAGGATAAGGGGGAGGCATCTTCTCGTATATCTTCCTTGGGGCTGAGCATGGTCATTGTAATTTTGCAGCATTCAGATTCGATTGCTTTGTTGTTACTCTTTATGTTTCTGTTGCTGTAGATATTGTTTTCCTGGTTCTGCTTACTTTCCTTTGCATCGATTCATGTAAGCCTTCCCGTGCTTCTCTGAATTCCTCATGTTCATATTTCTTAGAGAAGAGTGATATTCCATGATCTATAACACACCACAATTTGCCTGGGTATTTCCCAATTGAGGCATCTACTTTGTTTCCCATTCTTCGCTTTCACAAAAAGAGCAGTGATAAATATGTAGGTATATCATTTTATTGTTGACTTCTTCAGGTAATATGACTAACTGTGGGATCCCTGGGTCAAAGGGCACAGACATTTTAGTCACTTTCTTTTGTATGTTTCCAAATTGCTTTCCAAAATGGTCACACCAATTCACAGCTGCAATGTATTAACCTTTCTAGCTTTCCACAACTTCTCCAGCATTGACTAGTCCTAATTTTGTCTTCTTTGACAGTTTGCTTGACATGGGGATAAAACTTCTGAATTGTTTGCTTTTCATTTCTCTTATTAGGGAGTTGGGGCATTCTTGCATATGATTGTTAATAATTCACAGTACCTTTGAGAACTGATTGTTCATATCTTTTAACAACTTATCTATTGGGGAACGGTTTTTGGTTTTACAGATTTGTTTTCTGTGTATTGTGATATTAGACACTTAACAGAAACATTTGATACAAAGATATTTTTCTTAGTCAACCACATCCTTCTTATCTTACTTGCGATGGTTTCACTCATTCTAAAACTTTTCAATTTCATGAAATCAAAATTAACTTCTCTCTTTTGTTTGGGCAAGAATTTGCCCCTTACCTATAGTATATGACAGGCTTTACTTCTGGAATTAGTTGATTTATGAGTTTTTTCCACCCACAAGGGTACGAACAGTTTACTTTTCTCGTATGATTCTGTATTTTGTTCCAACCATTTTCCTTGCTTTTAACTGCCTTGTTGATTTTTAACATCGCTGATAACTTCGCTATGAGTCCCTTCCTTGTAACAAACTGGTAGTCAAAGAAAACAAATCTACACAAAGACCATGTCCAACCATGTATGCTTCACTTTGTTCCTGTGGTTTACCACCTCTATGCCAATAGACGAAAGACATGTTCCACCGCGAGTTCCCTAATCATGAGATTGAACAGAATTCTAAAGTGTTTCGGTGTCAAAACATTTTTATAGCTATCATGTGAATTACTGCCTTGATTCCGTCGTCTTAGTTTCTCTGAATAACTTCATATTTGTCATTTCTTGCTACATATTCATATTCTATGACATTGCTATGTGACAGTTTGTTCAACTATCCACCACCTAATGTTCTTGCTACAGTAAAAGTTGGGGCAGCTAAAGTTGGAGTTCAAAAAAAATCAATGGGAGGGGCAGCTAGGTGGTGCAGTGGGTAGCGCACCTGCCCTAGAGGAGGACCTGACCTCAAACACTTACTAGCTGGGCAAGTTCCTTAACCCCGAATGTCCCCAGAAAATAAAAAAAAAATTCAAATCAACGGAAATATGTTGATTCATTCACTCAATTAGATTTTATTAAGCACCTACTATGTACAGGGCAGCTAGGGGGCTTATTGAATGGAGTACTGGGGCTGGAGTCAAGAAAGCTCATCTTTCTGAGTTCAAAGCCAGCCTCAGACACTTAGTAACTGTGCCACCCTGGGCAAGTCACTTAACCCTGGTTGCCTCAGTTTCCTCATCTATAAAATGAGCTGGAGAAGGAAGATGGCAAACCACTTCAATATTTTTGCCAGAAAACACCAAATGGGGTCACAGAGAGTCAGATACAACTGAAAAACAACTCAACAACAACAACAATTTTTTAAAATTGCTGCTATCAGTATTTTTCTATCTCTGGGATCTTTTCCTCTGCCCTTAAGCTCCTTCGGAGTATGTGACTAGAGATGGTACTGCTGAGTCAGCCTGAAGGTTCTGATTCATGATTTTTTATAGTAAAATCTCAAATTGCTTTCCAGAGTGGTCAGACCACTTCATATCTCCACTAGTGCATCCATGTGCCTGTCTTTCCATAGTCCCACCAACCTTTATCAGATTTGCCAGTCTGATGGTTGTGAGGTGAAAACTCAGTCTTGTTTTAATTAATGTCTTGTTAACCATTTGGAGAATCTTTTGCAAACTCTCATTCCCTAATTTTTGGTGAACAGTCTTGGTTTCTGCTGCAGGAGTGCCCATGTGAAGATTTTGCTCTCAGTGGTCTGGTTTTTCGTCCCTTTCCTCTCAATTTTAATGTCTTAGACAAAACCTCACTTGCCTGTCTTGGTATAGATGGTTTGGAGAACCCTAATTATCATATCCAATGTACTTGTTTTCATTGTGGCAGAATCCCCGGGAGAGAGAATGGATGCAGGTCTCCTGTTCCCTCTAGAAGCTCACTGAAAGCCTCTCCCGGCCCAGTCTATTGTCCCCATGTTACCTGGTGTAACTTAGGGTCCAATGACAGCTGCGGTGTTTCAGATGGCGCCTGACAAAAATAACCTTTAGAGTTATCCCATCTCTAGGACACAAATGCAGCACCTTGCGTGTCTCAGGGAGGGGGCAGAGCTAGGCATGTGAGAGAAAGGGCAGTGCCTTTTTAAATCTTAGCCTGGCCATTAATTTCAAGAATGAGTGAGAGGAAGGCAACCTACAGGGATCTCAGAGGGTTATGCAGGCTGGGGCTGGGCTATAAAAATACCATTGGCTGTTCCCTAGCACGTCCAAAGTGCAGTCCACATGTCTTCTCTTTCCATCCACTACACTGGTTACTGTGCTTAAAAGAGGGCCAAAAGCGTGCTACTCTCCTGGAGGAACGATGGAAGATTCGGGGCAAACCAAGACCCAAGGGGTAAGTGTTCCAGGCTGGGCACGAGCTGAAGGCAGGCACACTCTTAGGCGATTAACAAACCTGAGCAGGAACTGAGGAGAGAGGGGCAAAGAAAGTGGGCAGGATTTCTCCAGGAGAAAGAGGCCACCGTGGATGGATTCACTGATAGAAGCTGTTGTTGGAGCTCGGTGCTGTAGAAGAAAGCTCAGAAGAGACACCCCCCCCACCTCTGCCCACGTGACAGACCTGGCCCCCTTACAGATGTGGGAATGTAAGCTACCTGAGGGCAGGGCCTATGGGGTTTGTAGCTTTGTATTTCCAGAGCCTAGCCCGGTACCTGGTGCAGAGTAAGCACTTCATACTTTACACAATTGAACTCAATTGAATTCTTTCTCCAACCTGGCTTTATTAAGGGCCAGAATAGATTGGAAAAAGGGACTAGGGGGGAGACAGGGAGGGAAGAAGCTGGAAGCATCATGCAGGAAACGGGCTAAAAAGAATAGAACCAAAACTAATAATAATAACTGACACTTAGAGGTCATTTGAGGTTTGGCAAGTGATATATATGCATATGTGTGTATGTATGTATGTCTGTGTATGTGTATATGTGTGTATATATGTATGTGCATGTGTATATGTATATGTGTGTATATGTGTGTATATATGTATATATACATATATATGTATATGTATATATGTTCTATTCTACCCTCACAGCAAACTTTCCAGGTAGGTACTACAGGTGTCATTATTCCCATTTTACAGATGAGGAAACCAGGGCTCAGATAGGTTGACTGACTTACCCAGTGTCTGAAGCAGTTTTCAGACTTAGGTCTTCCAGACTTGAAGGCTAGCACTCTATTCCATTGCAGCATCTCTCACGCGAAAATCAAAGGATTAAATTTGTCTTTAGTTCCTTATCCAAATGAGACCCTTGAGAGATGGGTTCTGAAGCCAGAAAATGTTGGTAATAGAAACATTTGTTGTAGTTACTTGGATGTTGGTAGGGTTTTTTTTAATTGTTTTGCTTTTAACCTAATCAGAGCTTTGCAAACTTTCTCTCCCTCTCTCTCTCTCTCTCTCTCTCTCTCTCTCTCTCTCTCTCTCTCTCTCTCTCTCTCTCTCTCTCTCTCTCTCTCTCTCTCTCTCTCTCTCTCTCTCTCTCTCTCTCTCTCTCTCTCTCTCTCTCTCTCTCTGTCTCTCTCTCTCTGTCTCTCTCTCTCTCTGTCTCTCTCTCTCTGTCTCTGTCTCTGTCTCTCTCTCTGTTCAGAGCTTTCAATTACTATCCTTGTTTTCAGTTTCTGTCTTATCTCTGCCAAACAATCCTTAGGAGAACAGAGAACTTTCAACAGCTAAGTGATGATCTCTTAAGATTTAAATGAGTGATAATACATTTAAGTATTTAAATATTGTGGTAATAACATATTTAAATATAGAGATGATTTATATATCTAAATACAGTGATAATAATAATAATAATCGCATTACACATTTATAAAGTGCTTTCCCCCAATGCAACCCTAGGAGGTAGGTAATTCAATGATTATTATTAAGCTATTTGGCAGTTGGAGAAACTGAGTCCCAGAGAGGTTAAATAACTTGCTTAGAGTCATACAACTATTAAGTGTCTATGGGAGGATTTGAAGCTAGGTCTCTTGATTCCAAGCCACCTGCTCTCTCTACTTTGCCATAATCATGTGCTCAAATGCACCACGCACACTTAATATTGAAGGGAAGCGGCATCCCGCAGTACTAGTCTGAAAGTGTAGCCTTGGGCAAGTTGCTTCCCCTTTCTGATTCTCAGTTTACTTACCTGTAAAAAGGGTATCATAATACCTGCTGTACCCTCCTCCCTAGGTGGCCCAAATGAGATAAAAGAATCAAAGCGTTTTGCAAGTACTTTAAATGTCAGCTATTATTATTATTAATTGCTAGGCCTCAGTGTCCTCATCTGTAAAACGAGAGTGTCTGAGACCCCATGAGCTTTAAACCTGTGACTCAATTCAGCAGACATTGATGCATTGCCTGCCGCGGGCTTGGCCTCCTGCCAGGTGCTGAGCCTAAGGGCCCGTCAGTCCCCCTAGGTCAGGCTTCCCTTTGCTGCCTGATAAAGGGATTCAGTCTGTCTCTGCAGTCTCATCTTTAATGCTGCCACACTGCTCTGACCTTCCTGGTCCAGCCCAAGGGGCAGAGGTCTTGAGGAGGCGGAACAGGATTCTGTGGGGTGGCAGCTATGGGGGAAGAAACAAAAACAAAACCCCAGGAGTGGTCTAATCATTCAAAGAAGCTAGGAAATCATTAGATGAAACAAAGGTGGGGGCCCCCTCCTTCCCCTCAGGGTGCCAAGTCCTCTTCTGGCTGGCATTGCCACACCCCTGGGCACAGGATCACAGGGACAGGGGATCAGAGAGCCAGTGCTGGAAGGCACCTTAGAAGCCATTCAGTTCAACCTCCTCATTTCAAGGCCCAGAGAGGGGCAGAAAATTGTCCAAAGTTACACAACTAATCAGTGGGAGGGTCGGGATCCGAGCCCTGGTCTTCAGACCAGCTCTAGGCCAAATCAGTTGGGTCAGTGTCCTTACCCCACCTGCTGTGGCTCCTTCTGCCTGTTTCCCTATCTCCACCCCTACCCCCCACCCAAGACTGCTTAGGACCTGTCTCCAATCTCTCCCTAAATATTCCCTGTATTCTTTCCTAAATTGGTCTCCTAGCTTCAAGTATCAGCCCATTCTAATCCATCCTCCATAAAACCATCAACTCTTCTTTTTGGTATTTGAGACTGTACAACCTGAACCCATCTTCCCTTAATATCTCTATTACATATACTCCTCTCCATACACTGTGCTGACACATACTAGTTTTCTCGAAGTCCTTCACACACACACACACACACACACACACACACACAATTCCATTTCCCATCTCCCAGTCTTTGCATTGGCTGTGCTCCATGCCTGGCATGCTTTCCATTCTTTGCCTCTGCCTCTGAGATTCTCTACTTTCCTACAAAGCTCAGCTCAAATGACAGCTTTTCCCAGGCCCCTCAGCTGTTTGTGCTTCCCTCCATAAACTAGGCTCGGGTATAGGCTATAGATACTATTACATTACCTCCACTAGTGGCAGTGAAGCAGGAGCTTCACTATTTGTCTTTGTGCTCTTAGTACCTAGCCCATGGGCTGAAACTCCTCAATAAAGCTGCAAAGAATTGCTAAAACACCTTTACCCCTTGCCAAGATCATTTGCATTACAACAGAACTCTTGGAGGGGAGAAGTTTACACCTGCGGAATCAGTCTCCAATACTGGCAATGCAAGTGAGATGCCTTTGGCTGAGCCCATCTGCCCACTTTACAGCCTGTTTAGGGCCAGCCCAGCTTGGGTGTGCTCTCCCCAGGGTCTCAAAGAGCCTGATGTATTCAGGGGACCAGAAAAAGAAAAGGCAAATTGCAGAACGTATTTGATTCCTGGTTACCCATCTCAGAGTGCCAAAAAGGTGGGCAGAGCATAATGGAACTGAGCTAGGAGATGGGATTTCATGTATGGTAGGGAAGTGTGAGGGGAAGAAATGTGTAATCAGCCTGGAAATAGAGGTTAGAGTCAGATTAGAAAGGGCTTCGAATGCCAACATGACGAGTTTCTATTTCTTCCTAAGGCCAAAGGGAACATGAAGTTTCTTGAGCAAAAGCGGGACATGCCCAACCCTGTACTTTAGGAATATCTATTTGGCAGCTCAGTGGAAGATGGGTTCAGAGAGGAGAAAGAGGTTGTTGGGAGACCAGCTGAGGGACCATTTCTAGGCAAGAAGTGATGAGACTTAGAATAGATGTGGTGTAACTGGAGAGAAGGGGACGGATGTGGACACGGAATCCATAAGACACTCCTAGGGTACAAACCTAGGAAGAATGATGGTGTCGTTGGCAGGAAATGGAAAATGGGAAAGAACAGGTTGGGGAGTAAAGTCCTGTGCTGGATCTGTTGAGGTTGTGATCCTATAGGACCTTTGGGTGGAGATGGCCAATAGACCATTGGAATGTAGGTCTGGAGCTTGGAGAAAGGTGAAAGCTGTGAAGATTTGAATGTCATCTGGAAGATGATAATGACTGAAGCCATGGGAACCTAGGAGATCACCGAGCAAGAATGTAGTGTGGACCTGAAAGTTTGGTTAAAGGAGGCAAACAGGCTAGGTGATATATAAATTCATATAGTTTATTGCCTCAGAGCTAGCAGAACATGATCATGGAATCAGCAAACTTCTGATTGACTGAAAGAAGAAAGACAAGGTTTAAGTAACAATCCCAACACCAGTTTATGATCTCCATGTCATAAGAAAGGAAGTTCTTTTTTTTATTTTTAGATTGCAACAAACAGTTCTACATAATATTGGGTTCCAGATTTTCTTCCCTCCCTCCCCCCCCCCTCCCCAAGAAGGCAAGGAGTCCCACACAACTTCCAGGCATAACTAGGCATTGAATTAATTTATACATTTTCTCATGACTCATGAGAAAGACGAAACAGAACCAAAAAAAAAAAACCACAACCCAACAACAAATACAAAAGAGAGAAGAAAAAAAAAGTGGAGGGGAAAAAAGGCGAGAATGAAGTGTGCTTCGATTTGCATTCATACTTCGTAGT
>CM053622.1:806246670-806272147 GCA_028646595.1 Phalanger gymnotis | reverse complement strand
TCTTGTTGGGTCATAAATTCTTTTCTTTTCCATAAATCTGATAGGTAAACTATTCCTTGCTCTCCCAAATTGCTTATAGTTTCAGCCTTTATTTCTAAATCATGAACCCATTTTGACTTTATTTTGGTGTATGGTGTAAGAAAGGAAGTTCTTAGCTGAACAAGAAAATTGACAAGGTAATGCTACTTAGAGATTATGATCACAAGATGCAAATGTCCCTAGGACATCAAAGAAAGAGAAATCCCACTGTTCTGGTTGCAGACATGCTGTCATCACAGACAAGGTACCCTTTGTCGATCTTACCTGAGCTTTGAAGTTGCTGAGGCAAGAAAGGGTAGTTTTAGACCAAAGCAGTTCAGATGCTTTGGATATTATTTGGGTTCAGATAATCTGAAGGGATTGTCAGTAGATAGAGAAGAAGACCCAGGACAGAGCCTTGATAGAAACCCGCAATGGGGGGGGCAGACATGAATGGTCGCTGGCTGCTGCCCATCAGATGGCCACCAGTGGAGGTCAGAACTCCAGCTGTTCCACTCCTGAATCAGAAGAGATAGTGTAGAAGGCAGAAAAGCTCATTTTTATCCCCTCTGGACACAGCTCTAAACAATTGGCTTCGGGCAGATCATCGCCTGGTTGCCTCCCTTCCATTTCTGTGCTATTTAAACTGGCATAAAAACTTGATGGTTGTCCACTTGGACTTCCTCGCTTATTGGATATATGGATCAAGGGTGGGAGAGTGTCTAAGGCCAGAGCCTAGCAGCTGAGGGACAGCATGAGAGAGGGCAAGAGGCTTCTAGCTCCATGAGATGATAGTTAGTCTCTGACATTTGCTGCCAGAGTGACCCTGAGCATGCTGCTGAACTTCTGGGTCTCGGTGTACTTCTCTGTGAAATGGAGAGGTTGGCCTCAATGACCTCTATAATCCCCTCCACACCTTGCAATCTATGATCCTATGAAAATAACAAACTCTTTTCTATGGCTCTGACATACAGCTCTGCTGAGATTGGGAGGTGGAGGGGGGTGTCTTTCTCTTTAAGAGTTCTGGCTTCACTCTCGCTCTCCTCCACATTTTTAAATAATCGATGAAGCCCAGGTTGATTGCTATCACTTTTTTTTAATATCAATGGTTTAAATAGCACACTGAAATAGAAACCGAAGAAGGAATCAGAAGAACTTGGCCAAAGCTGACTGCTTGAAGCTGCATCTTAAGAGGGGGAAATGGATTTTTCTCCCTTCTGTTTCTATGAATGGGGAGGGGGAGAGAGAGAGAGCGAAAGGGGGGGAGGGAGAGAGAGGGAGAGAGAGGGAGAGAGAGAACAGGGTGTAAAGGACTGACTGGTCAATAGGACAATAGTTTCTCCTCTCCTGTGAATGGGGGAATGGACCAGGGAGAGTAAAAGAAGGTGCTGTTAGCTGAGCTGGGGGCATCCCTTGTGCCTCCTGGTTTGTAGATTCATCTGATCTTCTCCCTTCCTCCCTCCACTCTCCTCTCCATCTCAGTCTCTCTAGTGTGCACTTGAGCCCACCAGGCTATCCTGTTAGAGCCACCTCCTGTTCAGGCACAGTCCTCGATGTGGACCTGGATGGGCTTCCTCTGGACTCTCACTCTCTCCATCATGATTCTTAACCTCTTGGTTCCTCAAGAAAACCAAGACCGTAAGATGCTGATCTCCCATCTCACCTCTCCAAGCGCCTTGTAGACTTCTGGAACTTAATGTTTCATTTTGGGGCAGCTAGGTAGCACAGTGAGTAGAGCACCGGCCCTGGAGTCAGGAGGACCTGAGTTTAAATGTGGCTTCAGAATCCTGACACACTTACTTGATGTGTGACCTTGGGCAAGTCACTTAACCCCAATTGCCCTGCCTTCCCCCCTTAAAAAAAGACCATCTCATTTTAAACTAAACTCATCTTTGCCCTTAACCTGTCCCCTCCCCACCCCTTCCCTATTACTGTAGAGAGCAACAGCATCCTCCCAGTCCCTCAGGCTCCCAACCTAAGAGTCATCTTGGAGTCTCTCTCTCTCTGTCTCTCTCTCTCTGTCTCTGTCTCTGTCTCTGTCTCTCTCTCTCTGTGTCTCTCTCTCTCTCTCTCTGTGTCTCTCTCTCTCTCTCTGTGTCTCTCTCTCTCTCTCCCATATCGAATCTGGCACCAGTCTGTCACTTTCACCTCAGCACCCTCTCTTCTCTCCTCTGACCCTGCAACCCCTCCAGTGCAGACACCTCACCTCATGCCTGGATTATTAGAATTGCCAGCTAGTGAGTCTGCCTGCCTCAAGTCTCTCCCTATTGCAGTCTATTCTCTGCTCAAGCTATTGAAGTAAAAGTGATTTCTTAAACCCTCTATTCAAAACATTCCAGTAGTTCCCTATTACCTAGAGGAGCAAATATAAAATTTGGTGTTTGGTATTTAAAGCCCTCATAAGCCCTGCCCCCAACCTTTTCATTTGTTTTTAACACCTTACCCCTCCCCTGCCCCTCCAGTGAGGCTGGTTTCCTTGCTATTGTAAGAAAACCAAACAAACCTCGATTTTCTCTGGCGGTTCCCCACACCTGGACCCCTCTCCCTCCTCATCCCCGCCTCTCTGCTTCCCTGCTTCTTCCAAGTCCCAGCTATGGCCCCCACCCAAGTCTTACTTCCAGCTCCTCCGCTCTGTTTATTTCCTGTTTCTGGGTGTAGTTGTTCTTTGTTTCCCTCATTAGAGCCAGAGCTCCTTGTGGCAGGGACTGTTCTTTACCTCATTTTTTACCCTCAGCACTCAGTACATTGCCTGGCATACAGTAGGCTCTTAATAAATGCTTATTGACTGACTGACCAACCCCCATTGCTAGAGGAAGCTCCCTATAGCAATGAAATCATAGATTTAGCCTGAAAGTTTATTTTATTATTGTAGACAGCCAGGAGGTGCAGTGTATGACATCCTAGACTCGGAGTCTCGAAGACCTGAATTCGAATCCTATTTCAGGTACTTATTAGCCCTGTGTGACCCTGAGTAACTCACTCAATTTGTCTGAACCTCAGTTTTCTTGACCATAAAATGGGGAGAACAGGAGTACCTACCTCCCAGGGTTGTTAAGCTCAAATGAGCCCTTGTGTGAACAATCTTGGGGCGCTGTGTCCATTCTAGTGGTTTTCATCATTGGATTAGGCCTAATTTTTCTCTCTGCTGAGAATAGCTTTTCTCCAGCTGAATCTTCCTGGTGTCTTCAGCATTTGTTTTTTATTTGATTATTCATCCGGGTGAAAGCTAGCTTGGCCTGCTGGAATATGCGTTCTCTCATTAGTGAATTCCCTGCCCCCATCCCCATTCCTGCTCCACAAGGTCCTTCAGAGCCAAGAGCAGGGTCCGTCTGCATTTCTAGCTGCCTTTCTCTGTTCTCTGTGTGCCTTCACCTTCCTCCTAGGACTTTGAGGGGTCGTGGGGTGGGGGGAGGGTGCCAGCCCACCCAGGACAGAGAATGATTGCATTTTGTTTCTGTTATTAACTCCTGACTGCTCGTGTGCACATGGGAGCACACACACACATACACACACACACACACACCCCACCTATATACCCCGCATCCCTGCCATATAAACACACATGCCACACCCACACCCTACATACATACACATATACACACACACATACAAACCATACGCACACATAAATGAACACTATGGAGACTTGTATCACAACTGCTGCTCCCTCCCTAATCTATATGAAGCCTTTTTTTTCCTCCCTCCCTAAATTCCTTTTTATTTTGTCCATATTCTGTTATAATATTAGCTAATATTTTATAGCACTTTAAAGTTTCCAAAGTGCTTTACAAGTATTACCTCATTTGAGCCTCACAACTACCCTGGGAGGTAGGTGCTATTATTATCCCAGTTTTACACAGTGGGAAACTGAGGCAGACAGAAGTTAAGAGACTGGCCCAGGGCCACACAGATATTAAGTGTCTGCATACACTAATGTAGGCATGTTGTCTCTTGTCATTGAATGTAAGCTCCTTAAAGGTATGGACTGTTTCCTTTTTGCCTTTGTATCCCCTACACCTAGGTCAGAGTTGGAGCTTAATAAATGGTGTTTGGTATTTAAAGCACTCATAAGCCAGAGTAGGAGCTCAGAGTAGAAGCTTAATAAATTCGTGTTGATTCTCCTTAGATCTGGTAAGCTCATTCCTTCATTAACAAGCATTTATAGCACACTATGTTCATGTTAGGCACTGTGCTTGGCCACGGACTCACAAAAGTGAAATAACCCCTGTCCTTCAGACGCTTCCATTCTACCAGAGATAGCAACAAGGAATGGATAATTGTGGTTTCACCCATTAAAGGAATCTCTTTCCACTTCTGCAAGTCAGCACTTTCTGTGCTACTGTCTTGGGACTGGCCTAGGATTATAGAGCTAACGAACCGGACTGGAACCCGGGTCTTCTTGGCTCTGAGATCACTTCTCTGTGCACTATACCACACTGTCTCCATTGGAAATAGACATTACCTGCAACAATAATAAAAACAGAAAAGAATACTGTACTTTGAATTTTTACAAGCACCTGTCATACATTGTTTCATTTGAAGCTTACGGCAACTTTGTGAAGTAGGTGTCTTATTAACTCCCTTTTGTTGATGGGGAAACTGAGGCCAAGGTGAAGTGTGTTGTCTGAGGTCACTCACCTAGAAACTTTCAGGGGTAGAATTTGAACCCAGGGCTTCCTGTCTGAAAGCCTAGAACCATACCTGACCACCCTGCCTCACTGAAAAGTTAAGCTTATCTTTGAAGTTCAGTGAGCTGGGCTCGTCAGAGCCAGACAAGGAGATATATAACAGGGAATGATAGTAGCATCCCCTCTTCAAATTAAAGGCACATGAGATGGGTTTATAGGTGGGCCCCAGGGCCTTACCTTTTTATTAATTAATTTTTTTTTTAGTTTACAACACTCAGTTCCCCAAGTTTTTGAGTGCCAAGTTTTCTCCCCCTCCCTCTTTTCCCCCCTCCCTCCCAAGATGGCATGTAATCTGATACAGGTTCTACATATACTTTCACATTAAACTTCTTTTCCCAATAATCAAATTGTAAAGAAGAATTATAACCAATGAAATGAACCACGAGAAAGATGTAGCAAAACCAAAAATAAAATAAAAGAGAGAGCAAATAGTTTGCTTCAATCTGCATTCAGAGTCCATAATTCTTTCTCTGGATACGCATAGCCTCTTCCATCCTGAGTCTTTTGGAGCTGTCTTAGAACCTTGCCTTGCTGACAAGAGCCAAGTCTATCAAGTTAGTCATCACAGAAGCAATGTGTCTGTGGTTGTGTACAATGTTCTTCTGGCTCTGCTCCCTTCACACATCATCAGATCATGTAAGACTCTCCAGGTTCTTATGAAGTCCTGCTCCTCATCTGCTCCTCATTTCTTATAGCACAATAGTATTCCATTACATTCATATACCAACATTTGTTTAACCATTCCCCAATTGATGGGCATCTCCTTGATTTCCAATTCTTTGCCACCACAAAAAGGGCTGCTATAAATATTTTTGTACATATGGGTCCTTTTCCCCCTTGCATGGTCTCTTTGGGATGTAGCCCTAGAAGTGGTATTGCTGGGTCAAAGGGTATACACATTTTTATAGCCCTTTAGGCATAGTTCCATGCTCTCCAGAGTGGTTGGATCAGTTCACAACTGCACCAACAATGTAACAGTGTTCCAATTTTCCCACATCCTCTCCAGCATTTATCATTTTCTTGTTTTGTCATGTTAGCCAATCTGACAGGAGAGATGTGGTACCTAAGAGTTGTTTTGATTTGCTTTTCTCTAATCAATAGTAATTTGGAGTATTTTTCATATGACTATATATATCTTTAATTTCTTCCTCTGAAAACTGCCTGTTCACATCCTTTGACCATTTATGCATTGAGCAATGTCTTGTATTCTTATAAATTTGGCTCAGTTCCTTGTATATTTTAGAGATGAGGTCTTTGTCAGAGACACTGATTGTAAAAATTCTTTCCCAATTTTCTGCTTCCCTCTTAATCTTGGTTGCATTGGCTTTGTGCAAAAACTTTTCAATTTAACATAATCAAAATTATCCGTTTTGTATTTCATAATGCTCTCTAGCTCTTGTTTACTCATAAATACTTCCCTTCTCCATAAGCGTGACAGGTAAACTATTCCCTTCTCTCCCAAATTGTTTATAGTATCAGCCTTTATATCTAAGTCATGAACCCATTCTGACTTTATTTTGGTATATGGAATAAGATAGTGGTCTATACCCAGGGCCTTACTTTTTAGACTAACAATACCTCTGTCTCTGGTTGAAGACTGCTGTGAATGAGGATTCTGTTTCTCCAGCAGCCAAGTAACACCCATAACGCAGACAGTGTTTACTTTAGAAAACGAGGTCTTCCATGAAATACACAATGCATACACCCTCAGTGTGATGGTTGTGCTTTCTCTCTAGGGCGGGGCAACATAGAAGGAAAGAACCAAGAATTGGAACTTGAGACCTGAGTTTGAATAAGGACCCCTCCTCCTACTAGCTGTATGGGCCCCTGAAGTGGCTTCCTTCCCTCTGAGCCTCATTTTCTTTATTGGTAGAAGGGAAATGCTATTAACAGTTGCCATGCCTCCTTCATGGCATAGTTTTAAGGAAAGAGAGTTTTGAACAGAAAGCATCCTTAGAATCCCAACTCAAGAGCTGGAAGGTACCTTAGACATCCCCCTCCTTTTACAGATGAGGAAACCAAGGCCCAGAGAGGCTAAGTGACTCAGAAATGGAATATGAACCCAGGTCATCTGACTCTGAATCCTGGGGCCTTTCTGCTACACTATCCAATCTAAAAGAAAGCCAATGACAGGGTTGTCTTATCAATTTCTTTTTTGTTAAGTTTCAAGAGCCTTTGTGCTTGAGGTTTAAATCTGAAGTTATTGACTTAGGCAGAGATTTACCTGGCCTTAAGGCCAGTGATTGGCACCATGGCTGGCACAGAGTAGGTGCCCAATAAATGCTTATTGATTGATTGATTAGCGTAATTGAAGGTGGGAAACTAGAAGGAAGTAATAGGACTCTTGTCTTGCCCTCTGGTCTTGGGATTCCAAAATTAGGTCCATTGGCAGCGAGGTAGCAAAGCTCCCAGATGCACCAATGACTTTTCTTACTTCCCAGCACTTGCTCCCTGAGTCTAAGATGCCATCTCTCTCACAGAGGTTCACACTGGTACTGGGGCTGGTCACACTGGTGGCTGCATTTGGATCATCTTTCCAGTATGGGTACAATGTTGCTGTTGTCAACTCTCCCTCAGAGGTAGGTTATGCTGTCAAGGAAGTGAATTGGGTCATTCATTCATTTAACAACATTTCCTAGGTATCTCCTATGAAAAAGGTTCCATGCTTGCCACTAAGGGGAGGCATGAAATAGAAATGGGGGGTGGATTCCCTGCCCTCAAAGAACCTGTGATCTATGTGACATCTTTAAGAATCTCTCATGTGTTTGAAGGGCCACCATGTGCAAAAGAGATTTGACTTGCTCAGCTTGGCCACGGAAGCCAAAACAAGGAGCCATGAGTGGAAGGTGTAAGGAGGCAGATTTGGGCCCCATGAAAAGAAAACCTTGCTACCAAATGGAGTCATCCCTAAGTGATACGGGCTGCTTCTGGAGTTAGTGGATCACCATCCAGTGGAGGTTCTTCAAAGGAAACCTAGAGGAGCACTTATTGATTTGCTGCAGAGGGGACTCCCTTTGAGGTCTGGGTTGGACTAGCTCCCTTCTAGCCCTGAGCTTTTGTTAGCCTGTGATCTAATAAGAGAGAATGTGAACAGCTGAGAAATGAGGATGGAGCTGCTTTTCTTCAGGTATCCTGACTGTTCAAGGGCTCTACATACAGTAGGTGCTTAATAAAGAGAGTAGTACTGACTGATGGCCCTGGTGACAGCTTTTCTTCAGTCCCATTGGCAAGGCCAGGTGACAACCTCAGCTACCCTTTGAAGGAAACTGCCCAAACATCCTTTCCCTCTACTCAATCTTGCTGGTCTTTGAGTCTGTGGATTGGAAAGGAATGGGATAAGGAGGGCGGGTGTTTAATAGCTTTACTTTCCCTCCTGGCCCAAAGCAGAACCCCAGAGTTGGAAGGGATCATTGAGTCCAACTCACACTGGAATGACAGTTTCCTCTGCCCCATCCCCAACAAGTGGTCATCCAGCCTGTGCTTGAAGACTTCCAGTGATGGAGAGCCCTGTCCCTGGTCAGCCATTCCACATTTGGACAGCTCCTCCTAGTAGAAAGGTTTCCCTGACATCAAGCTGAAACTGGCCTCTCTCTCCACATTTCCTACCCATTCGCCTTAGTTCTTTTTTCTAAGTCCCATCAGAACAAGGCAGGTCCCTCTTCCATGGAACTGCTCTTCAGATTCTTGAAAACTGTTCACATGACCCTTCCTGCTGTCAATTTTCTCTTCTCTGGGTAAAGCCAATTTTTTTTTTTATGTTTCCAGATCATGCAAAGCTTTTACAATGAAACCCATTATAAAAGGCATTCAGAATATATGGGCAGTACAGTCGTGACCCTGCTGTGGTCTGTCACTGTATCCATGTTTCCTCTGGGAGGCTTAATTGGGTCACTCATGGTTGCCCCAATGGTAAATAAATGTGGAAGGTAAGTGAGAAAAGTTCTCCAACCCTCAGGAATTTATCATCAGGCTTTGGCAGAACTTTGAACATTTAGGATTAAAACTTCAGCCTGTGTTCTTATTATATGAGGTGGCATGGGGGATAGATCTCTGGATCTGAAGTCAGGAACACCTGGGTTCAAATCGCTCTCTTGATTACCACCTTTATGACTATACACAAATCACTCAACTTCAGTTTTCTCTTCAGTCAAATGAAGATAACAAGAATGATGATGGTGGCAAGCCCAAAACTATGCCAAATGTTTTACCAATATGTCATTTGTCCTCCCAACAACATTGGGGGGTTATAGGTGCCATTACTATTCCAATGTCTACGGATGAGGAACTGAGATAAAATGATTTGCCCAAGATCACACAGCTAGCAAGTGTCTGAGGCTGGATTGGAACTCAAGTCTACCCTGAATCCAGGCCCAGTTCCCTATCCCCTGAGCCACCTAGCTACCTTTCATCGATAAAAGCATCTATCTCACAGTATTGCTAATGACATCACATATGTAAAGTGCTTTGTAAACATTAATAAGAACTGAAATACAGATATAGTCACCCATAAAATATGTCAGCAAATTTTAGAATTTAAAATAAGCATTCATAGGATTTGGATCTAGAAGAGAACTCTGAACAGAACCATAAAATCTGTCAGGAGGGATCTTGTTCTGTAACTGAGCAAGAATCCACCACTTCAGTAGTTATAACTAGCATTTATATAGTATTTGAAAGTTTGCCAAGCACTTCACAAATATAATCTTTTTTGATCCACCCAACAATCCTGGGGGGTAGGTGCCATTATCATTCTCACTTTCTAGCTTAGGAAACTGAGGCAGATAGAAGTCAAATGGCTTGTCCAAGGTCACACAGCTAATAAGTGTCTGAGGCTGGATTAAAATTGAGGTCATCTTGACTCTAAGTCCAACCCTATCCCCAAGCATCTGACCATTGGTTACCCAGCTTTTTCTTGGAAGACTTCTAGCAGGGTCATAGATCTAGAGCCAGATGGGGCCTTAGAGGACATAGAATCCAACCCCCTCATTTGACAGACAAACATAACCGAGGCTCAGAGTTTTTCAATGATTCTCCCCTTGGTCATGTAACTTGTAAGTGCTTGAAGAGGGATTTGAATTCAGGTGTTCCTGACTACGTTGAATATTTTCCAGCCACAGTGCCCTCTAGAGGCCCCAGTAGTCACTGCATGTCTCTTCTCAGGAGACGGAAGTTCATATGCCCACTTTTTTTTTCTCTGTAGAAAGGGGACCTTGCTGATCAACAATATCTTTTCCATTGTCCCTGCTATTTTGATGGGATGCAGCAAAGTGGCCGGGTCCTTTGAGATGATCATCTTTGCCAGAATTGTGGTGGGAATATGTGCAGGTAAACATGAGGATGGGGTATTGTTATGGCCAGACTTGGCAAGGCAGCGGTAACAGACACTCACTAAGTGCTTTAAAGTTTATCAAGTGTTTTCCACACATTAGCTCATGTGAAACTCAATAAACTACAGATATTGTTTCCATTTCACAGGTGAAGAAACTGAGACTCCAAGAGGTTAAGCAATGATTTGCCCTAGATCACATAGGTAGTAAGGGTCAAAGGCAGGATTAAAACTCAAGTCTTCCTGACTCTAGGTCCAGCTCTTCATCCACTCTGTCACAAGGAGCTCTGGGAATTATTCTGGAGATATTACTTAGCTATGTTTTTTTTTTGGAGGGTGGAAGACAAGGCAATTGGGGTTGAGTGACTTGCTTAATGTCACACAGCTAGAAAGTGTTAAGCATCTGAGGCCAGATTGAACTCAGGTCCTCCTAACTCCAGGGCTGGTACTCTGTTCACTGCACCACCTAGTCCTAAGGGGCTATGTTTTAAGATGGAGATAGTTTGCTCATTCTGCTAGTCCTCCAGGTACCATGGTAGAGAGAGAGCTCCAGGTCTGGAATCAGAGGGTTTGAATGCCAACTCTGTGAGTGGGGGCATGTCCTTTTATTTCCCTATGCATTTATTTCCTCATCTGTAAAATGAAGATCACAGACTAGATCCTACATCTGGAGCTGGAAAGGATCCCTTGTCCCTTGGGTACCTGGACAGAATCTTTTCTAGCATCTCTTGCAAGTGGTCATCCAGCCCTTGCTTAAAGGCCTCCACTTGGAGGGAGCCCACCCTCTCCTGAGGCACCACTTTCTCCTCTGGGGCAGCTCTAATTCTTGGATTCCTTACATGGAGCCTCAGTGAGCCTCTCTGTAACTGCCAGCCAGTACCCCCAGTTCTGTTCTCTGGGACCAAGCTCAGTGCCAGGCACATGTACTGTAGGTGCTTAATAAATGCTTGTTGACTGGGTGACTCACTGGCCACACAAAAGAAATCCAATCCTCCTCCCTTGTGATAGGCACAGCTAGCCTGTCCCCCCACTTTTCTTGTTTCCCATCTAAAAATGCCCAATCTTTCTCTATCCTTGGATGAAAAGATGGTGTGGAAGAAATTGGAGGTTAGGAAATCTGTGGCTTCGCTGGTACTGTTTTAATCAAGCTAAGAGGCTTTAATGATGGAGGAGTTCCTGACAGTTCTTTTAAGGATTTGTAAGGATTAGGTGCTAACTTGGGCAGCATCTTTCCAAGATTCCTTTCTAAAGCTGCAGCAGCTGCTGTTTCTCCAGCCTCTTCTCCCTCCTGAAATGAATCCTAAAGGGCCTATGATGAATTTTTTCCCCAAGGTGAGGAAATCCTAATGTGGGAACTCCTTTCACCTGTGTGGCTTACAGCCCATCTATGACTTAGTAGACAAATAAGTCCTGAGGTTCAGAGGAATTAAGTCATGCGGTGAGAGTTAGAGCCAGAATTCAAACCCAGGTCCCTACTAACTTCAAAAGTGATCCCCTTACTATGTTACCACGCTGCCTGAGGCAATGTAATCAAGTTGAGGTGTGCCTTCTGTGTCCCCTCATCTACCTCTTGTTGGCTCACCTACATTCCTAGGATCCCAGAACTCTCCTGCTGCCTGGTTGCCCAGTGGTCTCAACTGCAGCATCCCACCCAGATCTCCACTCTCTACATGTGGCAGTTATTAATAGTAATGGAGGAAACAATCTGTGGAAAAGCAATTTATAGCTAGGCAGTCATAATACATGGGTGACTGGACTCCCCACTTAGTCCAAAGACCCTGAATACAGAGCAAAACAGATTCTTATGTATTCAAATAAACCAATTAAATATAAGAAAACAATTAACCAGGATACAAACCAGAATACAAAATTATGTAATCTGATTTCCAATTGGAGGAAAGATTAGACACTTTTCAAGTTGGAAGGGGGAAAAATTCTATTCTCAGAATGGAGAGATGCTGATGAATTGCAGCCGTCTACATTTATGGAACAATAGGTGACTTATAGCATCTAGTTTCTCATGGATGATTTACAGAAAAACAAGATGGAGGAAAATATATGTGTCAGCACAAGATGTAGACAGTGTTTATGAGATGGAATCTGATGGTTCTGATTCCCCTACCACACCAACTCCATTTTGTAACTGGTCTTCACTCTCTCTCATCGTAGGAAAGTCAGTGTGCCCCCAAGCCTATCCCACCTCATCCAACAAAATTTCTCCAGCCTGTTTTCTCCTTCCAGAAGTTTTGCTACATGTTGAAGATAGTAACAAATCATTTCTCCCAGGGTTGTTGTGAGGACCAAATGAAATAATAATAATAAGGTAATTAGCATAGTGCCTGGCACATAGTAGGTGCTATATAAATGTTAGCTCTTATTTTTATTTTGTTGGCAAAAAAGCCATGTGGCCTAGTGGATTGAGAGCTGGCTTCAGAGTCAGGAAGATCTTGGTTCAGAAATTGCCTCCTTTGAATTTTGACTGTGTGACTATGGACAAATCATTGAAACTCTCAGTGTCCCCAGAAACTCTCTGAGACTATAAATTATAGAACAGTTGCCCATTTGTCCTGGACAAGAGTGATTCCTTACTCAAATTCCCTATACTGACAAAACCACAGGTTTGTAACCCAAAAAGGGGGGATGTTTTCAACTATTATTTGAGTGGGTCAAAGAATGGGAAGGAAGGATTTCTCCTCCACACAAATCTTGAAATTTGTAGGGTTAAGTAAGCCTATGTTAATTAATTAACTTGATTAAGTTAACTAATTAACTATTCCGCCAAAGAGAGAAATATCCTATACATACAAACATACCTACAACAGCACTTAGTGGTGGCAAAGAATTGGAAACTGAAGGAATGTCTATCCCTTTGGAAATGGCATAATGGTATAAGGATGTGATGGCGTGGTGTAATAAATGATGAAAGGGATGGTTTCAGATAAACCTGGGAAGACTGATACAGAAGTGAAGTGAGCAGAGCCAGGAGAACAGTCTACACAGCAGCAGCAATATTGTAAAGGCAATCAACTGTGAAAGATTCAGTATCTCTGATCAACACACTGACCCACCACAGTTCCAAAGGATTCACGATGAAGGATGCTACCTACCTCCAAAGAGCTGATGGACTCAGAATATAGATTGGGACACAGAATTTTTTTTTGATATTGCTAATGTGGGAATTTGTTTTGTTTGAGTAAGGATAATTGTTACAAGGGCTTTGTCAGATGAGGAGGGAGGAAGTGGGAGAGGAAAAAGGCACTTAGATTAATTGAAAATAATTTAATGTACGTGCATGTATGTGTGTGTGTGTGTGAGTGTGTGTACATATATATGTTCCATTGGGTTGGAATGTGAACAAAAGATCCATTCTTCTAAGTTTCAGCAATGATAGAGGCAATACCTTCTGCCCATGAAATCCCCTAACTAGCTATTTCTGGTCCTAACTAGCTATTTTCTGCTTCACTAGAATTATAAACCCTTCTTTCCAGCCAAGTCAACTACAATGGAAGGTTTTCATTAAAGACTCATGCATTAATCCATTTCCTACATTCTCTTCTCTTGTAGCTTTGAGAAAACAAAGGATTGGGCTTATGTAAATGCTGAGATGGGAGAGATGTGCATGGACAGGCCTGTGAACAAGACTAATGTATCAGAATTTAACTTTCATTTTATCCATATCAGGACTGTCCTCCAATGTGGTCCCCATGTACTTGGGAGAGTTGGCCCCAAAAAACCTGAGAGGGGCCATTGGTGTGGTCCCCCAGCTATTCATTACTGTTGGAATCCTTGTAGCCCAGATCTTTGGTCTTCGGAGCATCCTTACAAGTGAAGAGGGTAAGGCTGATAAGCTCAGCTGCTACTAGTTAGGAAGTTATTCCTTCTCTTACCAGGCATTGAAGAGAGGAAGTGTGGAGAGGAGGGAGGGTACTAGCAGCTGCAGGGTTGGTCTCCTGCAGAGGTTGAAAGTCTTGAATGAAATAAGATATACTTGTAAGAGTTGGAGGCCAGGAGAGAATATATTCCAAGCCAACACAAAGGTACAATTTTGGAAGATGGGATGTAATGTGAAACAAATAGCAAGTTGGTTCATTTGGCTGAATTGTAGAATGAAGAAAATGTAGAATTTCAGTCTAAAAGGTGGTTTGGGGAAGGTTGTAGTGGGCTGAGAAGAATCAATAACATGGGTTCAAATCTGAGCTATATTACATAGTACTTGTGTAAAGTTGGACAAACCACTTGCTCTCACTGGGCTTGAGTTTCCTTATTTGCAAAATTGAGGCAGTTGGACTTGCTGGCCTCTGAGGTCCCTTCTAGCTCTGATTGTGCTCCTGTGGTCTCTTGTAGGATGGCCCATTCTCCTTGGGTTGACTGGGATCCCAGCAGCTCTGCAGCTCCTCTTCCTGCCTTTCTTCCCAGAGAGTCCTCGGTACACTTTGATTCAGAAAAGAGATGAAGAAGGAGCCCGAAAAGGTAAAACTTTCCTAGAATATGTCAGGAGTATGGGATGCTTTGGGGCTCAGGAGGATTGGACTCAGATTTCTCCCAACTCTCACTCTCAGGGCTGTGATTGGTCTTCTGAAAGTCAAGAGGGCAGCTGGTGGTTATGAGAAGAGCAGATCTGGTTGAAGGCCTCAAGGAGAGGGACAGTTGTTTGTTTTGATATGATGTTTGTTTCGGTAATCTGGACAGGGGGAGAAGACACTCAGCAAAATAGATCAATACATCAAAAAAAATCCGAAAAAAAATAATTATCCATCTCCATCAGCTCTCACCTCTTCAAAGGAGTGGGTGGAGGAGTCATCTCATTGTCTCTTCTCGGGGATCAATTCTTTGTAATTTTTGTAATTTTGCAAGATGCATCTTCAATTGTATTATGGTAGTTGTTATTTCCACCGAGGTCATTATAGTCGTGATCCACTGACTTCTGTCTGCATCAGGTCATGTAGTACTTTCCATACTTCTCTGTATTCATTTCTTTTTTCACACCACAGTAATATTCCATTACATCTGTGGACCACAATGAATTTAGCCATCCTCTAGGTAATGGGCACCTACTTTGTTTCCAGTTCAAAAATAACACTATTAATATTTTGGCAAATATGAGGCCTGTTTATTCATCAGTCAGTTCCTTGGGAAATATGCCTAGCCACAGAATTTCTGGGTCAAAGGTTATGTTATTTTATTTGCATGATTCCAAATTGCTTTCCTGTCCTCTCATTCAGCTTTAAAGAAACTGAGAAAGTCTGATAATGTTGAAGCTGAGGTGGAGGAGATCCGTATGGAGGATGAGCTGGAGAGGGCTGCTGGCAGAGTGTCTGTGCTCAAACTGTTTACCACAAAGTCCCTCAGGTGGCAGCTCATTTCCATTATCATCTTAATGGCTGGCCAGCAACTCTCCGGAGTCAATGCAGTAAGTCAAGTAAAGCAAAGAAAGAAAGGAAGACCCCTGAGGCCCTGGAGGGAATAGGAGGCACTTTTGATTGGTTGTTGGCCTTCATTCTGGAAAAGGACCAAAATGCCATCACTATGGTAGAGTCAAGTTTCAATGTGTCCAACTGTGGCTGATCAGACCAATATGAGCTTGGAAGGCTCTACCACAGGTCAGGCACAAATAGCCCTTGTGAACATTTGGAGTGGATTCTCTAAACTTGCACAGCCTGCGTTTCCTTTGAGCTGTTTCAATTCTGCTTTGCTCATTGAGCACAGCACCTTTTTGATGAGGAGGGCACACCATGGTTCTGTGCCTGTGTCTCCTGTGTCACACAATTAATTCCAAAGTTCTTAAGAGAGACCTTGAGAATGTCCTTGTGTTGCTTCTGACTACCACGTGAATGCTTGCTCTCAATCAGTTCTATAGATGAAGCAACATGTGAGAGAAACCTAGGGTCCAGGAAGGAATCAAGGATTAGCGTAGTGGAGGAATCAATGTGGGGCAGAATCCCAAGGCTAGAAAAGCTGAGGTTGGAATCTTGTAGACATTCCTGTGGGGGAAGAGAAGCTATTCCCTGAAACTCATTAGGGGCTCAGTGTCAGGACAGCTCTGACTGCCTCAGTTGCCATCAGTGTCACCTCTTCTTTTGTTCTCTCTTGCTCTGGTCCCCTCTAATATCTCCTGGGCTATGATTTCTAGGTCTACTACTATGCAGACCAGATCTACAGAGAAGCAGGTGTGAACGACCATGATGTCCAGTATGTCACGGTGGGGACAGGTGCAGTCAACGTGGTGATGACCTTCTCAGCTGTACGTATATCCCATGTCCCATGACCTTCCTTTTTTTGAAAGAGAGATTCCAAGGGTGTGTACAGAAGAACTCTTTCTAGTTGTCTAGAATGGCTAAGAAATTCTCCCTCTTTGCTCATTCTCCCTCCCACATCCCCAAATTTACTTCAGTTGTCATTCAGTGACACTGCCATATAGTCATGCCTTCCCTGTAATACCAGTTTCCTCAGAGATTTTCACTACATCCCTAGATTTTCCCTATACATCTATACTTATTAAGGTTCCAGTAGTGTTAAGGGCTAATGGACAACTAGGTGGCATAGTGGATAGAGAGCCAGGTCTGGAGTCATCTTCCTGAGTTCAAATCTGGCCTCAGGCACTTAGCTGTGTGATCATGAGCAAGTCACTTAAGCCTGTTTGCCTCAAATTTTCTCATCTGTAAAATGAGCTGGAAAAGGAAATGACATGATATACCATGTGTCTTGACTGAGGTCAACTCTAGGCTCTCCAGCCCTGCAGGGCTTTCCACCAATTGTCCTCTAGGAATGGTCAATCTGTCGGTCAACGAACATTTATTGAATTTATTGAAACTCTTTGGCAGGCATTATTCTAGGCACTGAGGATCCGAATCAAAGATGAAACAGTCCCTGCCCTCAAAGCTCTTACATTGTATCAGGAGGGGCAACATGTCTGTCCACATCAGTGTGTATAAATGTGGCATATATAAGATAGATACAAAGTACCAGTCACTGTCTCTGGCGCTCAGAAACAAAAGCAACAATGTAACAATAATGTAACAATCTCTGCCCTCAAGGAGTTTCCGTTCTATCATGGCAGACGACATGAACATATACACTCAACCAATTCTTGCTAATCAGTTGCTGGGTTCATTGTTTATTACTGAAGCTAGTCAGACAATAAGCATTTATTAAGTACCTACTATGTGTGAGACACTGTACTAAGTTCTGGGGACACAAAGAGAGACAAAAACACAGTCGTTGTCCCCTATCCTTGAGGAGCTGACATTCTACTGGGAGAGACAATATGCAAATAACTTTGTCCACACAAGATATATGTGGTCTAAATGGAAGATAAACTGAGGACTGCAAATGGTCTCACCACCCATTAAAGTCATTGCCTTCTAAATGTTGGGGTCAGGAACAAAGTCTCAGTCCCTATAGTTTGGTCCACAGGGAGCCTGGCATTTACAAGCAGGACACCTTTGGCTCATCCAGCTTCATGGTGGTTTGCAGCCAAATCATGATAAAGAAGCCCTTCTTAGTGGTTAAAACAAGAAAAGTAATTGTTGGATAGCCTGGGGTTCCTAGTTTTTAGGATTCAAAATGCCCAGTAGAGATGGAAATATTCTGAATTGCATTGGTCAAACTGATATCTTGTCCTTGGGATCTAGGCAGATGTTCCCATTTCTTTCTTTTGGAGACTTGTTAGACTCTCTCTCTCTCTCTCTCCTATGCTGGAAGTGTAGCTTTCACTCATAGCCCTGCTGCCATTGCTGACTGGCCTGGAAGCTTTAACCTGTTCTGTTTCTGACCTGGGCTAACTTGCCCTTCATTAGGCAGCTTCTTGTTCTCCCACTCTCATCTTGGTGCCAGATTGAATGTGGACATCCTATCAGCTTTAATCCTACTGCATACAGCTCAGAACTCCTGAGCTCAAACAATCCAGCAGCCACACCACACTCAGCCTCCCTCTTGTTCTTTAAGTGGCCATGTTTCCTGGGCCTGTCTTCAGAGTTTCTTGGCTCCTCTTCCCAATGAGAAACAGGCATGAGTGCCAGGTGGGTGTGGTGCTTCCTGGGCTGCTACATCCTGCTGGGCCTAGACCTGCTGCTGACCTGCAGATGCTGAGGCCTGGACCAGGCCAGGGCTGACCTCAGGGGTGTCCCAGCTTTTGGACCATGACCTTCCTCACTTCTGGTTCTTTCTCCTTCAGGTCTTCATTGTGGAGCTCTTAGGAAGGCGGTTGCTCATCCTGATTGGCTTCAGTATCTGCTTCCTGGCATGTGTGGTATTGACAGTAGCCCTTTCACTCCAGGTAGGTAGTCATAAGGCCCTGGGTTTGTTTTTTAAGAGTCTAGGCCTTGTAGAATGGGACATGGACACTAATCTCTGCCCAGAAAAAAACATTGTCATTCTTGCTTCCCTCCCCCACCCCAACCATTTTCTCATCCTAGCTGTGTGACCATGGTCAAGTCCTTTTACCTCTATGGGCCCCAGTTCACTCATCCATAAAAATAAGGGATTGGACTTGGTGACCCCTAGGATCCTTTCCTGCTCTAAACCTATGATCCTATGAAATTCTTGGAGCCTTAATTTCCTACTTTGTAAAAATATTCTCAAGTTCCTCCCAACTCTGATATTCTGCATTCCAATGGTTCCCCCAGTTCCGACATTCTGGGTTTTAAGTACCCTCCCAGTCTCATGTTGTAAGGACCCTTCCGGTTCTAATCTACTATAGTCCTAAGATATCCTGGAAGAATGAGGGAGTCTTCTATTGAAAGAGAGAATCTGGGTCATCTGGATCCTACTCAAGCCCAACCAGTGAGATTAACTTCCTAAGCAGAAAAAACAGATTATTCATTTTTAGAAACACTAGGCAATAAAATCTTAGGCATCCCCTGGAAGATCTTTTCCATCCCCCATCCTTCCCCCCATGCCCCAGCCGATTCCTGAAAGCCTGTGTTCTGCCATACACCTGATGGTGGGGATTTTCTTCCACAGGACACCGTGACTGGAATGCCTTATGTCAGCATAGCTTGTGTGATCTGCTACGTTATAGGTCATGCTATTGGGCCTAGTAAGTATCCATTTGAGATACCATTTCCCCCCAGTCAAGGTAACTCCTTTTGATGTAACTGACTCCAGCTGCAGAAGTTTCTGCAGTGAGCCCACTGAGTAGTTAAAGAGGGATCTGTTGAGTACATTGTAGAGGGTCCCATTATGAACGTGATAGAGAAGCCCATTGAGAATGTTACATAGGGGCCCACTGAGAACTTTAAAACAGAGTCTGACTGAAAATGCTACAGAGGGATCCACTGAGAACATCACAGAGAGTCTACTGTCTTCTATGGATAGCGACGTTCAATACTGGGCTGACATCTTGACGTAATGGACAGAGTGCTCCAGGTTCCAGTTCCCTCTCCAATACTTAGTAGCTATGTGACCAGGGTGAGTTGCCTCACTGATTGGTTCACCTGTACAACAGGCATAAATAATACCTATAGGACCTACCTCACAGGGTTGTTATAAAGGTCAAATGAGATAATGTAGGTAAAGTGCAATGTAATTATCCATTTTTTTTTCCTTATTCTAACTCCTTCCTCATCTCACAGTGATGAAGTGTTGAATGATTCTTTTAAATTGGTGATGAGTACATCTGGGCATTTTGGGCCAGGTGACATGCTCTATTAGTTGTGTAGTTTTAAAAGTTTATCTTGTTCAGTTTTAAAAGTTATCTTAAAGGAAAAAATTCCCTCTGACTCACTCAGTAGAGGGTTTTTCTCTCTCTATACCAATGTCCTAGAGCCTTCCCCCTCCTCTGACATGGCAATGAAATGACAGGGGAGGAAGCCCAACATCCCATTCTCACTCATCGGTCTTTCCCTTCCCAGGCCCCATTCCTTCATTGATTATCACTGAAATCTTCCTGCAGTCCTCTCGGCCAGCTGCATTCATGGTTGGAGGCACTGTCCACTGGCTCTCCAACTTCATTGTGGGACTGATCTTTCCTTTCATTCAGGTAATAAAAACTTCAAGGGGAAAAGTCTTAAATTCAGCAACCTTGCATCTAGCACAGTTCCCAGCATAAAACGTGCATTTAAAAAAATGAGATTAAGTGGATTGGGCTCTCCTTGTTGTGGACATGCCCTCCAAAATGGAGCCTATCCTTGCCTTGTCATCTTCTACAATTCTTTATACAATTGATACTTACAGGAAGCTAGGGAGGTCAGTAGTTGAAGCAGAGGATGGAAAGCGGTCAGGGGCGGGCAGCTAGAGAATGCCCAGTACCAAGGCATGGAGGGTCTTATTCTTGGATTGGCATTAGCACAGGGTCACTGGATTGACTGTATATGGGGAGGGAGTAAGGTGTAAGAAAACTAGAAAGGTAGGTAAGAGCTAGATTGAGGACTTTGAATGCCAAACACAGCATTTTGTATTTGCTTCTAGAGGCAATATGAAGCTAGTGGGGATTATTGATTGGTGGTGGGAGTGTAAATATTTGTATATATGATTGTGTGTGTGTGTGTGGGTGGGTGGGTGTGTGACACCTGACTGCACCTAAACTTTAGAAAATCACTTTAATAACTGAATGAAGGATGGATTAGAGTGGGGAGAGGTGTGAGGTAGGTAAACCCACCCTCAGGATACTACACTAATCCAGGTGTGACATGATGAGGGCCTGTACCAGAAGAGTGGCAGTGTCAGAGGAGAAAAGGAGGCATAATAAAGAGTGGGTGCAAAGGTAAAATCCTTAGGCCCTGGTAACAGCTTGGATATGGGGGATGAGGGATAATAAGGAGCCCAAAATGACTTCTAGGTTGAGAGCCTGAGAGACTGGGAAGATGGCATTGTCCTCTACAGGAATAGGGAAGGTGGTGGGGGGAGGGTTTAGGGGGAAAGATAATGAATTCTTGGGCAAATTGAGTTCCAATGTCTACTAGACACTCTGTTCAAGATGTCTGAAAGTCAGTTGGATATGCAAGATTTGTGGTCAGCAGAGTGATTGAGACAGGAAAGTTAGATATGAGAATCATCAGCATAGAGATGACAATTGAATCCATGGGAGCTGATGAGATGACCCAAGTGAAGCAGTAATAGAGGGAGAAAAAAGAGGGCTCAGGATGGAACCCTGAGGGCCACCTACAGTTAGAGGATCCAGGAAAGGAGATAGAGAAGGAGCTGTCAGATAGGTAGCGGGAAATCTGGAAAAGAGAAGTGTCCCAAAAACCTAGAGAGAAGATAATGTTCAGGAGGAGAGAGTGAGGCTACAGAGAGGTCAAGGAGAATAATAATTGATAAAAAGCCATTGGATTTAGCAACTAAGAAATTAATAACTTTAGAGAGAGCAGCTTCAGCAGAAGGATAAGGTCACAAGCCAGATTGTGAGGAAGAGGAGGAGGAGGAGGAGGAGGAGAGGGAGAGAGGGAGAGAGAGAGAGAGAGAGAGAGAGAGAGAGAGAGAGAGAGAGAGAGAGAGAGAGAGAGAGAGAAGAGAAGGGAAGGGAAGGGAAGGGAAGGTAGAGGTACCTATTGTAGATAGCCTTTTTGAGGAATTTAGCTACAAAGGGCTGAAGAGAAATGGATGGGATGGAAGGACCAAGTGAGGGTTTGTTTGTTTTCTCAGGATAAGCGAAATGTAGGCATATTTGTAGGTGGTAGAAAATGAGTAGAGAAGGAGAGATTGAAAATAAGTGAAAGAATAGGAATGACAGAGGAGACAATCTGGAAGAGACAGGATGGAAAGGGAGCACTGTGGAAGAGATAGAGAGCTTAGCCTTGATAAGGAGTAAGGCCACTTCATCATGTGAGATGGGGGTGAAGGAGGATAGAGTAGCACAAGGCATCTGAGTGATAGGAGAGGAAGAGGGGAGAGGAGGAGATGAGCCATGGTAGGTTTCAGGAGAGATGAAAAGGTCTGGAAGAGCTCCTGCAGAGAGAAAGTAGTGAGTTGATAAGGGAAGTATATAGTAGGATTGCCTAGTAGCAGTGAGGGCTCATTTGAAGTTATTTAATGAATTTATACTGGACCTAGTCAGATTTTCTCCACATTTGTTCCATACATGCAGGGGAAAAGCAACAAATGGTGGGAGTGATCTAAGGCTGAGGCTGAGCTGGACATAAAACAGTGATATGATAAGGGGTTAAGGGTTCAAGAGAGGAGTTCAGTGTAGAGGTGAATTGGTTCACCAAGGAATCAAGATGGGGAGAAGAGGAGAGAGTAGCTAGTTCAGGGAAGATGGCTTGGGAGAGGATTGGAGATCATGTGTAGGTTTCTATAAGAAAAGGCAGAGGAAGAAGCAAAACCCCAATAGATTATGATCAGATAATGGGATTTCAGAATTCTTGAACATACGAAGGTGGTACAATGGCAGGTAAGATAATAAGATCAAAGGTATGAGCATCTTTCTGTGGCTGATATGGGGTGGAGAAATAGCTCATGGGAGGGAGTAGGTTGAGGAAGTGAGAGGTCAGGATGCTTGAGGGAGGATCCGTATATATGTGGAAGTAGTATGAGGGCAGGAGTTGGGGAGGAGAGCAAAATTGTAAGCCAGGTATCAAACCCCTAGAGGGAGTAAAGGGAGTCTGGGAACAACAGCTACTAGCATTTTGATTTGGTGGCATATATGAATAAAGTGAACCTGAATAAAAAGGTTACTGAGTGATAGAAGAAGATGAAGAACCTGGAAGTGGCAATGAGGAGTAAGGAGTGTGCCACCTCCCTTCCTCAACCAGTGAGCTGAGGGGAATAAATGAAACTGCAGCTAGTACTGCAAAGGGCAGCCAGAAAGGCTGTGTCATCAAGGGAAAGCCAGATTTCAGTAAGAGCTAGTAGATGGCAGGAGTGGGAGAGGAACAGATTTAAGATGAAGGGAAATTTAATGCCTATGAAACAAGGATTCCATAGGTCACTGTGGAAGGGCTGGGTAGAGTTAGGATGACACTTTGGGGCAGGAGGGCTGAGAGGGATGGGAATGAGAAATCAGATGGGAAGGGGGTATGCATGAGTCACTAGGATATGAATATATGCTTAATAAATACTTGCTGACTTCTATCCCCACAGGAGGGTCTTGGTGCCTACAGCTTCATCATCTTTGCTGTGATATGTCTCCTTACCACAATTTATACCTATTTCATCGTCCCAGAGACCAAGGCTAAGACATTTATGGAAATCAACCAGATTTTTGCCAAGATTAATAAGGTGTCAGAAGTTCAGCCAGACAAACAGGAATTGCAGGATTTCAAGCTTTCTGTTCCTATGTAGGAGTTGCCCGGCCTATGCCAGCCTGCCCCTTTCACTTTTCCAGCTCAGAATTGGGCCTATCCAGAGTAGGGATGGGTCCTGTACAGACTGCGGCCCGAGACTCCAGACTCATGGCAAACTGGGAATATCCATTGAACTTTTGAGTGGAGAGTGTGAAAAAAATCAAGATCTTTCTGTGGGTCAGCCAGGACTGAGTCTAAGCCAGGACTCACAGCTGCTCCACAGCCTGGCTTGAGCAGCAGCAACTTTGTGACTTCTTATCATATGAACTTTTATATTGAAAACAATCACCATGGAGGGATGATAGGAACAAAGTTTGGAGACCTTCAGGGGCCTATGGGTAACCCTGGTTGAATCAGTTTCTTCCTTCCTATCACTATTCTGCCCTGGAAACATCATCCTTAGAACAATATCATGTTTGAAACATAAGCACACCAAGACAAATAGATGGTTGTAGATAGTTCAAAGTGGGAGCATAGAAAAAGGCTCAAGAAGGATTCATTCTAACCTTAATCCTAAATGTTATTTGTTAAGAACTCTGATTGTTTTATGTACCCATTAAAGCAGACTTGATCATTTTCCACTGAGATAGGCTTCTTCCTGGTAAATGGTAATTGGTCATACTGTAATATTCCAATGGTCTGTGATCTCATTGATTCTGGAGTGCTCCACGCACTCTCACTACCCAACCATGTTAGATCATCTTATGAGATTCTCATCTGTTCTAATGGTTTACCACCAAGGATCCACCCAATGTATTGAGTACCTTCTTCCCATGTCGTGACATCAGTCTGGCCTTTTATTTAATGAATGAGTGACAGGAAGGCAGGCCTATAGGGATCTCAGAAGATTATGCAGGCTGGGACTGGGGTATAAAAATATCATTGGCTGTTCCCTAGCACTTCCAAAGTGCAGTCTGCGTGTCATCCCTTTCTGTCCACCACACTGGTTACTCTGCTTAAAAGGGAGCCAGAAGTGTGCTACTCTCCTAGTGGAACGATGGGACAGTATAAGATATCCTCGGGAGGGGTAAGTCCTCCAGTCTGGGCAGGAGCCTATGAAAGGTAAACTCTTACATGATTAACAAACTTGAGCAGGAATGGAGAAAAGTGGGCAAAGAAAATGGGAAGAATTTTTCCAAGGGAAAGAAAGGGGTACCATGGATGGATTCACTGGTAGAAGCTGTGGAAGGAAACTCAGAAGAGACACAACCCCTACCCCTGCTCATGTGACACATGGAAGATAGTTGGTCTTGGCTACCTGGACCCCTACAGATGTAAGAATGTAAGCTCCTTGAGGGCAAGACCTGTTGGTTTTTTAGCTTGTATTATTATATTTTAGTCTTGTATTATTCCCACAGCCTGACACAGGTTGAATTGAACTGGATTGAATTCTGTCCCCAGCCTGGCCTTATTTAGGGGTCAGAACAGGTTAAAAAAAGGGGCTGGGAGAAGAAGGGAGAATGGGAGGAGAAAAAGGAGGAGGCTAGAAGATGGAATTGGTTTAAAATCATCACATGAGAAAAGGGTTAAGAATAATGGTACTAATGCTTAGAAGTCATTTGAGCTTTGCCAAGTGCTTTACATATCTTCTGCTATGCTAACCTCACAAAAATCCTTCCAAGTAGTTACTACCAGTGTTTTACAGATAAGAAATCTGAGGCTCAGATAAGTTAAGTGACTCACCCAATGTCTTTTCTTTTTTTTTCTTTTTTTTGGTTTTTTAAATTTATTTGTTTAATTTATTTAATACATTTAGTTTTCAGCATTGATTTTCATAAGAGTTTGAATTACGAATTTTCTCCCTATTTCTACCCTCCCACCCACTCCAATTTGGCATATATTCTGGTTGCCCTGTTCCCCAGTCAGCCCTCCATTCTGTCATCCCACTCCCCTCCCATCCCCTTTTCCCTTCCTTTCTTGTAAGGCAAGATAAATTTCTACTCCCCATTGCCTGTGTATCTTATTTCCTAGTTGCATGCAAAAAACTTTTTTGTTTTTGTTTTTGAATGTCTGTTTTTAAAACTTTGAGTTCCAAATTCTCTCCCCTCTTCCCTCCCTACCCACCCTCCCTAAGAAGGCAAGCAATTCAACATGGGCCACGTGTGTATCATTACGTAAAACCCTTTCACAATACTCATGTTGTGAAAGACTAACTATATTTTGCTACTTCCTAACCTATCCCCATTTATTCAATTTTCTCCCTTGACCCTGTCCCTTTTCAA
>CM053622.1:806213206-806246170 GCA_028646595.1 Phalanger gymnotis | reverse complement strand
AATTTCTATTTTACCCTCTGGCTCTAGAATATCAGGGCAGTTCTCCTTGATAATTTCTTGACAGATGAGATCTAGGCTCTTTTTTTCATCATGGCTTTCAGGTAGTCCAATAATTTTTAAATTATCTCTCCTGGATCTATTTTCCAGGTCAGTGGTTTTTCCAATGAGATATTTCACACTGTCTTCCATTTTTTCATTCCATTGGTTCTGTTTGATAATATCTTGATTTCTCATCAAGTCACTAGCTTCCACTTGCTCCAATCTAATTTTTAAGGTAGTATTTTCTTCAGTGGTCTTTTGGACCTCTATTTCCATTTGGGTAATTCTGCCTTTCAAGGCATTCTTCTCATTGGCTTTTTGGAGCTCTTTTGCCATTTAACTTAGTTTATTTTTTAAGGTGTTGTTTTCTTCAGTAATTTTTTCAGTATTATTTTGGGTCTCCTTTAGCAAGTCATTGACTTGTTTTTCATGGTTTTCTCTCATCCTTCTCATTTCTCTTCCCAATTTTTCCTCTACTTCTCTAACTTGCTTTTCCAAATACATTTTGAGCTCTTTCTTGGCCTGAGACTGGTTCATACTTTTCTTGGAGGCTTTTGATGTAGGCTCTTTGACTTTGTTGACTTCCTCTGGCTGTATGTTTTGGTCTTCTTTGTCACCAAAGAAAGATTCCAAGGTCTGAGACTGAATCTGAGTCCGTTTCCATTGCCTGGCCATGTTCCCAGCCAACTTATTTGACCCTTGAGTTTTTTGTTGGGGTATGACTACTTGTAGTGTAAAGAGTACTTTGTTCCAAGCTTGAGGGGATGCACTGTTGTTTTCAGAGCTATTTCTATACAGCCAGCTCTGCTAAGCTGGCTCTCCTTCCTTCCCCAAGAACGGCCTTCCGAAGAACCGAACTTCTCCTTCCACCAGCACTCCTCCTTCCCCAAGAACCGCCAACCTGGACCTGACTCAGATCTTAAGCATGCTCTGCACTCCTGCTCTGATCCCACTTAATTCCTCCCACCAGGTGGGCCTGGGGCTGGAAGCAACTGCAGCTGTAGTTCTGTAGCTGCACTGCCTCCACTGCTCCTGGGATGAGGGCCAAACCGCGAAATCCTTTCACTCTCTGCAGCTTTTCCCACTAACCTTCTCTGTTTTCTTTGGTGTTTGTGGGTTGAGAAGTCTGGTAACTGCCACAGCTCTCTGATTCAGGGCACTAGGGCCTGTTCCGCTTGGCTCCTGGTCTGGTTGGTCCCCGTGGCCCATGCTGGGCTCTACTCCCCTTTGCTTCCAGCTCTGTGCACGATAGACCTTACCCAGCTACCATCCAGGCTGTCCTGGGCTGGAGCCCTGCTTCCCTCTGCTATTGTGTGGGTTCTGCGGTTCTAGAATTTGTTCAGAGCCATTTTTTATAGGTTTTTGGAGGGACATGGTGGGGAGCTCATGCAAGTCCCTACTTTCTAGCCACCCTCAATGTCTTTTTCTTAGCCAGTACCAGATTGTTTTGATGATTACCACTTTGGAAAATACTGGACTGCCTTTCTTCACATTTTTTCAATTTGATTCTCTTAGTATTCTTGACCTTTTTTTCTTCCAGGTCAATTTGTCATTTTCTAGCTCTATCAAATACTTCTTTAGTATGGCACTGAATAAGTAAATTAATTTAGGTAGAATTATTGCTTTATTCTATTAACTTGGCCTACCCATGAGCAATTAATATTTCTCTGATTGTTTACATCTAACTTTATTTGTGTGAAAAAATGTTTTGTAGTTGTGTTCATATGGTTCCTGGGTTTGTCTTGGTAGGTAGACTCTCAAGTATTTTATACTGTGTGTAGTTATTTTAAATTGAATTTTTCCTCTCTCTTCCTGCTGGCTTTTTTTTAGTAATATGTAGAAATCCTAATGATTTATGTGGATTTAAATTGTTCATTGTTTCAACTAGTTTTTTAGTGGATTCTCTAGGAATTCTCTACTATCACATCATCTGCAAAAAGTGATAATTTTGTTTCCTCGAGGCCTATTTTTATTCCTTTAATTTCTTTCTCTCTTCTTATTGCTAGAGCTAGCATTTCTAGTATGATAATGAATAATAGTGGTGAAAATGGACATCCTTGATTCCCCTTTGATCTTATTGGGAAGGCTTCTGGTTTATCTCCATTACGGAAAATGCTTGCTCTTGGTTTTAGATACTACTTGTCATTTTAAGAAAAGCTCCATTTATTCCTATGCTTTCAAGTGTTTTTTTTTAATATGAATGAGTGTTATATTTTAGCAAAAATTCTTTTCTGTATCTAGGAACATAATTATATGATTTTTGTTGTTCTCGTTATTGATACAGTCAACTGTACTTACGGTTTTCTTAATATTCAACCAGGCCTTCATTCTTCGTATAAATCTAGCACAGTCATAGTGTATGATCTTTGTGATATAATATAATCTCCAAGCTAATATTTTATTTAAACGTTTTGCATCAATATTTGTTAGGGAAATTGGTCTATAGTTTACTTTCTCTCTTGGTTCTTCCTGGTTTAGGTATCAGCACCATATTTGTGACATAAAAGGAATTTAGTAGGACTCCTTGTCTTATCTTTCCAAATAGTTTATATAGTATTAGGATTAAACATTTTTTAAATGTTTGGTAGCATTCCCTTGTAAATCTATCTGGTCCTGGTGATTTTTTTTCTCTCAGGGAGTTCATTGATAGCTTGTTCAATTTCTTTTCTAAGATGGGGTTAAGTATTCTATTTCCTCTTCTCTTACTTTGGGCCATTTATATTTTTGTAAATAAACATGCTTTTCACCTAGACTGTCAATTCTATTGACATATAGGCAAAATAGTTCCTAACAATTCCTTTAATTTCTTCTTCATTGGTGGTGCATTTACTCTTTTCATTTTTGATACTAGTAGTTTGGTTTTCTTCTTTATTTTAGTCAAATTTAACCAATGATTTATTTGGGGTATTTTTCCTCACAAAACCATCTTCTGGTGTTATTTATTTTTTTAACTTTCAATTTTATTAATCTCTTCTTTGATTTTTCAGGATTTCTATTTTGGTTTTTAGTTGGGGATTTTTAATTTGTTCTTCTAGTATTTTTTTTAGTTGTATACTAAATTCATTGATTTGCTCTTTCTCTATTTTATTGATATAAGCATTTAGAGATATAAATTTTCCCCTAAGTCCTGCTTTGTCTGAATCCCACAAATTTTGGTATGGTATCTCATTGTTGTCATTCTCTTTAATGAAATTGATTGTTTCTATGATTTGTTCTTTGACCCACTCATTTTTTAGGATTAGATTATTTAGTTTACAATTAAGTTTTAATCTATCTTTCCACAGCACTTTATTTAATGTAATTTTTATTGCATTATGGTTCAGAAAAAGGTAAATTTAATATTTCTGCTTTCCTTTTACATTTGTTTATGAGGTTTTTAGGCCCTACTATATGGTCAATTTTTATAAAGGTGCCATGTACAACTGAGAAAATGATATATTCTTTTCTGTTTCCATTCAATTTTCTCCAGAGGCCAATCATATCTAAATTTTCTAAAATTCTATTCATTTTCTTAACTTCTTTCTTATTTATTTTATGGTTAGATTTTTCTGTTTCTGAGAGGGGTAAGTTGAGGTCCCCCACTAGAATAGTTTTACTGCCTATTTCCTTCTCTAACTCATTTAACTTTTCCTTTAAGAATTTAGATTTTATACCATTTGAGGCATATAAGTTCAGTACTGATATTATTTCTTTGTACCTTTTAGCAAAATGTAGTTTCCTTGATCATCTCTTTTAATTAAATCTATTTTTGCTTTTGCTTTGTCTGAGATGATGATTGCTACCCCTGCCTTTTTTACCTCAGCTGAAGCATAACAGACTGTTGAAGGCAGGGGCTCTTCTGTAGATATCTTTGCATGCTCAGTTGCTGGTGGAGCAGTGTGGCATCATGGGTAGAGCTGCTGACCTTGGAACCAGGAAGACTGGATACCCCAATCCTCCCTTACTAGTTATGTGACTCTGGAAAAAGTTATTGATCCTCCCTGAGCTTCCATTTCTTTTTCTATAAAGTGGAGGTAATTTCATCTACCTCACAGGGTTATTGTGAGGATCAAGTTAGATAATGCACTTTTGGGGCTTTGCAAAACTTAGAGTACTAGCTATAATTTATAATTATTATCATTATTCTTGAGATTCACTTGTTGTGTCAGCTTAAAAAGCTACGTTCTAAGTTAGCAGGATCTGGGTTTAAGTCTTGCCTCTGATACATGCTTGCTGTGTGTCTTTGGATGAATCTCTTAACCTCTCAGCATCCCAGGAAACTCTCTAAGAACATGAGTTGTCCAAAAGTTTCTGGTCTCCAGCCTTGCATCTCCAATCACCTGTTAGGTATCTGGAACTGAATGTTCCATAGATAACTTCAACATGTCCAAAACTGAACTTGTGATGTTGTTGAATCTCAGTTGTGTCCCACCCTTCATGACCCCATTTGGGGTTTTCTTGGCAAAGAAACTAGAGCAATTTGCCATTTTCTTCTCTTGCTCATTTTAAAGAAGGGAATTAAGTAACTTACCCACAGTCATACAACTAATAAGTGTTTGAGGCTATATTTGAACTCAGGAAGATGAGTCTACCTTATTCTAAGTCTAGTGTTCTATCTACTGCCCTACCTAACTGCCTCTCATATTTCCTCCTACACCATCTCCCACATCTAACTTCCCCATTTTTATAGAGGACACCGCCCATTTGCCCAGTTGCCCAGGCTTGAAACCCCAGGGTCATTTTCTCTATCTCTTCCCCTCCATATGCAATCGGTTGCCAAGACCTATTGATTTTACTATCTTAACATCTCCTGAACACCCCTTCTCTCCTCATCACCTCATGCCTGCACTCTTACACTAGCATTCTGGTGAGTCTGCCTGCCTTCAGTCTCTCCCTACTCCAATCTATTTGCTGCTTAAGCTATTAAAGTGAAAGTGATTTTTCTTCCCCATTCCCACCTCCCAATAAATTCGAGTTGCTCCCTATTCTCTTGAGGACCAAATATAAAGTTTGGTGTTTGGTCTTCAAAACTCTCCATAGCCTGCCCACCCACCATACTTCCAGGTTGTTTTGGGTTTTTGTTTGTTTCTTTGTTTGTTTTAACATCTTAGTGATGCTGGCTTCTTTGATGCTATTCAAACAAGATTGGGTCTTTTGGCTGAGCATTTTCTCTGGCTGTCTCCATGCCTGGAATACCATCCCTTCTCATTTCTACCTCCTGACTTCTCTGGCCCCCACGAAGTCCCAGTTAAAATCCCACCTTCTGCAGGAAGCCTTTCTCAATCCATCTTGGTTATCATGCCTTCCCTTTGTTGATTATTTTTAATTTTTCTTCTGCGTATAGTTTGTACGTAGTTGTTCGTGTGTTATCTGGCTTCATCTTTGTATCCCCAGAGTTAATACACTACCTGAAACATAGTAAATGCTTAAAAATGATTATTAATGGGCTGGTAGAGGAATATTACCATAGAAATTATATCATAGATTTGGGAATAAAGATTATTATTATTTGTAGGCAGCTAGATGGTAGCTTCTATAGCTTTCAGGACTTGGAGTCAGGAAGACCCGAATTTGAATCATACTTTAGACACTAGCTCTGTGTGACCCTGGAAAAGTCACTCCATCACTTTCAGCCTCAATTTCCTTATCTGTAAAATGGGGATAATAGCAGCACCTACCTCCCAGGGTTGTTGTGAGGATCAATGAGATAACATTTTTTCTTATCAAATGAGATAAAGCTTGCAAAGTGCTTTTGCCAACTAAAACTCCACATAAATGTTAGCTACTGTTAGGATCAAATGAGCTAATGCGTAAGAAATCTTAGGCACTATGTCCATTCTAGTGGTTTTCATCATTGGATTAGGCCCAATTTCTCTCTCTGCTGAGAACAGCTTTTCTCCAGCTGAATCCTCCTGGTGTCTTCAGTATTTGTTGTTAATTCGATTATTCGTCCCAGTGAAAGCTGGCTTGGTCTGCTGGAATATGCTTTCTCTCATTAGTGCATTCCCTGCTGCCATCCCCATGCCTGCTCCACAGGGTCCTTCAGGGTCAAGAGCAGGGTTCATTTGCATTTCTAGCTGCCTTTCTCTGTTCCCTTTGTGCCTTCACCCTCCTCCTAGAACTTTGAGGGGGTCATGGGGTAGTGGGGGGGCCAGCCAACCCAGGACAGAGAATGACTGTATTTTGTTTGTTATAACTCCTGAATGCTGGTGTGTATATGGGAGCGCACACACACACATACATACCTACACACTTATTCACCTGCACACATCACACACCACACATGTGTGCACACACACCATACAATACACAGATATACACCACTTATACCAAGCACACACACATATACACATACACACACAGTATACATATATATATACCACATTCCACCTCCCATATATATATATATATCCTCCACATGTACAAACACACATGTGTGCATGCACACACACACAGAGGAGACTTTTCTTATCACAACTTCTGCTCCCTCCCTATTCTATATGAAGCCTTTTTTCTCCCTTCCTAAACTCCTTTTTATGTCATTTTGTTCATATTCCATCCCAATAATAGCTAATATTTATATAGTACTTTAAAGTTTCCAGAGTGCTTTACAAATATCTCATTTGATCCTCATAACCACCCTGGGAGGTAGATGCTATTATTATCCCAGTTCGACACAATGGGAAACTGAGGCAGACAGCGGTTAAGAGACTGTCCCAGGGTCACATAGATACTAAGTATCTGCATACACTTATGTGGGCATGTTGTCTCTTGTCATTGAATGTAAGTTCCTTGAAGGCAGGGACTGTTTCCTTTTTGTCTTTGTATCCCTCACACCTAGCACAGAAACCCTAGTACACAGTAGGAGCTTAATAAATGCTTCTTGCTTCTCCTTAGATCTGGTGAGATCATTGACTTATTCAACTAGCATTTATGACACAGTGGCTATGTCTATGTTGTACACTGTACTTGGCCATAGATATTCAGAAATTCATCATAAATATTGCAGCTCTGTTTGCCCTGGCTAGAGGTTTGCTATGAGAAGAAGCAGGGACATGTTTATGACAGTATCAATATTGGTTCTCCAATCTTGGCCCAAGGGCTCAGAATAACCTAAGCCTCCTCATATCCATTTGATTTCAGGTAATAATATCATAAGCAGCCAAGTACATGTCAGGATACCACAGCCAGGCTCAGAATTGTCCAGGGGGAAAGATTTATTGTATGGGAAACTCAGTCAAGAGGGTTTTACCTTAGCCTTTTCAAGGTCACCACCCCAACTTTTTTCCCAGAGACAGATATTGATATTCACTAGCTAAAAATCACAGACCTCAGTCTCTCATTGAACTATTGGCATTTTTCTTGAAGGCAGTAAAACATTGGGTCAAGAACACAACAAACCTGAAAATGAAGCTCAAGAAGAAAATTCAAGGTTCCAAAAGGTTTCACTTCAAATAGCAAAGTTTCAGTTAATCATAATAGGCCTAGACACAGCTGTTATCAACCCTCTTAAGTGGCTGCAATAAATTAGCCAGGAAATAAAAGCATTTAAAAAAATCAATTGATTTTACATAATTTTTCTATTTCCCTTTCTCAAATATAGCTTAAAATCCATCCTGATGTAAAAAGAAGTTAATAGAATTTAACAAAGCAATCATATTATGTAATTTCATGCAGATAGTGAATGTATGATAGTTTATTCAAAAAGAATCTCTCAGAAAAAAGCCAACAGTAATTTGCAGACAGACAATCACCTCTTAAGATGTTGTATATTGACCCCTAAAGCAAAAGAAAATTTCTAATACTGGGATCTGTTAAGACTAAATTAGTTAAAGATGCAGTGTCAGTACAAACTAATCCAGGTAAATTTTCATAAGCACAAATCAACACATAAATAACTGTGCCATAAACACAAATTAAAATTTTTCTCTCCTTATTCAAGGAGTGTTTGTAGTAGGGGAGGGGAAATCTTGTTTCCCAAATAAACCAAATCACTGATTTACAACCTCATGAAGCTAGCAAGTTTACAAAAAAAGATTTATACAAAACCATTCTCCCATTCTCCTGTTCTTTTCTAAAATGTAAGCATTTATTTTTCCCTTTCAAAAATATACCCAACTAAATGTTTCATAGGTTTTAACATTGACAGTAATCTTTAATAACCAAATCGATAATTTCACAGTATCAAATAAAGTAGAATTATAATCATCAATGAAAGAAAATCATTCCCTTAACATTATTTCTTACGTGATGATTTGCAAGAATTTACAATACAAGAAAAATTTAGAAACATACACAATGTCATGAATGTAAAACTCCACACTGATCAGATGATATTTAGTCAATTGCATTTCCAAATTACCTTTATATAGAAAAACATTTATCTCACCATAAATGGCTTTTAAAATCACAATCCTTATAGTTTGCATAGGCATTAGCACAACACACATTTAATATTAAAGTAACGGCCGAATTAGCAAAAAAATAACATATATGTAGGCCAATGAAATCACAAAAGGCCAATTAATCTCACTCTAAAAATTACTAGGGGACACATATAAGGCTTTATCAGTTTAAATTTACAACTGTTTTCTTTAAGTCAATTTAAAATATGCAGGACTAAATATCATAAAAGATTGTTGCTAAAATACTTTATGTTTTTTCAGGGCTTATAAGATCTCAGGAGTCTACATTTCAAATCTTTTTTTTCCCACTTGATAGCATTTTATTTTCTCCAATTACATGTAAAGATAGTTTTCAACATTCACTTTTAAAGATTTTGAGTTCCAAATATTTCTTCTGCCCTCCCTCCTTTCCCCACTCCCCAAGACGGCAAGCAATCTGATATAGGTTATACACTGCATTTCAAATCTCAAAGAGATTGCTGATATGACAACATCACAGTAAAAACTATCTATTGGATTTCCAAATAAACAGTTTTAAATGGTTTATATCATTCTTTTAACAATTGCCTCTATAGCAGTTTAATCAGTAGCCTAAAAGAAATCAAATTTTAAAAGAATTTACCACTTTACCAATATTTCTAATACAATGAATTATCATATTGTTAAGCATTTTCATTATCCACATTACAGATTGGTAAACTGAGATAAGCTATTTTAAGATCACACAATTAATAAAGTACTTGATCCATGCAGTTTTTTTAACACTTTCTCTTAATGCCAAAAAGTAGAATAAATTCTGACACCACAAGCATCCTATTAGGAGAGACACATTTCACAAAAAAATGAGATAACAATAAATTAAATTACACTTGGATCTATTTTCCAAATGGTATTACAGAATATCAATTTATAATTTCAATTGTTTACTCTTATATTTTTTACAAGGGCCACATATTCCAAACATTTCTTACTATGGGGCCCATTATTTCCAGATTTTTAAAAGTGGCAGTTGGATATTAAGTTTAATCCACCCTAACCATCCCACTTAAAGCATATTTTAATTTACTTCAAATTTGTGCTCTACAATCTCAGAAAGAGCTCATTGCTTGTCAATTTACTACTTCCTCTCCATGAGTTTTCTCTATTTACTTTTGAATCAAGCTGCATTTTTTTTGTTACTATAGTTTCCAACAAAATAAACACATGAAGTCTCACACAACCTTACCACTTCACAAAATCCGATACTGCCCTCAAACACTTCTTTCAACAAACTCAAACCTTCTTCTCCTTGTTACACATATCTCCTGTGGTCTGAAAACTCACATCTTTCTTATTACTTTCATATTCTTCTGTTAAGCTTTCTTTTATTAAATTCTCCTTATTTTAATAGCATTCCAGATTAACGATTATTCTCTAATCTTTACTTCACTGATTTTCTCCTGTATAATTTTAGCATACATTGTTGCCAGTGACTTGCTAAAATTTATACTCATCATAGCTGTGACTTTGCCAATAGTTTACTTATAATAGCTAAACTCTGTTGAATTAATGCTTATTCTACTGTGCTCTAAGATATGGAAGCACCAAAAATCCCTTAAGTTGCTTTTAGCAACTATAAAAATCTTTGCCAGCTTACAAAAACCTGGTCTAGTCAAACAAGTTCTAGAAGTAACGCAAAAAATTTATCCAGATAAAATTTTATTCCCTTTCAAGTTGCTTTCTTAACTAAATTTTTCTTTTATGGGCGAGGAGCAAGACAGTTCTTAAGATAGAAATACACAATCTATTACACAAATGGGTAGGAGTCTCATAATTTAGATCAAAATTTCTAATTTTAAAACACCAATTAAAAATTATTTCTAAATTGATTTCTACTTTAATTTGTATCTAATTAGATTAGTAGCTGATTAGATTTTTCTAATAAAACTATTTAACTGCTGTACACAAATTTTTCTCTTTTTCATGAACCAGGAAAGAAATGACATTTAAAATGTGAGCTTCACCCCGCCCCCTTTAAAAAAAACTGCTTCTCAGTTACTCCTTACAGCCTTCTTTCTAATCAGAAAAATGATCTTTTTTCCTGGCTATAAAATAATAAATCTGTTATTCTGGGGGAGGGGAAGTGCTCTTATTTCTTTTAAATTCTAAAGAATATTAACCCAACACTCGCTAGAATATTTCAGCATTTATAAATACATATAAGCCGCAATTTAGGGATTCACGATAGAGAATTTACATTTCAGTCATAAATTTAGTATCAAATTAGCTTAAAATACCATAAATCAAAGGCTCCTCCTTATTTGTATTTCTCTTATCTATCTCTCAGACCTTGGCTGGAATACAGGGAAAAGAGAGATTCTTTCTGAAGAAAAAAAAATCTTTCAATAAGTACACATAGCTACTTTTCTCTCTCTCTCTCTCTCTCTCTCTCTCTCTCTCTCTTTCTATACATATACATATATATGTATATACATGTGCATGTATATATATATATATGTATCTGAAACACACAGTCTCAGAACAAATATACAGCTAAACACACAGAAAACATTCAAAGGTACATGAGCATGAATTAGTAGTCATAATGTTTCTTTACTGATGACAACGTGAGGCTCCAGCTAAAATATTATTTCTCTTTATCTGATAAATCGCCTCGTTTACTCGAAGAAATCTTTGTGCAATTTTACTAAATGCCACTGACAGTCTTATGTATTGCCTTACTCACTTTGGTGGCTTTGAGATTGTGCTATCTCAAACACAGAAATTTGAAATCACGTTGGTTTACCCTTCTATGGCCCAATTCAGGAAATAAACCTTTTTTTCTCACAAAAGATAAACTGAAAAAAGAAAGACAGTTTCCAACTAGGGATTTTAATTCCTCAATCCTTGAAGGATGCTGCTGGAATTCAACGCCTACTTTTTATGACTGGAAACATAGGCAGTTTCCCAAAATCTCAAGGTCAGAAAATAGTCGTAGTCTGGTGCACTCTCTGGTGGTAATCTTTCATCTCTCCAGCCTATTTCAAGAGATCTTCAATGGAGACACATCTCCATTAAGACTATGGACAAAGGATGGCCTGGAATTTTATGACTTCCTCTATATATTGCCAATTATTTCCAAATTCACAAGCTGTTGCTATTAACACAAATAGAAACATTCAAGACAGACATAGGTCATACGACACTCACCCTTTTCACCCAGAGAAAATCTAAAAGTTGTGCATAGGAAAGAGCCAATCCACCACCACAAATTCTCCCAACAGAAAACTCTCTCCTTTGTGGAAAATATTCCAACTCAGGCCCAAAGAGGGGAAGGGATTCTGCTTAAGGTCTGAGTAGGAGAACTCAGTCCCCATTCCATTGCTGCCACCATAAGTTATCACAATTAAAATTTAACAAAAGGGTAAACTGAGGAAAATCTCCAAGCAAGATAAAATCTATTAGCAGGGGCATGCTGCCTGTTAGTAAATGGGTCAATGGATTGCCTCCATTTATGCCAAAGACCCCAAGCAAAAGGAGAGTTCCTTTTATACAGTATAGAGCACAGAACAAATCAGAACATGGAATTGAGGGTAACATGATTGGTTACAAAGCTGAGCTGCAAGGAACAACATGATTGGTTGTAAGTGAAGTAATGGAGGCTTCTCTTATGAGACTAAGAGGAGCCCATTGTCTGAGTCTAGGTGCAAGATAGCAGGCTAAGCATTTGGACAGAAAAACCAGACTTCCTTGCAGAATAGGTTGGGTAATGTAAGGACATCAGGTCATTTCCTTGCGTTCACGAATGTTCCCAAGGTCACTTAAATTCCTTGAGGCAAGAATAGCTCAGTCATGAGCAGGAGATCTGGATCTCTAAAATTAACCCATTACAGGCCAGCTGAATTCTGAACTAAGTTCAGAAACAGAGTCATGACTTAAGCAGTTACAGCACAAAGTCAGTTACTTGTAAATAGGATCAATAAATAAATGATTCAAGATCAATCTGAACCCCCTCGGTGTTTCTGTTCTCCCACATCCTCTCCAACATTTGTCTTTTTCCTTTTCTGTTACATTAGCCCATCTGACAAATGAGAGGTGATAACTCAGATATATTTTAATTTGCATTTCTCTGATAACAATATTAGTGATTTAGAGCACTTTTATTTGACTTTTGATAGCTGTGATTTCTTCTTAAAATGGCCTGTTCATATTCTTTGACCATTTGTCAATTGGGGAATAGCTCTTATTTTTTTATTAATTTTGCTCAGGGCATTACTTTAGACTAATAATACCTCTGCATCTGGTGGAAGACTGCTGTGAATGAGGATCCTGTTTCTCCAGCAGCCAAGTGACACCCATAAACCAGATGGTGTTTACTTTAGAAATCCTCAAGTGAGGTCTTCCATGAAATACACAACACATACTCCCTCAGTGTGATGGTTTGTGCTTTCTCTTTGGGGTGGGAGGCAACATAGAAGGAAAGAACCAAGAATTGGAACTTGAGACCTGAGTTTGAATGAGGACCCCTCCTCCTACTAGCTGTATGGGCCCTTGGAGTGGCTTCCTTCCCTCCGAGCCTCATTTTCTTTATTGGTAGAAGGGAAACACTATTAACAGTTGCCATGCCTCCTTCATGGCATAGTTTTAAGGAAAGAGAGTTTGAACAGAAAGCATCCTTAGAATCCTAGCCTGAGAGCTGGAAGGTACCTTAGACATCCCCCTCCTTTTACAGATGAGGAAACCAAGGCCTAGAGAGGCTCGGTGACTCAGAAATGGAATATGAACCCAGGTCATCTGACTCTGAATCCTGGGCCCTTTCTGCCACACTATCCAATCTAAAAGAAAGCCAATGATAGGATTGTCTTATCAATTTCCTTTTTGTTAAGCTTCAAGAGCCTTTGTGCTTGAGGTTTAAATCTGAGGTTATTGACTTAGGCAGAGATTTACCTGGCCTTAAGGCCAGTGCTTGGCACCATGGCTAGCACAAAATAGGTGCCCAATAAATGCTTATTGATTAATTGATTAGTCCAATTGAAGGTGGGAAACTAGAAGGAAGTAATAGGACTCTTGTCCTGCTCTCTGGGTCTTGGAATTACAAGACTAGGTCCATTGGTAGCAAGGTAACAAAGCTCCCAGATGCACCAATGACTTTCCTTACTTCCCAGTACCTGCTCCCTGAATCTAAGATGCCATCTCTCCCATAGAGGTTAACGCTGTCACTGGCAATGGCATCACTGGTGGCTGCATTTGGATCATCTTTCCAGTATGGGTACAATGTTGCTGTTGTCAACTCTCCCTCAGAGGTAGGTTATGCTGTCAAGGGAAGTGAATTGGGTCATTCATTCATTTAACAACATTTCCTAAGGATCTCCTGTGAAAAATGTTCCACACTTGCCACTAAGAGGAGGCACAAAATAGAAATGGGGGGTGGATTCCTTGCCCTCAAAGAACCTGTGATCTATGTGACATCTTCAAGAATCTCTCATGTGTTTGAAGGGCCACCATGTGCAAAAGAGATTTGACTTGCTCAGCTTGGCCACAGAAGCCAAAACAAGGAGCCATGAGTGACAGGTGTAGGCAGGCAGATTTGGGCCCCATGAAGAGAAAACCTTCCTACCAACTGGAGTCACCCCAAAGTAAGATGGCCTGCCTCTGGAGTTAGTGAATTACCATCCAGTGGATGTTCTTCAAAGGAAAGCCAGAGGAGCACTTATTGGTTTGCTGCAGAGGGGACTCCCATTGAGGTCTGGGTTGGACAGCCTGTAATCTAATAAGAGAGAATGTGGACAGCTGAGAAATGAGGATGGAACTGCTTTTCTTCAGGTATCCTGACTGTTCAAGGGCTCTACATACAGTAGGTGCTTAATAAAGAGAGTGGTACTGACTGATGGCCCTGGTGACAGCTTTTCTTCAGTCCCATTGGCAAGGCCAGGTGACAACCTCAGCTACCCTTTGAAGGAAACTGCCCAAACATCCTTTCCCTCTGCTCAGTCTTGCTGGTGATTATGTCTGAGGATTGGAAAGGGATGGGATAAGGGGGGTATTTAATAGCTTTACTTTCCCTTCTGGCCCAAAGCAGAACCCCAGAGTTGGAAGGGATCACAGGGTCATTGAGTCCAACTCACACTGGAATGACAATTTCCTCTGCCCCATCCCCAACAAATGGTCATCCAGCCTGTGCTTGAAGACTTCCAGTGATGGAGAGCCCTGTCCCTGGTCAGTCATTCCTCATTTGGACAGCTCCTCCTAGTAGAAAGGTTTCCCTGACATCAAGCTGAAACTGGCCTCTCTCCCTACATTTCCTACCTATTCCCCTTAGTTCTTTCTTCCAAGTCCCAGCAGAACAAGGTCAGTCCCTCTTCCATGGAACTGCTCTTCAGATTCTTGAAAACTGTTCACATGACCCTTCCTACTATCAATTTTCTCTTCTCCAGGTTAAGCCAAATTCTTTCTTTTTTTGTTTCTAGATCCTGAAACACTTTTACAATGAAACTTACTATAATAGGACCTCGAAATATATGAGCAGTACGGTCGTGACCCTGCTGTGGTCTGTCACTGTATCCATGTTTCCTCTAGGAGGCTTAATCGGGTCACTCATAGTAGGCCCAATGGTAAATAAATGTGGTAGGTGAGTGAGAATTCTCCAACCCTTAAGAATCCATCAACAGACCTTGGTAGTATATTGAACATTTAGGATTAAAACTCCAGCATTTGTCTTTGAACAGGGCGGCAAAATGGATAAATTGTTAGATCTGAAGTCAGGAACACCTAGATTCAAATCTTAACTTCTGACACCATATCCATGGCCATAAACAAATCATTCAGCCTTAGTTTTCTCCTCCATCAAATGGGAATAAAAATAATAATAGCTAGTATTTATATAGTACCTACTATGTGTCAGGCACTGTGTTAAGCACTTTATAGGTATAATCTCATTTGATCTTCACCAACAATCCTGGGAGAGGTAGGTGCTATTACTACCCCAATTTTTACAAATGAGGAAACTGAGGTAAACAGAGTTAAGTGACTTGACCAAGATCACACAGGGAGTGTATCAACAAGGCAATAATCACAATAGAGATGCTAATTGTCAAAATGCCTATATGGTTCTGTATCGCAAAATATATGAGACTATCCATATAGAAGTTAGAAGAAGTAAACCATTTATTCAGACACCAGAGAACCAAATCCCAAAACCAATACACCCAATCCACCACAGTAGCAAAGAATTCTATACACAATATCACAGCAGAGAGCCATTACATCCCACAACCATCCATCCACTCCCCCTGCTGGGGCCTTCCCACAAATATACTCGCAGTCACCACACGTCTGCTCTTTCCCCCAGCTCTAACTGTCGTAACTGCTCTCTCAGCATTTCCTGTGACACAATTTCCTTTTCCTCTCAGAAAGCTCCTCCTACCACATGTGATTTAGGCTTCCTGTGATGTAAGCAGGTCAAATGGCATATTAATGGGTGGGAAAGATCTTCAAATCTTAATTGCTATTACAGGTAGTAAGTGTCTGAGGATAGATTTGAACTCAGGTCTTCCAGATTCCAGGCCCAGTGTTCTGGACACCATTGCTCCCAGATATCTCTTAGTAATAGCATCTATCTCACAGTGTTGCTATCAGACTCTAATGGGATAAAATGTTTAAGGTTCTTTGTCAACCTTAGTAATAACTGTTACATATGTATGTGTGTGTCAATACATCACATATTAGCAAAGGTTAGCATTAAAAATCAACATTTATAGTATTTGGAGCTGGTAGGAAACTCAGAAGAGAATCACAGATTCTAAGACCTAGGGTAGAGGGGGCCTCAGAGGCCATTTGGTGCCTGAATAAAAATTCCCCACTTCAATAATAATAGTTGCATTTATATAGTGTTTTAAGTTGTATGAAAGGCTTTACAAATGTAATCCCATTTGATTCTCTCAATGAATCTGGGAGATGGATGCTATCATTATTCCCATTTCACAGATGAGTAAACTGAGGCAAAGGTGACTTGTCCAAGGTCACCCAACTAGTAAGTATCTGAGAAGGCTGGATTGGAACTCAGTTCATCTTGACTCCAAGTCCAGCCCTATCCCCAAGTACCTGACCATAGATTATCCAGCTTTTTCCTGGAAGACTTCTAGTGAGGTCATAGATCTAGAGCCAGACACACCCTTAGAGGCCGTAGGGTCCAACCCCCTCATTTTAAAGACAAAGGTGACTGAGGTTCAGGGATTTTCAAAGACTCTCCCCTTGGTCACATACCTCGTAAGTGTTTGAGGAAGGATTTGAACTCAGGTCTTCCTTACTCCAAGCTCTCTAGCCATTGCACCCTCTTGAGACCCCAATAATTACTGCATGTCTGTCTTAAAAGAAGAGACTTAGTTCTTTTTTTTTTCTCTGTAGAAAGGGGACCTTGCTGATCAACAACATCTTTTCCATTGTCCCTGCCATTTTGATGGGATGCAGCAAAGTGGCCAAGTCCTTTGAGGTGATCATCTTTGCCCGAATTGTGGTGGGAATATGTGCAGGTAAACATGAGGATGGGGTATTGTTACAGCCAGACTTACTGAGAAGGCAACAGTAACAGACACTCACTAAGTGCTTTAAAGTTTACCAAGCGTTTTCCACACATTAGCTCATTTGAAACTCAACGAACTAGGTCACACAGGTAGTAGGGGTCAAAGGCAGGATTGGAACTCAAGTCTTCCCGACTCTGGGTCCAGATTTCCATCCACTCTGTCACAAGGAGCCCCGGGCATTGTTCTGGAGAGATCACTTAGCTATGTTTTAAGATGGAGATGGTTTGCTCACTCTGCTAGTCCTCCAGGTACCATGGTAGAGACAGAGCTCTGGGTCTGGAATCAGAGGTTTTGAATGCCAAATCTGTGAGTAGGGGCATGTCCTTTTATTTCCCTATGCATTTATTTCCTCATCTGTAAAATGAAGATCACAGACTAGATCCTACATCTGGAGCTGGAAAGGATCCCTTGTCCCTTGGGTACCTGGACAGAATCTTTTCTAGCATCTCTTGCAAGTGGTCATCCAGCCCTTGCTTAAAGGCCTCCACTTGGAGGGAGCCCACCCTCTCCTGAGGCACCACTTTCACCTCTGTGGCAGCTCTAATTCTTGGGTTCTTTATGTGGAGCCCCAGTGAGCATCTCTGCAACTGCCAGCCAACACTCCCAGTTCTGCTCTCTGGGGCCAAGCTCAGTGCCAGGCACATATACTGTAGGCGCTTAATAAATGCTTGTTGACTGGGTGACTCACTGGCCACACGAAAGAAATCCAATCCTCCTCCTTCTTCATGATAGTCACAGATAGCCTGTCCCTCCACTTTTCTTGTTTCCAAACTAAAGATCCCCAGTTCGTTCCCCATCCTCAGATGACATAATTTCCTGTCCCCTTTTAAAATATCAAGTCCAGGACTAGAGCCAAAGCTATAGCTGTGGACTGAGGTAGAAAAAGAGAGAGTAGCAGTAACATCTCTCTCCTGCACACTCAACCTCTGGTTTTTCAAACCCAATTCTATGATCATAGATCCTACACAAGTGGAGTGGAAAGAACCCTTAGCAGAGAGAATGTCAGAGCTGGGGAGTGAGAACCTAGGGGGTCCTTGGGAACCAGGGAGTGGGGACTTCCAGGAGGTCCTCAGAAACTGGGGGGCAGGGACCTCTAGGGGATCCTCAAGACCTGGGGGATGGGGACCTCTAGAGGGTCCTTGGGACCTGGGGGATTGGGACCTCTAGAGGGTCCTTGGGACACAGAATGTAAAATCTAGAAGAAGCCGTAAAACATTGAATGTCAGAGCTGGAAGGTACCTCAAAACCTAGAACAACAGAGCTCGAGCAGGCTTTAGAATGTAAGGTGTCAGCGCTGGAAGGCACTGCACGGGTGATTTAGTCCAGAAATGTCAGATCAGACCTGCACATCCACTGAGCACACCAGGACAAGAGTAAGAGGTAATGGGGAAATGTTTAACAAAATAAATAAAAACTAGAACATAGATAACTATAAATTAATAAATTAGCTTACTAATTAATTTAATAGATAACAAATAATATTAACTTGTGGTTTTCTAAGTCCATATGCAGCCTGCACAGATATTTTTTACTTGAGTTGGACACTACTGATTTAGTCCATTCTCCCCACCCCCTCCTTTTACATATGAGGAAACTGAGGCCCATATAGATAAAGGAATTTACCCAAAGTCAAACTGGGTCTGAGACTTGAACTCCGGTCCTCTGACTCCATATGTGGAACCCTTTCCAATCCTTCTAGTTTGATTTAGATCCTGTTGTCCTATGATGGTTCTCCTGCCAGCCACACTTTGGGACCAGCTCTCAGGATGGTGCAGTCAGTGCCCTCCATGATGGGGTTGAGAGGCACTTTGGGGCCATCTCATGGCTACTTCTGTTATTACTGGGGATGGAAAGCCTGGCTTCTCCAGAGGTGGACAACGCCGATGGGGGTAGAGGGGAGGCTACAGAAAATCACCTTTCCCTCACTAGACCACACCACCAACAGCTTAGCAGGGGTTTATTCCTGCCAGCATGTTGCTGAGGGTGGCATGGAGGCTGGGGGATGGGCAAAGTGCTTTGGAGAGGAAAGAGGACTTGGAAAAGGGAGTTGTGGGAGTGTGTGTTGGGGGGGGACATTAGACACAAACTTCACAGTTTTGCCAGGTGTATGTGTGTGTGTGTCTGTGTGAAAGAGACAGACAGACAGACAGACAGAGATGGGATGACACACTCTGGCTATAACATTTCAAATTGACTATATCTCAGGTTATCTTTAGCCTCTATAATAGCCTCCACAATAGAAGCTATCACCTCTGTTTATTCCTTTTCTTTTCATTACATCCTGACTTGGTTCTAATCATGAGGTATATTCCTTAAATGTTATAAGGGGATATTCAGAGATCCAGTTATGCTTCCCTTGACTAGCTATAGTCATTTTAGAGGTGTATTTATAACAGGGAAAATATAGAGCACTAATGTTTTAAATCATGGTTAAGAATGCTCATTCACTGGAGGATGAATGGTCTGTGTTGTTTGTCTATGGGGTTCTACTTCTCCCTCTTGTCTTCCTGCCCTCCCCTCCTCTCTCCCTTTCCTCTTCTCTTCCCTCCTTATTCTCCCTCTCTCGATCCTTCTCTCTGTCTCTCTCTCCTTCCCTCTCCCCACTTTCCAGCCCACCACCACCTCTCTCTTTCTCTCTCCCTTCCCCCTTCTCCCCACCCACACAAGAAAAATTAGTCAAATAAATCTTCAAACCCCAAGACTTGCATATACTTTGTTTTTAGTATTTTATTATTCCCCAGTTATATGTAAAACAATTTTCAATATTCATTTTTTAAAATATTGAATTCCAAATTCTTTCCCTCCCTCCCTCCCCAACCTCCCACCTCCATTGAGAAAGCAAGCAAATCCGTATAGGTTATAGATGTGTAGTCATGCAAAACGTATCCATAATAGTCACATTGTGAAAGAAAATATAGGCAAGAAAAAAACTTAAGAAAATAAGGTTTTTTAAAGAGTATGCTTTAATCTATATTCAGACACTTTTTCTGGAGATGGACAGCATTTTTTTCATCATAAGTCCTTCAGAGCTGTCTTGGATCATTGTATTGCTGAGAAGAGCTAAGTCATTCATGGCTAATGATCTTACAACATTACTGTTACTTTGCACACAGCACATTTCACTTTGCAACAGCTCATGCAAGTCTTTCTAGGTTTTTCTGAGAGTATCCTGTCCATCATTTCTTATAATACGGTAGTATTTCATCATAATCACATACCACACTTGTTCAGCCATTCCCCAATTTATGGGCATCCCCTCAATTCTAATTCTTTACCCTCAGAAAAGAGTTGCTTTAAATATTCTTGTACATATAGGTCCTTTTTCTTTTTGTTTTTTATCTCTTTTGGGATACACACCTAGTAGTAGTATTGCTGGGTCAAAGGGTATGCATGGGTTTTTAGCCCTTTGGGCATAGTTCTAAATTGCTCTATAGAATGGTTGAATCAATTCACAGCTCCACCAACAGTGCCTTAGGGTCTTATTTTCCCCATGTTCTCTCCAATATTTGTCATTTAGTTTTTCTGTCCTATTAGCCAATCTAATGGGTGTGAGGTAGTACCTCAGAATTGTTTTAGTTTGCATTTCTCCAGTTAATAGTGGGTTAGAGTATTTTTTTTAATATGGCTATTGAAAGCTTCATCTGAAAACTGATCATATCTTTTAATCATTTATCAACTGGGAATGGCCTTTATTTTTTATCAGTTTGACTCAGTTCTCCATATGCTTGAGAAATGAAGCCTTTATCAGAGAAACTTGCCTTAAAATTTTTTTCTCAGTTACTATTGCTAACTGTATTTCCCTCCATCCTATTCCCCACCCCATTTATTCTATTCTCTCTCTCCTTTCACCCTGTCCCTGCTCAAAAGTGTTTGCTTCTGACTACCCTCTTCCCCAATCTGTCCTCCCTCTTATCACATCCCTTCCATGTCTGTTATCCCCTTCCCCTCCTATTTTCCTGTAGGGTAAGTAAGATAGATTTCTATACCTAATTGAGTGTGTATGTTATTCCCTCTTTGAGCCAATTCTCATGAGAGTAAGGTCCACTCATTCCCCCTCACCTCTCCCCTCCCCCACCTCCACTGCAAAGGCTTTTTCTTGCTTCTTTTATGTGAGATAATTTACCCCATTCTACTTCTCCCTTTCTCTTTTTCCCAGTACATGTTCCTCTCTCACCCCTTAATTTTATTTTTTAGATATCATCCCTTCGTATTCAACTCATACCTGTGCCCTCTGTCTATATATGCTTCTTCTAACTACCCTAATAATGAGAAAAGGTCTTATGAGTTACAAGTATCATCTACCTGTATAGGAATATAAACAGTTTAAACTTATTAAAATCCCTTATGATTTCTCTTTGCTGTTTACCTTTTTATGCTTCTCTTGTGTCTTGTATTTGAAAGTCAGATTTTCTATTCAGCTCCAGTCTTTTCATCAAGAATGCTTGAAAGTTCTCCATCTCATTGAATGTCTATTTTTTCTCCTGAAGGATTATACTCAGTTTTGCTGGGTAGGTGATTCTTGGTTGCAATTCTATCTCCTTTGCCCTCCAGAATTTCATATAGCAAGCCCTTTGATCCTTTAGTATAAAAACTGCTAAATCTTGTGTTATACTGACTGTGGCTCCATGATACTTGAGTTATTTCTTTCTGGCTCTTGCAATATTTTCTCCTTGACTTAGGAATTCTGGAATTTGGCTATAATATTCCCAGGAGTTTTCATTTTGGGGATTTCTTTTAGGAGGTGATCAGTGGATTCTTTCAATTTCTATTTTACCCACTGGTTCTAGAATATCAGGGTGGTTTTCCTTGATAATTTCTTGAAAGGTGTCTAGGCTCTTTTTTTTTATCAAGGCTTTCAGGTAGTCCAATAATTTTTAAATTATCTCTCTTGGATCTATTTTCCAGGTCAGTTGTTCTTCCAACGAGATAGTTCACATTTTCTTCTATTTTTTTCATTCTTTTGGTTTTGTCTTATCATTTCTTGGTTTCTCATAAAGTCATTAGCTTCTATTGGCTCAATTCTAATTTTCAAGGAATTATTTTCTTCAGTGGGCTTTTGGACCTCCTTTTCCATATGGCCAATTGGCCTAGTCTGTTGTTTAAAGTGTTATTTTCTTCAGTATTTTTTGTGTCTCCTTTACCAAGCTATTGACTCATTTTTCATGATTTTCTTGCATCACTCTCATTTCTCTTCCCAATTTTTCCTCTACCTCTCTTACTTGATTTTCAAAATCCTTTTTGAGCTCTTCCATGCCCTGAGACCAATTCATATTTTTCTTGGAGGCCTTAGATGAAGGAGTTTTGACTTTGTTGTCTTCTTCTGAGTGTGTGTTTTGATCTTGTCACCAAAATTTCAATAATCAGAGTTTTTTCTGTTGTTTGCTTATTTCCAGACTTTTAAGTCTTTGTTAAAGTAGGTCTCTGCTTAGGAGGGAAGCAGAAAATTGGGAGAAAATCTTTACAACCAGTGTCTCTGATAAAGGCCTCATCTCTAAAATATACAAGGAATTGAACCAAATTTATAGGAATACAAGTCATTCCCCAATTGAGAAATGGCCAAAGGATATGAACAGGCACTTTTCAAAGGAAGAAATTAAAGACATCTATAGGCATATGAAAAAATGCTCTAAATCACTATAATCAAAACAACTCTTAGGTACCACATCTCTCCCATCAGATTGGCCAACATGACAAAACAGGAAAATGATAAGTGCTGGAGAGGATGTGGGAAAATTGGAGCATTGTTACATTGTTGGTGGAGTAGTGAACTGATCCATCCACTCTGGAGAGCAATTTAGAACTATGCCCAAAGGGCTATAAAATGTGCATACCCTTTGACTCAGCAATACCACTTCTAGGGCTATATCCCAAAGAGATCATACAAGTGGGAGAGGGACCTGTATGTACAAAAATATTTATAGCGTCTCTTTTTTGTGGTGGCAAAGAATTGAAAATCAAGGGGATGCCCATCAATTGGGAAATGGCTAAATAAAATGTAGTATATAGATGTAATGGAATACTACTGTGCTATAAGAAATGAGGAGCAGACAGACTTCATTACCACCTGGAATGACTTATATGAACTGAAGCTGAGCGAGGGGTGCAGAACCAGGAGATCATTATACACAATTACGGACACATGATATCTGTAAGGACTAATCAATAGACTTGACTCCTCTCAGCAATGTGAGGTTCAAAGAGAGCTCCAAAAGACTCATGATGGAAAAAACTATGCACATCCAGAGAAAGAATTATGGAGTCTGAATGGAGATTGAGGCAAACTGTTTGCTCTTTCTCTCTCTTTTTTCCTTCTTTTTTGGTTTCATTTCTCCTTTCTCATAATTCATTCCATTAGTTAAATTCTTCCTTACAACTGGACTATTAGGTAAATAAGTTCAGTGTGAAGGTATATGTATAACCTACATTGGATCACATGCTGTCTTGAGCGGGAGAGGGGAGGAGAGGGAGGGAGAGAAAATTTGGAACCCAAAAACTTGTGGAACTGAGTGTTATAAACTAAAAATAAAAATAAATTTATTATTAAAAAATAAAGTAGGGCTCTGCTTCTAGGGAGGAGGGTACACTGTCCCAAGTTTCAGGGGGTTCATGCACCTGTTTTCGGAGATACTTTTAAGAACCTGTAAGTTTTCGGTTCATCCAAGTTGGTATGATCTAAGAAGAGGTGTTTACTACTCTCCTGGCCTGTGCCCTTGTCTGTGAGAGACCACAAGCACTCTTTTCCACCCTGGAACTGTGAGGAAGGGTGGTTGCAAGCTCTGCTGTGCCAGTGCTCCTCCTCACCCTGGGACCCATAACTTTGACCAGGATCCAAGTACAGGTAAAGCAACAGAGTCCGGTCTCAGCTAGCAAAAAGACACCTGTAATCTTCTGACCAGCTCAACCCCTTTACCATCTGTGGGCTGAGGGTTCCAAAAGCAGCTGCCGCCACTGCAGCTGCTGATTCAGTTGATCTCAAGGCCTGTTCCTGGTTTGCTGGGGCCAATGGGCTGGAGCTGTGCTGGTGCAACCTGCACTGGACTGTGCTCCACTCTCACCCAGGTGTAATGGACTTTTCCTGCTGATCTCCTAAGTTGTTCTTAGCATCTGTGGAATGATAAGTGTGGAGACCACCACTGCATGGCCTGCTCTGGCTTTGCTGGAGCCTGGTCTGTGCTGCGCTGGACTGTACTCCTCTATCACCCTGGTGCAAAAGATCTTTCTTGCTGACCTTCCAAGTTGTCTTAGGCTGGAAGTTTGTATCGCTCCATCTTTTTGTTGCTTCTGCTGGGCTAGAATCTGTTTAGAGTCATTTTTAAAGGTATTTGGAAGGGTTTGGAGGAGAGCTCAGGTGAGTCTCTGCCTTTACTCTGCCCTCTTGGTTCTACCTCAACTTGTACATTCTTTAAGAAGAAAAAGACAGTTTATTCTAGATTTGCACTTAGGAAGTTCTGACAGTAACCACAATGTTTGTGTCCCTAAAAAAAATCTGACTTCACTGTTACTGTTTTAATCAAGTTAAGAGGCTTTAATGATGGAGGAGTTCCTGACACCTCTTTTAAGGACCTATAAGGATTAGGTGCTAATTGGGGCAGCATCTTCCTGGCTCCCTTTCTAAAGCTGCAGCTCCAACTACTTCCCCACCCTCTCCCTCCTGAAATGAATTCCAAAGTACCTATGATGGATCTTGGTGTTTTGATTTTTATTAGGGTGAGGAAATCCAGTGTGAGAATTCCTTTCACCTGTGTGGCTCACAGTCCATCTATGACTTGGTAGACAAATAAGTCCTGAGGTTCAGAGAAATTAAGTGAAATAGCGAAGGTCAGATCCAGGATTCAAACTCAGCTCCCTCCTTACTTCAAAACTGATACCCTTACTGAGTTACCACACTGCCTAAGGCAATGTAATCAAGCTAGGGTGTAGTGTCTGTGCCCTCCCATTTCCTCTCATTGGCTCATCTCCATTCCTAGGATCCCAGATCTCTCCTGCTGCCTGGTTGCCCAGTGGTCTCAACTGCAACATCCCACTCAGATCTCCCCTCTCTAGGAAAGGCAGCATATGCCCAAACTTATCCCCTCTCACCCAACAAAATTTCTCTGGCCTATTCTCTCCTTCTGGTAGAATTTTGCTACATGTTGAGGAAACCAATAGCACCTTTCTCCCAGATTTGCAGGAGGATCAAGTGGGATGATAATTGTAAGGCACTTAGCACAGTACCTGGCACATGGTAAGTGCTATATAAGTATTAGTTCTTGTTATTTTTATTATGTTGGTCAAGAGGCCATGTGGTCTAGTGGATAGAGAGTTTGCTTCAGAGTCAGGGAGACCTGGGTTCATGTATTGCCTCTTTCACATATTGACTGTGTGACTGTGGACAAGTCATTGAAGCTCTCAATGTCCCAGGAAACTGTCTGAGACTATAAATCTAGTCTAGTAGCCCATTTTATACTGTAAGAGAGTGTTTCTTTACTCAGATTCCCTACACCAATGAAACCACAGGTCTTTAACACTGGGGAAAAAAACCCTTCCCTTAATGTTGATTAAGTCAAAGAATGGGAGGGAAAGATTTTTCCTTACACTCAGGCCTTCAGATCTCTCGGATCACGTCTATACCCACCAAAGAGAAAACGTTTCTATATATCCCCTCCTCAAATACTTATAACTGCTCTTTGTGGGAACAAAGAATTAGAAACTGAGGAGTTGCCCATTAATTCATCAATTGGGGAATGGCTGACGAAGTTATGAGATATAAATATGGTGTAATACTACTGTGCTGTAAGAAATGATGAAGAGAATGGTTTCAGAGAAACCTAGGAAGACTTGTATGAATTGATTCAGAGTGAACTAAGTAGAACCAAGAGAAAAATTTACACAGTAATAGCAATATTGCAAAGATAATCAACTGTGAAAGGGTTAGTATCTCTGATCAACACAATGACCCATTGTACTTCCAGAGGACTCATGATGAAGCATGCTACTAAACTCCAGACAGAAAGCTGATGATCTCAGAGTGCAGACTGAGATATTATTACTATAATTTTTTTTGCCAACGTGAGAATTTGTTTCGTTTGACTAACATTATGTGTTATGGGGGCTTTGTTTTTATTCCTTTTTTTCAGTTAGGGAGAAAAGAGGTGGGACATAGCGAAGGCAGACTTTGCTTAGTTAAAAAAAATTATTAATTTTAAAAATAAAAATCTCTTAAGTTCCCTTTAGGCAAGAATATGAACAGAAGATCCATTCATCTGAATTTCATCAATGATCTCATTCTCAAGGCAATGACCTCTGCCTGTGGGATTTCCATGGCTGTTTCTGGTCCTCTAGAACTATAAACCCTTCTTTTCAGCCAAGTCAACTACAAGGGAAGGTTTTCATTAAAGATTCACACATTAATCCATTTCTTATATTCTCTTATAAACTTTAGGATGGAAGAGAGATACACGGATAGGTATTCCTCCATCCAACGAAACCAATTTATCCTAATTTGATTTTTATTTTATCCATATCAGGTCTGTCCTCCAGTGTGGTTCCCATGTACTTGGGAGAGTTGGCCCCCCAAAACCTGAGAGGGGCCATCGGTGTGCTCCCCCAGCTATTCATCACTCTTGGGATCTTTGCAGCCCAGGTCTTTGGTTTTCGGAGCATCTTAGCAACTGAAGATGGTAAGACCAATGTGCTCAGTTGTTGTTAGTTATGAAGTTATCCCTTCTCTCACCAGGCATTGAGGAGAGGATGTGTAGGCCTAGAAAGAGTGCTGGATTTTGAATCAATTAATCAGTAAGCATTTATTAAGTACTTACTATACACCAGGCTCTAAGCAAAATGCTTCTGATACAAAAACAAAAGTGAACCAATCCCTGCCCTTCAGGGGCTTATAGTCTATCAAGGAAGACAATGTATAAAGAAGGAAATACAGAATATGTATAAAAGAAATTAGAAGTCATTTTAGCAGGGAGGGCATTAGCAGCTGGGGAGCTGGTCTCCTACAGAGGTTGAAAGTCTTGAGGGAAACAAGATATTCTTGTAAGAGATGGAGAAGAGGAAATAGTATGTTCCAAGAAAATGGAAAGGCACATATTTGGAAGATGGGATGTAATGTGTAGGAATAGCAAGTAGAGTAGTTTGGCTGAACTGAAGAGTGAAGGAAATAGAGAATTTCAGTCTGAAAAGGTATTTTGGGGAAGGTTGTAATGGACTAAGAAGAAGCAAAGGACTTGGGTTCAAACCTCAGCTCTGCCAGTTAGTACAGTCAATCCTCAACTTTTATGGGAGGCAACATCCCTAGAAAATTGAGTAAAAGTAAAAAACACAAATGTTGATACATTCATTGAACACATAGGAAATAGAGGGTTAGGTTTCCATAACCACCAAAAACTGTAATCTTTAAGTAGAGATTGTTGAAAAATATACTTTTTTGCCTATAATGCTTTATAATAAATCATTAATTCTGATAATATGTATGTTTCTTAACATAGTAACCATGAAATAACCCATAAAATGCTGTACACAAAATAAAATTGGTAACATGCAAAACATTTTTCTAGCTAGTAATTATAATTCTGTGACCTTTTTGTTAACATCTCAATTAAAAAATTCATTTCAGACAATAACTCACTTTTCATAATATATGAAATTGTATGATAAATACCATACAGCAAATAAAATTCTTAAAACCAAGACATTTTTGACCTAAATCTTACACTGTGTCAGAAGGAAGTGTGAGACATTGTACTGTATACTATACTACTATAAACCCCTCTCCCTCCCTTGGCTGGCCTCTGAGGTTGCTGGAACTTTAGTCACTGCTGCCAGAAGACCACAAAACTGACAAGGCCTTGATATCACCTCCAACACTCTGTTCTTCAGGTGGATGGCATTGGACCTTGTGAAAGACTCACCAGCTTGAAATATTTTCCTCCTTTCTGCAGATATAATCATTAATTTTTAACACCAAACTTGCAATCTACACCAGCTGCAGACATTCTGCGAATAAGTTTATCTAACACTTTTATTTTCTTACTAAGCTGCACCATTGACTTTACGTACTTAACTTTAGAGCCCAAAGGACTTGCACTATGCTTTGGGGGCATAATTGTAATAAAAAACTTGAGTTTCAAAGGAAAACAATGAGAATACGTAATGAATACACAGGGAGTTCTTTATAATGGTAGGGTGAACAAGAACAGTAAAGCACCTACTAGGACACCAGCCACTCCACAAACTTGTGTGCATCATACCTCTCATTTTTTTTTCTCTACTGCACATAGCTGTAAATAGGTGGAGTTGCCAACTCAAAAGTGAAAATAAGATTACTAATCAAATCACTCACTTGAAGTGGTGAAAGTTAAAGGTCAAGGTGGAGCCAAGATAGTGGAGAAAAGGCAGAAAGTTGCCTAAGGTCTCTTCAATTTCCCTCAAAACAACTTTAAATCAAGATTCAAAAAGAATTCTGGAGTAACAGAACCCACAAAAGAACAGGATGAAACAATATTCTAGCCTGAGATAACTTAGAAGGACTGCAGGAAAGGTCTATCTCACTTGGATAAAAGGAGAGCAACCCAGCTCAGAAGGCTTCCAAGTAAGCCAGCAGGAGTCCCAGCGTAGTCCCATCATAGATCAGCAGCCAAGGCCCTGAGTTCCTGGTTCAGCAGGCCTGCAGCATAGCACAGCAGGTGAGCTGCCAGCCTCAGAGCCCCTGGCACAGCAAATTGTGCAAGAAGCTTGGGAGAGTGCCTCCTGTATCCCATGAAATCCCATGAAAGTCACAAAATAACCTGGAAAATGAGAAAAAAACAAACAAACATACAAAGCCCCAACCATAGAAAGGTATTACGAAGATCAAAAAACAAACTCAGGAAAGGACAAAAATGCCAAAATTCCTACATGCAAAGCCTCAAAAAGAATTATGAATTAGTCTCAGTTACTAAAAGTCCTCCTGGAAGAGCTCAAAAAAATTTTTAGAAATCAAAAAAGAGAGGTAGAAGAAAAATTGGGAAGAGAAATGAGAGCTATGCAAGAGAATCATGAAAAAAAAGAGTCAATAGTTTGGTAAAGGAAGCACAAAAAATTGGGAAAAGGAGGTACAAAAATCCACTGAAGAAAACAACTTCTTAAAAAGTGGAACTGGATAAATGAAAAAGGAAGCACAAAAGCTAACAGAAAATGATTCCTTAAAAATTAGAATTGAGTAAGTAGAGGCTAATGACTCTATGAGACATCAAGAACCTATCAAACAAAATCAAAACAATGAAAAAGTAGAAGAAAATGCAAAATGCCTGACTGGAAAAACAACTGACCTAGAAAATAGATCCAGGAGAGAAAATTTTAAGAATTCTTGGACAACCTGAAAGGTATGATAAAAAAGGAGCCTGGACAGCATCTTTCAAGAAATTATCAAGGACATCTGCCCTGATGTATTCTAGAACCAGAGGGTAAAATAGTAATTGAAAGAACCCACCAATCACATCCTGAAAGAAATCCCCAAATGAAAACTCCTGGGAATATTATAGCCAAATTCCAGAATGATCAAGTTAAGAAGAAAATATTATGAGCAGCCAGAAAGAAACAATTCACATATTGAGGAGTCACAATCAGGATTACACAAGATTTAACAGCTTCTACTTTAAATGATCATAGGGCTTGGAATATAATAATATGGAAGGAAAAGGAGCTTAGATTATACCCAGGAATCAACTGCCTGGCAAAACTGAGCACAATCTTTCAGGAGAAATGAAATATGTGACTTTCAAATATTCCTGATGAAAAGACCAGAGTTGAACAGAAAATTCAATATTCAAATACAAGACTCAAGAAAAGCATAAAAAGGTAAATAGGGAAGAAAAAAATGTTATTCAATAAGGTTAAATTGTTTATATCACTACACCGGAAGATGATACTTGTAACTCTTAAGAATTGTATCTCCAGCTTCTCGTTTGGTGCTGCCAACATGGTATTCAAGCGCTATGTGGAGATCGGCCAGGTGGCCTACATCTCCTTTGGGCTGCATGCCAGCAAGCTGGTACCTATTGTGGATGTTATTGACCAGAACAGGGCTTTGGTTGATGGCCCATGCAGTGGTGTGAGGAGGCAGGCCATGCCATTTAAATGTATGCAACTTACAGACTTCGTGCTTAAGTTCCCCGACAGTGCTCGTCAGAAGTATGTCCAGGCTGCTTGGGAGAAAGAAAAGATCAATACAAAATGGAAAGCCACAAGATGGGCCAAGAAGATTGAAGCCAGAGAGAGGAAAGCTAAGATGACAGATTTTGACCGTTACGAAGTCATGAAGGCTAAGAAAATGAGAAACAGAATTATCAAGCATGAAGTGAAGAAGCTCCAGAAGGCATCCACCCAGAAGGGCTCTCCTAAGAAGGGAGCTGCCCAGAAGGTACTTGCTGCAAAGGTCTCTGCCAAGAAGATTCCCCTCAAAGAAGGCTGAGGGCCAGAAGGCCCCAGCCAAGAAGGGACCTGCCAAGAAAGGACCTGCCCAGAAGGCAGCCCCTGCCCAGAAAGCAGCTGCTCCAAAGGCCAAAAAATAAGAGGCTGCCGGAAATCAAATAAAGGTTTTGCTACACAAAAAAAAGAATTGTATCTCTATAAGGGCGGTTAAAAGGAGTATACATAGAGAGTGCAGGTATAAGTTGACTTTGATGGGATGATATATAAAAAAAGAATGAAAAAGAGGATTGTACTGTGAGAAGAGGGAAGAGAGGCAGAACAAAGTAAAAAAGAACATCACATGAAGAGGCATTAAAGACCTATTACAATGGAAGTAAAGAAGGGAGAGAGGTGAGCATTGTTTGAACCTTTCTCTCATCCAAATTGATTCAAAGAGGGAATAACATACACCCTCAGTTGAGTATAGAAATCTATCATACTCTATAGGGAAGTAGGAAGGGAGGGGGCCTGACGAGGGGATGGCCAAATAGAAGGGAGGGAAAATTGAGGGAGGAAGTAGTCAGAAGCAGAACACTGATAAGAAGGAACAGGGTGAAAGTAAAAAGAGAAAAAAGTATAAACAGGAAAAATACAATGGAGGGAAATACAGTTAGTGATCATAACTGTGAATGTGAATGGGATGAACTCTCTCATAAAAAGAAGTGGATAGCAGAGTGGATTAAAAACCAGAATCCTACAATATATTGTTTTAAAGAAACACATCTGAAGAAGAAAGACACACAAAGAGTAAAGGTAAAAGGCTGGAGCAGAAAGTATTATGTTTCATCTGAAGAAAAAGAAAAGCAGGGGTAGCAATCATGATCTCAGACAAAGCAAAAGCAAAAACAGATCTAATTAAAAGAAATGCTCAAAGAAGCTATATCTTGCAAAAAGATACCATAGACAATGAAATAATATCAGTACTAAACATATATGTACCAAATGGTATAGCTTCCAAATTTCTAAAGGAGAAATTAAATGAGTTCCAGGAGAAAATAGACAGTAAAACTATATTAGTGGTGGGCCTCAACTTTCCCCTCTCAGAACCAGATAAATCTAACCAAAAGTAAGCAAGAAAGACATTAAGGAGATGAATAGAATTTTAGAAAACTTAGATATGATACGTCATCGAAAATTGAAAAGAGATAGAAAGAAATATACCTTTTTCTCAGTGGTACATGGCACCTACTCAAAAATTGACTATGTATTAGGGGCATAATATACCTCACAATCAGACATAGAAAGGCAGAAACATTAAACGCATCATTTTCAGATCATGATGCAATAAAAATTATATTTAATAAAGAGCCATAAAAAGATGGGATAAAAATTAATTAGAAACAAAATAATCTTAAAGAATGAGTGAGTTAAAGAACAAATTATAGAAACAAACAATAATTTCATCAAGGAGAATGATGATAATCAGACAACATACCAAAATTTATGGGATGCAGCCAAAGTAGTACTTAGGGAAAAATTTATATCTCTTAATATTCACATCAATAAAATAGAAAAGGGGGTGGAGCCAAGATGGCGGCTGGAAAGCAGGGACTAGCGTGAGCTCCCTACCAAGTCCCTCCAAAAACCTATAAAAATGGCTCTGAACCAATTCTAGAACTGCAGAACCCACAAAGTGGCAGAGGGAAGCAGGGCTCTAGTCCAGGACAGCCTGGATGGTCTCTGGGTGGGATCTATCCCGCACGGAGCTGGGAGCTGAGGGGAGCGGAGCTGAGCGGAGCAGAGTCCAGCATGGCCAGCATAGACCAACGAGACCGGGAGCTGGGCGGAGAGTGCCCTAGCGCCCTGAATTAGTGAGCCGTGGCATTTACCAGACCTCTCAACCCACAAAGAGCAAAGACAACAGAGAAGGTTAGTGGGAAAAGCTGCGGGGACAGAGTTTGCAGTTCGGCCACCACCCCTGGGGCAGCGGAGGTGGGGCAGCTTTAGAACTACAGCTGCAGTTGCTTCTGGCCCCAGGCCCACCTGGTGGGAGGAATTAAGTGGCTGATCAGAGCAGGAGTGAAGAGCCTGCTGAAGATCTAGGCCCAGTCCAGGTAGGGGGTTCTTGGGGAAGGAGGAGTGCTGGTGAGGCAGCACATCTGCCCAAACGTGGAACATAGAACTCTTTAGTCTACAAGCAGGCATGCCCCGCTGAAAAACTCAAGGGTCAATTAAGTTGGCTGGGAACATGGCCAGATGGTGAAAACACACCCAGACTCGGTCTCAGACTCTGAAATCCTTCTTTGGTGACAAAGAAGACCAAAACATACAGTCAGAAGAAGTCAACAAAGTCATAGAGCCTACAACAAAAACCTCCAAGAAAAACATGAACTGGTCTCAGGCCATGGAAGAGCTCAAAAAGGATTTGGAAAAGCAAGTTAGAGAAGTAGAGGAAAAATTGGGAAGAGAAATGAGATGGATGAGAGAAAACCATGAAAAACAAGTCAATGACTTGCTAAAGGAGACCCAAAAAAATACTGAAAAATATACTGAAGAAAACAAAACCTTAAAAAATAGACTAACTCAAATGGCAAAAGAGCTCCAAAAAG
>CM053622.1:806190514-806212706 GCA_028646595.1 Phalanger gymnotis | reverse complement strand
GGGAACAGGGCAACCAGAGTGTACGCCATCTTGGAGTGGGGGGGGGATGGAAATGGGGAGAAAATCTGTAATTCAAACGCATGTGAAAATCAATGCTGAAAACTAAACATATTAAAAATAAATTAAAAAAAAAAAGAAAACTGAGGCCCAGGAATATTAGGTGACTTGCCCAAGTTAGGAAGGGGCAAAAGCTGGCATTCAAACCTAAATCTTCTGGCTCCAAATCTGGCCCTTTTCTCACCATGCTTCCTACAGAGATGAGTGACTGGTTAATGGTAGCAGAGCTCTCTGGGGGCTGCTTGAAATTAAGACTTTTTTAAAGGAAGGAAGAGGGGACAGTCTGAGTTTAGTTATTAGGATAGCCTGGAAGAAATAGAAAACCAGTTACTGTGGGGACAACAATTACTAACTGTGATTATACCAAGGGAAACTCTCCACCCAGCACAAAGCTCACCAGACTAGACCGACAGGAGAGAGTTGCCTGAAGCCCAAAGGAGTTCATCAATGTCCCTGTAGTCACCCAGATTGTAAATGTCAGAGGCAGCGCCGAAGTCGGGGTCCGACTCTAAGTGCGGAATTTCCTTTCCTCGCTCACACTGCCTGTCTGTATGACAATTGCTGTGCAGATAACGATGATAATAAAGAAACGATGTGCCTCCATCCCAGCACAGCCCGATTCTATTACAGAAGCGTTTTTATGCAGCTGTGTCTGCAGAACAATAAATACGAGAGAATATTTGCCCCAGAGGGACTCTGTGCTGCTTGACTTCTAAAACCCAAGAGGATTTTTTCTTTATGGAGGGACATGCTGTGTCCAAGGAGGGGGGGGGACAGTCTGTGTCCGTGGAAGGGAGGTAGGCCGCGTCCCTGGAGGGGCTCGGACTGTGTCTGTGGAGAGGGGATGGGCTGTGTCAAATTTAGAGACAACTCCACTCCAAACTTTCATATGTATTATTTGTGCCCAACCTGTTGTAGAGCCTTCTCAGCTCATATTGGTCTGATCAGCCACAGTCGGACACCCTGTATAATGACTCCAACATAGTAATGTCATTTTGGTCCTCTTCAAGGACGAAGGACAACCACCAACCAACCAATTATGGTTGGCTTTTCATGTAGTGGCAAAGAATTGGGAACTAATGGCGTTTCCTATCAACCGATGGGCTGAACAAGTTGTAGTATACAAATGAAATGGAATCCTGTTGTACTGTAGGAAATGATGAATGGGAGGGGATGCCCATGATCTAAGGAATGGCTGAACAAATTGTGATGTATGATTGTGATGGAATATTATTGTGCTATAAGAAATCACAAGCATGGGGCAGCTAGGTGGTGCAGTGAGTAGAACACCGGCCCTGGAGTCAGGAGGACCTGAGCTCAAATCCCGCCTCAGACACTTGACACACTTACTAGCTGCGTGACCTTGGACAAGTCACTTAACCCCAATTGCCCTGCCTTCCCCATGCCAAAAAACAATGACAAGCAGGATGGTTTCAGAAAAAACCTGAGAAGACTTACATGAACTGATGCAAAGTGAAGTGAGCAGAACCAGGAGAATATTGTATACAGTAACAGTAATATTATATGATGTTCAATTGCAAATGTAATTCAATTAGCCAATACAATTCCAAAGGACCATGATGAAAAATGCAATTGTCTGTGTTTTCTTTCACTTCATGGCTAATATGGAAATATGTTTTGCGTGGCTGCACATGTATAATCTATATCAAATTTTTGCCTTCTCAGAGAAGGGAGAGGGGAGAGAGAGAACTTGAAACTCAAATTTTTTAAAAATGTATTAAAATTGTTTTTACATATAACTGTGAAAAATAAAATATTATTTTTTAAAAAAGAGGAGAGCTGAACGAGGAGAACAATTTGTATAGTAACAACGACATTGTAAGGACCAACAGTTTTGAAGACTCTACCAACCCATGATTCCAAAGGACTGATAAGGAAGCATATTACCTACCTCCTGCCAGAGAGGTGATGGACACACATGTATTACACACACATGTTTCAATATGTGGGAATTTATTTTGCCCAACTGCACATATTTATCAGAAGTGATTTTTTTCCTAAATGTGAGAAGGGTAGAGGGGATAGAATAAACACTTGTTGATTTTTAAAGGCATGTATATATGTGTGTTTTTTAAGATTTCTAGATATTTTTAAAGGCATACATATTTATTAAAATAGATAGTTTTCAAGTTTAAGATTCATACTGAAGAAAATTAAAGCAATTGACAAAGAGGTTACATATGAGTAATGGCACCTGCTGGCAATAGTAACTGCTAATTGTAAAGATTCTGGCCCATATTCATCCAAGTCAGCCATCTATGTTGTACAGCTGGAATTCACTTAGTGAAGAAAAAAACACTACCTCCAGGAGTGGCCAGTTCTATTTTTGGCCAGCTCTAATTGTTAGGAAGTTTGTCTTGACTCCAAGCCTTTTTTGCCTCTCTACACTTTCCACCCTTTGCTCACGGTTCTGTTTTCTGGGGTCAGGAGACTACAATGCCTCAGCCACTTGATGGGGTGTCCTGTAGGATCTAGGTCTCAGGTAAGCCCCCAGACTAAAAACTTGCTCATCTCTCCAATCAGTGTTCTATAGAATCACAGTTTCTACTGAGACAGTAATCTCCCTGAGGGCAAGAACTATTCCTTATCTAGTCTTTTGATCTCCCCCAGTGTCAAGCATGGTGTTCACATATAGTAGGTACCTAATAACTGTTTATTAATTGATGGATCTGGTCTGCCAGATGCGCCTGAAAACTATGTTTCTCTATTTTGTGTCTGATTGACCTTGTCTTTCCCAAAGGGAAATCTCAATTTCAGAACTGGCAGGGACCTCCGTGGCTGCCTAGTCAATCGTGATCACTAATCCCTTTGACAATATCACCAAAAAAGTTAGTTCATTCAAGAAGCTTTTATTAAGGATCTACTGTGCAGTGTGAGAAGCAGAGATGGAAGTCCAGTTTGGGGAGTCAGGAAGACCTGGATTGAAATTATGCCTCTGACACATATCTGTGTGACTCTGGCCAAGTCACTTAACCTCCCTGCATTCTAGGCAACTGTCTGGATCTGTAAGTCACAGAAAACCTGCTCCTTCTGTGTCTGTGGAGGAACTTCCCCAGATGGGCAAACTTTTTGGTCCAGACACTCCCCCAAAAAGTTCATGGTATTTGTCCTTGAAGGGGTTAAGAGCTAAGTATGATGGTGGGTAGCCCAGTCATTTTGCGTATGAGGAGTGATTTGCCCATTAGTATTCTGGTCTTAATACAGTGCCTGGCACACAGTAGGTACTTAATTTAATTTAAAAATGTAAAGGAAGAAGGTTTAGCAGTATCAGATCTGAAACTATATTATAAGACTGTAGTTATCAAAACTATCTGGTACTGGCTAAGAAAGAGAAAGGTAGATCAATGGAACACAGTAGACATACAATTTATAGCAGCCAATAAATATAGTAACTTTGTATTTGGACAAGTGTTAAGACTTAATTTGTAGGGACAAGAATTCATTATTTGGTAGAAAGTGTTGGGAAAACTGGAAAGCAATATGGCCTAAATTGGGCATAGACCTATATCTTACACCATTTACCAAGTCAAGGACAAAATGACCTAGGATACTAGGACCTAAGGATACATGACCTAGATATGAAGAGAGAGATAACAAGAAAATTAGAAGAACATGGAACATATTACTTATCAGACTTATGGATAAGCAAACAATTTATGAATAAACACAAGAGAGAGCAGAATGATGTGTAAAACAGATAATTTTGATTACATTAAGTTGAAAAGGTTTTGTATAAATAAAACAAATGTAGCCAAGATCAGAAGGAAAGCAGAAAAATGGGGGAAAAGTTATAGAGAGTTTCTCAGATAAATGTCTCATATCTCAATATAGACAAAGAACTTTGTAAAATCTGTAAGAATACACGTTATTCCTCATGACAAATGGTCAAAGGATATGAACAGGGAGTTTTCAGATGAAGAAATCCAAACAATTTATGGTCATATGAAAAAATACTCTAAATCACTATTGATCAGAGAAATGAAAATTAATGAATGCTTATTGAATAATGGGTCTTTATGATGCCAATCCCAGCACACCAAGCTACCCTCTCAAGACACAAGAGTTCTAATCATCTGCCTAAAAGGGACCCAGAGAGAGGAGGGACTTTGTCTAAAAGGGACACAGAAAGGGGAGGAACTCTTAGTTCAAATCTTTGTCCTTTGGGACAAAGAAGACAGAAATCAGTAGATAGTACAATCATTGCGTAGCATTTGTTAAGCCACTACCATATACTAGGAACTGTGCTAAACACTAGGAATATGAGAAAGGCAAAGACACAGTTCCTGCCCTCAAGGAGCACACAATCTAATGGAGGAAACAATGTGTAACTAACTAGGTCCATATATTCAGTATAGATGGAAGATTACCTCAATGTGGGACTCCTTAGTAACTGGATGGGTTGAGGGGCACCGGGGAAGGGGTCCTACAGAAGATGAATTTGAGCAGTCTTAAAAGAAGCCAGGGCACTAGTATTTTCTCTTTTTTTCTTCTTTCTCTTTTCGTTCTGTTTCTTTCACAATGTCACTAATGTGGAAATATATTTAATGTGATTGTACATGTATAGCCTATATCAGATCACTTGCTGTCTTGGAGAGGGAGGGGAGGGAGGGAAAATATTTAGAACTCAAAATCTTATTAATGTAAATATTGAAAACTAAAAATACATAAATAAATAAATTTAATTTAATTTTTTTTTAAAAGAAAGAAGCCAGGGCAGATGTGTGTGTGTGTGTGTGTGTGTGTGTGTGTGTGTGTGTGTGTGTGTGTAAGAGAGATAGAGACAGACAGAGACTGAGAGAACATTGCAGGCACTGGGAACAGGCAGAGCAAAGGCAAAGAGGTGGGAGACTATGGTGTGGAGGGGAGTCAAGGAAGAAATTTAAATGCCAAATGGAGGAGTCATTTTGATCGTGGAGTTGATCGGGGGCCACTAGAACTCCTTGAGTGTGTGCTTCCATCTACACTTTAGAAAAATTACCTTGGATGGGGCAGCTAGGTGGTGCAGTGCATAGAGCACCCACCCTGGAGTCAGGAGGACCTGAGTTCAAATCTGTCCTCAGACACATACTAGCTGTGTGACCCTGGGCAAGTCACTTAACCCCCTCCCCCACCCACTGAAAAATTACAAGTAGGTGGAATGGGTCCATCTAAGAATGAGGAAACCCTAGGTTTAGAGATACTGCTGAGTGGTCTTGGAGGGAAGGGGGTGGTTGTCACTTTAATCTGGGTCGGCTCATGCCAGATAGGATTGGAATGGGCTGTCTCTATGGTAATGAAGTTCCTGTCACTGGGGTTCTGCAATGAGAACCTAGATGACCAATTGTCCAGAACTTAGAGAAGAGTTTCATGGTCAGACAAGGGTTGGACTCGATGGCCTCTGAGGGTCCTTGTAAGTTAGTTCTGTTGTTGCTGAGGTGTTTATCAGTTGAGTCATAACAGTTTATGACCTCATTTGGGGTTTTCTTGGCAAAGATACAGGAGGGATTTGCCATTTCCTTCTCCAGCTCATTTGACATATGAAGAAACTGAGGCAAACCGGGTTAAGTAACTTTCCCAGGGTCACACAGCTGGTCAGTTGTAACAGCAAGCACCTTAACATACCCAGGATAGCCTGCTAGCACAGGTTCTTTGATCTGTTTCTCTAGGAAAAATTGCTCAAAAAGGGGTTAACAATCCTACTTTTAATTACACTCACTAGTTCAGGGGAAGGGTCAGCACGTCAGAGAAAGTACGAGCAGAGAAATTAGCATAAAGACCAACAGACAAGGCTCTGACTACCTGAATCAAAGCAATATTGCTATACACTTTACATACACCATTGGATTGAGAGAGTCTTTACATCTGAGCAATGGGGGTGGGGAGGGGTGGGGTCTGAACATACAGCTACTCAGAGTCTTGACCGGGAAATCACAAGCCAACCCCCAAAGCAAAATACCAGCTCAGAGCATATATACACTTCTCAGAGCCAGAAGGCATCACAACCCTTGTGACTCAGTGCCTAATCACCTTAGTACCAAAATGCATGAAAGCCTTCCTACAGGCAAGCCTCCCCTAAGCAAGCTTCCCTTAATGGGCTCCAAGTGAGGCCTATTAATGGGCTGAGAAGATCTTCATATCCCATTAACATTACTTAAGTGGATAAGGAAATAGCAAACCACTCTAGTATCTTTGCCAAGAAAACCCTCAAAAGGACCATGAAGAGCTGGACACAACTGACAAACAACTGAAACAACAATTCAGTGCTAAGCATTGAGGTCATAACAATAGCAAAACAAATCCCTGCTCTCAAGGAGCTTGGCCTTTGAAGATAGAGAGCTATGCTTTTCACATCCCTCTATCCCTCAGGACACCTAATGTGTACAGGCACACAGTAGGAGCTTTCTGAACACTTGTTGGATTGGTCAGTTTTGGTTTAATTAAAGCCAAAAGAGGAATATCCTCCACTGGGGAAAATGGGAGGTCTTTGTTTGGTTTTGTTTTCTGACTCTGACTCCTCTTTCACGCCAGCAAGAAAGGAAGCAGAGAGATTTAGGAACGAAAGTGCTGGCTCTGAAGTCAGAGGATCTGAGTTTCAATCCTGGCTCTCCCACTTGCTCCCAGTGTGGCTCTGGTTAAGTCTTTCAGCCTGCTTTGAACCTCAGTCTCCTCATTTGTAAAATGAGGGACCTCTAAGGTTCCTTCTAACTCTAGCTCTCTAGAGGATCCTGTGATTTAGAATCAGAATTTCCCGGAGTTCAAATCCCAGCTCTTCCAATCACTACCTCTGTAATTGTGAGTCAATTACATCCTCTCTCTGGGTCTGTTTCTTCTCTGTAAAATGGAGGGGTTGGACCCAATAGCCTTTAAAGTCCCTTCTGGGTGTGGGTACTCCCTCCACCAAAGCAGATTGCAACCTGTCTGTGATCCAGGAGATAAGTCCTAAGGACTAAAGACTAAGAGGTGGAGTGAGCTCAGGAGGCAGAATATTACAGCAAAAAAACCCCTGGATTCAGAGTCAGAAGGTCAGGGGTCAAACTGTTATACCGGCAGTGAGCAAGACATGTCACAGAGTGTAAGTTTTAATTGGAGAATTTATTAGCTGGGAGCCATCCGAGGCACAAGCAACCCAAATCAGAGTGGCCCCGAACAGAGCTCAGGGAGAGATTTTTATACTATTTATTAATGGTTGAGCATGCAGAAGGGTACAGAAGCAGAGGTTCAGCGGTTAGATATTTTTCTTAACTGTATGGTTCGTTGCTCAAGGGGTGGGCACAAGGAACAGGGATGTTAGCAAATGTCCATCTTTGCATAACCTTATGCCTTTTAGCTGACAGGAACAGGTCAAGGTCCCCTTGAGGCCTAACTGCATTCACGTTGCCTTATTATTTTACTGTTTGGGGAACCCATAACAGGAATTGTTTGTTCACTTTGGGTGTGGGTCAGTTCCTTGTTCCTAAAGCCTGAGTCTTGAGACAGGGTCTTATGCTAATTCAGGTTAAAGCAAGAGGGTGGGGGTCCCTTGGGGGATTACAGGAGTGTGTGGCAAGGCATTTTCTTCTTGGTACACAGATATGTGCTGTAATGCAGGGAGGGGTCAACAACTTGTCCTAAATCAGGGTTCTTTACTATAGATTTAAACTGCAATCTTAATTCCAAGTATCACATTCCCTACTTCTTTTAAGACCAATTCAAATCTTTGAAAGAGGAATGTCGAGGTCGGAGGAGTCTAGCGTCTGGGCTACTAATACATGGACAGTGTCAGCGTGGGAACGAATCAGCCCTGAGATGCGGTTTATCAGGCGGGTCTCCACAGTGAGGGCTAGGATTAGCAATAACAGGGGGCCAGCCAGAGCGCTAAGCAGGGTGGTGAGCCTAGGGGAGGCATTGAAAAGGGACTGATACCAGTTCTCTCCACTTTCCCTCTCCTTCTGCCTCCTCCACAGACCCTCCCTGACCAAAGCGAGACTCTCCCTAATGACACCCGAGTTGTTAGCATAAAAACAGCATGTTTCACCCAGGGCGGCACACAGGCCCCCTTGTTTCAGAAAGAGAAGGTCTAGGCCTCTCCTGTTCTGGAGGACCATGTCAGCTAGAGAGTCGACCTGCCACTCTAGCTGGGCAACAATTTCTTAATGTGTGAGATATCTAGGTTGACTTGAGCACTCAACTCGCGATAACTGATATCACTCCAAATGAGGGCAGCGGTGCCTACTGCTGTTGAGCCAGCCAGCCCCAATCCTACCAGCAAAGTGATGAGGATGGGCACAGCTCGCCGAGATCTCCCTGTACGTACTAGCTCGGAGTGCGAGGAGAAGAATTCCCCGCCATCCAAGCCAGTCATGAGAGAGAACCTTGGTAGAATTGTGACCAAGACACAGAGGGGGTCCTCATGTGTCAGCAGTATTGAGGCACCGGCACAGCAGGTCAAGCCATCCTTGCAGGCCAACCAGGAACCAGGTGGGGCCACGAACCAGTAGGGATCAGATTCGAGACTAGTCACCTCAATGGTTTTGGAGCAGAATCTATGGAGGGGATTAGAGGGAGATGTGGAGGAAGTGGTTAGACAGGTGCTTGTTCCTTGCAAGTCACCCATTGTAAGCTTAGGCTGGTCCCAGGTGCACAGGTCAGCAGTGGAAGTTCCCCTAACTTCATCTTGTAAAGCAGAGCCTATAAAGAAAGGGGGTTGGGGGTCTACACAGACCCAACAATCTTTAGCAAGGTTGTGATTTGTTACATTCACAAGCCGATGGGTAGAGTCTAGGAGACAAAAGAGATCTAAGTTTTGAGTGGGCGGATGAATGGGCGGCAGATGCGGGACAGGGACAAGTGCTCCTGAGGTTACTGGTATCTCTGGGGGTTTTGGAACATCAGAAACACCCAGGAGAGGTGGGCGTAGATCTTTGAGGATCGATTCCAAGGGTGCTATAGGGAACAATGGTACAGGAGGGGGAGGGTCCTTATTACCACTGCTCACAGTGAGAGTCATCCCGTCTCTCAGTTCAGATTCCCTGTCCTTGCCCTTATCTCAATTAAATTGCAGAAGGGCCGAGGTCCTGGAAACTTGCATTCCCCAGATAGGGACTGAGGGATTTTGAATAATGATATTGCGGTTGAATCCAGTTGTTTGGATGTGGAACAGTGGATCTGGACCTCCCTTACTTCCCACCCGTTCACATAGGGATCCCTTAGGATCAGCTGAGACACAGGAACAAGTACATGGGCCCGGTACCCTGAATCAGTGCAGAGTAAAAATCCTTCAACCGCCGGGGATCCTTCTGGTCTGGGAAACAGGGTGTTGAGGGGAAGAAGGATGTGGCTGGGATCGCTAAAGGTCCAAGATTGTCCTTTTTGTATAGTGATCACCCAGTCAGAGCTGGATTTTGGGGCGTAGGGGTTTTGGGAGGAAACATAAGTGAAGAGTAAGGGAATCAGGATGTAATCTTAATTCCAAGTATCACAAAACACTGCTTCTGTTGCTTACTACCTGTGTAAGGGAGAAAGGGCAGGGAATAGGCATTTATTAAGCACATACTATGTGCCAAGTGCTTTACAAATATTACCTCATTTGATCCTCACAATAACCCTGCAAGGTGGATGCAGTTATTCTGATTTTACAGTTGAAGAAACTGAGGCAAGCAGTGCCCAGGGTCACACAACCAATTGGTATCTCAGACAGGATTTGAACTCGGGTCTTCTGCACTCCAGACCCAGGGCTCTATCCATTATGCAGCCTAATTTCTTGTCGTCAAGGTCAAATGAATAGCCCAAGGTGCCATGACTTGTAAGGGTTAGAATCTAGCTTTGCATCCAGGTCATCTGAACCCCAAGCCACTGTTTTTTCATTACACAATTCTGCCTTCATGGTTGAGTTATTACCTTTAACTTATTAGCTAAGAAAGCAGGGAAGCAAGACATTTTATTTGCAATTAAAACATCCGTTACCCAGAAACCAGAAGTGTTCACGTGAGCGCTGCAAATGTCAGAGGGCCAGTTCAGAATTCTGCGAATTACGAGGGAGAGTTTTCAGTTTTTCCCGTTTTAAAGATTGGCTCCTGGAGAGGAGAGGAAGAAAAGAGGATTTTCCCTGCTCCCCACGAGTACTGGGCTTCTGCTCACCACAGGCTGGTCTCTCCAGCCGGCCTCTCTTTAGAGAACTCCCAGAGACACATTTGGAACATTGATCTGCAATTACAGGCTGGAAACGTTCTCCTTCTTCATCCACCTCTTAGGATCTCCGGTTTCCTTCAAGGCTCTGCTCCAATCTCCTCTGCGGCAGGTCTCCCGGACCTTCCCCGCGGAGATTACCTTTCCTTTACTCTGGATGTATTCTTTATGTGCCTGGCTTGCTACGTGGAGCTAGGTGACAAAGAGTGCTGCTGGACCTGGATCAGGAAGATCCGAGTTCAAATCCTGCTACAAACACCTGTTAACTGTGGGAGCGGGGGCAAGTCACTTAATGTCTTCCTGCCTGTTTCCTTATTTGTAAAAAGGGGACCATAACAACACCTACCTCCAGCAGTTATTGTGACGATAAAATGAGATCATATTGTAAAGTGTTCTGCAAATTTTAAAATGCTACATGTGTTGTTTGTTATTTTGTTTATCGTTATATTTTATATTTATGTTGTTATATTATTTTCTTATTTTTTGTTATTACTTGCATGTTGTCTTCCCACCTTCTTCCATTAGAATGTAAGCTCCTTGAGGGCAAGGAACTGTTTTTGCCTTTGTATTCACAGTACTTACCACAGTGTTTGGCCCTTACTAAATGCTTGTTGACTGTTTTGTGGAGACCTCCCCTCTCCCTCTGCTTGAATAATAGCTAGCATTTGTATAGAGCTTTAAGGGTTGCAAAGCACTTCACAAATAACCACACTGGCAAGTGGGTGCTACAATTGTCCCCATTTTACAGATGAGGAAACTGAAGTAAACAGGGATTAAGTGACTTGCCCAGGGTCACACAGCTAGTAAGTGCTTGAGGCTGAATTTGAATTCAGGTTTTCCTGACTCCAGGTCCAGTACTCTATCCACTGCGCCATCCAGCTACCTTTCAAACCCTCCAGTTAGGGGGACCTACCACCTCTCAGGACCACTCATGGCATCTTGGGACAGCTCTGATGTTAGGAATTCTTTCCCGACATAATGCTCCCAATGGTCTCTTCATGACTTGCTTCCACGTCTCTTGGTTCTGTCTTCTGGGGCAGAGGGGCAAACAAGTTTTCTCTCCTTTGCATAGAACAGTCCTTTAAATGCTTAAAGACAGAGATAATGTTACACAGGGGCCTCGGATGGATAAGTCGTGTCATGGACACACAAGGCCCTTGCATATCATGTATCTTTGTAAACCGTTCAAAGACAAATACCATGAACTTTTTTGGGCAATGTCTTGACCAAAAAGTTTGCCCATCTGGGGAAGTTCCTCCACAGACACAGAAGGAGCAGGTCTTCTGTGACTTACAGATCCAGACAGTTGCCTAGAGTGCAAGGAGGTTAAGTGACTTGGCCAGAATCACACAGATATGTGTCAGAGGCATAATTTCAATCCAGGTCTTCTTGACTCCCCAAACTGGACTTCCATCCCTGCTTCTCTCACACACACACTCACACTAGATCCTTAATAAAAGCTTCTTGAATGAACTAACTTTTTTGGTGATATTGTCAAAGGGATTAGTGATCACGTTTGACTAGGCAGCCACGGAGGTCCCTGCCAGTTCTGAAACTGAGATTTCCCTTTGGAGAAAAAAGTCAATCAGACACAAAATAGAGAAATGTAATTTTCAGGCACATCTGGCAGACCAGATCCATCAATTAACAAACAGTTATTAGGTACCTACTATATGTGAACACTGTGCTTGACACTGGGGAAGATCAAAAGACTAGGTAAGGAATAGTTCTTGCCCTCAGGGAGCTTACTGTCTCAGTAGAAACTGTGGTTCTATAGAACACTGATTAGAGAGATGTGTGGGTCAAAAGACCACTGACTCAAGTAAAAAAAAAACCAGAGGCGTCTTGGTTTCTCGAGGCAGAAAAAAAAAACCAGAAGCTTTATTTGATTAAGTTTCGAAAATTGGGCATCTCTCACTACCAGGGCAGAGATAGCAGTGAAGACAGGCAAGGGGGAGAAGGCGAGCAGGGAGATATATACCCTTGTACAAACAATTCTAAGAAATCCCACCCCAGAGGCTGGACCCCCGTCCCCATTTGCGGAGATGAGTGGCCTCACAATCTAACCAGGAATAGGTTTTTACCCAATACAAGCACAGAAACTGCAGAATTACCTTATAGGAAAACTTTAATGTTAAGATGGAAGTTTGTAAGTAGGCTAGGGGAGGGGGAGAGGGGAATATCATCTGGTTTCCCTGAAATCAGATGATTTACAGGAAAACGAAACTTAGGCCTGGTGAGGTTCACATCCTAACTAAATTTGTACTATCTCTATTTGAATATTGCCTTGCCTGAGTTATTCATAGGGAAGCTTTCACAATCTTGTATTCCATTCACAGCTGAGGTGACATCTATAAATCTAAAGAAGGAGGGGGATAAAGACATTCCTAAAGGCTAAATAATCAGATTCCCACAGACCCAAATTTATCCCATTCCTCTTTTCTCTAAATATTGATTCTCAAACATGTTAGATACAAATACACATATATATGTGTATATATATATCTGTATATATATACATATACCCTGTGAAGCCTTCACACTTTATTCTCTCACTACCTCACACAGAGATGAGTAAGTTATTAGTCTGGGGCCTTACCTGAGGCCTAGATACTACAGGACACCCCATCAAGTGGCTGAGGCATTGTAGTCTCCTGACCCCAGAAAGCAGAACCATGAGCAAAGGGTGGAAAGTGTAGAGAGGCAAAAAAGGCTTGGAGTCAAGACAAACTTCCTAACAATTAGAGCTGGCCAAAAATAGAACTGGCCACTCCTGGAGGTAGTGTTTTTTTCTTCACTAAGTGAATTCCAGCTGTACAACATAGATGACTGACTTGGATGAATATGGGCCAGAATCTTTACAATTAGCAGTTACTGTTGCCAGCAGGTCCCATTACTCATATGTAACTTCTTTGTCAATTGCTTTAATTTTCTTCAGTATGAATCTTAAACTTGAAAACCATCTATTTTAATAAATATGTATGCCTTTAAAAAAATCTAGAAATCTTAAAAAATACACCTATATACATACCTTTAAAAATCAACAAGCATTTATTCTATCCCTTCTACCCCTCTTGCAATTAGTAAAAAACACTTCTAACAAATATGTGCAGTTGAGCAAAATAAATTCCCACATATTGAAACATGCGTGTGTAATACATGTGTGTCCATCACCTCTCTGGCAGGAGGTAGGTAATATGCTTCCTTATTAGTCTTTTGGAATCATGGGTTGGTAGAGTCTTCAAAACTGTTGGTCCTTACAATGTTGTTGTTACTATCTAAATTGTTCTCCTCGTTCAGCTCTCCTCTTTTTTAAAAAGTAATATTTTATTTTTCACAGTTATATGTAAAAACAACTTTTAATACATTTTAAAAAATTTTGAGTTTCAAGTTCTCTCTCTCCCTTCTCCCTTCCCTGAGAAGGCAAACAATTTGATAGATTATACATGTGCAGCCATGCAAAACATATTTCCATATTAGCCATGAAGTGAAAGAAAACACAGACAATTGCATTTTTCATCATGGTCCTTTGGAATTGTATTGGGTCATTGTATTGCATTTGCAATTGAACATCATACAATATTACTGCTACTGTATACAATATCCTCCTGGTTCTGCTCACTTCACTTTGCATCAGTTCATGTAAGTCTTCTCAGGTTTTTTCTGAAACTATCCTGCTTGTCATTTTTTTTTTTGGCAGGGGGAAGGCAGGGCAATTGGGGTTAAGTGACTTGCCCAAGGTCACACAACTAGTAAGTGTGTCAAGTGTCTGAGGCCAGATTTGAACTCAGGTCCTCCTGACTTCAGGGTCGGTGCTCTACTCACTGTGCCACCTAGCTGCCCCATGCTTGTCATTTCTTACAGCACAATAATATTCCATCACAATCATATATCGCAACTTGCTCAGCCATTCCCCAGTGGATAGGCATCCCTTCCCCTTCATCATTTCTTATAATACATATTATATACATATACATATAATACATATGTATTATAATTCTTATAATACAACAGGATTCCATTTCATTTGTATGCTACAACTTCTTCAGCCCATCAATTGATAGGCAACCCCATTAGTTCCCAGTTCTTTGCCACTACATAAAGAGCTATTATAATTGGTTAGTTGGCGGTTGTCCTTCGTCCTCGAAGAGGACCAAAATGACATTACTATATTGGAGTCATTATACAGGGTGTCCGACTGTGGCTGATCAGACCAATATGAGCTGAGAAGGCTCTACAACAGGTTGGGCACAAATAATTCATATGAACGTTTGGAGTGGAGTCGTCTCTAAATTTGCACATTTCATGTTTCTTTGGATCTACTGCAATTCTGCTCCATGCATAGAGCGCAGCACTCTCCTTAGTGCAGGCATGCCATGCTATGTGGTCCTTTGCCAATGTCTTCCATGGCACGAATCAATTCCAAAATGTAAATGAAAGAGGTTTAGAAGTACCAGATTTTACACCATGTTATTAGGCAATAATTATCAAAACTATCTTGCATTGGCTAAGAAATAGGAAGGCATATCAGTGGAATAAACTAGACACATAATACAGAACAGTAAATTATTATAATAACCTTGTGTTTGCCAAATATAAAGACTTAAGCTTTTGGGATAAAATTCGCCATTTGGTAAACAATTGTTAGGAAAACTGAAGGGGAGTGTGGCACAAATTGACTAAAGACCAATTTCTTAAAACCGTTTACCAAGATAAGGTCAAAATGGATACATCATCTAGATATAAAGGGAGATATCATAAGTAAATTAGAACATGGAGCATATTACCTATTAGACTTGTGAATAAGAGAATTTATGAATAAATAAGTTAGAGAACAGTGTGAGATATAAAATGAATAATTTTGATTACACTAAATTAAAAAAGATTTTGCACAAATAAAACCAATGTAGTCAAGATTAGGATGAAAGCAGAAAATTGGTTGGGGGCGGATTTACAGACAGTTTCTTGGATGAAGGTTTCATATCTCAAATATATAGAGAACTTTGTCAAGTTTCTAAGAACAGGAGTCATTACCCAACTAGCTGATAAATGGTCAAAGGACATGAGTGGCAATTTTGCAAGAAGAATCAAAGCTATGTATAGTCACATATAAAAATGCTACAAATCACTACTGATTAGAGAAGTGCAAATTAAAACAACTTTAAGATGTTATCTCACTCCTACCAGATTAGTTGAAATAATAGAAAGGGAAAATGACAAATGTTAGAGGTGCTGTGGAAAAATAGGGACACTAATACACTGCTAGACTGTTGGTGCACCTGTAAACCTATCCAACCATTTTGGGGAGTAATTTGGAATTATGCCCAATTAAAGTGTGTATATAACCTTTGACCTAGCAATACCACTATTAGGTCTGTTTCTCAAGGTGATCAGGGAAAAAGGAAAAGAATCTAAATGTCCTAAAACATTGAGAGCAGCTGTCTTTATGATGACAAAGAACTGGAAATTGAGGGGATGGCCATCAATTGGGGAATGGCTTAACAAGTTGTTGTATATGATTGTGATGGAATACTACAGTGCTGTGAGAAATGATGAGCAGGTTGGCTTTAGAAAAGCATGGAAAGACTTGCATGAAATAACAAAGAATGAAACGGGCAGAACCAAAAGAGCATTGTATACAGCAGAAGCAATATTGTTCAAAGAGTGTGAACGGCTGAGTTATTCTGAGTACTATAAATACTCAAATCAGCAACAAAGGTCCTATGGAGAAAGATGCTACTCATCTCAGAGGAAGTAGAATAATAAATAGATATTTGATAATGACAATGAAAATGACAAATAGAAGTATGCATAGTACAGTTTTACATATATTCATATACATAAAAACATATATACACATGTATATGTATATGCACATATACACGTACACAGTACACACATACACATGTACACAGGTATGTGTGCACATATACACACACAGCTTAATATGTACTAAATTTAAAAAAAAATAAATTTCTTGATCTCTAGAGCAAGAGTATGAGATATCATGTGTAAAATAAACTGTGTGAAATGTATGAAATAGTGGCCTCCTCTACTGTGGGGTGGGAGGGAGACAGTTCACAACTTAAAATGTAAGAAAAAATTAAATTAATTTAAAAAAAAGAGCTGTTATCAATATTTTTGTATTTATGAGTCCTTCTCTTTCTTTGACCTCATCAGAATCTAGGCCTCTCACTAGTAATCTTCAAGCAGAACCTGTACCATCACTGCAGGTTTTCTTACTCTGCTATAAATTGGCTTGGCTAGCTTCTGGGGTTATTTCCAACTCTGAGATTCTGAGATTCTGAGAGTAGGAGGACATCATAGGGTCTAGTTGGAAAGGACCTTAGAGATCCTCTAGGTAAGACATAGAAGCCTAGACCACCACAATCCCAGAGCTAGGAAGGACTTTGGAGGTCATTAGTCCATCCCATACCTGAGCAAGAACGCTTTCCACAACGTTCTTGAAAAGTGAAACTATGTATTTATTGGGCCTTGTGGTCATAGAGAAGTCTCTAAGCTTTCTTCCTCAACCAGAGTATGAGCCTGCCATCCCAGGCCTGGGACAAGTTGTTTGCTTGTTCTCTTCCCCCTTAGACTATAAGCTCTTTGAGGGCAGGGAGTATTTTTGTCTGTCTTTGTATCCCCAGTGCCTGGCTCGAAGTAGGTGCCTGATAAATGCTTGTTGACTTGAAACCTTCCTGGAAATCTCCCCATTTTGTTCCCCCTACCACTGTAAAATTCAAAGCCAACGTCCATCATAACATGGGGCTGACACCCAATGTGTTATTTCTCAAGACTGCTTCTGAACACCCTATTAGTGGCTAATTCTGTTGTTGGAGAAATGTGCAATTAATGCCTTGATCAACAAGCATTTAATAAATTTTGAAAGGCAGAAGAGTATACTGGACAGAGAACTGGCCTCAGAGCCAGGAAGACCATTGATGTAGACTTGACTGTGTAACCCTAGGCAAGTCAGTCACTTAACCTCAGAGCCCAAAGCAACCCTCTAAGAATATTAGTTGTAGGGAGGGGGAGAAAATTTGGAACTCAAAAACTTGTGGAACTGAGTGGTGTAAACTAAAAATAAAAAATAAATTAAAAAAAAAAGAATATTAGTTGTAGTGAATGAGCCCATTTACATTGGTAGAGGGAGCTCCCTCACTGAGAATTCCCTACGTCAATGGAAATACCTACCTGTCTATCTCCTCCTCCTTCCACTATGTGCCAAGCCTTGTGTTCGACACTGGAGACAAAAATACAAAAATGATACAGTCCCTGCCCCCAAGGAGCTTACGTCTTACTATATTCAGTCCCACTCTGGAATTACTTATGTTTACAAACATTCTCAAATATTCCATATTCTGGAATCTGTAAAGGTAATAATGACTGATGTTTGTTTGATACTTACCATTACAAAGCACTTTCATTTTACAAGTGTGGAAACTGAGGCACAGGGAAGTGAAAGGTAGTAAGTGGCAAAACCAGAATTTGAACCCAGCTTTTCTAACTCCACCATACCTACCTGAATTCAATTTCATTTAATTTAAACAAGAATTCACTATGGGCCCACTATGTTTCAGGCATTTTGCTAAATTCTGGGACTACAAAAACAAATAATTTCCCACTCTCGAGGAGCTTAGTCTTAGATAGACACTGAAAATTGGCAATTAACTGTGCCCGGACTTGAACAGGAAGAGGAAACTGACATTGATTTCCTTTGGAAAATTACAGAGTTCCGTTAATGACCCAAAGTTTTTCTTGAAGCCTTTAAAGGTCCTGTTTAACTATCGCTTTAATACCAATATTCTTCTGGCGTTTTCATATGGCTACATGGAATAGTCCAGTTACTGAAGAACCGAATTCAAGGACCATGGCAAGGTTCCTGGTGGACATCGACATGTTACAGACCGGGATGTGCACAGGGGAAGTGTAAAACATAAAACCAAAGAAATGCAATACTGAAAACAAAGGGTAGAGGGGCAGCTAGGTGGGCCAGTGAGTAGAGCACTGGCCCTGGGGTCAGAAGTACTTGTGTTCAAATCTGGCCTCAGACATTTGACACAATTACTAGCCGTGTGACCTTGGGCAAGTCACTTAAGCCCAATTACCCTGCCTTCCCCCCACCAAAAAAAACCCCAAAACAAATAAAAAACCAAAGGGTAGGTCAGTTCCCTAATAACAGCAGAGGTAGGCCACTCTGGAGTCAGTGAGATCACAGACCCACTACAGGCCAATGACCATTTACAAGAAAGAAGTGTGTCTCGACACAAAATAATGATCTGCTTTAATGAGTACATAGAAACAATGAGAGTTCTCCTTAACAAATAACATATAGGATTAAGGTTAGAACAGGCCCCTTTCAGCCCTTTTTCTGTGTTTTCATTTGGTTGAAGTATCTATACCCATCAATCTGCCTCAGTGTGTTTTGTATTTATGACATCTCATTTTCTAAAAGTGATATTTCTAGGGTACCCACAGGCCCCTAAAGGTCCCCAGACTTTGCTCCTACCATCCTGTCATGGTGACTGTTTTGAATATAAAAGTATTATAAACAATACATTATATATTATATAAAATATATATATATTATAGTATTACAAAGGGGCTGTTGCTCAGGCCAGGCTAAAGCGCTGCTATGAGTGCTGACTTGGACTCAGTGGGTGCCTGACCCAAAGGAAGATCTCAGTCTTTTCAGAATTTTCACTCAAGAGTTAATGGATATTCCCAGTTTGCCAGAGGTACCTGGAGGTTTGACCAATAGTCTGTACAAAAGCAGGCCTATTTCTGGAACAGCTAGAAAAGTAAAATGAACAGGCTAGTGTATGCCAGGTAAAAATGGACCACTATACAGCTACGGAATAGTGGGAGGCTAGAATTTGGAAGATTTCTCTTTCTCTGGCTGAATTTCTGACATCTTATTAATCTTGGCAAAAATCTGGTTGATTTCCACAAATGTCTTAGACTTGGTCTCTGGGATGATGTAGTAGGAATAAAGTGCGGTGAAGAGACATACCCCAGCAAAGATGATGAAGCTGAAGGCACCAAGACTTTTCTGTGGGGACAGAAGTGAAGTCAAACAAATGAGAAAGCATTTATTTATTTATTTATATTTTCAAAAATTTAGTTTTCAACATTCACTTTTATAAGATTTTAAGTTCTAAGTTTTTCCTCCTTCCTCTCCTCCCCCCCCCCCAAGATGGTGTGCAATCTGATATAGGCTATACATGAACAATCAATCATATTAAACATATTTCCACATTAGTCATGTTGTGAAAGAAGAATCAGAACAAAAGGGAAAAGCCATGAGAAAGAAAAAAAAGACACTAAATAGTCTGCTTCGGTCTGCATTCAGACTCCATAGTCCTTTTTCTGGATGTAGATAGCATTTTCCATCATGAGCCTTCTGGAATTGTCTTAGATCATTGCATTGCAGAAAAGAGGTAACCAAGGGTGGGGAACTTCTGGCCTTGAGGCCACATGTGGCCCTCTAGGTCCTCAAGTGTGGCCCTTTGACCGAATCCAAAATTCATAGAACAAATCCCCTAATAAAAGGATTATTAATATAATATATTAAAATTATACATTATTATATATTACATATAATATATAGTATATTATATGTATTTTAATATAATATATACAATATATAATTTTATATAATATAATGTATAGTATGCATAATATATAATATATATAATATTTAAATTGTGCTATATTATATTATATTATATATCGCATCACATCACATTTATCATATCATGTCATGTCATGTCATGTCATGTCATATCTTATCTTATCTTAATAATCCTTTTATTAAGGGGATTTTTCCTGTGAAGTTTGGATTCAGTCAAGGGGCCATACTTGAGGACCTAGAGGGCCATATGTGGCTTCTAGTTGGTCATCAAACAATGTTACTGTTGCTGTATATAATGTTCTCCTGGTTCTGCTCACTTCACTCAGTGTCAGTTCATGTAAATCTTTCCAGGTTTTTCTGAAAGCCACCTGCTCATCATTCCTTATGGAACAATAGTATCCCATTATATTCACATACCACAACTTGTTCAACCATTCCCCAATTAATGAGCATCCTCTTAGTTCCCAATTCTTTGCCACCACAAAAAGAGCTGCTATAAATCTTTTTGTACATGTGGGTCCTTTTCCCTTTTTTATGATCTCTTTAGGATACAGACCTAGTAGTAGTATTGCTGGATCAAACGGATTGTATAGCCCTTTGGGCATCATTGCAAATTTGATCAAGCATTTATTAAGCACCTACTATGTGCCAGACACTGGGATAAACTGGGGAGACAGAAAAAGGCAAAAGATAGTCTCTACTCTCAAGGAACTCAGTATAATGGGGAGACAATGGGAGAATAAAACAAACAAGATATATACAGGAAAAATTTGAGATAATCTTAGAGGGAAGGCATAAGAATGAAAGGAGAATCAGGAAAGGCATCCTAGAGAAAGTAGGGTTTTAGAAGGGACTTGAAGAAAGCCAGGGAAGGCAGGAAAAGGATGGAGATGAGGAAAGGCAATATTTCACGCTTGGGGGATGACCTGAGAAAAGTCCCAGAGAAGTGGAATATCTTATTAGAGGAACAGCAAGGAGGTCAATGTTACTGGATTGCAGAGTATTTGTGAGAGTGGGTGAGTGTTGCAAGGTGTAAGGACCCTGGAAAGGTAGGAAGTGTATGGATTATAAAGGGCTTTAAAAGTCAGAGGATTTAATAGGGAGTGACCAGAGTTTTTTGAATGGGGACAGCTCTGATATTCAGTCTCTCTTAATTTTTTTTTCAAATGAAGACCCGCCTTTTCTCCCTCTCACCTCAACCCTGCCATCATCCATTGCAAAAGCAAGAAAAACAAAACTCTAGTTACACAAATATATGGTCATTTCTTACAGCACAATAGTATTCCTCCACATTCATATACCACAACTTGCTCAGCTATTGCCCAATTCAGAGGTTCCCAAACTTATTTGGCCTACCACCCCCTTTTCAAAAAAAAATTTACTCAGTGCCTCCCTGGAAATCTACTTTCTTTAGTCTTTTAACTGTTTTTTTATAATTTGCATCATTTCAAAAAATATAATTTTTTTAAATGACGCATCTTAAATTTAAGAATTTTTTTATAAATTTGTAGGTGTTTTCCTGCATTCAAATTTTGATGATGTAATATTGCATCATGTAACCATAGAGTATAGTATTGTAAACAAATCATTACATGTACATATTCCTGATGATGCAGGCTGGCTTTCCCAACATTGTGACACACTTGCCTGCCAACACTTGCTTGTTAAGACCTGTATGCAGACTCGACCAATGATTGGTTATAACTTGCATTTTGTGTGTTTATTTGGAAAATAATGTAACCACTACAACTTTGACTCTGTTACACAACAGATGAAACATGTACAAATGGCTTTTCAAAATGTTCTTCTCTTCTTTCCTTATGCTTCCATTGCTTCCTTATTGTTATTCAATGCCCCGCAGTTGTACCTGAGGCTGCCACTACCACCCTGGATCATTCCAGTGCCTTCTTCTGGCCCAATTGAAGAGAACCCCCTCTACCCCAAGTTTCCAATTCTTTGCCTCCACAAACAAAGGTAGAAGCTGGCTTTTACTCAACAATTCCCAAATGTAGGCCTCCATGCAGCTGCCAGAATGTTCCTCCTAAGGCACCCAGGTCTGACTAGGTCACTGCCCTGTTCTAAGATGTCCAGGACTTCCCTATTGCTGCTAGGATGAAATACAAACTTCTCAATACAAACCTTCCTGTAGTAGGAAGGTCAAATTTATAATCTCAAATATAATCATGTATATGTTTGAATGGTTCGAAATCGCAAGGTATGAGAGATTCTCTAAGTAGAAAACAACAAAAAATTTATTTAGGCCCCATTGCAGCTTATCTGTGAACCAGCGTCCCCATTCCGACATCTTGACAAAAAGACTCCAGGCCCAGAAAG
>CM053622.1:806161076-806190014 GCA_028646595.1 Phalanger gymnotis | reverse complement strand
CCAAGCATTGTGCTAAACACTAGGGGCACAAAGAAAGGTAAAATAGTCCCAGCTCTTGATGGTAGAGACAACATGAAAACAACTATGTATAAAAAATATAGATAGGATAGATATTTAGAGATATACATTTTCCCCTAAGTATTGCTTTGGTAGCATCCTATAAATTTCAGTATGTTGTCTCACTGTTGTCATTCTTTTTAGTGAAATTATTGTTTTTATGATTTGTTCTTTGACCTACTTGTCCTGCAGGATTACTTAGTTTCCAATTAATTTTAATCTGTCTCCATGGTCATTTATTAAATATAATTTTATTACATTATGATCTGAAAAGGATGTATTTTGTATTTCTGCTTTTCTACTTTTGGTTGTGAGGTTTTTAATGCCCTTGTTCATGGTCAGTTTTTGCAGAGGTGCCATGTACCACTGAGTAAAAAGGCATATTCCTTTCTATTCCCATTTAATTTTCTCCTGAGATCTTTCGTTTCTAACTTTTTGAAAATTCTATTCAACTCTTTAACTTCTTTTTTGTTTATTTTCTGGTTAGACACCTAATTGTGAGAGGGAAAAATTGAGATCCCTCACTAGTATTGTTTTACTGCCTAGTTCTTGCTGTAACTCATTTAACTTTTCCTTTAAGAATTTGGATGCTATACCATTTGATACATACATACATGTGTGTATATGTATGTATACATATATACATGTGTGTATATATGTGTGTGCATATGTGTACGTATAGTATTGATATTGCTTCGTTGTCTAGGGCACCTTTTAGTAAAAAATGTAGTTTTCCGGTGAGGAAATTGAAGGGATTAGAACACCAAGTGGTAGTGGGAATTAAGTGAACCACAATTACTCCATCTTGTGAGTCAATTCTAGAGCTAGCTCAGTTCCCCTTCTATTCAATCATAGCTCTACTCCAATTTCTGTCTTGCGAGAAAACTTTATTCAATTGTTGGAATTGTGAGAGGACTCAGTTGTGTTGTTTGGACCTAAACCTGTGTGGCTGGGAAGCTGGACCACCTATACCTGTTGCTTAGAGACACTTAACTAAGGTTCTACATTATGCTGACCAGAAATGGTCAGATCTGAAGATTGATGCAGGGTTTTTTTTTCACAACTATACACCTCAAGCAACCCTTATATCTTATCTCTAAACTGGCCCCATACTGTTCAATCAGTTATTGCTTCCATGTTCCTTTAATTGTATACAGACACTTGGGAGAAGTGGGACACCCCTTTTTCTGATTTTAAGAAATCGCCCTAGTACATGGTCCCTCTCCCAACTTGGAAAGTCTCTAATCTTTCCCCAATTAGATATCAGATTACCTAATTTTGTATCCTGGTTAATTGTTTTCTTTTAATTAATTGGTCTTATTTAATTCATTGTTTTTCATGTAAAAAAAAAAAAGTCTGTATTCATGGTCTAGTGCCAAAGCTGAGAAAGGCCATTGGTCCTGATTTATTGGGCAATTGTCATGTATTGCCTAATAAATTGATATGCTCAGAAGCTCAAACTTTTTTTCAGTCATTTCATCTTTCTCCCACCATACCTGCTTATCACTTCTAATTAGATCTATTTTTGATTTTGCTTTGTCTGAAATCATGTTTGCTACCCCTGACTTTTTTACTTCAGCCGAAACATAATAATATGATATAATAATAATTCTTCTCCATTTCCTTATTTTAGCTCTCTCTGTGTGTATATCTTTTTGTTCCAACTATGCATATAATAAACAAAATATTGTTGGATTCTGGTTTCTAATCCATTTTGCTATCTGCTTCCGTTTTATGGGTGAGCTCCTCCCATTCACATTCATAGTTATGATTACTGTGTATTTCCTTCTATTCTATTTTTCCCATCTATCATTCTCTCAGTCTCTCATTTTACCTTGTCCCCCTCAAAAGTCCGTTTTGCTTCTGACCCTTGTTTCCCCAATCTGCCCTCCCTTCTAGCAGCTCTCCCCTTCTTTTATCCTCTTCCCCTTCTACTTCCCTGTAGGACAAAATAGATTTCCATACTCAACTGAGTGTGTATGTTATTTCAGCTTTGAGGCAGTAAGGTTCAAGCATTGCCTGCTATCATACCCCCATCTTCCCCTCCATTGTAAAAGCTCTTCCTTTCATGCCTCTTTTATGTGAGATAATTTGCCCCATTCTAATTCTCCCTTCCTCCTTCTCCCAGGGCATTCTTCTTTCTCACTCCCTAATTTTATTTTTTTGAAATTCTCCTATCATAGTCAACTTACTCCTATTCCCTCTGTGTGTGTGTATATATATATACATATATATACACATACATATGTATATATGCATATATATATTCCTTCTAACTGCTGTAATAATAATAAGGCTCTTAGGCATTATGAATAGCATCTTCCCATGGAGGAATATAGTTTAACCTTATTGAATATCCTATGATTTCTCTTTCCTGTTTACCTTTTTATGCTTTTGTTGAATTTTGTATTTGAAAGTCAATTTTTTTATTCACCTCTGGTGTTTTCATTATAAGTGCTTAAAAGTCCTCTATTTCATTGAATATCCATTTCCCCCATGAAGGATTATACTTAGTTTTGCTGAGTAGATGATTCTTGGTTGTAATCCTGTTTCCATAATCTGGCTAGCAGCTTCTGTGGGGGTATAAGATGCACCCACAGCCAGCACCCAGAAAGCTGCCAGCATGCCGCAAAAACACAGGTTCTTTTGATCTGCTTTAATAAGGAAAGCAAGGTTAAGGGGTTGACAAGCTTGCTTTAATTCAGCACACAAATATCATTCACTTAGTTCAGAGGAAAAAGCCAGCACCCTGAACTTCAGAACAAAATACAAACAAATTACAAACATCAACAGACCGACCTTGTCTGATTCAAATCCCAATACATAGTCACCAGAGTTCAACAAAGTCTCAGCATCCTGGTTTACAAGCTGGAGGGCTCCTTAGCTACAGCTGCCCAGTCTCCTCATCAACACCATCTCAAGAGCCCTGCACAAATGGCTCTGTCCTCCCTTCTTATAGGGCTTCAGACATCAGCAAATGTCATCTGAATGACCAGGATTTAGGCTGCTATGTTAGGTTCTTGAGTTAGCCCCTCCCCTTAAGACCCTGGGAGGTTCATATCCATATAGGTTAGGTTAACACCTAATGGGGCATGGCTCTGGAGTTAGCACCTCCCCTCAGTCAGCCCCACCTTGGGCGCCACCTCAGTCATCAATCCACACCCACATAGGTTCTGCACCTAATAGGGGTTTGGGCCTGGGGCTTAGCATTACTCAAAGCAAACAAAAGCCACTCTTCAAGGGCACTAAGTGCTAAGGAGCCCATTTTGCTTACCAGCACAAATCCTAGCTTCTTTATTCTCCAGAATATCACATTCTAAACCCTCCATTTAATGTAAAAGCTGCTAAATTTTGTGTTATCCTGACTGTGGCTCCATGATATTTGAATCATTTCTTTCTGGCTGCCTGAAATATTTTCTCCCTAACCTGGGAGCTCTGAAATTTGGCTATAATATTCCTAGGTATCTTCATTTTGGGATCTCTTTCAGGATGTAATTGATGGATTCTTTCCATTTCTATTTTACCCTTTGGTTCTAGGATATCAGGTTAGTTTTCCTTGATAATTTCTTGAAATACTATGTCTATTCTCAAGTCTTGAAATACTATGTCTTAATCATGGCTTTCAGGTAGTTTAATATTTCTTAAATTATCTCTTCTTGATCTATTTTCCAGGGTAGTCATTTTTCCAATGAAATATTTCATGTTTTCTTCTATTTTTTCATCCTTTTGATTTTGTTTTATTGCTTCTTCATGTCTTGCAGAGTCATTAGCTTCCATTTGTCCAATTTTACTTTTGAAGAATTTATTTTATTCATTGAGTTTTTTACTTTCTTTTCCATTTGGCCAATTCTGTTTTTTAAGATTTTTTTTCTTCAGGCTTGTGTGTGTGTATGTGTGTGTGCGTGTCTACACGCACCTCTTTTACTGAGTTATTGACTCTCTTTTCATGATTTTCCTGCATCATTCTCATTTTTTCCCAATTTTTCTTCTACCTCTCATTTTGTTTTTAAAAACCTCTATGAGCTCTTCCAGGAATTCCTTTGGGGCCTCTGACCAAATCACATTTTTCTCTGAAGATTTGCATGTAGTGGTTTTGACTTCATAGTCTTCTGAGTTTGTGTCTCAACCTCTCTATCACCACATGTTCTTTTTTTGTTGTTTGCTCATTTTCCAAGCCTACTTCTTGACTTAAAACTTTTTGTTAAAGTTGCTCTCTGCTCCTGAGCTGAAGGGGACACTATCCCAAGTTTCACTTTTGTGCTACTATTTTCAGAGCTAATTCTGGAGATGTGGAAGTTTGGGGTCATTCCAAGGTGGTACATCTAAGGAGACATGTGGTCACTACTCTCTTGGACTATTCTCTGATCTATGAGTGACCACAAGCACTCTTCTCCACCCTAGAACTGTGACCAGGCATCCTGTGAACAAGTATCTCTGCTGCTCCAAGTGCTAGTGGGCTAGTGGGCCCTCTTCACCCTGGGACTCTGACCTAGAACTGTATGGGCAACACAACAGAATCTTGTGCCCAATGCCAGCAAAGGGTCACTTGTAATCTCCTTCTGAACACTTGTCAAACCCCCTTACCATCTATGGATTGACAGATGTAGCTATCTCCAATGCCTGTTGTTGGCATGGCCTGCACCATACCATGCTCTAGGCCCAAACACCACCCTGGTGAGACAGACCTTTCCTGCTGACCTCCAACATTGTCTTGGGCTGGAAAATTGTTTCATCCTGACCTTTTGCTAGTTCTGCTGCTCCAGAATTTGATTTGAGGCATATTTTTAATTTGTTTGGAGGGATAATTTGGTAGAGCTCAGGTAAGTCTCTGCCTTTATTCTACCATCTTGCTTTTGCCCCTCTCACATTTCTTTTTTAAAAAATTTATCATCAAGACCTTTTGTTTTTACTTCACTTTAGTTTCCAGATATATCCCTCTCCATCCTCTACCTAGTGAGCCATCTCTTATAACAAAGGATAAAGAGAGAGAAAAAAGAGAGAGATTGGACAAAACCAATCAGCATATGCAACAGTCTACAGTCATAATCCCCATCTTCTACAAAGAAAGGAAAGATGTGTATTTACTCGACTCTTTTTTAGGACCAAGCTTTTTTTCTTGCTCATTATAATTATACTACATTTTTACAATTCTTCTTTCTGTTTACACTTGTGTAGTCATTCTGTATATTGTTTTCCTGATTTTGCTGACTTCATTCTGCATTCATTCATATAAATCTTCTCTGGTTTCTCCAAATTCTTCATATTCATCATTCCGTATGGCACAGCAATATCCATGATGCTTGTGTACCACAATTTGTTCAGCCATTCCCCAATCAGTTGGCATTTGACTTTCTACAGAGTTTCTATTTTCTATTATTTACATCACTCCCTTGGCACTTAGCATAGGCCTACCTGGTGTTGTTAATTATCATTATGGATCTATCCCTTCTCCACATTTAAATTATAAGCCCCTAAGGGCAGGGATAACAGCAGTTTCTAAATGGTGTGTCCCATGATGATTAACATCCAAAATCTGAAACATGAGTGCTAAAGAAAGTTTTATTTTCATTGATTTGTTAATATCTAGATGTAGAAGAAAAGAATTAATAGAAAAACTCTGATGCTAGAGGGAGAAAAGATGAAAGCAAATGGTAACTGTCAATATGAAAGAATGTGTGTGTGTGTGTGTGTGTGTGTGTGTGTGTGTGTGTGTGTGTGTGTGTAACAATAGGAGGATACAAAAATAAGAAGGATCCTGAAGGAAAGAAGGGAATACAGGGGAACTTGTCCAGTTCTTTATTATAATTCTATAAGGGACTGCAGGGTCAATTGAATAGATTAGTCATATGATTTCCACCCTATTTAAAGAAAGTGTCAAGACGCTAAACCCTGATACATTTACCAGGTTAGAACACATCAATTGTTCACCAGGTGTGAACAAGACCTGGATACTTCCTTGAATTAATCAAGAGCGAGAAATTTGTTCCAACTGTAACCATTAACATGTGGACCCTTTCCTTCAAACTTCATCCCCAAATCCTTTCCTGTTTGCTCTAGGCTTCAATCAGCAGTTACTTTTTCCTTTTCTGAATTCTTTCTATTTTATCTATTTCTTTTATTCCCTCTTCCCTTTCAACACCAGGTAGGCATGTGCTAAGTGCCAAGGGAATGATCCAAATAAAAGAAAATAGAAACACTGCAGAAAATTAAATGGCAATTGATTACGGAATGGTTAAACAAATTGTGGTACTTGAGTGTAACAGATATTGTTGTGTCATATGAAACGATGAGTATGATGAATTTAAAGAAACCTGAGAAGACTTATATGAATAAATGCAGAATGAAGTCAACAGAACCAGGAAAACAATATACACAATGACCAATGTAAACAGAAAGAACAACAAAAATGTAGCATAATTATAATGACCAAGAAAAAAGCTTGCTCCTAGAAAAGAGTTGAGTAAATGCACTTCCCTCTTTTCTTTGGAGAGGGTGGGGATTACAGTTGTAGAATATTGCATAAACTGTTCATGCCCGTCTCTATTTTTCACATCCCTTGGTCTTATCCCCACTCTCTCCTCTTTCTCCTTAATTTCATTTCTTTCCTGTTTTGTCCCTAAGTGTATATCAAGGAGTAAGACATCTGAGAAAAAGGAAGAATACCTATATGTAAAAGAACAACTTTGAAATGTCAAGTAATTTTATTATATCTCAATGCATAAGACAAGGGCTGATTGGTGGAGAGTTAATGTCCATCAAAGCATATATTAACAGTAGAAAATCAGTATTCACAAAGTAATTGATTTCCATTTCTATCATCAGTTCTGTCTCTATTAAATCCCTCCAGGTATAATTTAATTCCATCATCTGATCCTTTCAGCAATAGCAATTCCACTAAGGCATCTGGGAAATGTACAAGGTTAGTAATCCAAGAAGGAACTTTGCATAGATAAGGGATAAACTAAGTAAGAATCCAGAGAAAGGAGTGTTTTTATGGTGAAGGAAATGGTGGGCTGTCATCTTCTAGCTCATGTTCTAAGCTGGTGGCCAGTGATGGTTATCTACAGTGCTTCTTTTGATTTCTAATAAGGATTACCTCCTTCGTGGCATTTTTAAACTGCAGAAACATATCTCAGGTGGTTTTTTTCTTTAGAAAACCACAACTGGCACCTTCAGAACATTCTAGAAAAAGAACAGTCATTTATCAAGGGACTTTCAACACATTGAGGGCCTTTCTTGGCAAAGAGATGAAATTTTCCTCTCCCAGAAAATGATCCTAGTCATTTTAGAGGGGACATAAGGTTTCAAAGGCAGGTCCAAGTCAGAGGATGGAGGTGGTATGACCCCAAAGGACTTCATGGTCAACCAGTGGGAAGGAAAATGGGAAGATGGCTGCAAACCACCCTCCCCACAATAGCAGGGCCAGCGGGGAGGACTTGTCTACCTACTCCTCCACTGCTCACCCACTATCTCCAAACACATGCTCCAACTCTTCCCTCTCCTTGAGCTGTTCCTGCTCCCAGCCTTTCCCCTTCTGGCCCCTTGGGCACTTATAGCTTAACCTCAACCCAGACACATGGACTGCCACTTCCATTGAAACACCCCACCTCACAAAGCACACCCACCCACACCGTGGCCTTCCCCTGAACCACACACTCACCCAGCTCACTGTTAGCCTTCTACCTTTCAGCTGTCATTATGCTTCTTGGCTGCCTTGTTCTTGGGCTTGGACTGTGACTGTGACCGTGACCGTGACTCTTTTCCTTTCCAGCAAGAACAAGAATGTTGAGGAGAATGAGCAGGTGGTTTGTAATCTGCACCACAGATCTCATTACATGATGTCTTCCCCTTTCTACCAAATCCTCCCCTTTTCCAAACTCTTCTATTACTGCCTAGGGCAGCACCCTGCCTTACAACCTCAGAATCATCCTCAACTCCTCATCCACCCCACAAATCCACTCCAATGCCAACACTATTTTTACTTTCACATCTCTCATACACACCCTTCATCACCACTCACAAGGCTCCTGCCTTTCTTCCAACCTCATCGCCTCTTGCCTCAGACTATTGCAATATCCTATTTAGTTAACTCCCTGCCTCATCTCCTCTTTGCAATCCCTTCTCTGCTCAGCTGCCAAGGTCTTCTCCCTTAAACAGAGATCTGACCATGTTATTATCCTACTCATAAACAACAGTGGCTTACTAAAAGTTCTAGGATACAAGATTATTTCATCTGTATCTTATTCTTTATCATTTCTATTTCTCTAAGTTTTAAAATGTTTATAATTATTAGCATGCACATATATATAACTTGGAAATAAGTATTTCTATATCGGGAACTCTCTTAGTGACAGGGAGAACAACCAAAAAAGTTTGTAGATTTTTAAAGTGCCAGCTAAAAACCAGCAAGAAATATCTGCTAATGGCCCTTAATGTTAGAGTTTTCCCTCTGTTGAAATCAATGTCAGTTTCCTCTTCCTGATCAAGTCCAAGCCAAACTAATTGTCTGTTTTCAGTGTCTATCTAAGACTAAGCTCCTTGAGGGTAGGAAATTGTTTTTGTAGCCCTAGAATTTAGCAAAATGCCTGAAACATAGTAGGCCTGTAATGAATTCTTGCAGTTTAAATTAAATGGAATTGAATTCAGGTAGGTATGGTGAAGTTAGAAAAAGTGGGATCAAATCCTGGTTTTGCTACTTACTACCTTTCACTTGCCTGTGCCTCAGTTTCCACATTTGTAAAATGAGAGTGCTTTGTAATGGTAAGTGTCAAACAAATGTCAGCCATTATTATCTCTACAGATCTCAGAATATGAAATATTTGAGAACGTTTGTAAAGGTAAGTAATTCCAGAATGGATTGAATATTGTAAGATGTAAGCTCCTTGGGGGCAGGGGCTGTATCATTTTTGTATTTTTGTCTCCAGTGTTGAACACAGGGCCTGGCACATAGTGGAAGGAGGAGGAGATAGATGGGTATTTCCATTGACATAGAGAATTCTCAGTGAGGGAGCTCCCTCTACCAACGTAAATGGGCTCATTCACCACAACTAATATTCTTTTTTTTATTTATTTTTTATTTTTAGCTTACACCACTCAGTTCCACAAGTTTTTGAGTTCCAAATTTTCTCCCCCTCTCTACAACTAATATTCTTAGAGGGTTGCTTTGGGCTCTGAGGTTAAGTGACTGACTTGCCTAGGGTTACACAGTCAAGTCTACATCAATGGTCTTCCTGGCTCTGAGGCCAGTTCTCTGTCCAGTATACTCTTCTGCCTTTCAAAATGTATTAAATGCTTGTTGATCGAGGCATTAATTGCACATTTCTCCAACAACAGAATTAGCCACTAATAGGGTGTTCAGAAGCAGTCTTGAGAAATAATACATTGAGAGTGTCAGCCCTATGTTATGATGGACATTGGCTTTGAATTTTGCAGTGGGTGGGGGAAAGGTCAGAGAGAACAAAATGGGGAGATTTCCAGGGGGGTTTCAAGTCAACCAGCATTTATCAGGCACCTACTTCGAGCCAGGCACTGGGGATACAAAGACAGACAAAAATACTCCCTGCCCTCAAAGAGCTTATAGTCTAAGGGGGGAGAGAACAAGCAAACAACTTGTCCCAGGCCTGGGATGAGAGGCTCATACTCTGGTTGAGGAAGAAAACTTAGAGACTTCTCTATGACCGCAAGGCCCAATAAATACGTAGTTTCACTTTTCAAGAACGTTGTGGAAAGCGTTCTTGCTCAGGTATGGGATGGACTAATGACCTCCAAGTCCTTCCTAGCTCTGGGATTGTGGTGGTCTAGGCTTCTATGTCTTACCTAGAGGATCTCTAAGGTCCTTTCCAACTACAGCCCTATGACCCTATGATGTCCTCCTACTCCTCATAGGGTCTCCTAAAGAATCTCGGAGTTGGAAATAACCCCAGAAGCTAGCCAAGCCAATTTATAGCAGAGTAAGAAAACCTGCAGTGATGGTACAGGTTCTGCTTGAAGATTACTAGTGAGAGGCCTAGATTCTGATGAGGTCAAAGAAAGAGGACTCATAAATACAAAAATATTGATAACGGCTCTTTTTTTAAAATTTAATTTAATTTTTCTTACATTTTAAGTTCTGAACTGACTCCCTCCCACCCCACAGTAGAGGAGGCCACTATTTCATACATTTCACAGTTTATTTTACACATGATACCTCACACTCTTGCTCTAGAGAGCAAGAAAAAATTTTAAAAATTTAGTACCTATTAAGCTGCATGTGTATGTGTATATGTGTGTATGTGTGTATATGTGTATGTGTACCTATGTATATATATATGTACACATACATGTGTATATGTGTATGTATATATGTAAAATCATACTTCTATTTATCAGTTCTTCCTCTGAGATGGGTAGCATCTTTCTCCATAGGACCTTTGTGGCTGCTTTGAGTATTTATAATACTCAGAATAACTATGTCGTTCACACTCTTCGAACAATATTGCTTCTGCTGTATACAATGCTCTTTTGGTTCTGCCCATTTCATTCTTTGTTATTTCATGCAAGTCTTTCCATGCTTTTCTGAAGCCAACCTGCTCATCACTTCTCACAGCACTGTAGTATTCCATCACAATCATATACAACAACTGGTTAAGCCATTCCCCAATTGATGGCCATCCCCTCAATTTCCAGTTCTTTGTCGCCACAAACAGAGCTGCTCTCAATGTTTTAGAACATTTAGATTCTTTTCCTTTTCCCCTGATCACCCCGGGAAATAGACCTAATAGTGATATTGCTAGGTCAAAGGGTATATACACAGTGTGATTGGGCATAATTCCAAATAACTCTCCAAAATGGTTGCTGCACCAACAGTCTAGCAGTGTATTAGTGTCCCAATTTTTCCACAGCCCCTCCAGCATTTGTCATTTTCCCTTTCTATTATTTCAGCCAATCTGATAGGACTAAGATACCATCTCGAAGTTGTTTTAATTTGCATTTCTCTAATCAATAGTGATTTGTAGCATTTTTATATATGACTATAGATAGCTTTGATTTCTTCTTACAAAATTGCCACTCATATCCTTTGAGCATTTATCAGTTGGGTAATGACTTCTGTTCTTATAAATTTGACAACTCCAAAGGACTCATGATGGAGAGAGCTATCTACATCCAGAGAAAGATCTACGGAGTCTGAATGCAGATTGAGGCATGCTGTTTGCTCTTCTTTTTTCCCCCTTTGTTTTTTTCTCTTTTTTTTTTTGTTTTGTTTGTTTTTGGTTTTGTTTCTTCTTTCTCATGATTCATTCCATTGGTCGTGATTCTTCTTTACAACTGGACTATTGTGTAAATAAGTTCAATGCGAAGTTATATGTAGAATATGTGTCAGATTCCATGACATCTTGGGGAGGGAGCAGAGGAGGGGGGAAAGAAAATCTGGAACTCAAAATCATGCGGAACTGAGTGTTGTAAACAAAAACAAAAAATCTTAGTTATAAAAAAAAGAGGAGAGCTGAACCAGGAGAACAATTTATACAGTAACAACAACATTGTAAGGACCAACAGTTTTGAAGACTCAACCAATTCTGAATTCAGGGGGTTTTTTGCTTAATATTCTGCCTCCTGAGCTCACTCCACCTCTTAGTCCTTAGTCCTTAGGACTTATCTCCTGAATCACAGTCAGGTTGCAGTCTACTTTGGTAGAGGGAGTGCCCACACCCAGAAGGGATTTCAAAGGTTATTGGGTCCAACCCCTCCATTTTACAGAGAAGAAACTGAGACCCAGAGAGGGGATGTAATTGACTCACGATCACACAGGTAGTGGTTTGGCAGAACTGGGGTTTGAACCCCATGAAATTGTGATTCTAAATCATAGGATCAGAGAGCTAGAGTTGGAAGGAACCTTAGAAGTCCTTCATTTTACAAATGAGGAGACTGAGGTTCAAAGCAGGCTGAAAGACTTACCCAAAGCCACACTGGGAGCAAGTGGGAGAGCCAGGATTGAAACCCAGATCCTCTGACTTCAGATCCCGCACTTTTGTTCCTAAATCTCTTTGCTTCCTTTCTTGGGGTGAAAGAGGAGTCAGAGTCAGAAAACAAAACCAAACAAAAACCTCCCATTTTCCCCAGTGGAGGATATTCCTCTTTTGGCTTTAATTAAACCGAAACTGACCAATCCAGCAAGTATTCAGAAAGCTCCTACTGTGTGCCTGGACACTGTCCTGAGGGATAGAGGGATATGAAAAGCATATCTCTCCATCTTCAAAGGCCAAGCTCCTGGTGAGCAGGGATTTGTTTTGCTATTCTTATGACCTCAATGCTTAGCACTGAATTGTTGTTTCAGTTGTTTTTCAGTTGTGTCCAGCTCTTCATGGTCCTTTTGAGGGTTTTCTTGACAAAGATACTAGAGTGGTTTGCTATTTCCTTATCCACTTATGCAATGTTAATGGGATATGAAGATCTTCTCAGCCCATTAATAGGCCCATTAAGGGAAGCTTGATTAGGGGAGGCCTGCTTATAGGAAGGCTTTCACCCATTTTGGTACTAAGGTGATTAGGCACTGAGTCATAAGGGTTCTGATGCCTTCTGGCTCTGAGAAATGTGTATATACGCTGAGCTAATATTTTACTTGGGTGTTGGCTTATGAGAAGGATCTTGTGATTTCCTGGTTGAGATTCCAAGTAGCTGTACGTTCAGGATCCCTCTCTCCCCACTGCTCAGAGGTAAAGGTTTTCCCCATGTGGTTGCGTATGTAAAGTGTATAGCAATATTGCTTTGATTCAGGTAGTCAGAGCCCTGTCTGTTGGTCTTTATGCTAATTTCTCTGCTCATACTTTCTCTAAAAGGGACACAGAGAGAGGAGGAACTCTTAGTTCAAATCTTTGACCTTTGGTGACCCTTCCCCTGCACTAGTGAATGTAGTTAAAAGTAGGATTGTTAACCCGTTTTTGAGCAATTTTTCCTAGAAAAGCAGATGAAAGAACCTGTGCTAGCAGGCTATCTTGGGTATGCTAAAGTGCTTGCTGCTACAACTGGCCAGCTGTGTGACCCTGGGAAAGTTACTTATCCCTGTTTGCCTCAGTTTCTTCATCTGTCATATGAGCTGGAGAAGGAAATGGCAAACCCCTCCTGTATCTTTGCCAAGAAAACCCCAAATGAGGTCATAAACAGTTATGACTCAACTGATAAACACCTCAGCAACAATAGAACTAACTCACAAGGGCCCTCAGAGGCCATCGAGTCCAACTCTTGTCTGACCATGAAACTCTTCTCTAAGTTCTAGACAATTGGTCATCTAGATTCTCATCACAAAATTCCAGTGACAGGAACTTCATTACCACAGAGACAGCCCATTCCAATCCTATTTGGCATGAGCCAACCCAGATTAAAGTGACAATCCAAGACCATTCAGCAGTATCTCTAAACCTAGGGTTTCCTCATTCTCAGATGGAACCATTCCACCTACTTGTAATTTCTCAGTGGGTGGGGGAGGGGTTAAGTGGCTTGCCCAGGGTCACACAGCTAGTATGTGTCTGAGGACAGATTTGAACTCAGGTCCTCTTGACTCCAGGGTGGGTGCTCTATGCACTGTACCACCTAGCTGCCCCATCCAATATAATTTTTCTAAACTGTAGATTGTAGAAACAAATCACTCCCTTTCCCACACTCAAGGAGTTCCCATGGCCCCTGATCATCCTCCAGGATCAAAATGATTCCTCCATTTGACATATAAAGTTCTTCCTAACCTGTCCCCTTCCTACACACTTGACTCCCCTCCACACCATACTCTCCCACCTCTTTCCCTTTGCAATGCCTGTTGCCAGTGCCTGCAATGTTCTCTCTGTCTCTGTCTCTGCCCCTATCTCTCTATCTGTTTCAACAATGCAGCTAGCAGCTGCTATGGGGAGTGTAAAACCAACAACAACCAACTCACAGAATGCTGCAAGCTCAGGTTCTTTTGATCTCCTTTACTAAGGAAAGCAACTGTTAAGGAGTTAACAAGCTTACTTTAATCCAGCATACAAACACCATTTGCTTAGTTCAGGGGAAAAAGCCAGCACCCTGAACTTCAGAGCAAATACAAACAAATTACAAACAGACCAAATACAATTCATAGTTACCAAGAAAACCATCAACATCTGAGTTCAGCCAGAAGGCCCTTACAGTGGCTGCCCAGAGTCCCGTGCCTCCAAGACTGAGAACCTTAAGCAAATAGCTCTGTTCTCCCTTTTTATACAGTTTCAGATGTCATCAGATCATCTGAGCAACCAGAACTTAGGCTCTGATGTTAGCAGCTCCTTCATTGGCCCCATGTGGAGCCCCACCTTAGTAACCAAATCACACCCACATAGGCTTAGCACCTAGATTGGAGTTCGGGCCTGGGGCTTAATACCTAGTATGACTCAATCAAAGACACTGAATTAATCAAAGGAAACAAAGGCCAAACTCTTCAAGGATCCGCAATACATTATCTCTATCTCTGTCTGTCTGTGCCAAGAGAGAGAAATAGAGAGAGAGAGAGAGAGAGAGAGAGAGAGAGAGAGAGAGAGAGAGCGCTGTCCTGGCTTCTTTCTTTTTTTAAAAAAAAATTAATTAAAGTTATTTATTTATTTATTTTTAGTTTTCAACATTCACATTCATAAGATTTTGAGTTCTAAATATTTCTCCTCTTTCCCCTCCCCCTCTCCCCAAGATGACATGCAATCTGACATAGGCTATACATGTACAATCATATTAAATATATTTCCACTTTAGTCATGTTGTAAAAGAATCAGAACAAAAGGGGAAAACCACAAGAAAGAAGAAAAAAATAGAAAATACTATTGCCCTGGCATCTTTTAAGACTGCTCAAATTCACCCTCTGTAGCGCCCCTTCCCTGGTCCCCCTCAACCCATCCAGCTACTAAGGAGTCTCACATTGAGGTAATCTTCCATCTATACTGAATATATGTACGTATTTAGGTATACATTGTTTCCTCCATTAGATTGTGTGCTCCTTGAGGGTAGGAGCTATGTCTTTGCCTTTCTTGTATTCCTAGTGTTTAGCACAGTTCCTATTATATGGTAGTGGCTTAACAAATGCTACCAAATGATTGTCCTATCTACTGACTTCTGTCTCCTTTGTCCCAAAGGACAAAGATTTGAACTAAGATGTACCAGCAGTGGCATGAATATATGATGAAGTAATTGACACAAAAAGACAAAGACATGGGGCTGGAAGAGTCGTATAGTCAGGCTATAGACTGATTTTAATGAAGGTACTGACTATTTTATACAGGTTAATTGCTGAGTCATCCAGACTTCAAAGAAGAGTACGATAAAGCATTGGTTAAGTTTTTTATCTCCTTGTTCCTGGCAGCGAGATACTATTTTTACTCAAGGCTAACCAAAGTGAAACATTTATGTTCTCTCGCTTATAGATAACCAGACTGAAACATTTCTGTCATCTCCCATGTGGGTAATCAGCTACAGAGGAGGGTTTTCTTTGCCGAGTCTTCTTATCCTAAAACTGGCCTTACTGTGCATAAATCCATTCTCAACTGACTCTGCCTTGCAGAGGTCTGAGAGGCCTAAACAGGATATAGCTGGCTCCCCACATCTCCCCCCTTTTTATTCTGTAATTTTAAGTGGCTTAAACAAAGCATTCATTATCCTAAGGACACAACGTAGACAAAAAATAACCATGACCAAACAAAGAATATAAGGTAGTGTATGAAAAATAGTCAAAAATACATTGTTAAATGGGTTAAATTTTTTGAAAATATCGATAATCGTTTTTGCTACCCCCTCTGGATCAATACCAGGAAGAGGGGCATTTCACTATTTCAGCATTCCAATCAATCCCCTCCTTTCTCTTTTGTAGACACTTTGCCATTATAGATACATGAGAATTCTTCCCCTTAGCCATCACCCATTTAAGTAAATATAGTGAGGATTGATCAACTCATTGACAAATCAAAGGAGGCAGTCCCCTTTATGAATATAGATACACAGACTCAAAAAGAAATAAAAAATGCAATTGTCTTTTTAAGATTCAAAAAGTCTTTTCTTATGCTGCTGTCTGGAAGGGAACATTGTCAATGCAATCTTCTAGTCCTTGGTATCTATTCCAGCCATCTTATTCTTCTTGTCTTCTTATAGGAATCAGCTTTCTGTCCATTCTCCTACAAGAGTGATCTTAGCACAATTTTAAATTACCATTTCTAATCCTTATAACCCTGATCATTTTTACAAACTCAAAATTTGAGCCATGGCCAATTGTCATATTTAAGAAATTCACATCAGAAGCCAGCATCTTACACTTGACATACATCCATTAATAATTTCCTCACTAGGAGGATGAGATGTCACTTAAGGAATTAATAACAGGCTTCAGTACATACATAAATACATTAAATTGTCAATTTTTAACACAATGCATATAGAATCTTAACCTTTAAGTCATGCCATTTACAAAAGAAACCACAAAACATTCTTCTGTTTAGCATCATTAATTGTAACAAAACTTTAGACAAGCAAATAACAAAATAACATTCTCGCATTGCTTAAGGCACATTTACAAAGCGGCTTGCATGCATTTCTACCCTTGTTGATAAAACTTTACTAAGTTGATGAAAAAGTCCTTAAGTAACATTAATTCCTGAGTATTGTAACAAACAAAGTTTCTAGTTACTGCAGAATTCTTAGATATCACAAAGTTTGTTAGTCAAAAAGATGTTGTATACTGCTCTTAGAATCCTTTTAAACAAAGAGAACATCTTAAGGTGAGTCTTAAGCAGGTTGTATAAATTTCTGCACATGTTCTAGTTCTAGATAAAAGTAAGAATCTATTGCCTAGTAAGATAACACAAAAGAGCACCTGTCTTATAATGACTACTTGTTCTGATCACAGAAATGTGCTGTAGAAGGAAAAAGCAGGGACAGGTGTCATATCCAATATGATAGGATAAAACAGCCTTGCTTTGTTTAAACTCAGATATAGTTACAAATCTTCAATGCAGATAACTATACCCAAATTCAAACTCAAAACAGAATTAGTTATGGTCCCAAGCACCTTTTGCTTTAGACAGCAAGTTCCACCAATCCCAACTTAGAGCCAGATACAGAGCTGCAATAAGCAATAGAGATTGACCAGGGCTCACATGCATAAGGGATTTCATTTAACAGCTTTCTCTCTCAAATTTAAACTTGTCCTGGTGTAAAAGCCAATTGTTAGAATCTTTTCTGTCTATAGTATATGAACTTGCAGCTTGTCAGCTAGCTAAGTTCATTGTTTAGAATTTACATAACTCAAACAAGTTCTTTTTCTGGGGCTTATGACCTTGCCCGTGCAGATAGTTCCAGGGGCCTTGGCAATTTTACAAAATAAGGAGAAGTAACATGGTCCCCAGGAAGGGGTTAATAGAAAAACCTTGGGCCTGTCTGCTATTTTTGCCTTTTCTCTGAGCACACTTACTCAAGGTCGAGGCTTTCTAAAAATCATGCAAAGGATTTTACACAACTTGTCTTCATAAACTTATTTCCCTTTCTCAGAAACAGCTCACAATTTATGCTGATATTATTATTAATTCCTAAGTATTAAACAATTCTTAAATTTGATCGCCAAGCCTTTGCCACATAATTGAAGAGAAAAAAAGGGAACTAAACAAAACTTAGTAAATACTAGACTTAAGCTTAATTAACAATTTCACGAATTTCCTACATGATAGCAAAACAATTAAAGACAAAATTTGGTAATTTATGATTTCTTAACTTACAACACTACAAAATATTATAAGACATGGTCAATTAGAATGATTTAAAAGTTTTCTAACTCAGTACAATTCTTAGCCTAACAACATTTAGATTATAAAAGAAATTGCTTTTCTGATAACACAGAGTCTCAAATTTTACACATATATTACTAGTATTTACATTAATGATAATAGTAATGGTCCCAATTAGTAAGTCACAATAGTTATGTCACAACCAGTAGATCTCAATAGTTCTGTCACAATCAGTAAGTCTCAATAGGTATGTCATAGTCAGTAAGTCTCAGTAGTTATGTTACAACCAGTAGTTACCTTAATATCTTAATAGTTACCCAATATCACCACAATTAATCAGCACCATTAGAGGAATTATCTACATCTGGATCACACAGCTGAGGAGACCCAGGTCAGCCTCCAGAGTCCCAACAGGAAGGTCCTGGGCTATGCGTAGGTCCCATGGAGGAGATTCCCAAATTGCCTTATACAGAGAGTCATTCATCTCATCACCATTAACATAAACCTCACATTGAAGAAAATCCACATAAAATTAATGAATATGAAGAATTATATTTAACTTAAAACAGTCTACATTCAAATAGCATTTATTGTATGCCAAGCACCTTTGTAATCATGCGATCTTTGTAATATCCCTGGGAATGAATTCTACCACCATCCCCTTATTGAACAATAAACTACAGTAAATAGGATTTTCTTGGGGCTATATAGTTAATAAATTTCTCAATGCCAAATAACAATATGCACCCCTTTTTTAGTTATTCAAATATACATTTCTAAGTTCCATTCACATTTTTCTTGAGAAAGTTTTACAAACAGTTTGGAATCACCTATTATAACCAGGTCGGTTTAAAATGTGCTGGGCCAGTATTCTAACTACTTACTTCTTTTGGCCCAGGTAAAAAGGAAGCCTAAGGAATTTGAATCATTGCTAAAAAGGTATAGTCAGTTTCCCCTCCAGGCAGAGGAGTTTGATAATTAATTGAACAGTAATAATAATAACTCACAATAATCAACATCTTTACCCTAATCAACATCCATATAAGATTTAATAGAACCCACCCACGAATCTAGCCCAAAAGGTGGGAGGATATAATTCCTTCTATCTCTCTAGAACTTTATTGGTTTTTAACATTAAAACAGTAATCCCAAAAAACCTAGTTAACAATCTTACAAGTTTCATAAATGCTGGCCAAATTGTTTTAGCTATAACCTTCTACTAACTACAGGTAAAGGTGGGAATTCTTGGTTTTATAAATGGCAATTATAAAACATAAGACAGGGTTAGCAAGACTGAGAAAGTAACAACCAGTTTTACACAATTGTTTTCATTTTTTAGTTTCAACAAAATTCAGATTAAAAATTTCTTTGTCTAACACTATTTTTAGCTCACAACATTCACTCAAGCATTACAATATAAGAGAATTTTACTACAATTTAAAAGTACAATAATAGTACAAACAGAAAAATTTCAGATGACATTAATTGCATTCCCAAATCATTACATGTATTGGGCTTACCAAGCGTAGAGGCTTTTCTTCTCTCCCCACAGTCGCAGGGCTTGGCTGTGGACTGGGAGTGGTCGAGGCAGGGATTTGGGAAAGGGGAGGGGGAGTAAGGACAGGGGAGTGCTGGGAAGCTGTAGAGTCCAGCACCTGCATTAAAGGTCTGAGGAGTCATTGAGGAGGGTCCTTGAGGAACCTTTGCTTCCTAATAGGGGTTGCTGGGCTTTGGGAAACTTGGAGCAAAAATTCCAGGTTCCAGTGGTGTGGGAGCAAGGACTTGGGGGCTTGAGAGGAGAGGTTCCTCTGCTTGCCTAGAAGTATGGGTTTCAGGGTGCCCAAGGGTCCAGGGCTGTTGTCAGTGGGGTATGAGAGGGCAACAAAGTAGCAAAGCAGAGAACAGGGAGTAGAGCTTTTGTTGCAACATGTATTTTAATTTTTGCAGTTTCAATGTTATTATAATTTAATTTACATAGAGACTTTAGGTGAAAAAACATCAAAATAAAGGGCCTAAATAAGAAAAAGCAGCTAGTAAGTGGGGCAATCATTTTGAAAAGGAGCCAACTCTCTATTGTATATTCACAGCTGAATCACTTTTTAAATTTTCCAAGCAACAAACTTAGGATGACCACAGCAAGCTAGAAATATATATCTATTGAGATAATTCCTATTCTAAGAAGTATTTTTGTTTTCTCAGGAATACAGTAACAGTCTTTTGGGTAAAATATGTTCAGATTGGCTCTTATTCTCTGTTTATATTTCTCTATTTTGGAAGCTTTAAGCCACTTGTTTCAAACTCAGATAGGAATGAGGGTCACTAAATTGCACATAAGGATTTCTGTAGTTGTATATAAAAAAACTACTTAGTAATTCTATTGATTTATTTAATAGCTTTATGTTATTAGATATTTTCTAATTCCGTTTATAGGATCATTAATAAAGTTCTTAATTCTAAAAATTGGGAAAGCACATTCTAGATTTTTTTAAAGTCCTTTCTCCAGTTTTTTTATTTATACTAGTCTCATGGTGATTCTTATTAACCACACATGAAATAAAACATCTTTGGATATACTTCTGACATTGACCTGGAATTCTTAACCCCCCAAGGAGTCTACAGATAGATTGGAGGCAGATACAGAAAAAATTTATATCTTTTGTCATTTAAACTGAATTTTCTTCACATTCATAAGTGTATTATCATTTTGAAAAAGATTTCATATGCTTTGCCAGATTGTCTGTGGTTAACAGAATCTGCTAAAGAATTTTTAGCTGCTCTAAATTTTATTGCCGCCCTGGCTCAGTCCGAGACAGGTGAAAAGATCTTAATGGTGCTAATTTTAACTCGAGTAAATTTCACTTCTGTGTTCACTCCTTAAAAACTTTTTTGAAAGTGAGAACCTTGAATCCTCCAGCCAAGGTGAGTGGGACTCTGGAAAAGATCCAGTGGCACCTTGTCCCTTCTCCCCCATGCCGGAAAACTCAAAGTATCTCTTTTTCAGATCTATGCATTTTCCAAATTTGCCTAGTGCCAGATAGCATAATAAATTCTAACTTATCTTAAACATCAAATTTAGGAGTAACACATTTCACTTAAATTAAAGGGGAAAAGATTCCCATTTTCTTTCTTATCTCTTTTCACATTCCAAATTTGGCCAGAATTGGAATGAAGAGGGAAAGAAAGAGCATTTTCTTATTTCAACAACTTTAATAACAAAGAGTCAGATAGCATACTCTCTTCACACAGAGACACATAACACAAAACAGATACAGACAGAAAATGACAGGACGCACAAAAAGGATTTCTAGAAATCCAGCATTTTTCTTTTCCCTTTCTACTTTGATAATTCCCAATTAGCTAGTCTACCCCCAGTGGGTTGTCATCATCCATCCCTGGGCTGAGGGTCACAAAATCTCTCCCCAACCCCAATATCATGCTTAATTGTTCTTTGTACCATAGGAACTTTTCCTTCTGGAGTAAGACATATTTTTAAAATGTTCCATATGGAAAAGGCTGACATTGGGAAGTGTTCTGGTCCATCTTCCTTTAATCTTTTACTCATTTGTTTTTCAATAATCTCCCATCTTTCTCAATCAATTGTACCTTCTTGTTTTTGTTCTTTGTTATACAAAAACCTCTTTCTGTTACAATTTTTCTTAATACTTGCAGATGATACAGATCCCTATCTTTAAATTGTATCTGTCCCATAGTTCAATTTTCTAAATCTACTTTTCTAACTCTCTAAATCTCTAAAATTTCTACAATCCCCCAGTAAGCATAGTGGAGTAATCTTCTTATTTAAATATGCTCTGGAGCCTGTATTGGTAAGACGTTACTTCATCTCTCAAGTCCTTGACTTGTCCCTGTTCCTGGCGCCAACTGTACCAGCAGTGGTGTGAATATATGATGAAGTAATTGACACAAAAAGACAAAGACATGGGGCTAGAAGAGTCGTATACTCAGGCTATAAACTGATTCTAATGAAGTTACTGACAGTATTTTATACAGATTAATTGCTGAGTCATCCAGACTTCAAAGAAGAGTATAATAAAGCATTGGTTAAGATTTTTATCTCCTTGTTCCCGGCAGCAAGATACTATTTTTACTCAAGGCTAACCAAATTGAAACATTTATGTTCTCCCGCTTATAGATAACCAGACTGAAACATTTCTGTCATCTCCCATGTGCGTAATCAGCTACAAAGGAGGGTTTTCTTTGCCAAGGCTTCTTATCCTAAAACTGGCCTTGCTGTGAATAGACCCATTCTCAATTGACCCTGCCTTGCAGAGGTCTAAGAGGCCTGAGAAGGATGTAGCTGGCTCCCCACACTAAGAGTTCCTCCCCTTTCTGTGTCCCTTTTAGACAAAGTCCCTCCTCTCTCTGGGTCCCTTTTAGGCGGACGATTAGAACTCTTGTGTCTTGAGAGGGTAGCTTGATGTGCTGGGATTGGCATCGTAAAGACCCATTATTCAATAAGCATTCATTAATTTTCATTTCTCTTATCAATAGTGATTTAGCGTATTTTTTCATATGACCATAAATTGTTTGGATTTCTTCATCTGAAAACTCCCTGTTCGTATCCTTTGACCATTTGTCATGAGGAATAACGTGTATTCTTATAGATTTTGCAAAGTTCTTTGTTTATACTGAGATATGAGATATTTATCAGAGAATCTCTCTATAACTTTTCCCCCATTTTTCTGCTTTCTTTCTGATCTTGGCTACATTTGTTTTATTTACACAAAACCTGTTCAACTTAATGTAATCAAAATTATCTATTTTACGTCTGACTCTGCTCTCTCTCATGTTTATTCATAAATTGTTTATCTGTAAGTCTGATAAGTAATATGTTCCATGTTCTTCTAATTTTCTTGTTATTTCTCTCTTTGTATCTAGGTCAGATATCCATTTTGACCTTATCTTGGTAAATGGCATAAGACATAGGTCTATGCCCAATTTCTGCCATATTGCTTTCCAATTTTCCCAACACTTTTTAACCAAATAATGAATTCTTGTCCTCAAAAGTTGTCTTTACACTTGTCCAAATACAAGGTTACTATATTTATTTGCTGCTATAAATTGTATGTCTACTGTGTTCCATTGATCTACCTTTCTCTTTCTTAGCCAGTACCAGATAGTTTTGGTAATTACAGCCTTATAATATAGTTTCAGGTCTGATACTGCTAAACCTTCTCCCTTTACATTTTTAAATTTAATTTTAATTAAGTACCTACTGTGTGCCAGGCACTGTGTTAAGACCAGAATACTAATGGGCAAATCACTCCTCATACCCAAAACGAGTGGGCTACCCCCCATCATGCTTACCTCACAGGCTTCTTGTGAGTTCCACAAGATCATATATGGAAAATGTTGTGCAAACTTATAAAGCCCCATAGAAATGTCAGCGGTTATGACTTGCACAGAATTTATGCCTCCGACTCACTCAGCTCCCGTTCTCCCAGACTGTGAAATCCTGGGGAAACAAGGGGGATGTGTCAGGGCACATACCTCCCTCTCCCTTTCACCTTCTCCCTCCCCCAGGTTTGGGTTTGTTTTCCTCCAGTGGTAGGAGGCTGTTAAGAACTCCCAGAGTGCTTTGGGCTTTTTATCACAAGCATTTAGAAAGGCAATGATGTGCTGGAGAGCCTGAGAGCAGGGAAAGACTCGGGTTCCACTGCCCTCTGTAACCCATATTAGTTTCAGTATTTTCACCTGTAAAATGGGGATTCAAGAGACCCTTGATTCCCTCAAGGTTGTAAAGACCAAATGAGATGTTTTCTTATTGTACCTGTCATTTCATTCCTCTACCAAGGCAAGACAACTTCAGGTCTTAGAGAGTGGTCTGAAGGCACAGAGAGGTTAATGACAATAAAAATCATAATTATTATAGTAGTAACAATAGCTAACATTTATATAGCATTTACTATGTGCCAGGTACTATGCTAAGCTCTTTACAAATATTATCTCATTTGATCCTCACAGCAACCCTGGGAAGTAGGCACTATTATTACCCCCATTTTACAGAAGAGAAAATCAAGGCAAACAGGTTAAGTGACTTGCCCCAGGGTTACACAGCTACTGAGTGACTGAAGTCAGATGTGAACTCAGATCTACCTGACTCCTGATCCAGCCATCTTAACACTCGCCACTAAGCTGTGCCCAGGGTCCAATATGTGTGGGTGTGTTTCAACAATACAGCTAGCAGATTCTGTGGGGGTATAAGATCCACCAACAACCAGCACCCAGAAAGCTGCCAACACATGTCCTTTTGATCTGCTTTACTTAAAGAAAGCAACGTTAAGGGGTTAACAGTCTTACCTAAATCCAGCATACAAATATCATTTGCTTAGTTCAGGGGAAAAAACCAGCACCCTGAATTACAGACCAAATACAATTCAACATCTGGGTGTACACCCAGGGAGCTCATTATAACAGCTGGCCCAGAGTCACACACCACTCCTGCTGTGGCTCAGAGCTTCCAGTGAGAACGCTAACCTTTGTGTTTATATATCCTGTTCAGGGCCTGGAGGGTCCTGACCTCACCCAGGCTGGGTGTGGAGAAGTTCCCCAGCCCCAATATCACATCAGATACAAATCAATGGCTCCCAATTGTCTCAGTGCTGAGAAATACAAAAATATCTCACTTTATCAGCCCCATTCAAACAAAGGCCAGAATCATTAAAGGTCAACCCCAAAAAGGCCCACCTTAATTACTATTACAGGGTGCTAGGATTTGAACCCAGGCCTTCCATATTCCAAAGGCCTGCTTTCTGTCCAGTTGGTCAAGCTGCCTCTTTGCAAGTTTTATTGGTCATCAATTTTTACTGATCATTCCATTGGTTTCAAAGAGATATTCAAACTCATTCTTCTGACCTGCTTGCCGAATTTATTTTTATTTATTAAAACTTTATCAATGTCTTCCTTTTATATCATAGTCATATGGCTGAATATTGGTTCTTCCACAACTGTCATAGAATCCTCCCTTATAACAAAGATGAACAGGTAAGCCATATCAGCCTCAGTTTCCTCCTCTGAAGGCACTGAACAAGATGACCTCTAATGTCCCTCCCAGCTATATATCTATGACTATATGACAATGAGTGCAGAATTCTGCACCTGTAGTTCCCCATCTCTATGGAGTTGTGAGAGGTACATTGGATCACATGTCCTATGAGCAAAATTGGTAATTACAAATCACATTAGTTCAGCTGCCTTCCTGTGTCATTTTCAGAAAGCCTGGTTTCCCAGCCTCCCAGACAAGATACTGTTTCTGTAGAGATGAAGCACTTTTCCAGAGATTATCTGCTAATAATATCTTTTGAATTTGGCTTTCTAGGTTGACTTTCTGGAGAATTATGGTAGAGAGAGGCCGGAGAGAAAAGAGTTCTTTCTCTCTCTTGTGCCATATGGGCAATTGGTGTTGAATGGCACATCCTATCTCAGGATTATTGCTTCTCTCTCTCTCCTTCTAAGACTTTGGAGCAGTCTGGGCTGCTATTACTGGATGTAAGTCATCTATGAATCCATTACAAAATCAATGCAGCCAACATTAGAAGGAAAGCAGAAAACTGGGGAAACGTTTTTACAGGTTTCTCTGATAAAGGCCTCATTTCTCAAATATATAGGGATCTTAGTCAAATTTGTAAGAATATGAGTCATTCCCCAAATTGATACATTTTCAAATGATATAAACAGGTAGTTTTCAGAAGAAATTAAAGCTATCTATAATCATATGAAAAAATGTTCTAAATCACTATTGATCAGAAAAATGAAAATTAAAATAATTCCGAGGTACCACTCCACACTTATCAGATTGGCTAATATGACAGAAAAGGAAAATGATAAATGTTGGAGAAGATCTGGGAAGATTGGGACACTAATGCACTGTTGGTGGAGTTGTGAACTGATCCCACCATTCTGGAGAGCAATTTGGAACTATGCCTAAGGGACAATCAAACTGTGCACATCCTTTGACCCATCAATACCACTATTAGGTCTGTATACCAAAGAGATCAAAGAAAAAGGAAAAGGACCTATGCGTACAAAAATGTTTATAGCAGCTCTTTGTTGTGGTGTCAAAGAATTGGAAATTGAGGAGATGCTCACCAACTGGGGAATGGCTGAACAAGTAAGTGGTAGTTTATGATTGTGATGGAATGCTATTGTGTATAACAAATGATGAGCAGGATAGTTTCAGAAAACCTAGGAAGGCTTACATGAACTGATGCAGAGTGAAGTGAGCAGAGCCAGGAGAACACTGTACACAGCAACAGCAACGTTGTACAATGATCAGCTGTGATGACTCAGCTTCTCTGATCAAGACACTTTCAAAGGACCCATGATAAAAAATGTTCCAAAGAAAGATATCACAGAGTCTAAATGCAGATCGAAGCAGAATTTTTAAAAAAGAACCAAACAACTTTTTCTGGTGTTTTTTTTTTTTGAGGGGGGAAGTCTGTGTTTTCTTTCACAACATGACTAGTATAGAAACACATTTGGCATGACTGCACATGCATAATCTATATCAAATTGCTTGCCATCTCAGGGAGGGGAAGGAGGAAGAGAGGGAATTTGGAAGTTAATATTTTACAAAAACCAGTGTCAAAGTTGTTTTTACATGTAATTTGAAAAACACAATTTTTTAAAAAAACAAGAGCCCATTACTGGGGGCCCTTGGTGAGAGGGGGCAGGAAGGGGAAGAGAACAAGCATTTGTTAGGTGCCTTCTGTGTGCTAGGTACTTTACAAATATTTCATTTGATCCTAACCTCCTAGAAGAAGACTGAAGTCCTCTAGACTGTGGTATTCTATGACACATGAGGACCACACATACCTCTTACAAAAGGGCAACCTTCTCACTCAATGGAACATTCACTTACTCTATTGTTGTCATTTTGTATATTGCTTTTCTGGCTCAATCAATTAACAAGCACCAATAAGCTCCTACTATGTGACAGGCATTGCTCTAGGTTTTAGGAAGGTAAATACAAAGAACGAAATAACTCCTACATATATAAATAGAGAGCATATATAAAGAAAATAAACACAAAATAGTTAGGGCTAGAGGGCATAAGGTTTTGGGGGTAAAGAAAGACTTCATGTGAAAGGTGATGCTATGAGTTGGCTCTTGCAGGAAAAAAAGGATTCTATAAGGTGAAGGTGAGGAAGTGTAGAATGGCCAGTGCAAAGTCATGGAGATCAATCAATCAGTTAACATTATTAAGTCCTACTATGTGTCAGGCACTATACTAAATACTGGGGATACAAAGAGAAGCAAAAAATAGACCTCATCCTCAGGGAGTTTACAATCTAATGATGGGAGGCAGTGTGTCATGTGTGAGGAACAGAGAGAACTGAAATTTGGGACCAAGTTCAGACAGATAAGCTGACTTCAGCAGACCTCTGGTTAGAGTTGTTTTGGTTTTTAGAGCCATATGAGGCACGAAGTACAACTTGTACAGAGACAGGAGATGGAAAAACCAGTTTGATGGGACAGATGTGACACATAGTGCTCCAGAGATGGCTGAAACCAGATTAAAATGTGATTGGGAAAAACATAACAAAACAATTACAAATATGATAGAATGGAGATATTATACTTCAAAACTAAGTCAATGTGCATCCCACAGGGATCCTTATGCATGGATTGGCAGCCCCTGTTTCTATTTGAGTTTGACCCAGCTGGACTAAATGACGTCTGGGGTCTCTTCCAGTTCTGAGACTGTGATTCTGAATGGACTAGGTTAACGCGGAAACTGATGGGGCAGAGTGCAGAGAAGGTTGGCTAGTCAGAGAGGGACCCGCCTTGGGAGGGCCTAATGTGTTTGTAAACAAAATGGGCTCTTAGCACTCAGTTCTACCAAGCCACCTTGAAGAGTTTGGCCTTTGTTTCCTTGATTAGATTGAGAGTCCTTGGTGACCTCCTTACCTCAGGGGAGGGCCTAGTTTGCACATGAGTTTGAGTGACATGTTTGGAACATCAGAGGCTTTTAGACCACTTGGGTTTAAGCTGCCTCTTTGTGACGACTTTAGGTCATGTGGGTGAGTTACATGTATAACTCACCCTTGACCCTGAAAAAGATATAAAACCAAGGGTTGGCTTTCCCTTTTTCGGAGCTCTTACCCATAGCAGTAGTGGCTTGTGTGACTCTGGGCCAGCCCTTGTTATGAGCTCCTGGGGTGAACTACGATGTTGGTAACTATGAATTGTATTAGGTCTGTCTATCAATGTCTGTAATTTGAAAGTTCAGGGTTCTGGTTTTTTCCCCTGAACTAAGTGAATGGTATTTGTATGCTGAATTACAGTAAGTTTATTAACCCTTTAACGTTGCTTTCCTTAGTAAAGCATATCAAAAGAACCTGGGCTTTTGCAGCATGCTGGTAGCTTGTTGGGCTTGTGTTGGTCTTTCACCCCCACAACAGCTGCTAGCCAGATTGTTGAAACACCTAGGCAGAGGGAATTAAGATTCTGTGTGATGGGCAGTGGGCAGATATTGTGAGTTCTAGAGCATTTAAGTAAGGCAAGGTAAGAGAGCCCCAATATCTACCTGTAGCCAATTGTGGAATTTTCCCACAAACAAGATCTCAGGGAAATCCTATAAAAGCACAGAAAACACTATGAGTTTAGTTTTTGCTAACTGATAATTGGTAATAATTGAATTCCACATAGGGCTGAAATTAATTATGTAGGAAAAATGGTTAGACCCAGCAAATGCATAGAATAGTTTGCTGATTTCCGAACTGTAAATGCTCACATTGAATATTTAATGATTAGTTCTCACAAGCCGAATGAGCTGGCTTCAGCACACCTCTGGTTGGAGTTGGGTTGGTTTTCAGGGCCATATTTTCTTCAAGGCAGTTGGGAGACAATGAAGTTTTTTGATCAGTGTTGGAACATAGTTGGAGCAGAGTTGGAGCACATGCTCAAACCAGTATGCCTTAGGAAGATTATTTTGCCATTTCTGCAGAAAATTGTATTGGAGGGGGAAAGTAGAAGAAGGGAGACGTGTTAGGAGGTGATCACAATAGTCTAAGGGATAAGGACTAGAGCTAGAATTGTTGTTCCTCCTTCATTTTTGAAGAGGTCCAATGACCTCATGGGGTGATGTCTTGACTCGTCTGTGGATTTAAGTGAGGCGCACAAAGTC
>CM053622.1:806105536-806154745 GCA_028646595.1 Phalanger gymnotis | reverse complement strand
TATATATATATATATATATATATATATATATATATATATATATATATATATATATATATATATATATATATATTCCTTCCAACTGCCCTAATAATAATGAAGCTCTTGGGAATTATGAATAGCATCTTCCCATGAGGGAATATAGTTTAACCTTATTGAATATCCTGTGATTTCTCTTTCTTGTTTACCTTTTTATGCTTTTGTTGAATTTTGTATTTGAAAGTCAAATTTTTTTATTCAGCTCTGGTCTTTTTATTATAAGTGCTTAAAAGTCCTCTATTTCATTAAATATCCATTTCCCCTCGAGGATTATACTTAGTTTTGCAGAGCAGATAAGTCTTGGTTGTAATCCTAGCTTCTTTATTCTCCAGAATGTCACATTCCAAACCCTCCATTTAATGTAAAAGCTGCTAAATCTTGTATTATCCTGACTGTGGCTCCATGATATTTGAACCATTTCTTTCTGGCTGCCTGAAATATTTTCTCCCTAATCCGGGAGCTCTGAAATTTGGCTATAATATTCCTGAGTATTTTCATTTTGGGATCTCTTTCAGGAGGTAATTGGTGGATTTTTTCCATTTCTATTTTACCCTTTGGTTCTAGGATGTCAGGTTAGTTTTCCTTGATAGTTTCTTGAAATACTATGTCTACTCTCAAGTCTTGAAATACTATGTCTTAATCATGGCTTTCAGGTAGCTTAATATTTCTTAAATTATCTCTTCTCGATCTATTTTCCAGGATAGTCATTTTTCCAATGAAATATTTCATGTTTTCTTCTATTTTTTCATCCTTTTGATTTTGTTTTATTGCTTCTTGATGTCTTGCAGAGTCATTAGCTTCCACTCGTCCAATTTTACTTCTCAAGAAATTTTTCTCTTCATTGAGTTTTTTACTTTCTTTTCCATTTGGCCAATTCTGTTTTTTAAGATGTTATTTTCTTCAGGCTTGTGTGTGTATGTATTTGTGTGTGTGTGTGTGTGTGTGTGTGTGTGTATGTGTGTGTGTGTGTGTGTGCACGCACCTCATTTACTGAGCTATTGACTCTCTTTTCATGATTTTCCTGCATCATTCTCATTTTTTCCCAATTTTTCTTCTACCTCTCATTGCATTTTTAAAAACCTTTATGAGCTCTTCCAGGAATTCCTTTAGGGCCTCTGACAAAATCACATTTTTCTCTGAAGATTTGCATGTAGTGGTTTTGACTTCATAGTCTTCTGAGTTTGTGTCTTAACCTTCCTATCATCACAGTAACTTTCTTTGGTCATGTTCTTTTTTTGTTGTTTGCTCATTTTCCAAGCCTACTTCTTGACGTAACTTTTTGTTAAAGTTGCTCTCTGCTCCTGAGCTGAAGGGGGCACTATCCCAAGTTTCACTTTTGTGCTACTATTTTCAGAGATGATTTTGGAGATGTGGAAGTTTGGAGTCATTCCAAGGTGTTAGATCTAAGGAGACATGTGGTCCCTACACTCTTAGACTATGCTCTGATCTATGAGTGACCACAAGCACTCTTCTACACCCTAGAACTGTGACCAGGCATCCTGTGAACAAGTATCTCTGCTGCTGCAAGTGTTAGTGGGCTAGTGGGCCCTCTTCATCCTGGGACCCTTACCTAGAACTGTATGGGCAATGCAACAGAATCCTGTGCCCAATGCCAGCAAAGGGTCCCTTGTAATCTCCTTCTGAACAGTTGTCAAATCCCCTTACCATCTATGGACTGACAGATGTAGCTATCTCCAATGGCTATTGCACCATACCATGCTCTAGGCCCAAACACCACCCTGGTGAGACAGACCTTTCCTGCTGACTTCCAACGTTGTCTTGGGCTGGAAAATTGTTTCATCCTGACCTTTTGCTAGTTCTGCTGCTCTAGAATTTGATTTGAGGCATATTTTTAATTTGTTTGGAGGGACAATTTAGTAGCACTCAGGTAAATCTCTGCCTTTATTCTACCATCTTGGTTTTACCCCTCTCACATTTCTTTTTTAAAAATTTATTATCAAGACCTTTTGTTTTTACTTCACTTTAGTTTCTGGATATATCCCTCTCCATCCTCTACCTAGTGAGCCATCTCTTATAACAAAGGATAAAGAGAGAGAAGAAAGAGAGATATTGGGCAAAACCAATCAGCAACAGATGCAGCACATGTAAACAGAAAGAACAACAAAAATATTTCATAATTATAATGACCAAGAAAAAAGCTTGCTCCTAGAAAAGAGTTGAGTAAATACACTTCCCTCTTTTTTTTTGTAGAGGGTGGGGATTACAGTTGTAGAATATTGCATAAATTGTTGATGCCCATCTCTAGTATCCTTATTTTTCACATCCCTTAGTCTTATACCACTCTCTCCTTTCTCCTAAATTTCATTTCTTTCCTGTTTTGTCCCTGAGTGTATATCAAGGAGTAAGACAACTGATAAAAAGGAAAAATACATATATATAAAAGGACAACTTTGAAGCGTCAAGTAATTTTATTATATCTCAATGCATAAGAGAAGGGCAGATTGGTGGAGAGTTAATGTCTATCAAAGCAGATATTAACAGTAGAAAATCAGTATTCACAAAGTAATTAATTTCCATTTCTATCATCAGTTCTGTCTCTATTAAATCCCTCCAGGTATAATTTAATTCCATCATCTGATCATTTCAGCAATAGCAATTCCACTAAGGCATCTGGGAAATGTACAAGGTTAGTAATCCAGGAAGGAGCTTTGCATAGATAAGGGAGAAACTAAGTAAGGATCCAAAGAAAAGAGTGTTTTTATGGTGAAGGAAATGGTGGACTGTCATCTTCTAGCTCATGTTCTAAGCTGGTGGCCAATGATGGTTATCTACAATGCTTCTTTTGATTTCTAATAAGGATTGCCTCTTTCGTGCCATTTTTAAACTGCAGAAACGTATCTCAGGTGGTTTTTTTCTTTAGAAAACCACCACTGGTACCTTCAGAACATTCTAGAAAAAGAATAGTCATTTATCAAGGGACTTTCGACACATTGAGGGACTTTCTTGGCAAAGAGATGAAATTTTCCTCTCCCAGAAAATGATCCTAGTCACTTTAGAGGGGACATAAGGCTTTAAAGACAGGTCCAAGTCAGAGGATGGAGGTGGTATGACCCCAAAGGACTTCATGGTGAACCAGTGGGAAGGAAAATTGGAAGATGGCTGTAAACCACCCTCCACAATAGCAGGGGCAGTGGGGAGGACTTGTCTACCTACTCCTCCACTGCTCACCCATTATCTCCAAACACATGCTCCAACTCTTCCCTCTCCTTGAGCTGTTCCTGCTCCCAGCCTTTCCCATTCTGGCCCCTTGGGCACTTATAGCTTAACCTCAACCCAGACACATGGACCGCCACTTCCATTGACCCCACTGGAAACACCCCACCTCACAAAGCACACCCACCCACACCGTGGCCTTCCCCTGAACCCCACACTCACCCAGCTCACTGTTAGCCTTCTACCTTTCAGCTGTCATTATGCTTCTTGGCTGCCTTGTTCTTGGGCTTGGACTGTGACTGTGACCGTGACTCTTTTCCTTTCCAGCAAGAACAAGAATGTTGAGGAGAATGAGCAGGTGGTTTGTAATCTGCACCACAGATCTCATAAATTATGTCTTCCCCTTTCTACCAAATCCTCCCCTTTTCCAAACTCTTCTATTACTGCCTAGGGCAGCACTCTGCCTTACAACCTCAGAATCATCCTCAACTCCTCATCCACCCCACAAATCCACTCCAATGCCAACACTATTTTTACTTTCACATCTCTCATACACACCCTTCATCACCACTCACAAGGCTCCTGCCTTTCTTCCAACCTCATCGCCTCTTGCCTCAGACTATTGCAATATCCTATTTAGCTAACTCCCTGCCTCATCTCCTCTTTGCAATCCCTTCTCTGCTCAGCTGCCAAGGTCTTCTCCCTTAAACAGAGATCTGACCATATCATTATCCTACTCAATAAACCACAGTGGCTTACTAAAAGTTCTAGGATACAAGATTATTTCATCTGTATCTTATTCTTTATCATTTCTATTTCTCTAAGTTTTAAAATGTTTATAATTATTAGCATGCACATGTATATAACTTGCAAATAAGTATTTCTATATTGGGAACTCTCTTAGTGACAGGGAGAACAACCAAAACAGTTTGTAGATTTTTAAAGTCCCAGCTAAAAACCTTCTGCAAGAAGTGTTTGCTAATTCCCCTTAATGTTAGTATTTTCCCTCGGTTGACAAATCTCTGATTCATCTTGTCTATAGCCTTTTTGTACGTGGTTGTTTGCATGCTGTCTCCCCTATTAGACTGTGACGTTTTTGAGAGTAGGGACTGTCTTTGCCTTTCTTTGTATCCCCATCACTTTGCACAATGGCTGAGAAATGGCAGGAGCCTCATAAATACTCACTGACCACTGATATAAGGAATCAGGAAGACAAGTTCAACTATTGCCTCAGATACTATCTTTATGACCCTGTGCAAGACACTTAATCCTCAGCCTCAGTTTCTCCATCTGTAAAATGGGGATAATAATGGCACCTGCCTCCCAGGATTGTTACAAGAATGAAATAAGATAACATATGTGAGGCATTTTGAAAACCTTAATGTTCAAGATATAAATGTTAGCTATAATCATGATTATTGTTATTATTAATAATCGTTATTAATTATAAATTATTTCAGGTCCTCCTCCAACCTCATAATAGTATAGCTATTAATATTTAATTTATTAATTAATAGCTAAAATAATAGCTATTACTATTTAATTTATTAATTGATATTGATTAATTTAATTTATTGTTATTATTAGGTCATAGGAAGCCCCGAAACATTTCTCTACACCCCCATTTCAGGACAATTGTCTTGATTACATAGTGTGCCAATGTTCTCCCTCCCCCAAATTTTATATTAATTTCATTAGGCACCTGTTCACTGTGCCTGAACTGGGGGTCAAGAACTTCCAGGTTCTGAGAATAAGCTCTGTTATACTCTTAGTGTGATACACTATGACCAATGCTCTAACGTACCTAATGACCAATAAATTCCAAGAAAGAAAACTCCATCCCCAACACAGAGGTTCTGGCTTTCACTGACCTCCTTGTTCAGGTGGAAAATTGGCCTCCACTGTCCTTTTGTTGAGGGGCTTAGGCTCCCGGAAGTTATTTTGAAGTGCCTGAAGATTACTATTCAGGAGTGAGTTCTGTAGCTTATCCAGCTGCAGGTAACAGAGGAGACATTCATTATGCAGGAGAAGTGGAGGCTAGAGGGCTTAGTTAGCTTCCAGGCTAGAATTGGGACTTTCTTCCTGAGCCAGCCATGGGATTGTTAGCAACCTAAGAGAAGTGAACCCTTATACCTTAAATGTAGGCTATTTCTGTTTGGTTTGTAATTAATTTGTTTCAATTATCAAATATTTATTTTTCTCTCCCACTCACGCCCAGTGGAATAAAAATAAAATAAAATAAAACCCTTGTCAAAAATAAGCATAGTGAAGAAAAACAAATTCCCATATTGGTCATGTCGAAAAAAAGTGTTTCATCCTATGTATTAGCCTATCATCTACCTGCAAGGAGGTAGGTAGCCAGGAGGTAGATAGGCCATTTCTTTATGATATTGTCTTTGATTATCCCCTGAGCCACCTTCCCAATCAACCATCCATTTGGCCAGGGACTTGGGGCAGCTTGGCCTAGCTTCCATGGTCTTGCATTTAAAAAAAAAAAAGACTTAAATCTCTCATCTGGAAGGCAGACTTTCCCAAATCACATTTGCTGATGCCAATATTTGCTTTAGGTTTCAAAGAGCCACTAGACAATCTCTAATTCCCACAAGCACAATTTTAGAAATTTTACCCATCCACCCACTCACTTTGAAGGTCTGGGCTGAGCTTTCCACCATGATTCCTAATACAAGAAAGAGTTTTAGAAACCAGATAATATACTTAGAGAATCTCAGAGAAACAACCAAAAAATTAGTTTAAACAATTAACAACTTTGGCAAAGTTGTAGGATGTAAAATAAAACCACATAAATCATCAGCATCTCTACATGTTACCAACAAAATCCCCCAGGAAGGGATAGAGAAATTCCATTTAAAATAATTGCATGTAGCATAAAATACTTGAAAGTCTATCTAGGAAGACACACATAGGAACTATATAAACACAATTACAAAACACTCTTCATATAAATAAAGGCAGATCTAAACAATCAGAAAAATATTAACTGCTTATGGGTAAGTTGAGTCAACACAATAAAAATGACAGATCTACCTAAATCGATTTACTTATTCAGTCCCATACCAATCAGGCTACCAAAGAATTGTTTTGTAGAGCTAGGAAAAACTAACAAAATTCATTTGGAGGAACAAAAGGTCAAGAATATCGAGGGAATCAATGAAAAAAAAGTGAAAGAAGGTGGCCCAGCAGTACCAGATCTCAAGCAACAAATTACAAAGTAGTAATTATCAAAACAATCTGATACTAGATAAGAAATAGTGTGGTTAATCAATGGAATAAATTAGGTACACAATATAGAGAAGTAAATGGCCATAGTAATCTAGTCTTTGGTAAACACAGAGATCCAAACTTTGGGGACAAGAATTCGATATTTGACCAAAATTGCTGGGAAAACTAGAAAGCAGTCTGGCAAAAACTAGGCATAGACCAATATCTCTTACTATATGCCAACATAAGCTCAAAATAGGAACATGATTTAGACATAAAGAGTGATGTCACAAGCAAATTAGGAGAGTACAGAAAAAATTACTGTTAGATCTATGGATAAGAGAAGAGTTCATAACCAAACAAGAAACGGAAAGGATCATGGAAGGTAAGATGGTTAATTTTGATTGCATTAAATCAAAAAGGGCTTGCACAAACAAAACCAATGAAGCCAAAATTAGAAGAAAAACATGAAACTAGGAGAAAAAAATTCACAGCAAGCTTCTCTGATAAAGGTCTCATTTCTCAAATATAGAGAGAACCAATCTAAATTTATAAAAAAAAAAATAAGGGCCATTCCTCGATTGGTAAATGGTGAAAAGATATGAACAGGCCGTTTTCAAAAGAAATCAAAGCTATCAACAAGCATATGAAACAACTCTGAAGTATCACTTCATATCTATTAGATTAGCTAACATGACAGAAAAGGGAAATGACAAATCCTGGAAGGGATGTGGAAAAATAGGGACACTAATGCACTGTTGGTAGAGTTGTAAACTATCCAAACCATTCTGGAGAACAATTTGGAACTATGCCCAAGGGGCTATAAAACTGTGCATACTCTTTGACCCAGCAATACCAAACTATGTCTATACCCTCCTTCCTTCCGCTCCCCTCTCCTTGAGAAGGCAAGTGATTTGATACAGATTATATATATCCAGTCATGCAAAATATTCCGTATTAACTATATTGCAAAAGAAAATGCATACCCTTTGACCAAGCTGTACTACTCCTAGGTCTGTATCCCAAAAAGATCAAAGAAGAAAGTAAAGGACTTATTTGTACAAAAATATTTGTACGAGAATATTAAAGAAGGTGAAAAAAGTATACTTCAGTTTGCATCCAGACTCCATCAGTTCTTTCCCTGCAGTCAGACAGCATTTTTTATCATAGGTCTTTCGGAATTCTTTTGCATCATTATATTGCTAAGAATAGCTAAGTCATTCACAGTTGCCACAGTACAATGTTGCTATTACTGTGCACAGTGTTCTCCTGGTTCTGCTCACTTTACTCAGCATCAGATCATATAAGTCTTTTCAGGTTTTCCTCAAGTCCGCCTGCTCATCATTTCTTATAGCAAAATAATATTCTATTACATTCATATACCATAGCTTGTTCAGTCATTCCCCAATTGATGGCTATTCTCTCAGTTTCCAATTCTTTGATAACACAAAAAAAGCTGCTATAAATAGTTTTGTACAAATAGGCCCTTCACCTTTTCCTTTGATCTCTTTGGGATGCAGACTTAGGAGTGGTATAGCTCGGTCAAAGGGTATGCACAATTTCGTAGCCCTTCTCAGTATGTATCTTGTCTCTACCTACTCATTTATATGCTGTGTCCTGCACACGACCGTGAGCTCCTCGAGGGCAGTCAATAAGGCTCTGTTATTTGCCAGGCACTCCACTAAGCGTTGACTAAGGTGGGACTGCTTTTGCTTTGCTTTGTACTCCCGGCGTTTAGCACAGTGCTCAGTGCTTGGCATGTAGTAGGCACTCAATAAGTGCTTTCTGATTGATTGAATGAAATAAACATCACAAGGAACCAGGGGACAGAGTAGAGCAACTGAATTAACTCCTTACACTCTCCAAAGCCATCAGTGGAAGCTTGTCAAGGATAATAGCAGGAGAGTGAATGTTTACCTGTGCTTTAGAAATGGTGACAGGTTCTGCCAAAACTATCCACGTAACATTCTGAGAGCAGGGGGGAGTGGTCAATGAGCCACGATATAGGAAGTAGTTCAAGAAGTCACGAGGCAACAAGTGCTGGACATCGATGGAGTTCAGAGTTACGTTGTCCCCTAAGAGAAAGACGGGAAATGAGAAAGATTGAACCACTCAGTAGATCTGTGGCAAGCAAGGGTGGCTGGCCAATACGGGCCTGGGGTTGGAGAAACCACACAGATAGGGTCATGAGGCTGAATTGTAGCTCTAACTGGCCTTCCTGTGTTGCGCAAAAATTCTATCTCTGATCTGCTTTTTACTCTTCCAGTAAAGTCAAATGGGGAAATGCTCTTGGCTCATCCAAAGGTTATCACTGGGACATTGTAAGAAACCTTTAAAACCACCCTCCTGTCATCTTCCCATACTATCCCCCACAGGGAGAATAATCAAGTTCTTTGAGTTCTTTAGAAAATCAGTCCTCAAACAATTCAAATTAAGAAAGAAATAAGCTGGAATAAATCCAAAGAAGTCCACCCAGAATGGTGAAGGGCCTCCATTTCAGTCAGTCAATAAACATGTATTAAATGCCTGCTATCTGCTTAGGACAGCTAGGTCATGCAGTAGATAGAACACCAGGTCTGAAGTTAGGAAGACCTGAGTTCAAATCTGACCTCAGACTCTTACTAGCTATGTGACCCTGGGCAAGTCACTTAACCCTGTTTGCCTCAGTTTCCTCCTGTCAAATAAGCTGGAAAAGGAACTGGCAAGCCACTCTAGTATCCTTGCCAAGAAAACCTCAAATAGGGTCACAGAGTTGGATGTGACTGAAATGATTGAACAATTAAGAACAGCAATGTGCCAGGCACTGTGCTGGGAATACAAAGCAAAGCAAAAGTCAGTCCCTGCCCTCAAGGATCTCACAGTCTAATGAGGGAGACAGCATACAAACAACAATGCATCAACAAGCTATACACAGGATAAATTGGAAACAACAGAGGGAAGACACTAGAATTAAGGGGAGTCAGGAAAGGTTTCAAGAGGTACAACTGAAGGACCAGGGATGTGTAGCTTGGAGTAGGGAAAACTTTGGGGAACAGAATAGTTGTCATCAAGTATCTGAAAAAGTGTAACAGGAAAGTGGAATTAGATTAGCCCTGGTGGATAGAGCACCAGCCCTGGAGTTAGGAGGACCTGAGTTCAAATTCAGCCTCAGACACTTCCTACCTGTGTGACCCTGGGCAAGTCACTTAACCTTTTTGCCTCGGTTTCCTCATCTGTAAAATGAACTGCAGAAGGAAATGGCAAAACTACTCCAGTATCCTTGCGAAGAAAACCCCAAATAGGGTCACGATTGAAATGACTCAATAATAACAACTGCTTCAGAGGATGTAACTAGGAACCATGGTTGGAAGTAATAAATATTAAATATTTAATAGTATAATAATTTAATAATAATAATAAATATTAAAAATTTCGGCCTTTGGCAAGACAGGTTTAATGAGTCAAAGACAGAAATAATGTTGGGCCTAGCCTTGAGAATCTAGGAAACTCTAGGCCAAGAATACCATGTGTGGATGGTATGCCCCAGGTTGTCTGTTGATCTAGTCTTACTCCGAGCCCAAGAGAAATGTGACAATCTAAGGAAATACTTCTTGGGGAAGGTGACAATGTTGGGTGTGACCATGTGCTGCAGGCAGTGAGGTTGAGATAGTGGTTTTGTTGTTGTTTTGAGATACTTCAAATTCTTTTTTAATTGGCCTGTCTCATAATGGATTCAAAAAAAAACACCTCACATTAAGAAGCCTACAATGTACCAGACACTTTGATAGCTACTGGACATACAAAGACAGAAATGAAATTGTCTTGCCCTCAAGGAGCTTACTTTCTACTAGAAGAATTTTCACCCTCCGTTGGTTAATCATTGTTGGCCAGAAAATAACTAAGATTCTGGAGAGTTAAGATGAACACTGCTAACAAGGATATGAAGGAAAACAGCAAGGAATGAAGAAATACACTTAGTGGACTCATGCCATCTGATAATACAATCATTAGAAGTCACCTAGGCCACTCTCATTTTATAGAGGAGGAAACTGAGACCCAGAGAAATTAAATGACTTGCCCAAAGTCATACAGGTTCTAAATGCCAAAGGCAGAATTTGAACCCAAATCTCCTGATGCCAAATTTTGCATTTTTTTTCGCTCTGCACAATGTTCCTTTTTGTCCCCCATGACCCTGGGATTTATGCCCCAGAGCTCCCCAAACATAGCCATTCATCATAAGGAAAGTTTATGGACAAATCTGTCCAACAGCGGCAAATGTGCAGCAAGAGAAACCTGGCCCCAAAGATGGGGGCCCCCCAGAGGGGTCTTTATTTCCAAACTGTCTGCCTGCTTCTTCTCTCCTCCCTTTGATATGTCCCTGAGACTAGTTTCTCTTTCCCTGGTGCTGTGTTAACTTACCTACATTTGGGATCTCAGACAAACGGGAAAAAATCTTCTCGTAATAAGGATTCTTTTTACCTTTCTTAGCCTATAGGAAAAAAAACAGAATAGGGACGGAGGGTGTTGGCAGTGCAGAATGGTGAAGAAGAGGGCATAATAATAATTGCTGACAATGGAACCCTTCACAAACATCTCATTTGATTCTCATAACTACCCTGGAAAGTAGGTGCTCTGGGTTTTATCATCTCCATTTCACAGATGGGGAAACTGAGGCTCAGAGAGGTTAAGAGATTGGTCCATGGCTACTCAGCTAGAAAGTGACGGGGCAGGATTCAAGTTTAGACCTGTCCTGACTCCATGTCCAGCCTTCTTTCCAGTGTTCTAGGCGGCCTCTCTGGGAAGAAGCGAGGAAAAGCAGATGATGAGGAGAGTTTCTCTTGGAGATAATATTCTTCTTCTTTACTATCAAATGACTGCAGAAATCAGTCTCTCGCTGGTTCAGTTTGCTCATTGCTAAATAGGGACAATGCTTATAGAGCCCTCTGGGATCTTCCCAGGAAAAGTGCTTTTAGTTATAAATAACTTAAAGAAAGGATTTGCTGGAGTTAGCTCCAACCAGTTTGGAAAAGTCATTTGTTAAATTTTCAATATGAGCATTTATGGTGTTAGAAATTGGCAAATGCTCCATATCAGGGCCGGATTGTTTTGTTGATGGCCTGGACTTAAGAAAGTGATGGAGAAAATGCTAACAATGCAGGTTGAGCTTAAAAGTGCATCCTGCCCACATCTCCGCCCTGCCCCCAAGACCTGGTAGTTAAAACCTTTAACAATATATCACTGGCTTAAAGTCTTACAGAGATCTAAGTAGCTGGATCTGCCCATGGCTACACAACCAATGTAAGCCAGAGACACTTTTTTTTTTAAACTTGAGGCAATCAAGGTTAAGGGACTCCCCCAGGGTCGTACAGCTAGTAAATGACTGAGGTTGGATTTGGACTCAGGTCCTCCTGACTCTAGGGCCAATGCTCTATTCACTGGGCCACCTACCTACCCCCAGAGACAAATTGAACTTGTCTTGCAGACTCCAGGACTGCCCTCTAATCTACTCCATCATCAGTTGCATGTTGTTGATTTACACTAACAGGTTTCCTTAAAGAGAATTCCTTACACTAATGAAATCGGAAGTGTGGACCATAAATAAATAGAAAAGTTTTTTAAAGATCTGACAATATGTGATGGATACAAAGAAGCACAAAAAAAAAAATCATATGAATTGAAGAAGAATGAAGCAAGCAGAACCAAGGAAACTATATATGCAATGACTGCAACAATGTAAATGGATAGAACCATGACACAAAAGTCAAAAGTAAATGTAACAGAATTATAAAGATCAAGCAGGACTCAGGCGGAAAGATAGGAAAAGCCGCTCCCCAACCTTGCTCTTTTAGGAGGTGGAAGGTCCACAAGTGTTGTTACACATTGTATGGGTTTGAAGGCTTTTTCAATGTATTGGTCAACGTGATGACTTTTCCCCTCTCTAAAAAAAATTACCGTTTGCTATATTGGATGGCTCTCTGGGTAGGGGAGGGATAGATAAGAAACCGAAAATATCAACAAAAATTTATTTTTAAAAAATGCTTTTACAAAGCACTTTATAGTTACAAAGTGATTCACAGGCATTGTCTCATCTGATGCTCGGTATAACTTTGAGATATAGACAATTCAAAAAGTACATCGACTTGGCCAAGGTCATATGGCTTCTAAGTAGCCAAAGCAAGATTTGAATTGGACTACAAGGCTCTGGCCACCTCCCCAGGTTACCTCTCAAAGTAGTGACTTGGTAGGAGGAGGGGTTATTAAAGGACCAAAGATTCCCTTTTAGACCTCTTGCCCTAAGAAGAATAGCCTATACATAAGTGATTATTAAATGGTACTGAGGGAGCTTGTTTACATAATATTATGCATGGCACATTCGGCTCTTTCCCCTAGAAGCAGCTACGTGGTGCCATAGTGCTTAGAGTGCCGAGCCTGGAGTCAGGAAGACCTGAATTCAAGTTCAGCATTATACACTTTCTAGTTCTGTGACCCTAGGCAAGCCACTTATCTCTGTCTGGCTGTTTCTGTAAAATGGGGAGAACAATACCACCAACCTCACAGCATTGTTGTGAGGTTCAAATGAGATAATCTTTGTAAAGCTTTGCATATAGTAGGAGCTTAATAAATGCCTATTTCCCTCCCCTAATGATGGAATTTGTTGGGTTTTTTCTCCTTGCTTTAGTCCAGGGGTTTCAGTGGTGAGGAGGTTGGGGATTGGAGAGATATCACCAAGGTGTAAAAGAGACAGGAGCCCCAATTCCAAAGCATTATAAAAGAACTCTGTTCCTATTGGTGGGGGAGGTGGGCAGTAAGTGAAGAGAAAACCTAAGTGGGCATCAGGGGTGTTGAGGAAGCCCCTAGTCTCACCTCCATAGCCCACATGTATCATACTCAGGACTAGAGACAGCTAAGTGGTGTCATAATAGAGCACTGGACCTACAGTCAGCAGGACCTGAGTTCAAATCCAGCCTCAGACACTTCCCACTTGTGTGACTGGGAAAGTCACTCAGCCTCCATCTGCCTCAGTTTTCTCCACTGTGAAATGGAGATAATTATCAGCACCTGCCTCTCAAGGTTGTTGTTGTACCCCTTAAAATGTTCTAGAAATGTGAGGTGCTAGGGGCAGCTAGGTGGTGTAGTGAGTGGAACACCGGCTCTGGAATCAGGAGGACCTGAGTTCAAATATGGCCTCAGATACTTGACACATGTACTAGCTGTGTGACCTTGGGCAAGTCACTTAACCCCAATTGCCCTGTCAAAATAAGTAAATAAATAAATAAAGAGCTTCAGCTTACCTGAATAAGGACTGCAACCACAGCTAAACCATTAGGCTTTCCTTGGGCTTCATCAGCACTGCTATATTGCTCAGAATTGTAGTGTACAATGTGCAACTGTGGGAAAAGAGCAAAGGTCGGGATGATGTCTGGATACTCCTCTGAAGGCAAAACCACAGAAGCCTGAAACTAAGGCTTCTCTCATCTAAGCCCCAGGGTCCCCTACAAGAATCTGATGTAACAGTCATTGGGCAGACATCATGGAAACCCTTTCCTAATGTTCCCTGCTCCCTCCCCCCAGGTAAGATGCTAATTCAATTCAGAACATTCAAAAATATGTTAGGCAGTATAGGTCCAAAAATAAAAAATGACACTGTCAAAAGTAACTTCCAGGAATCAGACTTGAGAGCTGTCCCTCCTGCCTTGAACAACCACCTAATTAGTTGATCACACACCCCTTAGGGTCAAGCTATGGGCTCCTTGAGTTTCCAATGGCTGCACCACCACTCCCTGCTTTGGAGACCACTGTCCTATACAACCAAAGAACAGAGAGAAAACTATAATGATGGGCAATAGGCATTTAAAGCAGGGGTTCCCAAAATCTGGGATGTCAAGGACCCTTTGGTAGTCTGGTGATGCCTATGGACCCTTCTCAGACTAATGTTTTCACTAAATGCATAAAATAAAATATGGAGGATTATAAAGGAAACCAACAATATTGAAATACGGATATAAAAAAATTTTAAGTGTACATCTTTTACGCTAAGAACTCCTACTTTAAAATCATTCAATAAATAAACCTTTATTAAGCGCCTACTATGTGACAGGGAACAGTAACATGGAACTGTTGCTTCCTAGGGAAATTAAGACCTCTGAAGGGCAATTTGAAGGATTTGGGTTCAGTTGTGTCTGACTCTTTGTGACCCCATTTTGGGTTTTACTGGCAAAGATACTGCAATGGTTTTGCCATTCCTTCTTTAGTTCATTTTACAGATGAGGTAACTGAGGCAATTAGGGTTAAGTGACTTACCCGGGGTCACACTGCTAGTAAGTGTCTAAGGATAGATTTGAACTCAGGAAGATGAGTTTTCTTGACTCCAGGTGCAATGCTCTATCCATTGTGGCACCTAGCTGCCCATAGGTGTTAGGAGAATCAAATAAAATAAGATGTATAAAGCACCTTACAAACTTTAAAATGTTATGGCAATGCTAGCTATTATTATCCTCTTCCTCCTACCTTTCCAGTCTTCTTACACTTTACTCCCTTCTAGGTGCTCTAGAATTCTTCACCCTTTCTTCCTATATTCTTTCTTTTTTTTTAATTCTAATTTAATTTTTTTGCATTTCCAAATGCTATTCCTTCTTCATTTTCCCTACCCATTGAAAAGGCAATATAAAAACAAAACCCTTAGAAATACATATAGACATGCAAAATAATTCCTGCATTAGCCATGTCTCCTCCCCTCAAAAAAAAAAAAAAAAAGGAAGAAAGAAAAGCAATATGCCTTAATCTGCACTCTCAGTCTACCAGCTCTCCATCTGGAGACAGAGATAGAGATAACGAGTTTTGTAGTGAGTCCTTCAGAATGGTAATTGAGTGGTGTTGATCAGAGTTCCTAAGGCTTTCACAGGTGATTAGCTTTACAATATTGTTGTTTTCCTATTCATTGTCTTCCTGGTTCTACTCACTTCACTTTGTATCAGTTCATACAAGTCTTCCCAGGTTTCTCTGAAACCGGCCCCTTTGCCATTTCTTACAGCACAATAGCATTCCGTCACATTCACATATCACAACTTGTTCAGGCATTGAGTTGGTGGGAATCCTTTTGATTTCCATTTCTTTGCTAACAAAAAAAAATAGCTGCTATAAATATTTTTTTAGATATGGATCCGTTTCCTCTTCCTTTGATCTCTTTGGGGTACAGACCAGTAGTGGTATTGACCCATGTTCTTTCCATCTTCTTGAGCTCACAAAAACTTGGCTCTCTCTAGAAGAGATAATACTTGTTCCAGCACTGGGAGCTCTTTTTCTCACGTTTGCTAACACTACGGGGCCAGGAGGAGAGATGGGCACACTCCTTGCTGCTCATGGTTATTTCCAAGCCTTCCCACTTCCTCTCTGAGCTTCATTCCAAATGTTGATGGCACCCTATCCAGGCTTTTATTATGGTAATAGGCCAGCCCTCAGGGCCCTCCAGTATAAATTCACCATGTAGTTTACAGGCTTCCTCTTCTGTCCAATCCTTGCTCTCCTACTTGGAGATTTCAACATACCGACTGATGTCCTGCCTTCCAGTTCATAGGATTATGGATTTAGAGATGGAAGGGACCTGAGAGATCACTGAATCCACCTCTCTCATTTTGACTCTTGGATGAGGCATAGAGAGGCCAAGAGACTTGCTCAGAGAAACACAGTTAGTACATGTCTAAGGCAGGACTTGAACTCAGGTCTTCCTGACTCTTCAATTTTCATGACCTATTTCTTCCCTTTTCATTAACTATCCACAGGGATGGTCATAACTTAGATCTCAACACCCATAACTGTACAATCTCCATGACATAGAATTCTCAAGTTTCACCTCCCTGACTTATTCCTACTAAAATTATTCTTCGTCTTCATTGTGACTTCTTGTTCCTGCACCCCTTCCCGTTCTAGTCCATCACTCTCTCTCACCTCACTTTCTATGGCTCTCATAAACTCAATATGTTTAGCATGATTGTACATGTATAACCTATGTCAGATTAGTTGTCCTCTTGGGGAAATGGGAAGAGAGGGAGGGAAGGAGAAGAAAATTGTAATTAAAAATCTCATTAAAAATGAGTGTTAAAAACCAGCTTTACAAGTAATTGGAAAAAATAAAATACTATTTACAACAACAACAACAAAAAAAAACATTCTTCACTTGACTCTGCCATCTCCTCAAGCTCTCATCCTATATCTTCCCTCCCTTTGACAGCCAACCTCCTAGGAAAAGTAATTTATTCTTGGCAACCTTCCATCTTCACCTGCTACTCACTTTTCAGAAGTCCCCTGCAATCTAGCTTCCAACCTCACTACTTGACTGAAACTCCACTTTCTAAGATTACCAATGGCCTCTTAATTGATCAGTCCAATGACCTTTTCTTAGTCCTCATTCTCCTTGAGATCTAAAAAGCTTTGTGAATTCTCTCCTCCCTTGGCTTCTGCAATGTTAATGGAATATGAAGATCTTCCCTGTCCATTAATAGGCCTACGTGACCACATGTGTCCCCTTTTTTCCTGGAACAGGGGCTGTGTTCCCGGGTCTAAAGGTATACAGGTATTTCAATCATGGATGTCTTGCTGCTTTGAGCTCTGGCCCAGCTCACAGCTATGATACATCCTGAGTCACATGGAGCCCATTGGGGAAGGAACTTGCCTAAGGAGAGACTTGTCTAAGAAGGAGCTTAATAAGGAGGAGGTTTGCTTACAAGGAAGCTTGCTTTGTAGGAAGGTTTTCACACCTTTTGGCACTGAGTCATGAGGGTTTTGATGCCTTCTCTGAGCCTATTAGCCAAAAGTGTATATATATTCTAAGGTGAGATTTTGCTTTGGGGGCTTGCTCATGAGAAGCTCCTTTTGATTTCCTGCACTGAACTCTGAGTAGCTGTTTGTTAAGAGCCCCCCCAACTACTACCCCTGATCTAGTGGTGTATGTAAGTGGTTATATTACTTTGTTCGGACAGTTGGAGCTCTGTCCATTGAATCTCTGCACTTATTTCTCTGTTTGTAGTTTCTACTTATCTGTAATTAAAGTAAGATCACTGACCCCTTTAAAAGTTGCCTTTCCTTTAGGAAAGAACCTGTGCTGGCAGGCCATCCTGAGAGTTCCAGGGTGCTTGCTATTACAGCTTCCATGAAGCTAAGCGGTCATTCAGCATCTCTTTTTGTAGTCATCTGACCTCCATCTCCTCCCCCCAATCAGGGGCATCCCTCTAGGCACTGCTCTCTTCTCTTCTCTTTCTGTGTTCTCTACATCAGTGCTCTTACTGCAATACTCTTCATAGTGGATTTTGTTCCCATTCAACATGAGCGTGGCAAGTCAAGAAGACTACTTGGCCCCACAAAGGATGTTTCTGATTGCTCTTGGTCGCACAATGAAGCCCACTCTGCCAATTCCTCGTATGGTCTCTCCAAACAGAACCTGTGAGCTGTTCTGCTGTCATCTGGTTTACTTGCAGTATCCATATAGATATGGTTTTGTGATATGGTGGTGTATCAATTCATGGATCACTGGGCAAAGGTCTCAGATCTGAGCACCAGCATTCCAATTTAGTTTGTGGATAAAAACTGCAAGAGTGTCACCAACCTCCTTTTTTACCACTTAAACCTGGTTACTGCGAAAACTGAAGGAAGACACACAAGACTGAACGCCATTTTGGATCACTACGAATACAGGTCCTCTTCCCTCAAATATGTTATCTCTCCATCTGACTTGTAGCTGAAACCTCCCTCTTTGTGTCATCTGCCCTTATTAGAATGTGAGCTCCCCACTCCCAAGTAAGGAGAAGGAAAGACACAAACTTTTATTAAGCACCTGCTACATATTAAACATTGTGCTAAGTGTTTATTGATATTATCTTATCTGAGGGGGTAGGCCAGCCATCTTAGCTCAAGCAGAATTGCATCCTGGGGGTGAGACAGGAGGTGGCATGTGACAGGCAGGTGTAATGGCAAGCAAAGTGGGACTTTTTGCTGTTTTTTCTTTTGGAGTGCCTTTCAGCACTAAGGCAATCACATGCCTTTGAGTCTTGCCTTTGTTTGAATCAAGAGTCTTTGATGACCTGCTTAAGTCACAAGAAAGCCTAAGTCCCATGAGTTTGAGTCACACAGTTATGATGCCCTCTGACCCTGAAGAAGTGTATATATACTCTGAGGTTAGCATTTTGCTTTGAGGCTCACCCATTGGAAGAGTGTTCATGTGATTTGGCCAGACAAGACTCTGGGTAACCGTTAAAGAGCCCCCCAGCTTTGAAAACCCAGATGTTGGTGCTTCTCTCTCTAGTAACTATGCATGTATTGCTATGGTCAGACGGTTAGAAGCCTGTCTGTTGATTTGTGTTATTTTCTCAGTTTGTAATTTCTGTTTGTATTTGCTCTGAAGTTCAGGGTGCTGACTTTTCCCCCTGAACTAAGTGAATGATATATGCATGTTTAATTAAAGTAAGATTATTATCCCCGTAAAGTTGCTTTTCTTTAGAAAAGCAGACCAAAGAACCTGTGCTAGCAGCCCTCCTGTGTGCTGGTGTTATTGGTCTTATACCTCCATAGTAGCTACAAGTAACATTGTTGTTACCGCAGGTCAAATGGCCCACCACTACTTCAATCACCTACTTCCTTCAGATTCTAATGGAGATAGCCCAGGACTCTGAGAACTGAGGTATTCCCTCTCCCCAGACCACTGATCCTGCTTCCACTCTGGCCTTCATAGGCATCACTGAAGGGAACAACTCCAGTTGAAGAAAGGGCCCACCATCCCCAACACCACCAGTACCAATCTCTGACCAATTGACTCTGACCCGTAGGTAAGTCCAAGAATAGCAGTGTTGCCCAAACCCTGCTACCAGCCCAACCTCCAAAGTCATCATCCAGGGGAATAAGCCATGTGGAGATGCTATCTGTCAGCTGCCTCTGAAAGTCAGTCCTCACCTCCTCAGCCAGCCACGGGCTACTGAAGATCCAGAAAAGAGAGCTCTCACCACCAAAATCCTTGTCACTTTGAAGTGGTTCAACATCAGAAATAAATACGTGGAAATAACATCAAAGAAGATATATTACCATTTGTTTTGCCATTGCACCTTAAGGACCAGTGGGCCTGTCTAGTGACTTGCAGCTGAAACCTCTTATATGTGTGGTCTCCCATTAGAATGTGAGCTCTGTAAGAGCATGGACTGGGCTTTCTATTTGTGTTCCCAATGCTTGGCATCTCAATGCTTGTGCATCCGTTCATTGACTAGCACAGCCTTGGAGAACCCAGGGTCATCTCCATGCTAAATCAGGACATGGGGGTAAGAGTTGTGGAGGACTTTTGATGAAGCAGTTTGCCATCCAGTAATTGCTATCTTACTTACAGCTTATCAGGGCAAAAGGACACCTGAGGAGATTAAAACTTGGCAATGGTTAGACTTGAAGAAAGATAGAAGCCCAGAAAGAATACAACAGCAGATACATCCTCTGAACTGTATAGAAGCTCCCCATCCCAAAGGCAGCCCAACAAAGATTTTACCACTAGTGCTTAATATATGTTTACTGAATTGAATTGGTATATTGTTGTTCAGTCATGTCTGACTCTCCATGATACCATTTGGAGTTTTCTTGGCAGAAATCCTAGAGTGGTTTACCATTTCCTTCTTCAGCTCATTTTACAGATGAGGACAAGAAGGCGAACAAGGTTAAGTAATTTGTCCAGGGTCACACAGCTAGTGTCTTAGGCTGGATTTGAATTCTTCCTGACTCCAGACTCTGCAGCTACTCTATCCACTGGAACCACCCTAACTCTGGGATTGTGGTAATAAAGGGCTGCAGTAAGTGTCTAAAGCTGGATTTGAACTCAGGTCCTCCTGACTCTAGATCGAGCATTCTAACCACTTAACCATCTAGTTTGCTTCTGGTAAGATAATATAGTTGAGCTGGGCTCATAAAAATTCACGTGGTCAGGTTTTGCTAAAGATCAACTCAAACCCAGGATGATTTGAATAGAAATACATTAGCTAAAATACCTGCTTTGCTTTAACTTGCCTGACTACTAAAGTTTCAATGTTTATGCTATCATCAGACCTGATTCTAGTGAAAAGGACTATTATAAGCTAAATTCCAATTGCATACCTCACTGTCATACTGAACTCCATTTATGCGGTGCTCTGAGCCATGGGATTCTGCAGTCTTTCCACCCCAGTGCATGTGCAGCTGGGCAGCTGTGTAGGTGTAGGATGTCCCTCCAGTGATATGCATGCTGGATGGCAAACTGAGCTGGGCTGGAAGAGAACAGACAGCACCCAAGGGGTTGTTGGGTTGGGACCCAATCCAACCAGTCCTCACAGACTCAGCAGCCTTGACAACAACCACCCACCCACCTGTTTGGCCATAATAAGTCAAGAGTTTAGAGCAAATGAAAAGGCTCTCACAAATCAGTCAGGAATGCCAAGTTTTCCTATGTATGGAATACAATCCTAGTCAATTAAGAGAATTTGGCAATGAGTCTATTTACTGCCCCATCACCACTCCCCACCAATTCTCAGAACTTGTCTGAGGTAGGAAAAACAAACGAATTACAGCTCCAGTGATCATCTTATTCCTTGTACTTTCTGAGAATGGCAAGTGGTTTGGACTTGTTTACAGAGCAGGTTTTAGGATGTCATCCTAGTCCAGACAGAGTTAATACCATAGTCTATGTAACCTTGTAGAATAGGGGATAACAGACTATGGCCTGCCCAAGGCCCAAATCCTCTGGGCTCGACTATGTACAACTCAAGAGCAAAGATTTTCTTTTATGTTTTTACATATAATAAAATGTTATTTAAAAATTTAAAAACCAGTGATGAAATACTATTATAAGAAATGATGAAGAGGATGGTTTCAGAAAAACCTGAGAAGACTTGTATGAACTGATGAAAAGTGAAATGAGCAGAACCAGGAGAACAATTTATATAGCAGCAGCACTATTGTAAAGATAATCAACTGTGAAAGAGACTTAACAACTCTAATAAATGCAACGACCCACTCCAATTCCAAAGGACTCATGATGAAATGTTATCTAGCTCCAGACAGAGAGCTGATCGACTCAAAGTACAACATATTGAAGTATATTTTTAAAATCTTCCTTTCTTTTTCTTAATTTTCTTTTCAGAACACAGCTAATGCAGAAACTCGTTTTCCATTAATTTATATTTATATGAGGTTTTGTATATCTTGCCTTCTCAGTGGGTGAGGAAGGGGTTGAGGGGTGGGGTGGGGGAAGAGAGACTCTGGAAGTAAAGACTAAAAAATTGAATGAAAGTAAGTGTAAGACCCTCTCTACATATGCTTATCTCAAAAACTCTTACTCCTTAAAGCTTCACTGAGAGAAATGATTATTAACAACCAATATCTTGGGGAGTCCCCTTTTTATTTCTCATTTTACTAATTACTAGTTAGTAATTATATTACTAATAATGAGATTATTTTAACTTTCCTGATCTTGGCCAGACCCCACCCAACCTTACAAGTAATTTAATCTAAGGTGAGGAAGCCCATTGTGTTCTACTCAAGCTTGGGTGGAGATCCATCCTTTTGTCTAAATAACCCAAGGCCGGGAGTGGTCAGGTATGGCTGGCAGTGGTGTGGTATAGAGATATTTTCTCCATCCTAGGGTGTTGATTATGAATGACATCAGCCCCTCATTGGAAGGGTACATAAACTGTGAGCTATAGCCATGATTGTCTCTGGTCTAAGAGAGACTGCCATATGAGTGGGAGATAATTTTTGTGAAGACTTCACAGAGAAAGAAAATATAAGAATTATTTCTGGAATAAGCAGGGGCAGTGAGAGGATGGAATAGACCTTGGGATTTAACCTTGTAGGAATGTGATTACCTAACTCTCAGGAATTTGGGAGCCGGCCAATAAGTGCCTCTCTCTCTCTCTCTCTCTCTCTCTCTCTCTCTCTCTCTCTCTCTCTCTCTCTCTCTCTCTTCCCCTCTCTCTCCCCCTCTCTCTCCCCCTCACCCCCCCCAACCCCCGTGCTAGCACAGAATTGTTACCAAACAAGGACAAAAAGGACCGTATACTGTTTGTTTGTTCCTTGCTCCAGGAAGACTCTCCCTCCCCTCCTTCATTCCTCCTCTTTTCCTTAGATTGGCTGTGCTTGATTTCTTGGTTCTTTGTCTAGCTTTTCGCCTAGATTGTAAGCCCGCCTCCCAGCCAATGGAGAGGAGGGATAGTGGTGGGTGGGATACTTTTTGTATTAGGATATAAATTGGTCTCTTGCCTTTCGTAATTTGCCTCCTTTTGCTAGTCCATCCTAGAGGAGGTGATGCCCTTTTCTCATGAGAATTGAATAAAATACTTTCTGTTCCTCCTTGAGACACCTCTTTGTTTTATGAATTTTTATTTCATATTGGTAAGGGCCTTGTACCCCACACACAAATGACCATCCTTTTATTAGTAATCTGCTGGCCTTTTTAATAAAGTGATTAAATTACCCAAAAACTATGTCTCTTAAACCTTTTTAATCATCATATCACCTTTGTTCATCTTGTAGCAGAATTCACATGAGACTAAATATAAATATTAATAAATGATTAAAAATGAATTCTGTTCATCCATGATTAAAAAAAAAGTTTTAATTAATTTAGCATTGCACCTTGTATGAAGCACACTAGTATTGTAGGGCTCTGGCAATATGTTTTCCTCCATAATTTAAAAAAAATATAAAAAAAAAATCATTCTTAGTTGCTGAGCCATACAAAAACAGGCAGCAGGCTGGATTTGGCCCAGAACCCATAGTTTACTAACCCTGTTCTAGAGTCATACTTACTAACACTTCAGTTTACTCATTGATGAGACAACATTATTAGAGGAAGCAAAGATGTGTTGGGAAGGGCACTGATCTGGGTTGTAGTCCAGACTCTTCCACTAACTATGTGACTGTGAGCCTCAGTGATAACACTATTATAGTGCTTAGTCTCAATTTCCTCAACACAAAAACAGGGAAGGGGCAGCTAGATGCACAGTGAATAGAGCACCAGCCCTGGAGTTAGGACCTGAGTTCAAATGCAATCTCAGACACTTGACACTTACTAGCTGTGTGACCTTAGGCAAGTCACTTAACCCTGATTGCCACACCTCCTCCCTCCAAAAAAAAATTTTTTTAAAAACCAATAAAAAGGGATAATGCTTATAAGGCAATATGGCATAATGGATACATAGGGCCAGCTTTGGAGTTAAAAAGACATTGGTTCAAATTCTGTCTTTGACATATACTAGCTGTGTGTGACCATGGACAAGATACAACCTTTCAGTGTCCTGAAGAACTCACTAAGACTAAAATACAGATGAGCGAAGGGTGTTTCCTCACTAGGAGTCCCCTCCAACAAAATCACAGATGCTTTCTATTTATATAGCCTGGACCAAAAAAAATATTTAAACTCAAGGACATGCTGGAGCCAGCTCCTGCTGGCTCTCATTGTTAAATTTCCCATGTGATCATTCACATCTTAGGAATTAGCAAACATACAAATCAGAGCTTGATTTATTATTTCTTCAATTGTCTAGACCAAGGGTCAGCAAACTATAGCTCAGCCCATGGGCCAAATCTGGAACCCTAACTTGTATACGTATGACCTTCAAGCTAAGAATGGTTTTTACATGTTTAAATGGTCAAGGAAAAAAAATCAAAAGAAAAATATTTCATGATGTGAAAATCATACGAATTTCAAATGTCAGTGTCCATAAATAAAATTTTATTGGAACACAGAGGAGCTCATTTGTTTATATATTGTCAGTGACCGGTTTCCTGCTACAATGGAGAAGTTGAGTAGTTGAGACAGGGACCATGTGCAGCCTTTATTCCTGTACTACAAATTGCCAATCTTTCTGAGTCAGAGCTCAACCTTTCAATTGGTACACTTAGAGCTCTATTTCTCTTTTTTACTGGTGCATACTATCATGTGCATCATGTCGAAACAAAAAAAGAGAAGAAAAGTAGCTTTCAAATGCACTTTCAAGGCATGGTGGAGTGTGGATGATTTCTTTATTCTATTAAATGGCAAAGCATTGTGCTTATTATGTAATAATACTATAGCTGTGCTGAAAGAATATGACATATATTGACATTACCAGACATCACAACATTCCCAACTCACAGGAAAACAGTGATCAGAAAAATTAGAAAATTTAATATGGAATTGGCTGCAGAATGTTTTGAAATTAAAATTTTAAATTAAATTAAATTCAAATTAAAAGTTAAAATTAAATTAAAAGTGAAAAGTGAAAAATAAGACTACAACCAAAGTTTTCTTATTTGTTAGCCAAGTAAGGGAAGCCATTTACTGATAATGAGTTAATTAGTTTTTGGTTATAGTCCAAAGAAAATAAATTTGATTAAGACTATTAACTTTTTAGCTCAATTAAAATCATATGTTTGTGCATTGACATTAGCGCTTGGCAGGACCTATCTGTGTGAAGACATTTTCAAAGATGAAATATGTAAATTCTCATTCAAGATCAGCTTTAACAGATGAACACTTACAATCAATTTTGATGGTAGAAAACACTATATTTTGAACCTCAATTAAGTGAAATGTTATCCCCCTCAAAAAAAAAAGAATTCCATTCTCGTCATTAGTAGACTTCTATTATCCCCCCCCCCCCACCAAGGAACTCTATTATTATTGGGGTTTTTTTTATTTCAACAATAAAAATTTGTGGAAATTTGTTTTCTCCTTTGTTATATAAGTACTTACAAAATATCTTCAATTTTGTTTCTTGTCCTGCAAAGCCTAAAATATTTACTATGCGGCCTTTTACAGAAAGTTTGCCAACCACAGTCTAGTCTTAAGAAAGCGATAAGGAAAATTTTAATAACGCAGATTAAACTGGAAAGTGCGTTTTTCATACTCGTTTTTTTCTGGAGAGCCAATTGTCAAACATTTACCAGCATATGGCTGTTTGTGATACTGATTTACTAGGGGTATGAAGTATAAAAATTCATCTAGACCTATCACCATAGCATTAAAGATGGCCCTGGAGGTGGAAGGAACCTCAGGGTCCATCAGAGACAACTGCTGCATCTAACAGATGATAAACCAAGTGATTTCTTACTCTCTGTGCAGAATTTCCAGTATGGAAACTCTCTCCACAGATAAAGATCTCATCTATAATTCACAATTTTCCAGCATTCACTGAGGGCTTGAGAGATTAAGTGACATGTGCTAATCCTGGTCACAGGATCAAAGTGAGAACCTGAAAAGACCTTAGTCCAAAAGGGTCAGGGTCTCATATGGCATGTTGCATACTGAGCCATCTTCAGTTATCCTGATGAATATCAACCAGGTCACTAGATCCAGAGGCTCTAGAGGACAAAGCGAGGCTGGTGACCTTGCACAGTCCTCCCTCCCTCATATCTAAGTCAACCGCAAGTCATGTCACCATTCCCTGATGTCATGGTCCTCTTCAAGAACGAAGGACAAACACAACAACCTATATACACATGCATACATATATTCATGACAAAACATGCTATTCACCCACATATATATGTAAACATACCTGTGTAGACATACATGTGTGTCTACATATATCTGTAGGAGGTAGATGTCATGTTTCATTATGAGTCAGCTGGAATCACAGTGAGTCATTATACTGGTCAGAGTTCCTAAATCTTTCAAAGTTGAATTCTTCTTGTTCTGCTCACTTCAATTTGCATCAGTTCATAAAACGTCTTCTTGGGTGTCTTTGAAACTCTCCCCTTTAGCATTTCTTACATACAGCACAAGAGTATTCCAATTACATTTATATTCCATAACTTGTTTGGTCAAAGACCAATTTATGAGCACCTCTCCCAAGATTCTAATTCTTTGCCACTTCAAAGAGAGCATTTCTTGAGCTCACATAAAATCTTTGTCCTAACTCAGCCTCCAAGAGATACGTTAGGTCAAGGTCCATAACTGGTTAGACCTTGCAAAAAACAAACATCACCTTTGCTTTCTATAAAAATAAAAATTATAAATGACAATAACAGCATTTATATAGTACTTGAAGGTTTGCAAAGCACTTTCCAAATATTATGTCATTTGATCCTCATAACAACTCTGGCTAGTAGGTGTTATAATTATCCCCATTTTACAGCTGAGCAAACTGAGACAAAGATTAAATGACTCTGCACACAACTGGTTGATATTCTTCTTTCTCTAACGTAAATAAAAATCTATATTTGGTTGTTACTGTCCTTTACTTTCCTGGGCACGGTCACATAATTCTGAGTGTTAGCCTTTTTTATAGGTTTGGTTTTGGTTTTGGTTTTCGTAGGATTGTGCCAATAGAAGCAGTAGGATTTGATTAAGAGTGATTCGAAAACAGATAGTCTATATGCATAGCAAAAACAAAACATTGACATTCACCTTTAAAATTATTTTTAAAATAGACTGAGGACAAGTTACAGAATGGATTAGAATCCATGGTCCCTTAGTCAGGGCTGCTAAAATTTGACCTCAAAGATTGCATTAAGAAATCCTACCTGGCCCTTAGGCCAAATGTTAGAGGAATAGTAGGGAGCTGGCAGAACAGTTTTTTGAGCTCCAAATGTTATGCTCCATAATGTGCACAGTGAGTTTAACTGAGTGTGTATAATTTTATACTGTTGTGAGTGAGAAAATTGAGAAGAGTCCTTCTAGCACACTCCCTAACTTTTATAGCCTGAAAAAAAAAGCAAAACTACTTCCCTGAGACACCATTTCAGTTTTTGCTATACCAACATCTGGATCTTTAAGAGTCAATTAGCTGTGAGGCAGCTAGGTGGTACAGTGGGCAGAGCAGCAGCCTTGGTGTCGGGAGGACCTGAGTTCAAATCAGGCCTCAGACACTTAGTAGCTAAGTGCCCCTAGGCAAGTCACTTGACACCCAATGGCCTCTCCAAAAAAAAAAAAGTCAATTAGCTGTGTGACCCTAGGCAAGTCATTTAACTTTGTTTGCCTTGATTTCTTCATCTGTAAAATGAGCTGGAGAAATGGCAAACCACTCCAGTATCTTTGCCAAAAAAACCCCAAATGGGGTCACAAAGAGTCAGACACAACTAAACAACAAAAGATGAAAAGCAAAGTTGAAAAAGAAATATGCAGAGATTGACTTCTAGCTATTGAACAAAAATGTCTGGACAGGAGCAGGTGTTTTTGTGTTCTCCTTGTTCCCACAATGATTGGATCCAAGAGCAAGCCCCACCTCATTGAGGAGAAGGCCTAAAATCTCTCAATGTGGCAGCATCACCTGGTGCATTCTCTCTTGGTGTAGGTACAAGGAAAGCTTAAAAAGCCATCAATAAACTCAAAATGGGTATAGAGGCACAAGGTTATACTGGTCAGGTGAGCATAGAAAGAGAGGAGAGACAACAGTAGTAGGGAGAGGCAGAGCAAGAGAATAGGGAGTCAAGCATGACCCTGAGGTTGAGAACCTGGAGGAGCAAAAGGATGGTGGTACCCTTGCTAAAAATAAAGGAGTCCCAAAGTAATTTGAGGGAAAATGTTTGAGATATGCTGAATTCGAGGTGCCTACAGAATATCGAGTTGGAAACATCCAATAGTCAGTTGGCAATTTGGGGCTAGGGTTCCAAAAAGAGACTAGGGCTGGATATATAAACAAACGTGGAAGTCATCTGCATAGAGGTGATGATTAAATCCATGGGACCTGATGAGGGGACCAAGAAAGAGAATGTTGAGAGAGTAGTAAGGCCAGCCAGGACAGAGCCTTGGGAGATCCCTACAATTAGGGGGCACAATACAGATGGCAATTTAGGAAAGGACACTGAAAAGAAGAATCAAAGAAGAACAGCATCACAAAGCCCTAGAGAAGAACAAATACCTTGGAGGACAAAGTGGTCAACGGTGGTGAATACTTTGCAATATTCAAGGTCAAGAAGCCAAGGTCAAGTCAAGGTCAAGAAGTGGGTCAAGAAGGATGAATGCTGAGAAAAGGCCGTCAGATCTGCCAATGAACAGAACATGGAGAAGATGACCACCAAGATGAGTCAATGGGATGATGCAGCAGGCGGAGGGAGGAGATTCAGTCAAGTGATGAGGTCGGAGGGCATGTTGCAAAGGACTGAGGGGTGAGGGGAGCAGAGAGAAAGAGAGCAGGCAGGTTATACTAGGAGTTTGTAAAAGGAAGAAAAGATACAGGATTATAGCTTAAGGGGACGGTACAGTCAAATGAGGCTCTTGTTGGTCCTCTTTTATAGTTACGGGAGAGACGTGGTCATGTATACAGGCAGCAGAGACGGAATCAGGAGAAAAAAGGATTGTGGGGGGAATCTTCCCCCATAGTGGAAATGGAAGAAAATGAGATGAAGTATACATGTAGGCTGATCTTGACAAGGAGGGAGGAAACTCTGACAAAGCATAAGAAAAAGACTGTAATCAGATAAAGACATTTCATAATTCCTGATCATGGAAGTTAAGTCTTTTGAGTCTCAGTTTCCTTATGTACAAAATGGAGGTAATAATACCCATAGTGCCTACCTTACAAAGTTATTAAAGCTTTGATACGATATGAAGAGCTTTGCAAATTTTAAAGTATTCATTCATTCAATTTATTCAATAAACATTTGTTAAGCACCTACTATGTGCCAGGCATTGTGATAAGCACCAGGGATACAAAAAGAGGCAAAAGACAATCCCTGCCCTCATGGAGCTTACAATCTAATCAGTTTCAATTATTATTGTTAGTAATAATATTACCATTATTGTAATTAATGAAGCCAGAAGAAAAAGAATTTAAAAACAAATGGAAGGAGGGCTCACTGCATCTCCTTGGAGCAGATAAATGAGTAAATGTACCCAAAGGCAATATTTCATAGGAACACTTGTTCATCTTAATACTGCAATGCACATTGAATTTGCAAAAGGACCAGTAAGAGGATGATTAAAGCTTGCCTATTTAAATGAGCTATTGACAACAAAAAATGGGAAAAGATTAAAAAGCAGATATGATACAGACCATTTCCCAAAGAATTTTAACTGATGTAAATCAATTGCCACAAAGAAAAGATCAAGCCGTGTAAGAAGCACTTTACTCCACAAACACTTGATCTCCTCACCAAGTGGAAAGCTATGGCGACAAACAGCATCACCGATAAAGGGGATAAACTCATTTGTAAAATCTTATAGAAGAAGACAGTGGGAGCTCGTGAGCATTACTGCCTCATAAAATAGCAAGAAGCAGTGGAAGGAGAAACAAGCTTATGAAACGTTTACTGAGAAGCCCAACTTAAGCCAGGTCTTCCTGAAGGCAATAAAGGATTAAATGAAAGGAGGCAGGAAGGACACCATAAAAATAGAAAAGATTTGTAAAGGTTTCTGTAACTTTTTTCTCCATCAGAGTAGAGGCATTGTATATGAATAAATATCATGGTCACCACTGGGGAGGTGGAAATGGCAATTAAGAAGACAGATGAGAATGGCTGAACTCTGTCTATTAGACATGGAGGAAGTCTGTGCTAGAGGTGACACAATTTTAAGGGCATTTCTCAAGATATCTGACAGGAGATGATACTAAAGACTTAAAAAACAATCTCAGACCTTATTGTTACAAAACAAAAAGGTGACCAAGGAAATATTTAACAAATACTTCCCTAAGTGCCTATTCTGTAGTCTATACAGAATACTTATGAAAATGATCTAGATAGGAGGTGAAGTCAAGATGGTGGAGTAAGGGCAGCAACCCAGCCAAACTCTCCCAATATTCCCCTCCGAACAACTTTAAAATAATGCCTCAAATTGAATTCTGGAGTGGCAGAGCCAACAAAAGGTCAGAGTGAGACATTTTTAGAGCCTAAGACAACTTAGGAGGTTGGCAGGAAAGGTCTGGGACACTGAGGTGGGGGCTGACTGGAAGCAGAAGCAGCAGCAAAAGCATCAGTGGGACCTTGGAGATGACAATGACAGCAGCAACAGCAGCTTTGGGAGCTCCCAGACCAGAAACTGTAATGGGGTAAAGCAACTGGCCAGGTAAAGATTACAGGGGACCCTTTGCTAGCTCTGGGTGCCAGATCCAGTGCTGTCGGGCAACTATATCGCCTATGTACAGGTCTGGCTCACAGTTCTAGGATGAAGAGTAGTGCCTATGATTGGCCACAAGGGACTAGGGACCTGGTCACAGTTACAGGGCCAAGAGGAGTGTTAGCACTTGCAGCTTCAGGGGAACAGACTCACTTTCTGGGTAAAGACCAGAGTGCAGGAGAGCAGGAGAGATCTCCTAGGATCACAACACCTGTCTCTCTGTCTCTCTCTATCTCTCTCAGTCTCTGTCCTTCTGTGTCTCTCTGTCTGTCTCTCTGTGTCTCTGTCTCTGTCTCTCTGTATCTCTCTGTCTCTCTCTCTCTCTGTCTCTCTGTCTCTCTCTATCTATCTATCTCTATCTATCTCTATCTATCTCTATCTCTCTCCCTCGCTCCCAATCTATCTCGCTCCCTAGCTTAGTGAGGGTGGAGATGGAGGTGTTACACATTCACTTCTGGGGAGAAGTGTCCCTTCAGAGTTGCCATTGTCTTCAAAGTCACAGAAACGTTGTGAACCATACAGATAGATTGTTTCAGTCAATTTAATTAGTTTTAAGAGAAGAAAGAAGAGGACAGGAAAAAATCTTATAATAGAGAAGAAAAAAGGAAGAAGACAACACATCTTACTACTCTGCACAACTGGAGTACTTAAGAAGAGAATGTGCATCTCATGATCCTTGCTGTTATCTGGATCACACCAAAGGAGTCACATACACATTCATGAATACAAGATTTCATGTGGAAATATATTAAATTCAACAAGGAAATAAACAGGGATGGGAAAAGGGGAGAAGAATGTTTAAGAAAGAAGATAGACCTAGGAAGGGAATAATCAAAAATGAAGCAAACGCTCTACTCTCACTTTATTCAGTAAAACTCCAGTGGCTCTCTCTCACCTCCAGGAACAAATTCAAAATACTCTACTTGGCATTCAAAGTCCTTCATAACCTAGTACCTTCCTACCTTTCCAGTCTTCTTATACCTCTCTCCCCATTAGGTACTGTTCCATCCAGTAACACTGGCCTCCTGGCTATCTTACTGACCTGACACTGTCTCTTGGCTCTGAGCATTTCCTCTGCCTCTCCCCCATGCCTGGAATGTTCTCCCTCCTCATCTCTGCCCCACTGACCTCCCTGGCTTCCTTTAAGTCCTAAGTAAAATCTCATCTTCTACAGAAAGGCTTTCCTACCCTTCTTAATTCTAGAGCCTTCCCTCTGCTAATTATTTTCTGTGTATCCTCTATATTGCTCATTTTGTACATACTTGTTTGCATGTTTTCTCCCTTGTTAGATTATAAGCCCTTTGAGGGCAGGGACTATGTTTTGCCTCTTTTTGTATCCCCAGCACTTAGCACAATGCCTGACACATAATAAGTGCTTATTAGATGTTTATAGATTGATTGATTATGGATTACTTTAGAAGGCAGGCCAAAAAGGAAAGGTCTAAAAGAGAGAAAGACAGTCTAAGAACTAGATATCAGGGTCTGGGCTTCATGAAGAGAGGAGAGGCTTTGGAATAGGACAAGACTACTTCAAATAACATTAGGTTTTATCTTTTCTCCACTTCCTTCTGGATGAAGTGGGAAGAAAGAAGATACTGAAAGAGAAAAAAGTATAAGAGGCTAATGAAGGATAACACAAAATAGTCATACCTGTGAATGAAGAAAAACATACCCATGAAATGGAGAATAACAAAAGATATTAGAAAATAAAATCCAGCAATATTGTTGAGAAGAAATACACTTGAAATATAAGAATTTACAGAGAGCTAAAGTAAGGGACTAATGCATAATTCATTATGATTTAGGCAAGTTTTTAAAAAGTAGGGTTAGCAATCATGATGTCAGACAACGCAACAGTAAAAATAGACATGGGTAAAAGAAATAAGCAAGGTTACATGTGAAGGCATCAGAGATCATGAAATAAGGTCAATACTACATATATACACACATATATAAAATATATATACATTCCTATATAATATATGTGTATTATTAACTATATGCCATAGTATCTGAGTACTTAAAGAAAAGGTTAACTGAATTGCAAGGAGAAATTGACAGCAAAACTATAATAGCTTAGAAAATCAACTAGTTCCTTTCAGAACGAGACAAATCTAACATTAGATAGATTGATACATACATAGATAGACAAATTTAACACTGGATAGATACATAGATAGATACATAGATACATAGATAGATGGGTAATAAATGAAGGATCTGAATAGAATTCTGGAAAAATTATATATGACAATTATAGGATGGGAAGAGGAAGAAATATACAAACTTCTCCCCCATGAATGGCACCATGACAAAAATTGTTCATGTGATAGAGCATAAAAATCTCAAACAAATGCAGAAAAGCAGAAATAATAAGTACATAATTTACTGATAGAGATAAGGAAAAATATTAATCTTGTAATTTTATTGACATGGGAAAATCCCAGATGAGGAAATTCTTTCTACCAATGTATGTCAGCACCTTCCTGCAACTTAGTCTTAGAGAGTTGCCTAGAGCACAGTTAGACTAATTTGCCCAGGGTCACACAGCCAATACATGCTAGAAGAAGGACCTGAGCCCAGGTCTTCCTGGCATCAAGGTCAGCCTTCTGTCCACTATACCACACTGTCTGTCACATGTACTGACCACAATGAATTAAAAATTACAATCAATAAAGGAAAATTCAAGAAAAATCCAAACTCAAATGGAAATTATATAACAATTCAAAAGAAAGTGGTAGATAAAAGAATAAATTATGGCAATTACAAACAGATCTGAATAATTGGAGATAGATTAATTGTTCATAACTAGGCCATGCTAACATAAAAATACAATTACTACCTAAATTTACTGATATAGTACCATACCAATCAAAATACCCAAGGATCACTTTAAATAACTAGAAAAAAAATAATCAAATTCATCTAAAGCAGCGGGTCTCAGACTTTCTGGTCTTCAGAACTCCTTTACAATCTTAAAAATCATTGAAGGACCCCCAAAGAACTATCAGCATTTACCATATTAAAAATCAAAACGGGGGGGGAGGGCGGTGGGCAGAGCCAAGATGGCGGCTGGAAAACAGGGACCTGCGTGAGCTCTCCCCTAAATCCCTATAAACACCAGTAAAAAAAAATGGCTCTGAACAAATTGTAGAGCTGCAGAACCCACGAAATAGCAGAGGGAAACAGGTCTCCAGCCCAGGACAGCCTGGATGGTCACCAGGAAGGGGTCTATTGCATGGTGCTGAGAGTGGAGGGCAGCCCAGTGTGGGCCAGCCGGGACAGACCAGACCTGGAATCAGCCAGCCAGAACAGGCCTTGGGGCCATGAAACAGTGAGCTGCGTCAGTTACCAGACTTCTCAACCCACAAATGCCAAAGAGCAGGTTAGGAGGAAACTGCAGGACCCAGTTCTGAGTGGTCCGGCCACCAGCTCTGGGGGTTGAGGAGGTGGTGCAGCATTAGCCGCTTCCCAAATCCCTGGCTCACACCATGGGAGGAATCTAGCAGCAGATCAGAGCAGGAGTGCAAGGAGCGCTTTGTGGACACAAAGGCAAATTCTCTTGCTGTGCCCTGCGTGGATCTGTATTGTGGTGCTGGTTGGCAGTTCTTAGGGGAGGAGGAGCACTGCTGGGACAGAGGCTGGGGTGACAGTGGAATAGAAGTAGCTCTGAAAACAGCAGTGCTTGGACCCTAAAGCTTGGGACAAAGTACTTTCTACTCTACAAGCAGTCATATCCTGCTAAAAAGCTCAAAGGTCAAGTAGTTGGCTGGGAACATGAATAGGCAGCGAAAATGAACTCAGACTCAAACTCAAACTCTAGATTCCTTTTTTGATGACAACGAAGAGCAAAACATACAGCCAGAAGAAGTCAACAAAGTCAAAGGGCCTACATCAAAAGCCTCCAAGAAAAGCATGAACTGGTCTCAGGCCATGAAAGAACTCAAAAAGGATTTGGAAAAGCAAATAAGAGAAGTAGAGGAAAAATTGGGAAGAGAAATGAGAGTGATGCAAGAAAACCATGAAAAACAAGTCAACAACTTGCTAAAGTCCCAAGGAGACCCAAAAAAATACTGAAGAAAATAACACCTTAAATAATAGATGAACCCAAATGGCAAAAGAGCTTCAAAAAAGCAAACAAGGAGAAGAATGCCTTGAAAGGCAGAATTAGCCAAATGGAAAAGAAGGTCCAAAAAACCACTGAAGAAAATACCACCTTAAAAATTAGATTGGAGCAAGTGGAAGCTAGTGACTTTATGAGAAACCAAGATATTATAAAAAAGAACCAAAGGAATGAAAAAATGGACGACAATGTGAAATATCTCATTGGAAAAACCACTGACCTGGTTTTTCCAGGAAAATAGATCCAGGAGAGATAATTTAAAAATTATTGGACTACCTGAAAGCCATGACCAAAAAAAGAGCCTAGACATCATTTTTCAAGAAATTATCAAAGAAAATTTCCCTCATATTCTAGAACCAGAGGATAAAATAGAAATTGAAAGAATCCGCAGATCACCTCTTGAAAAAAGGTCCCAAAAAGAAAACTCCTAGAAATATTGTCATCAAATTCCAGAGTTTCCAGGTCAAGGAGAAAATACTGCAAGCAGCCAGAAAGAAACAATTTGAATATTGTGGAAACACAATCAGGATAACACAAGATCTAGCAGTTTCTACATTAATGGATCAAAGGGCTTGGAATATGATATTCTGGATGTCAAAGGAGCTAGGATTAAAACCAAGAATCACCTACCCAGAAAAACTGAGTATTATGCTCCAAGGCAAAATATGGATTTTCAATAAAAATAGAGGACTTTCAAGCTTTCTCAATGAAAATACTAGAACTCAATAGAAAATTTGACTTTCAAGTACAAGAATCAAGAGAAGCATGAAAAGGTAAACAAGAAAGAGAATTCATGAGGGACTTACTAAAGTTGAACTGTTATGTTTACATTCCTACATGGAAAGATGATGTGTGTAATTCATGAGACCTTTCTCAGTATTAGAGGAGTTGAAGGGAATATAGACAGAGGGCACAGGGTAAGTTGAATATGAAGGAATGATATCTAAAAAAGTAAAATTAAATTAAGGGATGAGAGAGGAATATATTGAGACAGGGAGAAAGGGAGAGATAGAATGGGGTAAATTATCTCACATAAAAGTGGCAAGAAAAAGTATTTCTGTTGGAAGGGAAGAGGGTGCAAGTGAGGGAGAATGAGTGAATCATACTCTCATCAGATCTAACTTGAGGAGGGAATAACATAGACACTCAATTGGGTATCTTACTCCACTGGAAAGTAAAGGGAAGGAGATAAAAAAAGGCGAGGGGCGGGGATGATAGAAGGGAGGGCAGATGGAGGGAGGAAGTAATCAAAAGCAAACACCTTTGAAAAGAGACAAAGTCCAGGGAGAAAATTGAATAAAGGGGGACAGGAAAGGATGGAAGGAAGTATAGTTAGCCTTTCACAACATGAGCATTGTGGAAGTGTTTTACATAACGATACACATGTGATGTGTGTTGAATTGCTTGCCTTACTAGGGAGGGTGGGTGGGAAGGGAAGAGAGGAGAGAATTTGGACCTCAAAGTTTTAAAAGCTATCCTGCCATACAAGAAAGTAAGGGTAAAGGAGATGGCGGGGGGGAGTGGGGTGAAAGGTGGGGGGGCTGACTGGGGAATGAGGCAATCAGAATATATGCCATCTAATTTGTAACTCAAAATGTTGTGGAAGTCAGAGGTGACATTCAAAACCATGTTTCCCTTGGCTAAAGCAAAGGCTCTTTCTACTGGACCATTCTGTCTCCCTCTTCTGCTGTGGCTTATAGAATAACACTCTTAAGTGGATCCAAGAAGGAGTATCTGAAATATTGTTTTCTCTGTTTGATCTTTACCCAGGCAAGAAATGAGAATTTTATTCTTTTTGACTCTAGAAAAAATATCAGATCTCTTTTTAAAGTATTCTGAGCTCCTCGGACGCAGTAACTGTGCAAATATAAGATGTCATTAATGTCAACATATATTCTGTCAATGGCATTTCCTGCTGACAACCAGAAATCAATGAGATCAGAAGACAAATTGGAATGAAATGTCAAGGATGGAGTTGGAATGAAGTGTCAGAGACAGAGTTAAAATATGAGCTGAGGAGGGGATCGAATAATAAGGAGTCAGCCAGAGTGAGATGGATTAAGGACTGGGCTTGGAATCAAGATGACTTGGGTTTGTAGCTGGCTTCTGATACCACCTGTGAGACCCTGGGCAAGTCACTTCACCACTCTATGCCTCAGTTTCCGAATCTGTAAAATGAGGATTGTAGCAGCCATTGTACCAGGTTTATTGTGAGGATTGAATGAAATAATGTAGATGTAGCTGAGAGAATTGATTCCCTCCCAACCTTGTTGATGTGAACGCAGAAAGTAAGAGAGAAATAAGGTATTCACGTATTAAATGAAGTGCAAATATAAATCTAAGCCTCTCCACAAAATGTGAATGTTTTCTCCCCCCAAAAAATTTTAAAAAACTAATTAAAATAAATAAAATAAAATAAGAATAAATAAAACATTATACAATAAAAAATAAAAATTAATTAAAAATTTAAAAAATTAGAGGGACAACTTGCCAAAAGAGTAGCCATGCCCTGGTGACCCTTAGAAAGAAAGCTTGACAGCTCTGAGACAGTCAAGACAAAAGCTTAGAAATAAGTATTTATTGTCTACCATGTGCACAGTCTTGTGCTGAGCATTTTACAAACATCTTGTTTGATCCTCACAACAACTAGGAGGTAGGTGCTATTTTTATTCTCATCTTACAGTTGAGGAAACTGAGGAAAATAAAAGTAAAATGACTTACCCAAGGACACACAGACAATACATGCTTGGGACTAAATTTGAACTCAGATCTTCCTGATTCAAGGCCATTACATCACCTGGCTGCCTCTAAGAAAGGAAGCAGCTCTGTAAAACGTGAGCCCTGAGCATTTACCTACCAGAGGGTACTACTGGAGGGGAAGCTATTTCTCTCCTGCCCTACCATATCAGCAGCCATAGGATGGAGCAGCAGAGCTACCCTCCTAGTAAGAGACTCCATATCCAGCTGTTAGAGAGAAAAAGACAGTCAGCTTCAAGAAGTGAGACTTCTGGCAGCAGAGAAAAGACCTATGTTTTCAAGAGAGTTATCCCTGACGGCTGGGACTTCAGCTACAGAGAGGAGCAAGCCCAAAGGAATCAGAAGCTTCCACGGCAGAAGAGCCATGCCCAGGAGGGGAGCCGGGGGAGGATGCAACGAAAAAACGTATCAGGCCCCTGAAATGCCAGAGGCATGAGCTGCCCTGGCCACATGGGTCCTTACAGCTTTTTACTCCAAACAACAGTGAGCGACCACCTCTTAGCTAGCCTGTTAGGAGTATCAGATGTGATGGGGAGAGATCATGATGACTGCCTTTGCCTGGATGTAGGCGTGGGTTTGTCTCCCCATTTCCCTTTCCGTGTTGTTTTTTGTTCTCTAATAAACTTCTGTGACCACGTATCATATGTCTAAATCTATGGCTGCTGTGGGTGAGCTACCCCAAAGCGTGTATGCGGGAAGGGGCAGAGCAGAGACAAAAATATGTGTAAATTCCATATTCTAAAATTGTATTAATACCGCATCCCTCCTAGTCTAGACAGTACAGCGAGGGGTTAAAAACAGCTTTTGAACCCATCACAAGAGGGGAGCCAGAGCTGTTCAGGTGTTAACAGACTGGAGTGCTTTCTGGTGGCCAGCGTTGGCATCGCCCCCAGTGGCCACAGGGAGGAACAGCTGCTCCACCTCCTCCTAGTGGCTAACTCAGATATTGCACTGAGTTCATCCAAATCCCTTAGCTAGATTTTTTAAAAGGTAAAGAGTATTTTATTTTTTCCGATTACATGTTAAGATCGTTTTCAACATTCATTTTTTATAAGATTTTGAGTTCCAAGTTTTTCTCCTTCCCCTCCCTCCCATGCAGATGTCTTTAGCTAGATTTTAACTGTTGTGCTAAAACACAGGAGCCAAAATTCCAAACAATTGTCACATGTAATTTTCAGAGTCTCGATTCTATCTACTACACCGTCTAGACAAGGGGTGGGGAACCTGTGGCCTGGAGGCCACGTGAAATCAAAGGGCCGCACCTGAGGATCTAGAGGGCCACACGTGGCCTTGAGGCTGCAGGTTCCCCACCCCTAGTCTAGATCTGTCTAGTGCTTCCGTATAATCTTCAGCCCACCCGGGGGCCATTGCCCCACCATGCTTCCATTCTCTCCTACCTGAATGGCCATTGTTAACCAGCAGGAACTGTCCATTCTGAGAACCATAGCCGCTCAGTTTCAGAGGCCCCAGCGCTTTGTTCACCAGTACTTGGTCTGTCTGGATGTTGATGGGGGACTGCTCCTTTCCGGCACAGATTGGATACTGGTTGGACCAGGCACCTTCATCTCCTTCTTCACCTTCTGTTAGGTGGGAAAAGGAAAAAAATAGAACCGAAGCTGTAATAGGGGTTGGCCCAGGTTGGGAAGGTGCCAAGAGAAGGCTTTTACTCTGTCCATTTTATTGTTGTTGTTTGGTCGTTTTTCAGTCGTGTAGGACTGTCCATGACCCTACTTGGGGTTTTCTTGGCAAAAATACTAGAGTGGTTGGCCATTTCCTTCTCCAGCTCATTTTACAGATGAGGAAACTGAGGCAAACAGGGTGAAGCGACTTGCCCAGGGTCACACAGCTAGTAAGTGTCTGAGGCCAGATTTGAATGAGTTCAAATTCAGATGTAGACACTTACCAGCTGCATGACCCTGGGCAAGTAATTTCACTTCTGCCTGCCTCAGTTTCCTCAACTGTAAGATGGGGATTAGTAACAGCATCTACTTTGCAAGATTGTTATCGGAATCGAATGAGATAATATCTATAAAGGGCTTAGTTCCTGGCACATAATAGGTGTTTCATAAATGCTTATTTCCTTCCTGTCATGTGCGATTTAAACCCAGGTCTTCCTGACTCGAGCTCCAACATTCTGTCCACTATACTGTCTTGCCTCTCTGAAGAATGGCCACAATCAAAGCCCAGAATTCTCTGAAAGACTTCATTCTGTCCCCGATGACCTCCTTAGGAGAGGATATCCATATCCCAGATGTATACCAAACTCCACCTACTCCCTGAGTTCAAATCTAACCTCAGACATTCACTAGCTGTGTGACCCTGGGCAAGTCCCCTAACCCCGTTTGCCTCCATTTCCTCATGTGTAAAATGAGCTGGAAAAGGAAATGGCAAATTGCTCCAGTATCTCCGCCAAGAAAACCCCAAGTGGGGTCACAAAGAGTTGGGCATGACCGAAAGACGACCGAACGACAACACCAACTGGGGGCAGCATCAAAGAAGGGAGCAGACGCCCTCTCCTGGCTCTTATTCACCTCCTCCTGTTATCTCTCTCTGTTAGAGTACGAGCTTCTCGAAGACAACTGGCTAAACGCACACCAGCTTCTTGGTATCTCTACCACTTCCCACATAATAAGCTATTAATAAACCCTTTTCATTCATTTATTAAGCACCTACTATGTACCAGGTACTGTACTAGGCACTGGAGATGAGGCACAGAGACAAAAACAACAGTCTGGCCCCTTGAGAAACTCCCCTTCAACTAGACACTGAAGAACAGTGTACAGCCAGACCTAGAAATGAGGGGAGAAGCTGCTTGAACGACCAAACCATCAGTGCTTTCTTTCTGTGCAGGGTACGTGTCACCTCCTGCTCAGTGAGAACTGGTAGCTTTCTATTACTTCCAGGATAAAAGCTATAAAAATATATGCATGCTCTGCATAATCTAGCTCCTTCCTAAAACACACACACACACACACACACACACACACACACACACTCTCTCTCACTCTCTCTCTCTCTCTCTCTTTCTCTCTGTCTCCTTTCTACTTCTCTTTCTATGTCTCTCTTTGTCTCTCTCTGTCCCTCTCTCCTCTCTTCTTCACTTCTCTGCTTCTGTCTCTGTCTCTGTACATGTATCTCTCTCTCTCTCTCTCTCTCTCTCTCTCTCTCTCTCTCTCTCTCTTTCAGCCATATTGGTACTTGCAGTACCTGGTACGTGATGATCTCTTATCTCTATGCCTTCGCAATGGCCGTCTCCCATGCCTGCAATCCTCCACCCCTGCACTTCTTTTGTTGTTGCTCTGTTCTTTCAGTTGTGTCTGACTCTTCCTGACCCCATTTGGGGTTTTCTTGGCAGAGATACCAGAGCAGTTTGCCATTTCCTTCTCCAGCTCATTTTATATAGATGAGGAAACTGAGGCAAACAGGGTGAAGTGACTTGCCCAGGGTCACACAGCTAGTAAGTGTCTGAGGCCAGACTTGTACTCAGAAAGATGAGTCTTCCTGACTCCAGGCTTAGCACTCTGTGCACAATGGCATCACCTACCTTTTAGTTTTCCAGGCTTACTTCAAGACCCAGTTCAAATCTCACACTCTTCACAGGTCCTGCTCAGCTGCTAATGCCTTCCCCTTTCATATTGCCTCCATCCATCCTGTCTGTGCCTTGTGTGTGCCTAGTTATTTCTGTATTGTCTCCCTCTTTAAAAAGCGAGCTCCTTGAGGGCAAGGAATGTTTTTGCCTTTCTTTGTATCCCCAGTGCTTAGCACAGCGCCTGACAAATAGTAGGTGCTTAATAAATGCTGGTTGATTAACTGACTGACACCAAAGCCAAGAATCAAAGCTAGCCCATTGGTTTTCCAGGCTGAAAGCGCCTCCAAGCATTCGGCCCCATGAGAAGGAGTAGAGAGAGGCTTGGATGGAGTGAGCATTACCTGGGTATGTCCAGCTGTGTCCACTTCCTTCAGTGTGGGCTATGAGGAGCAGAGAAAGCAGAACAGCCAAGGTCTTCATGGTGCAGCTGAGTCTGAAATCAGAACCAGAACCAGGGGCAGCTATTTTCAGGGCATTGCTGAAGGGCAGCTTCTGAAGACCCCATTTGCCAGATGCAAGGATGCGGAAAATGCGATTGTTTTGGAAGATCTCCACATCCTGGCTATCTTTGCCTCAGGAGCTTTCCCTGTCCTGTGGACACCCCAGTTACAAAGCCTTCACTGTGTGGCTTTTCAAGGGAGTTTTGATAATGTTAGGATTTTGGCAACCACCTGGTGGCTAATTAAAATGAAGATGCCTCCTGAGAAGACAAGTCAAACACCCATCTAAGCCTCCCCAAGACAGACCAGATGAGAAGGGGCCATTGTGATGATGGTGTTATCCTTTAAGTGGGATGTTTACAAAGGATGGTACAGGACAAGCTGGGTAAATGAGTACTTATACTTTTTGGCCTTTTAAAAGAAAAGTTTTTACTGATTAGAGATTACCAATTATTTCGCTTCTTTTTAAATAATTATTTGTATTCATTTCATTAAATATTTCCCAATTACGTGTAAAAAAATGTTAACATTCTTTTTTTTTACATTTTGAGTTTCCCATCCCCTGTCCTTACCCCATCTTTGAAAAGTCAAGCAATTTTATATGGATTATACATGTGCAGTCATGCAAAACACATTTCTATATTAGTCATGTTGCAAAAGAAAACACAAACAAAATAAAACAGCAAAAATAATAATAATAAACAAAAAAGTAAAAAAGTATGCTTCACTCTATATTCAGAGTTCATCAGTTCTCTCTCTCTGGAGGGGGTAGCATTTTTCCTCATGGGTCCATTGGAATTGCCTTGGATCGTTATCTTGATCAGAGTAGCTAAGTCTTTCACAGTTGATCATTACAACATTGCTGCTACTTACAATATTACTGTTACAATGTCCTCCTGGCTCTGTTCACTTCACTCTGCATCAGTTCATATAAGTCTTTCCAGATTTTTCTGAAACCGTCTGGCTTTTCATTTCTTATAGCATAATAGTATTCCATCACAATCATATACCACCACTTATCCAGCCATTCCTCAATTCATGGGCATCCCCTCAATTTCCGGTTCTTTGCTCATAACAAAAAGAGCTGCTACAAATATGTTTGTAAATGTGGGTCGTTTTCCCATTTTTATGATCTCTTTGGGATACAGACCTAGAAGTGGTATTACTGGATCAAAGGGTATGCGCAGTTCTATAATCCTTTGGGCATAGTTGCAAATCATTCTCCAGAATGGACCAGTTTACAACTCCACCAACTATGCATTCGTATCCTAATTTTTCCACATCCCCTCCAGCATCTGTCATTTTCCTTTTCTGTCATGTTAGCCAGTGTAATGGGTGTGAGGTGGCATCTCAGAGTTGTTTTAATTTGCATTTCTCTAATCAGCAAAAACTTTTTTTAAAGGCTAGAAAGTATAAATAGCCATTTACTCAGGCTGTCCTGTCCTACCCTTTGCAACATCCTACTTGAAACGGTAAACACTATCATCACAATGGCCCCTTCTCATCTGGTCTGTCTTGGGAAGGCTTAGATGGGTGTTTGACTTGTCTTCTCAGGAGGCATCTTCATTTTAATTAGCCACCAGGTGGTTGCCAAACATCCTAACATTATCAAAACTCCCTTGAAAAGCCACACAGTGAAGGCTTTGTAACTGGGGCGTCCACAGGACAGGGAAAGCTCCTGAGGCAAAGATAGCCAGGATGTGGAGATCTTCCAAAACAGTAGCATTTTCCGCATCCTTGCATCTGGCAAATGGGATCTTCTGAAACTGAATGTCCTGAACAGCAATGTTCTGAAAACAACTGCCTTGCTCACGTTTGACATGTATCTGTTTTGGTCTCAGAATATGACACAAAATAGACAGTTTCTTCCTTTGTGAAATGAAAGGTTTAAAGTAGGTGATTCTTAAAGATCCACTCAGCCCCAGAAGGAAGAACAAGGTGATGATACAAAGAAGCAAATGGGGCCTTGAAAAATTCCTTCATAATTAGCGCCAACCCAAAGTGGAAAAAGCTGCCTTGGGAGGCCATTGGAGGTCTTCAAGAAGAGGTCAGATAATCACTCACCAGGTATGGTACAATGGAGCTTCCTTCTGAATATGGGTTGAGCTAGAATGCCACTGAGGTCCTTTCAAGCTCTCCAGCCTGTGATTCTGTGATTTCTTCCAGCTCTAAATCTATGGTGTGAGAGTTATCAATAATCACCAACAGTGACCCCCCAGCAGAGCCTCAGCTGTGCAGACGAGGGGGACATCACTGTCTTCTTTTCAGTTCCCACTCTCTAGAGTTAATTTCAAACTAAGAAATACTAAATGGAATAAATTAGGCTCTCTCCTCCTCTGAAGCCAATGATTGGCCATAACACTATTGTAGGTTAAAAGCATTGATATTCATCTCTATATTCAATTCAGTTCAAAAAAGTACCCCTATTAATTGTCAGTGGTATAATAGACTGGAGCCAGGAAGATGAGTTCAAGCCCCACCTCAGACATGTACTGGTGTTCAGGCTGACACATCCTGGCTGAGTCATGCGTGACCTCTTTGGGCTGTGGATAACTCTATAAGGCTATAGGTTGTAGAGCGAGTGCCAACCTGCAGGAAGTTTCCTGCCTCTGGGAGGAACTAGGAATTCTCCATACAATGTAATCAAAGGTCCAGTCTCTATCCTATCTCTAAGTGCAAGGCTCTATGGTAGATGCTAGGAATACAAAGATGAAACTAACTGGACCTTGCCTACAAAAAACTTATTTTCTGGAAGGATGGCAGTGGGTGAAAGACAACATGAAGAAAAGCAACATGGCAAAGTGGATAGGGCACTGGACTGGAAGTCAAGAAGAGCTGGATTCAAATCCAGCCTTAGACACTTACAAGCTATGCATCCTTAGCAAACAACTTTTCCTCTCTGAACCTCTGTTTCCCCATCTGTAAAGTGAAAGGGTTAGATTCAATGATTTCTAAGGTCCCTTCCAGTTCTATATTTGTAATTCTAAGATGTTATAAGTATATTATAGGGTGGGGAGTTGATAGCGCAGGGGAAAGGAAAAAATCAGAAAAAGAGCTTTATAAAAACATGATATGGCAGAACTGAGAGGAAGGGAATGTGGGTCAAGAAAAGCCTCATAGAGGAAGAAGCACAAGCTGAGCCTTAAATGAAGAGATACATTCTGAAAGTCAGAGAGGAAGAAGGACTGCATTCCAGGCATGGGGTATGGCTTGGGCAATATATGGACATAAGAAATGGTCTATGAAATTCAAATGCCAGCGAGCAGCACAGCTGGGTGGTGAATTGATACAGTAGGATGAAATTAGATTTAAGAGACACTCTGGAGCCCAAATGTAGAGGATTGTAAATTCCAGGGGAAGGAGCTTATAATTTATCTACAAGACAAAAGGGAACACTAAAGATGTTTGAGCAGAAGAGTGATGTAGTCAAACCTGCATCTTACGGAGACTATTTTGACAGGTGTGTGACGGATGGATTCACAGAGAGGTGAGGATGATGGAAGGGAAACCAGTTAGGAGGGAATTACAAAATCGTCAGTGTGGGAGGTAATAAGAGCCTGAACTTGGGTGGTGACTGTGAAAAGAGAAAGAGAACAGTTGTGAAAAATGTTTGTGTGTGTGTATGTATGTATATGTATATATGTCTGCATACACATATATGCAGAGAGAGAGAGAAAGGAAGGAAGGAAGGAAGGAAGGAAGGAAGGAAGGAAGGAAGGAAGGAAGGAAGGAAGGAAGGAGAGAAAGAATGAGAGAAAGGAAGGAAGGAAAGAAAGAAAGAAGAAACAAAGAAAAAAGAAAGAAAGAAAAAACAGGACTTGGCAACTGACTGGAAGTTAGGGGGAAGGGAAGAGTCGAGGATGAGTTTCACATTATGTGCCCCAGTCACTGGGAAGCTGATAGAATCTTCTAGTAATGGGATGAGTGAAGAAGATGATGAGTTCTGTTTTAGAAAGGTGTTGACAAGGACTGAAGAGATATCCAGATTGCAGCAGGCATTAGGCAATGCCAGGTTTGAAGAAATTATAGATTGGGAGTCATCATTTCCATAGAGGTGATACTTGACCATACCAGGGCAGATGAAATATTTGAATATTTGATGCAATTCTGGGCATCTGTTCCAATCACACAACTCACACTGAACTATGTAACACCCAAATGAATCAAACAAGCCTGGAACAATATGTTTCTTAATCCTTGCAGATCCACTTACATAAGCATTCCTTGAAATTTTCTGAGGGGCAAGAAGTGAATCATATCTTAGGGACTATCCCTAGATCAGGGGTTCTTCCTATAGCAAATTGCTTGCCTCTCAATGAGGGGAGATAGGAGGGAGGGAGGGAGGGAATTTGGAACTCAATTTTTTTAATGTTAAAAATTGTTTTTATGTGTAATTGGAAAAAAACAAAATATTGTTTATAAAAACATCAGGAGTTCTTAACCTTTTTGTTGTCATGGACTCCTCTGGCAATCTGGTGAAGCCTATAAATCCCTACTCAAAATAGTGTTTTTAAATATACAAAATAAGATTTAAAGGATCATAAAAGGAAAACAATTACATCGAAATTCAGTTTTCAAAATATTTTTTAAAATAAGTTCACAGACCCTCAGGGGTAGAGAGATATTTTCGATACTTAGAATATATGGTGATTTCTGGTGCTTCTCAAATAAAATATTCTCTGTTCATGGTGCCAACTCTTTAAGGATCTTTTGCAATGAATAACCCAACTGTATGTATGGAACATAGCTGTCATGGCTATGTACAAAGCAGATGACATGATTTAGCCATCTTATCTGTGTTCAAAGTAAAATTAATTCTTCTGCCAACTCACCTTAGAAAAAAAGTCATCTGAAAAAGAAACTTCTGGGTTAACCTTCCTGAATTTCATACTCAGTGGCTTATTAAAGAAGAAAAAACAAAAAGTAGGAAAGTACTTCTAAACGTGATTTGTCAATTCAACAAACATTTATTAAATTCATGCTATATATCTGGGACTGAGAATACAAAGACAAAAATGAAATCGTTCCAGTCCTCAAGAAATTCATATCCTACTTACCTCTCATCCTAGCTAATTTTACATAAGGGTTAGTTTGCTCTTGAACACAGAGATAATCCATTCCCTGGCCTCAATTATCTCACTGATTGGTTCTTCGTTAGGTCAGAATGGCAACTCATTCTACGTTTCCATTAGTTTCAGAACATTCTGGTTACCAGGGGCTACTATTTCTAGCTAGAATGTATTCTTTAAAAGGTATAGCAATTTTCTAATGCAGATCTAACATCCTTCCCGTTCTGTCCCTGCCTCTCCTATCCTGCTGTACTCAGCTGTGGCTGAGTGCAGGGGATCATTTGACTGCAGAGCGGGGGAAGGAGGGGAGATGGGAAATGAGGAGAGAGCGGCAGCTGTGGCATGAGGCTGTAACATGAAGGCCAAGCAAGACTCCTGTGAAATGAGGAGGTTGGGACAGATAACCCTTAAGGGACTCTCCAAACTTTAAGCCGAAGGTCCTCTATGATCCTTACTAAGCCTAGCTGCTGGGTGCACCTATCTTGCTCCATGATGAACTAGCTAATAAGAAGAAGATTTATAAGGTGCTTACTATGTGCCAAACACTTTACAATTATGGTCTCATTTACTCTTCATAATAACCTTGGGAGGTCGGTGCTATAATTATCCCCATTTTACGGATGGGGAAAGTGAGGCAAATGGCATCACACAGCCAGTAAGTATTTGAGACCAGAATTGAACTTAAGTCTTCTTGAGCTCCAGGCCCAGCACTCTATCTAGCGTACCACTTAAAGGTATTAGCTACTGACCAGACAACCAAGATTCCAAAGGATCAAATCTTCGCATGCACCAGTTGATACTAGAAGCCAAGTTTCTTGCTCTGGGTCATGTCAAGAGTCCCAGGTCATGGGGATCTTTGCCATTAACCTTAGCTTCTGATATCTAATCCTATTGGAAGTAGGAAGGAAAGTATGTGGTTGACCTTTTTGTCCTTATCTGTGTCACGGCCCTGAGGATAAAAAAAATTCCAACTGTGACCTTCTATAGACTCCCAGGTCCAGAAGCCTGGGGGCTTCAACTGATAGCTATTTGGTGGATACTTTTTAAATTTATTTATTGTTTCCTTGCTATCGAATACCACTTATTTCTTTATTGATTTCAGTGATAAGATCATAGATTTAGAGGTAGAAGGGACCCCAGAAGTCACTTTGTCCAACTTCTCATTTTAAAGATGAGCAAGGGAAGGATCAGAGAAGTTAAGTGACTTGCCTAAGGCCACTCAGACTACAAATAGCAAAGCTGGGATTTGAACCCAGGTTCTCTGGCTCCGATTCTATTTTTTTTTAATTATATACCATAGTCAATAATATGCCATGTTCTTGAGGCCCAAGCAGGAGGCTCAGGGGAGTCAACCTGAGGCCTTTCCACTATGGGCACAGATGGCCGCCAGGATACCTGGTGAGGTTTGGCCAAGAGCTATGGCCTCCCACCAGTTTGTGCTTCGGAGCCTCAGGAGAGAGGACAGATGCAGCTGTAAACAGGACATCTCTCAGCTGAGAGAGCCATTAAGGGAGGCCTGATGCCTGGCTGCACCATCAGCTTAGAAAGGCATTGAGAGGAACAAGAAATGGTATTTCCAGCCACCTGAAAGGTCCTACTGAGAAACTTTGTGTTAGGAGTGGGTCTCATACCAGAATCTTCATAGTTTGCGTTTGATGCTGGGACAAAATGAGGCACCTGGAAATCATTGAACAGTTAACAAAAGGAAGTTAACTTTGCCCTTAACAATAATAATTATGGTAGCTAACAACAATAATAATTTCTTCTTTTTTTCTTTTGGAGGGAAGAAGTCAAGGCAATTGGGGTTAAGTGACTTGTCCAAGGTCACACAGCTAGCTACTGTCAAGTGTCTGAGGCCAGATTTGAAGTCAGGTCCTCCTGACTCCAGGGCTGCTGCTCTATTCACTGTGCCACTTAGCTGCCCAACAATAATAATAAAAGCTAACATTTATATAGCACCTACTATGTGCCAGACACTGTGCCAAGCACCTTACAATTATAATCTCATTTGATCCCCAGAACAACCCTGGGAGATAGGTGCTATTATTATCATCCCCATTTTACAAATGAGGAAACTGAGGGAAATAGAGGTTAAGTGACTTGCCCAGTGTCACACAGATGGTAAGTGTCCAAGTCCAGATTTGATCTCAGGTCTTCCTGACTCCAGGTCTAGAGCTCTATCCACTGTACCCCCTAGCTGGCCTTGGTTACATAGCAAGGATATGGAACAAGGAAGGCTATAGTGGCACTTCGGTTCCCTGCACAAGCACTCCCCACCCCGGTCTACATAGAAAAGCATTCCTGTGGGAAGCAGGGAAGGGTGTGGTTATTTGCAGAGTCTTCAGAAATCCACCAAGTTGGAGGGATCCAATTGGTGATTTCATTTTTTTGCCTTAGATGATCAGGAGGTGGCACAGAGACAAGCAGGGACCAATAAAGTCCCAGGACAGCTTTACTACCTTTCAGGGAAAATTGTCCTTATCGTAAGGAAATAGAGAATCCTGGTCTTTTCACACCTTGATACCCAGGAAAACACAGGTTAGAGGGTTGTTTGAACACCACCCACCCACGCCAAGTAGTCGAAAGCCTGGGTAATCTGACAGTCTACAAAATAACCCTGAAGAAATGATCAGGGCCCTGCAAAGATGCTACACCACAACCACCAACTGTCCATATGGGCATGAGTCAGACATTTTCCTGAAGAGGGAAGGGGGAGAGTCAAAGCAGCAGAAAATAGAGGAAGCAAGGTCCAAGAAAGGGCCATAGTGCACTAAAGGACATTTGAT
>CM053622.1:806073036-806100536 GCA_028646595.1 Phalanger gymnotis | reverse complement strand
CCCACCCTGCTCCCCCTAGGAGCTTACAGATGACAAGTGGTGGTCAAGTTGCCAGACAGTTTTGCATTCTGGATAAATGGGATATAGTGCATAGAGGACTGGGCCTGGAGTCGGAAAAACCAGAATTCAAATCTGATCTCAGACACTTCCTAGCTGTGTGACCCTAGGCAAGTCACTTAACCTCTGTCTCAATTTCCTCACCTGTAAAATGGGAATAATGATAGCACCTTCCTCCCACGGTTGTTGTGAAGTTAAAATGAGATATTTGTAAAGCAATTAGCATAGTGTCTAGCACATAGCAGGTGTTATATAAATGCATATTCCCTTCTCCCTTATTTGTAAACCATTTAGCACATTTTCTGGAACATAGTAAGTGCTATATAAATGCTTTCTCTCTTCACTCTTCTTTGTAAACCACTAAGTGCAGTGCTTGGCACATAGTAGGTGCTATATAAATTCTAGACTATTATTATAGGAAGGTGTTTTCCAAGTTCATTATCAGACCTGATATGGTAACAGTTCAGTTCAGGAGATGTGATTGATTCTTTAATACTTAACAATGTAACATAAAAACCACAAACTAGGAAGGTTTCCAAAAGTAGACCCAGGTAGTGTGCTTAAAATGCTTTCATATTCCCCTTTATTTCTTCCAGGTTCTATTTCCTTAACTTTCTTTACTCTGATTTCATCTCTAGCAGTTCGCCTTGTTTGTTTGGGCTCCCTGTGTATTCTGAAAACTTTGGGGTTATCTCATTAGCTTTTGGGTTCAACACCTGCCTCTGATCCATCCTGGCTGTGTGACCCTGGATAAGTCACTTTAACCTCCCACTGATCTAGGCAACTCTCTAAGACTAGAAGTTGCCCTGATCTGCACTAGTGGAAGAAGTTTCCTCAGCTGAGAGTCTGCTATACCAATAAAATCACAGGCCAAGTCCCCATCCCTGTCCCAATTTTTGGTCTTTACTAGGGAATGCCCTGTTCTTTAACTTTTCCTTCTGCATTTAATTTGCTTCTATTGGTTGTCTAAAAATAGGCTAAGAGGATTTTCTTTTCTTATTTGGGAGACCTTTAGTAGATTCCTACCATGAGATTACCTTTCAAGTTGACCCAGAGACGTTCTACCAAATAGGTACCACCTTGTCCCTGAACCTGAACTATATAAAACATACTGCTGCCCCCTTCCCCAACTCTTGCTTTTTCCCCTCTGACTAAGTCATTCTAATCTAATTTTCCAGCCTCCCGAGCCAACCTACCCTCCTTCAATTATACAGCAGTATACGACTTCTTTGAGAGGCCTGGGCCACTTTCTCATTCCCAAATGAAATCTCCCTGTGATGTCCCAAGCCAGAGTGATGGCCCAATCCCAGTGAGGAGCCCACTTCTTCCATCTCCTTCCTCCAAGAGTTTCTTTGGCCCCTTCTAGATGAAGTCTTCCATCTTAAGGCCTTCCTCCTTCCTAGGCTTTCCCCTAAGGCATGATACCTGTCTTTTAAAGATGTTAACCAGCAGGAATTTCTTCTTCCTGTTCCTCCTTGACTGGATCCACCTCCCAAAAAAACCACCCTTCCTCCTCCTAAAATCTGTATGGACCCAGGCATGAGCAAAACGAGAGCAAAAAGCAAGCACAACATTTTAGCCAAGCAAGATGCCACCAATATTGTGCAGCCCTCTTCCATTCCACACTCACCAGAGACGTTGCTGTTGCTGCCAGATGCCCTCTTTTCATCACTTGTCTCCAGGAACATCTGTTGTAGAGCATCCTGGAGTCCTGTTTATATCCTATAAATACACTTCCCTCCACCACCACCCCACTTTATTTTAATAGGGCTGGGTAGGTTGCTTTCTTAGCCCTGCCTTGGTCAATAGACAATCCCAAGTCAAAACAAGTTTCGAATTGTTACATCCAAGGACCAGGTGTGCAAGGAACAGGGTGAAATAGAGGAGCCACTGCAAGGCAGATACTTGTCCAGAGTGGGCAAAGGGTTGGGAATCATGAACTTGGCCTTGGAAGAAGCCAGTGGAAATTTACCATTGTCTGAAATTCAGTGACAGGCAGTAGACCTGTTTAATCCGTATGTATGTGTATGTCATCAGGGCTCACCTAAGGCTATCTCAAGAAACTTTGTTGATGAATCTGGAGAAATGAAACAATAGACATGAAATGGAAGAGTATGCCCACATCTCCATAGCAACCTATTCACATCCACTATAAAAACAGAGCCACCATCTGGGGACTCCGCCACTCAAATACCCTATGACCATGTGAAGCAGTGGGCATGATACCTAGGATCAAGTCAGCAGGATTGGCTGGGCCCAACCAGATGGGCAGAAGAGGAAGGGAATAAGCACATAGAGGGCCTACTATGTGCCAGGCACTGTGCTAGGCACTTTTCACAAATATTATCTCATTTGACCCTCACAACAACTCTGGGAGTTAGGTGCTATTATTAGTCCCATTTCACAGTTGAGGAAATTGAGGCAATAAAGGTTAAATGACTTCTCTAGGGTCACACAGCTAGTAAATCTCTGAGACTGCATTTGAGCTCCAGGCCAGCACTCTCTCCACTGTGCCACATACAGCCAAAAAGATGCCAGGGGCTACCAATCCATATGCTTACTTTCTAGCATGACAGAGGAAATCCCACGAGGCGTGTGCTGTGTCTCCATGGGGAAAGTCATCCGCATTGACCTCCTGCTGAGGACAGAGGCTTCATTTTGCTAAAATGTCTCGATATCTCTTTATTGTCCCTCATGACAGGAAATTAGGTCAGTGAGGACTGGTCACTGAGTGTCATGGATGGAAACTCACTTATAGAGTCAGATGTGACTGAAACAACTGAACAACAAAAGAGAAGGCATAGATGGGGTAAGATTCACACTGATGGAGGAAATGTCCACACTAGTGGGATCACAGATCTACTAAACTAGTGAGGAATGGATTTCTTCCCTCAGGACTCATATTATTACTAAGGAAGGTGAATACACACGAGCACAAAGTGCGATGAAGAGAAAATCTTGACTGCCTGTATGCATTTCCAAAGGTCATCTCCACAAAGTACATTTTCTTTTTGCTTTTTCAGCGCTCAGGCATAGGACCATCTTCTTTCTCTCTTTTTAAACAATATTTTATTTTTCCCCAGTTAAATGTAAAGACAATTTTTAAAATTCATTTTTTAAATTTTTGAATTCTAAATCTTCTCTCTCCTCCCCTCCCCCACCCCGAGATGATAAGCAATTTGATACAGGTTATACACGTTCAGTAGTCATCGTGTTGTGAAAGCCGACTTTTCTTCACTTTGACTTTGGCTCCCATCTTCAAGAATGGTGTTCTCAGACTTTGATATGGGGACCCCTTTCCACTCTTAAAAATTATTGAGGACCCCTCCCCAAAGAGCTTTCATTTATATGGAGTATAACTATATGGATTACTATAACTATAATATGGATTATAATTATTTGCCATATTCGAGATTAATACGTCTTAGTAATATTACAAAAATAGATCTGGCCTTGAGGACCCCAAAAAAGGGAAAGGAAAGGGAACACCTACTATATTCTAGGAACTTTACAAAGATTATCTCATTTAATCTTCACAACAACTCTGGGAGGTAAGTGCTCTTTTTATCCCCATTTTACAGTTGAGGAAACTGAGGCAGACAGAAGTGAATTGACTTGCTCAGGCTCACACAGCTAAGTAAATGTCTTGGGTCACATTTGAACTCGGGTCTTCCCGGCCCTACACTCTATGCACTGCATCCAATCTACCTGCCCCTAAAAGTAGCTCAGGGATGCCCAGGAGTGACTGGACACATTTTAAGAACCGCTGTTCTAGAAAAATGATGATTTACATCAACTCCCGCTTTTATATTGGGCTCCAATAATAGATTTAATCTAATCAACCCAGACCCAGACCCAGACCAAACCCAGGCTTTAAAGCCCTACCTTCATCAGCGAATGTTGTATGGTGAAGAGGGCTGGGGAGGGGAATGAGAGAAAGAAGCTGGGAGGAAGAGAAGGCAGAATTTTGTTGACTGGGGGAAAAAAAATTAATTTAAAAGAGAAGTTAACGTTGCTTGGCCCCAAAGAAGCAATATATGAAAACATCTCTCCCACTTCCGACCCTAGGTCCTTTGCAGAGGTGAAGACACACATAGACGTCATGGCTGGATGTTTTGGTTTGTTTTTTGTATTTTTTTCTTCCTCTTATTAATTTTCTTTAAAATATTTGTATAGTTGCAAATAAATAGTTGTATATATGTAAATATATACATGTATATATGTAAATAGTTTGGACAGTTGAAAATAAATAAATATTTTTAAAAATTTGTGTAAAGTATGATTGTCTACGGAAAGGGAGAGGGATACAGGAGGAAACTTTTGGGATGTAAAAACAAGAGATATCAATACAAATCTATTGTTTTTAAAGTGAATGTTGCTTTCTTCCACCCTGATCGTTCCTGCACCTTCTTTTCCAAGATCCACAACACAACATATTCACATACTGCCTTAGAAAGAGTCAATCCAACTATCCTCGATGCTTTTATGGTCTCAACAGCTAGCCAATGCTCAGTATTGCTATGATTTTGCTACAGACTCGATAAAGTGTGTTATAGACAAGCCTACACAAAGCTCACATCCCTGAAGATTTCATCCTCAATCCTTTTTTATGGAAAGGATAACTCAGCAGCCAAAGTTGTTCTTGAGACAAAGAAGTATATGCACCAAGGACACAAAGACAAGCCACTTTTCAGTTTCCATTAGTGACAGGCAGGGCAGTCAGCTGCTCCCTACCCCCTCACTTACATTCCAAATATAGACAGCATGCCTAACTTTACTACCAGTCTGCCAAGAATAGCTCCAAGATTGAGTGCATAATGACTAATTCCAGACCCGGGCTCAAAGGCAGAGCTATGTGGATTTTAAACTAATGCACCAAAAATCCCAAGAGGCAACAAAAATACGGCAGATGAACAGGAACCCCAAGAGTACAAAGGAAGAATGAAGACAAATAGGAAAGAGAAATACATTCCTCTAAAGAAAATATCAAAAATGTAAAACCTCAGCTCAAGCTGAGACTTGAATCAAAAACAGAAAATGGCCCTAGGAAGACTTTTTCAGCCGTTGGGAAGATAAGTGCCCCACCTATAGGAAGGAGCTTACACTATCCACTAAGCTCCCATATTTGATGGTTTTGCTGGGGAAATTCATAATAGTTGAGGCTTGAAGCCTTACTCAGGGTTTAAGGATGCCCATATTCTACTCCTGGTGCCACATGTAAACGATCATCGCTGGTTGTAGTGGTGGTGGTGGTGGTGGTGGTCATGGTGGCAGTGGAAGTAGTAGTAGCAGCAGCAGCTAACTTTCATTTAGTTCTTTGAGGTTTACATATTTTATGAATGTTTGATCTTATTTCATCTTCCTAACAAACCTGAGTTAGGTGCAATTATTAAGCTCATTTTACAGATGAGATCCCTGGAGCTTCAGTCATTTGCCTAGGGTCCCACAGCTAGTAAATGTCTAAGGCAGGATTTGAACTCAGATCTTCCTGACTCCAACCCAGTATAGGAACTCACTGAAGTCATTATTGAATTACTATTAGTAATTGTGGAGAAAGGGAGTGGTTCTACAGGACATGAGACAGATAAACACACGTCAACTGCTTTTTTAGCCCAAATGTATGACTTTGCATTTAATTGACTGAATTTCATCTTATTCAACTCAGCCCAACCTTCTAGCCTATTGAGAGCTTTTTGGAATCTAACTCTATGACCCAGTGCATCACGGGTCCCTCCCAATTGTGTCTTGTGCAAAATGCATTAAGCACACCATCTACGTCTCTATCTAACTCATTGATGAAAAACACTAAACAAGCAGGAACTAAGCATCGATCTCTGGGACACTTCACTGCAAACCTCCTTCCAAGTTAACACAAACCAATAACTACTTTTTGGGCCTTCCAACCAGGTCCAAATCCACTTCACTGTATGATCTATCACCAAGTCCACGTCTCAATCTCTTCCACAAGAGTAGTGCAAGAGACTTTGCCGAATACTTTGCTAAAGCATAGGTAAACTTATTCTATAGCCTTCCTTTGATCAATCCCATTTAGGAAAACTATTAATATGAAAATAAGATTGTTCTGGCATAAGATATTCTTGATGACTCTGAGTGGGCTCTTGGGAATCATCTCTTTCTTTTCTAGATGTTCGCTGGCCACCTCTTTAATATTGTCTATGTTGCAAGTAAATGAAATCAAGTTCACCAGCCAATGGTTTTCTGATTCTATTCTCTTCCTCTCCTCCTTAAAAAAAAAAAAAACAAAACCAGGCCTTTTGCTCTTCTCTATTTTTCTAGTACTGCTCTAGCTGCACAGTGTTTTAAAGATCGCTGGGAGTGACTCAATAATTACCCCCCGCCAGAGTTCATTGAATATCTTGGTATGTTATTCACCTTGGCCAGGTAACTCGAATTCTTCATGGGCAGATAGGTCCTCTCCTACTGTCTTCTTACTTTTCTTGGGCATCAGCTCCCCGTTACTCATTTTTATTCTATCCACCCCAAGCAGCAGGCCAAACTCTTCTTTGGTCCCCCTCTCCCCAATATGGCTTTAAAAAAGGAAAAGAAAAAACCACTTTTTTGTTGTTAGGTTTCCTTACCAGCCCCTGTTTATTCTAAGCTTTAGCAATCCTGACACTATTTTTGCTGGACTGAGCCATCCTTATTCATCTCCTTCATCTCTTGCTGCCAAACTTCTACATGACCTTTTAAAATCTGTTGACTGATGAGTTCCCTAAAAGTACACTTTAGGCTCTTAATATGAATTCTCTTTACCTCAATGAAATTGTTTTTCTTTATCACATCAGAATGTCATTCTTCGCAGTTTCCTATCTTCCTGAACTGACTTGCCCTGTAGAATTTTAAGTCACAAGAGTCTTATCTGCCCTTTATCTGAATCCTTGGAAATCTGCTCTCCCCAAATCTAAGATTTTGCCTGGCTTCCTCCTATTTCTCTATCACAAATTCTAGGATGGAGTGGTCAATTCCTACCAATGTTAATATGAAGTGCATTTTGGCAACCATTTTCTTCTTTCGACTCCAGAATAGAATTTCACCTTGTTATATTATCTGTCTCTTAAAGGATGAAATTAACATTAAAGCAAGTCGAATTATTATAATATAAACCCTTCTTTTGGCAAAAAGAGTACTCCAGTGAATGACTGGATAATTGAATTCCCCATTACTACTAGATCATGTCCTTTCCAGGTTTGTGATCTATTTCCTAAATGCATCAAATATCCTGGTGCTATGCAATATACTCTAGTAGCCATACAGTTTCTTTTGGCGCCTCTGATTTTTACCCAGATGCTCTCCACCATGCTTAATTGGTACAATTTCCCATGCAGACTTTGGGGCATGCACAAGTAGTCTGTGACTGTTTCTAATCCACTTTGCCATGTGGTGAGGGAAGGCTTTTCTATTAGCTTCTGAGTTAGAACTGAATGTTCATATAAAAAGTTGACAACCTTGGTTTTACTTTTTTCTCCCTGGCTGCCATGAAGGAAAAAGGACTATTGGAGGCCTCTGGGTATGAAGAGAGCTGGTAGTAAAGAGACAGTAGCAGTAGTAGTAGCAGTAGTAATGGTAGTAGTAGTAGCAGGAGCAATGACCTCCAGCAGCCTGACCTATAGCTTGAACGTGGTGCCTCTGTTTCTTTCCCTTTTTGTATTTGTTCTTTCTTTCTCCTGGGTCAAGAGTATTGGAAACAGAAAAAACTAAGCTGTGATTTGGGGGGTTCAAAAGGTCTGAGGAGCGCCAGAGGTCAAGAAACTGGAGTCCGGCCTAGAGTTTGCAGGTGCCTAAGCCCGGCAATGAGTGAAGCCCCAGGGACTTGCTCGGCTAAGTGGATCAACACCCAGCTGCTGGCTTCTACACACAAGGGAGACACTTCATCCCATTGGTTAAGACACATTTGGAAGTGATCTTGGTGGATCAAATGTCTTGTTACAACCACTTTAAATTGAGCCCACTCTCCTCAAGGACCAGGGTAGTATGGGGTAAAGTACACCCCTAGTTATTGTGGAAAAATGCTTTGTGACACTGTTTTTGCTATTTCATCTCAGTAAATATCCCCCTGTAGTAGCTAATTAATGTTAGTCACATGATGGTGAATCAATGATATAGGAGACTGTAAGTGGTGATTGGTGATTGATAGTGACAAGAACATACCAGGCTGGGGGCTTGAGCCAATAGCAGTAGAAGGGTGCTCCCACATCAAAGCCCCCATTATTGGTACCCCTAGGATTCTGAGGGTTATATTGTTAGCCAGATTTATTCTCGGGGACCCTACTCATCAGTGCAAGTAGGAATTAGGAGAAAGACAACTCCCATACTTTATATAATGACTACAACTATGTCTTCTTATTATACAATGACTCTTTTAATTATACTTTTTTAATAAGGTATAATGATCCAAGGCATATAAATTCATGAATTTTATGCCATTAAATCTCTGTGATACCAAACTATGAGGCCAAATTCTGCTCCTTACATTCAGATCGCTAATTTGTCTGTACTTACCTATATTTTCCCATTTGTATATAGATATCTGAAGCCATGGGTTTTAATCCTTGTTCCTTTTTTGGATTTTTCTCCTATGAATTTCCAAGCTATTCTTCCTAACTCATAACTGCCCTCTATGACATCTAGCTTGATGATTCATAGATGATTTTGTCCCTTCCCCTTCCTTTTCTGACCTAAAGTCAATTTTACAAATTCAAAATGGGAGGAGATATGACCAGACAGCAATTTTCTATGTCACCCGTTACCCAAGAACTCTGGGCTCACATAGACTGGGTCAAATCCTGGGGACTCATTCCATCTTTGGCTCATACCCCCTACCATGGAGTTTTACTCCAGAGAAATCTCCAAAACAAAGCTTAGCCAGGGTTCATGTCTAGGATTCCCCAAATGTGAGTAACAGGATTCCCAACTCTTGCCCAGGCACTCAATAATATGGTTCTATATGGGCCATTTTTTTTGTTATACCCACCACAGAAACTGCTCATGATGCAAAGGACAAGAGGCAAAAGAATAAATAACAGAAACATAAAGCATTCAAATAGGTGCCTGGACTCCCCATAGAAGGTAAATAAACTTTGAAATTCTGATGAAGAAATAGCTCCCCTTCACATTGAGCCTTCACTGACTGGGCATCTCTCAGCAACAGCAAAACTGGCAAGATCCAGATCTCTTGTCCCACTGTGGCCTGGCTTCCATCCTTCAGCTGCAGGGCAACCCTCTGCTGGTAGTTCTCTCCCTTCTCCTAGAAGCCACTGAGGAGATCTTTTCTCCCTCTGGGAGAAAATTGGGCTGGTGCCCAAATCACTCCATTCGAAAGTTCTCATTCTCTTGGAAACACTCCCACTTCAGAACTCCCAACCTGGTGTGGCACCTGCTACGAGGGTAGCCATAGAGTCACCAGCCTCCCCAAAAAGCAGAATGACTCTGTCTTGGAATTTACCAGTTTAGTGACATTTTGAACTTCTGGATTCAAGAGACTTCTGGGTAGGAGAAAAAGGAAAAAACTCCATCTTGAGGGCCATATGCAGAAGCAGCACAGGACCATGTTGTAGTAGTAGCATGGAGTGGTCTTCCCTGTACCCCATTTCCCCAGCCCACTAGAACTCTTAAGGGCTGCTGTTGCAGAATGGTAGCGATCAGAAGTGGTGGGATATCCAGAAACTATTGAGAAGTCACTGGTGTGTTGGTAAGCTCTGAACTGCTAGTGCTTCTCTCTGTCCGGGAAATGAGGTTAGCTCAGAGCCCTGAATAGAGAAAATAACTGAATTAATGAGATCACCAGGTGAAGTAATATAGAGGAAAAAGAGGGCCCAGGACAGATCCTTGGGAGACACCCATAGTTAGTGGGCATGACCTGGCTGAAAATCCAGCAAAGGACACTGAAAGGGAGAGGTCAGATTGGTGGGAGGAGAACCAGGAAAGAGGGGTGTCACCAAAACCAGGAGATGAAAGAATATCAAGGAAAGAAAATGATTAAGTGTCAAATGCTGAAGAAAGGTCAAGAAGATGAGAACTGAGGAGGGGCCATTGAAAACTGAAATACTGGTGACGATGGAGAGAGCAGTTTTGCTTTAATGATGAGGTCAGAAACCAGGGAAGCTAGGTTGCACTGTGGGTGGAGCATCAGGCCTCAGAGTCAGGAAGACATGAGTTCAGATCCAGCCTTAGACACTTACTAGCTGAGTGACCGTGGGCAAATCACTTCGCCCTGTTTGCCTCAGTTTCCTCATCTATAAAATGAGCTGGAGAAGGAAATGGCAAATCACTCCAGTGTCTTCACCAAAAAAAAAAAATCCAAAACACAAATGGGGCCACGAAGAGATGGACACAACTAAAAACCAACTGAACAACAGAAACCAGACTGTAGAGAGTTGAGAATGAGAGGGAGTGAAGTCATAGACAGCCTTCTCCAGGAAGCAGGCTTTCCAAGTTCTCCAGTAGAAACACTTCTCCACATGGGCCAGACCCAGACTCCTCTTAGAGTGGGAATAGTGAAGCAGCGGCAGATGGAGGTTTGGAAAGAGGTCTTTAACACTTTGAAGAGATGGGAGACAGTTCATGCCTTTTTGGTGCAAGCTACAGCATTATAGAAAGGTCAGGAAGGAGCCTGTTTGGATTCCCATAAGCAAGAGAACATATAAGCCCTAAGTGTACCCTAGACCAAACACAGAGAAGTCTTTGAGGCAAAGGGACACCTAGAAAGGACAAGCCTCACATAGTGTCAGGGTTAAAGCGTTCAACAACTAAGGAGCTGCAGAGGCCCTCTGCCCCACATCCACGTGGCCCCAGGTGCTGCAGAGGCTGCTGCCCCCACCCTCTCCACTTGGTCCCAGGTGCTGCAGAGGCTGGCTGCCCCGCCCACTTGGCCCCAGGAGCTACAGAGGCCAACTGCCCCCTCTCCACTTGGCCCCAGGTGCTGCAGAGGATGGCTGCCCCCCCCTCCACTTGGCCCCAGGAGCTGCAGAGGCCAGCTGCCCCCCATCCCCTTGGCCCCAAACATTGCAGAGGCTGCTGCCCCCTCACTTGGCCCCAGGTGCGGCAGAGGCTGGCTGCCCCCCCTCCCCTTGGCTCCAGGAGCTGCAGAGGTTGGCTGCCCCCTCTCCACTTTGCCCCAGGTGCTGGCCTTCCTGCAGTCCTCTTAGCCAGAGTCAGCTGGGCTACAGTCTCCTCTGGCTGATCACCGGATGAGCCCTCTGCCAGCATTTACACAGGTGTGCTGCTAGTCTCACAACTTCATTTGCTCAGGTTCTATTTACCCATGCAATGTCAGGCCAACAATCACTACACAAAGGCTCCTCTACTCAAGCTGCCCTTGAGGACTCTTCCTTCGACCTCAGGTTACACAAGGATGAACCTTGTCCTCACTTATCCCACTCAGTGTCCACATTATACTTGATATTGCCCACGAGTAACCCCCAAGAGTGGGCAAAGCCATCCTCCTGTCACCTCTCAAGCCCCTTGAGCATACACCCACTATACTGCCAAGTACCTCTTCAAGAACTCCTATGGTACCTTGGTTGCCATATCTTCGGGCATAGCAAACCCATTTTCAGGAACTTTAGTTCCTACCCTGTGTTCAGAAAACAAAAAAGAAAGAAAAAAAAGGCAAGAAAAAATGTCCAGAAACTGGATGAAGCCAAGAACTCAGGCTGCTTAGGCTAATCCATACTGCCTGCCATATGCTTTTCCTGGGAAATGGTAGAGAGGGAAGATCTACTTTGTAGTACTCCTGCCTGCAAGTCAAGGCAGAAAATGACAGAAAAAACCCCAAATCATTTCATAGCTTGCTTTTAGAGACTTTACGGGAGGGAGAAGTCTTCCGGTCAGGGCCTGTTGCCCTTCTGCCCCACTCTCTGTGGCCAGTCTTCTTGGAATGAGTCAAGTGGGAATCAAGGGTCCCCTCAGCAAGGTCCCAGAATGCAAGCCTAATTCTGTGGGAGGTTCCCTTCAGGCAAAGACCCATGCCCTGAAGTCTTGTCAAGTCCATTGGAGGCTCCCCTGATTGAGCCCTTGATCATGAGGGATTTTTTCAGTAGAATTGTGAATCGACAATGTGATGCAGCTACCAAAGGTTAGCACCATCTTAGCCTGTATCGAGAGAAACGCAGTTTCTCGCTGTGTCCTGCCCTGGTTGGTTCACATCTGGGTTATTATGTTCAGTTCTGAGCATCACATTTTAGGAAAGACACAGATAAGCTGGAGAACATGCAAAGAAGAGCCACCAGAATGGAGGAGGCCTCAAAAATAGGCCCTAGAAGAAATGACCAGAGGAACTGGGTACGCTTAGGTTGAAAAGGAGAAGACTGAAAAAGGGAAATTACAGCTGTCTTCAAGTATTAAAAGTGATATGGAAGCTGAACTTTCTGCGGGACCCCAGAGGAGCAGTGAGAGCACATTGGGGAAAAGGCAAATTGTGGCTTGAGGCCAGGAGGAACTTCCTAAGAATCGGAACCGTCCAAAGGGTGAGCAGGTGCCTTAAGGTACTGTGGGGTCTTCCCGTTGTGATCTCTGGATGACCTCTTGTTGCAGTTACAGGTTAAACTTGATAGCCTCTGAGCTCTCTTCTGCATTGGAGAATCTGGAATACTTCTGTAGCTCAGGGTCTCTGCGATGGCTTTTTCATCTCTATGGGGCTCTTACAGAGGAGGAAATTTTCCAAGGAGGGAGAGACAGAGACAGAGGGGGAGAGAGAGAGAGAGGGAAAGAGGGAGAGAGAGAGAGACAGACAGACAGACAGAATGGAGGGGAAGAGAAAGGAGAGAATTTGGAACTCAAAATTTGAAATTTAAAATTTTTTAAAAACAAACATTAAAATTTTTTTTAATTTAAATGTAAGGAACCCCTCTCTCTTCCCTTTTGCCCTATCCCAACTCCATTTCCCCTCAGAGGCTTAGAGAAAAGTTTCTTTAGTTTATTCTAAAAGGGGAAAGAGACAATGCCTTGAGGGCACTGAATTTGTGGTAGGGGCTGGGAGAGGGAACCCTTCCTTTTCTATGGTCTTCTGAAGCTGGAAGCACCCCCTCACCTCCTGGTGCTAGGATAGGTTTTACCTAAAAGGGGTTGAGGGGTGATTGAGTTTCCTGGCATCCTCCTAGGCTTCAGGAGGTCCAAGATGCCCAGCCCCATAAGCTTTTCTAGAATAGAAATGGGGTCCACTAATCAATACATAAGGACTTAGTTTTAAATTGTCATGCTATCTATGGTTTTTTTTTTGTTTAGTTTGTTTTTTTGGCAGGGCAATTGGGGTTAAGTGACTTGCCCAAGTTCACACAGCTAGTACATGTGTCAAGTGTCTGAGGCTAGAATTGAACTCAGGTTCAGGTCCTCCTGATTCAGGGCCTGTGCTCTAGTCACTGTGCCACCTAGCTGCCCTATGTTATCTATGTTTTATTGTGTTTTTCTTTAGTTAGTTAAATGTTTCACAATTATATTTTGCTCTGGTTGGAGCAGTACTTGGCAGTATGAGGACTTCAGGACCTGTGCTGACACTTCTGTTTTAGACAGTAGCCTGAGGGGTGAGAAGGGCCTCAGACCTGAGCCCTAGCCACAGCTGCACCCCCAGGCATTTGGGGATCTGTCAGGGGTGGGATGGGGCAGCCTTTCAGACTAATGAGGGACTGTCTTGCTCTGCATCAATCCAATCACCCCTTCGTCTTTCCCCAACATTCATCTCAACCCCAAACTAGAAGGTCCCTTAATAGGTGTTTAGAGGTAGAGCAGGGAAAGGGAAAGAAGGAAGCAGAAAGAGATAGCACTTGGGGAGATGGCCCTGGGGAGATGACACTTGTTGATGCCTGGCCCTAGCAATGAAAGAGGCGAGATTTAGTGGGGATCGAGAAATACAGTTTTGCCTGTTGTCCTCCCCAGCTTAGGGCCAGAATCAATAGCTTTGCTCTGTTCCTCCTTCCCTTCCACCACTGCCCATTCAGTCATGGTGCTTCTGGTAATTGCCCTTCCCTAGGCTGATGACTCTGGCGGAGAAGAGATACTGGGTCTGGGGGTGGGAGGAGATCTATGGACAGCAAAGCATGAACAGATTCTGTTTATAACTCAGTGTCTGAGAACACAGAATGGCTCTAAAAAGGAAAAAAAGGCAAGAGGAGAAACACATACATGGCAACATGGCATAGAAGTGGTCAGGAGCTTGTTTGGAAGCCTGGTTTCAGCAAGATAAGGCAAAATCTCACCTATAGGAGCCGCGCCTCCAAAGGACAGAGGTAAGGGTGGTTGAGGATGAGGATGGTCTGCCAGAGGACAGACAACATGGACAAAGAGATGTCTGCCAAGTGACATGGAGGCCCAGCTCCAGACAAGCTACAGTGAAGCTTACCTATCAGAATCTGGGCTCCCAAGGGCAGAGTACAAGGTTGCGATGGTAAGGAGAGTGGGAGAAAGTGAGACAGATGGAGGAGAATTTAGCAGACTCTCCACCTTAAATGAGATTGCCCTTTCTCAGGGACAACAGAAGCCATCCTGTTCTGACTGTCTTTTGTAACAAGAAGTTATTTATTCTTTTTTACTTCCTACTTTCCTTCCTCTGACCTTACCATTCAGACTAACAGCTGCAGGAGTGACTATCAACTACATGGAGTGATACGGGTACCACCATCCATACCACCCAGAAGCCAGAGCACCATGAGGAGAGCAAAGTCTCAGGGAAACCCAGCAGCTTAGAGAGCTCTCAAGCCTGTGTAATGGCAAGTGAGGTGGGATTTTTCTGTTGCCTTTTGCTTTGGAGTGCTTCTCAGCACTAAGGCAATCAAGTGCCTTTGAGTGTTGCCTTTGCATGAATCAAGCTCATTGATTGGAAACAATATATATGATGTGGTGCTAGTGACTACAGATCTTTCCCACATCCTTTTGCTAAGTAGATGCTAAGCCTCAGGCCTATACCCTTTTGCTAAGCAAGTGCTAAGCCCCAGAGCCCTAAACAGGGTATATATGCTCTGAGGTTGGCATTTTGCTTTGGGGGCTTACTCATAGGAAGAGTGTTCATGTGATTTGGCCAGACAAGATTCTGAGTAGCTGTTGGAGGTACGCACCCCCCACCCCGCTTTGAAAAATCCACATGGTGCTTCTCTCTCTGGTAACTATGTATGTAATGTCTTAGTCAGATAGCTAGAAGCCTGTCTGTTGATTTGTGTTTATTTGCTCTGTTTATATAATTTCTGCTTGTACTATCTGTTTGTGTTTTCCCTAAAGTTCAAGGTGCTGAGTTTTTCCCTCTGAACTAAGTGAATGATATATGTATGTTTAATTAAAGTAAGGTTGTTAACCCCTTAGAGTTGCTTTCCTTAGAAAACAGATCAAAGAATCTGTGCTAGGAGCCCTCTTGTATGCTGGTGTTATTGGCCTTACACCCCCACAGCAGTTGCTAGCAACATTGTTGTTACAGCCCGAAGAAGAAACAATAACAAGAAGCCTCTAGGAGAAAAAAAAATCCAGGATTTCTGAGGCTATTGAGAATCCCACTCACCTGGTGAATTTAAGGAAACTGCTTTCTCTCTAAGTCAATGAGCCTAGTAAAAGCCTCTCATCTTCTCTATTTTAGCTTTTTAGTCCAGGTCTAAACTAGGGAGAGTACACACCTTAACACAGGTAAGTATATAACATTGGAATTCTATTCCATCTGTTCTATCTTTCTCAAGATATCTGGGGGGGGGGGGACATGGAAAGAGGTGGAAACTGCCTTCAGTCAAGAGTGTTTACTTTCCTCTTCACTTGATTCTGCTTGCAATAATCTTTATGATCATAACATGCTAGTTTCAGAATCTACTAATGCCTTGGATGGTGACTTGAGAGAGTAGGATTTACTATAGGATGGGGGCTCATAGCTAAGCCAGCTGTAGATAGCAGAATTTTCATTTTAGTATCTTAAACAATATTCCGTTTCATCCCTTACAGTAACTTCAGGCCTGGGCAGAAAAGGGTAAATAAAAGCTGCTTCAGTAGCCACCTCCGTGTGAGCTTGGTGTTAGGGGGAAAAGCCTAGGCATCTACAGACTGAGCTCTCTGGTGGCCAGAAGGGATACTACGGCCTGTTGGGAAAGGGCAAATCCTACCTAGTGGATTGCCAGAAAGAAACTGAAAAACACTGAACCAGTAGTTCAAGTTCTTCACCATCTGGTGGGAATTCAAATGTTGCACTCAGCTAGTTAAATTGCTTTGCTGGATAATTAATAAAGTAGCAAGCTAACTGTCTTCCTATAGGCTTAAAGAAGGCATTGCTTCTTCTATAGAGGTATAATATGGTTTAGAAATAGCCAGAAGCCTAGATCCTGGCAAAATAAGGCAAAAGCTCACCTAGAAGAGCCAGTTGCATCTACTGACTGCTCCTTAATGAGAAGCATGCTCTTAGAAGTGTCAGTTATAGTAACAAGAGTAACACTCCCAAGGTACTCTAAGTGCCAAGGCAGCATCTGCCTTCTGGGGGATCAGCAAATATGAGTACAAATTTGGGAAGCAACCCAGAGGGAGTAATACCACTACCAAAAGAAGTATTCCATTTCAAACTTATTTTAGAGCCCTCTCGTAGGAGAGTCCATCCTTTTAGGATAGAAACTAAAAGTTCAGCTTGATCTTTGGAGGACCCCAGATCACAAACAAAGACAATTAGACTTGCTTGACTTATTAAGCACAGATCTTAGGCAGAATGACTACTTCGCAATCTTCCTATCCTTCTAGCTTGTTATACTGAACCCTATTGTTATCCTCTGGGTCATGAGGTCCATCTTCATCTAAGCTCCAACTTTCTGGTGGCTTCAATCGAGGTCTTATAGCTGGTGGCATATTTGCATATTGTAAAATATACTTAGATTTAGCAGGAGTCTCTGCTACCATATTTGTTAAGCAGAAATTGCAATCCATTGAATGGCCTTTATCTTCTCTCCAAATTGTAAGAGCTGCAAACAGGATGGGACATGATCCATGTATCCAGTCACTTAGTGGTCTCAGACAAGTGATACAGTACAGCAGAAAGCCAAAGCCTTTCCCTGACCACATGTTTTATAACCTCAATGGAGTTAATTGACATTCTTAACTAGAGGAGTAAAGATTTGTCTCTGAGATTTAAAAGTTAGCCAGTAAGCATTAGAACCAAGATTCAAGCCTGTGTTTCTTCTGATTGCAATTTATCTCACTCCTTTCCTTCCTTCTATCTACAAACAAGCTCAGACCTTCCCTATGTTAATATCAGCTATTGCCCAGGGGGGTCCTATCCTACAAAAGGGCTGGATTCACACAGAGCCTAAATTTAATCCTGCAGGAGTCTAACACCAGAAAGAGGGAAGTCAGACTTTTCTTGCACTTACAGACTCTTTTCCTCCACCCAAAAGTTCTGGGGAAAGTCTCTTAAACAAAGACTCATGTCTAGAGTCTTCCCTAAAAGGGCTGAGGTAAGCAGGGCACCCTCTAGAAAAGGGATTTAAAGTATAAAACAGATATCAGATATAGGACATCTATTTATTTCCTCCATAAAAGAAATGTTTAAAACACAAAAGACTCACCAGGGCACACTGGCACACAGACAAATTCTTAAGACTTCAACAATAACCAGTCACAGCTGTTATACTCTCCCCAGGAGGTAAGAACAACTTTGTAGGTCTGCTGAACAGATATTTGGCATTCACCTCAGCTCTGCACTGTCCAAGCAACTCACAAGTCCAGATTTTCTGGCCAGACATGTCTCTTCAGTCATTCCTTTCAGCTGAAGAATTTTTCTGGAAGTTATCCTTCAGGGCAATAAGGACTGAAGGATAGCTAAGAAACAAGCATTTGTTAAGTGCCTACTATGTGCTAAGCACTTTACAATTATCTCGTTTGATCTTCACAACAACCCTAGGAGGTAGATGCTATTATCCTCATTTTACATTGAGGAAACTAAGGCAGACAGGTGAAATGACTTGCCCGGGGTCACCCGGCTAGTAAGTATCTGAGGCTGGATTTGAACTTCCTGACTGCAGGTCTGGTACACTTTTCTTTACCACCTCATTTCCTCTTTGGAGCTCTTGAACTCACAATGTAGCCACCAAAGATATAAATGTCCATCTCTTAGGATTGCTTTCCACTTACCTTTGTTCTAGGAAAGAAACACAAAAGCAAAGGCATGTAACACTGACTGCCCAGGCCCCCACTGCCTGAAGACCAGCTATATGACATTTCACCCCTCCCAAAGGGTTCTCTGACATCTTTAAGGAGAGCTGGGGCTATCCAGGCTCTCTGCTAATGGCTCCAGCCTCTGGCAATAGTGCTGTCTTAGTTTTAGGGGTGGGTCCCTTGTGCCCCCAATCCTTTTATCCAACAACAGTCGTGCTAGTTTTTACAAAGCAATATTTACTTCAAAAAGTATAATAAAACATATACAAACTTGCCCTCCAATGCATGGGACCTAATCCTCCTACCCCTTGGTACTACCTCAGTCTTCGGGGAGGTAAAAGGTTCACAACCTAGCTTAGTTCCCATAGAGTACAGAGTCCCAGTTCCATGACCAAAGTCCCCTTGGGCCGGAGAACTAGGTACCCTAGCTCCTCTGCCACTATGGCTGGCTGCAATATTCTACCTAGAACCTTGGATCCAGGGTTGGGTTGCCATGGCTCCCAGTCTCATGGAGGATGACCATCAGTACCTGAAACTGAGAAGGACCAAGGACAGAGCAGAAACAGAAACCTCAGGCCAAGAAAAAGCTCAGAGCCAAGGAGTAAGAGGGGGAGCAGAAAATTCCTTTCCCTTTCCCTGGTTCAGTTCACTGCATCTGCACTATGGGTAAAAAGACAGACTGTCTCTGTCTGACTAGTTTTAAAGAGATTGCCTGTTTCAACTGAGCAGCCAATGAAAGGTGGCTACACCCACCCACGTGGTAGGAAAGCACAGATGCCTCCATGTTAGGTCATCTGGACCTCACAAGGGCAAGCCCTTGACACAAGAAGAAACCAGACACTTGAGAGCCAGACTCCGGTTCACTTACAAAAACACATGATTTAACTGCCTTGGCTACTGAAGCAGTGAAGGAGGAGAGGGGATATAGAAATCCCCCACTCGAGGCTGGCACAAGCCCAAAAAAAATGCTCAAAAGAGGAAGAGAGAAGGGTAGAGCCTTTCTCTTGTCCTTTCATAGCCTCCGAGTGGGCAGCAGTAATTCCTGGACTCAGCTGTCAATCCTTTTTGACATAGCCTAACCCCAAAGCACAAGTACATGCCCCTCAAAAAGAAGCCAGGTTCATTATCTCAGCAAAGCACATGACCCTCAGCTCAGCTCTAACATTCCTGTTATATTTTAAAAAAAAAAAGGAAAAAAAATTCCTTAGGCAGCAGGATGTTTCAGCGGATAGATCAATAAGCCCAGAAGATCTGAATTCAAATCCAGCCACAGATACTTACTAGCTACGTGACCCTGGGAAAATCTACCTCTGGCTGCCTCAGTTTCCTTAACTGTAACATGGGGATAATAATAGCACCTACTTCCCAGGGCTATTGTTAGGATCAAATGAGATAATATTTTCAAAGCCCTCAGCACAGTGGCTGGCTCATAGTAGGCTCTTAATCCCTTCTTCCTTTCTTTTACACCTGCTGTCCTTTCAAACTACTGGCCTCTCTCTCTCCTCCCCTTCATAACTAAATACCTATAAAACCAGTGGTAGATTCACCTATACTTCCTCACTCCTTACTCTTCAACTCATTACACTCTGGTTCTAAGGCTATGTCACTAAAACTAATCTCCAGAGTCATGGCTGTTGTTGTCATTTTTCAGTCACGTCCAACTCCTTGTGACCCTATTTAGGGTTTTCTTGGCAAAGATGCTGGAGTGGTTTATCATTTCTTTCTCCAGTTCATTTTACAAATGAGGAAACTGAGGCAAGCAGGGTTAAGTGACTCGTCCAGGGGTCACACAGCTAGTAAGTGTCTGAGGCCATATTTGAACTCGGGTCTTCCTGATTCCAGGCTTAGTACTCTAGCCGCTGCACCACCTCTTAATTGCCAGATTTAAGGGTCTTTTCTCAGCCCTGCTCCTTCTAGGTTCTGAGGTGCAGAGATGTTAGTATCTTGCTCTGGATCACACACCTAGTAAGTGTCTGAGAGAGGATTTGACAGGCCTTCCTGACTCCAATCCTTTCTGACTCTATCAGTTATATCAAACTCTGTAGACGCATTGGCCAATAATTTTGTTTTATTCTAATAACAAGTAGTCTTTTGAATTTTTCTGGAAAACCCAAAGTCAGGAGCCAGAGTCATATGTTTTCACTTCTTCAAAAATCCATAATTTCTCCTCATGTAAAACTTAGGGAAAAAAATTTTTCAGGAGGCTCATTCTGAAAATCAATAAAACCACTTTGGTCGTACCCTGTACTACCTCCGCTGAGCAGTCAGTTACCAGCTGAGCCATCATCACTTTAGATATGGAAGTTGCCTCTCTCTGGCAAGTACTTTTCTGGCTGGGGCAGACATTGTGCAGTTATCACATCCAGCAGCCAGGGGAAAACACAACACAATTTTTTTTTGGTTGCATACAAAGACTATCTCAGCAAGTTATTGCAAACATTTACTCTGCAGCCAACCCACAGATAAAGAGATTGGGGAGGCTCTAAGGATTAGGTTTTGAGTGAGCCAGAGGGAAAAGATAATGGTAGAGCTTGAAATCGAAGTATCACACTGGTTTCCCTTCCTCCTCCCATCTCCCTGCTGTGATGTCAAAGTGAGTTCAGGCAGTAAACCCACACTGGAGAAATCTATTTTTATAGATGGGCAAAAGCCCGAGACATCAAATGGAGTGAGTCTTTGGGAAATAGAAAATGAATTTTTAAGTTGGATGGAAGGTTGGTGATGGATAAAAGATTCGTGTCTCCATTTCCCTCGATACATTGAATATTCTGATCGAAGAATTTTAGATCCCTTAAAAGCAAGGATCTAGATTTAGAACATAAGGACCCAGGACCAAATTTCTCAAAGACATGGATAAAGTTGTATTTTTGGATATATACTCCATTATTCATATATTTCTAACTTAAGGTCATAGATTTAGAACTGGGAGAGACCTTAGAAGCCATTCATTCCAAGCCTCTAAATTTAAGGTGAGGCACAGAAAAGTTAAGTGATTTGCCCAGCTAGTCACCCAGCTAGTAAAAATATGAAAAAAGGATTTGAATCCAGGTCTTCCTTACTAAGTTCCATGCCCCATCCACTACACAAACTGCTTCTTACTATTCTGCTCTGCAAGGGTAAAGGACGGATGGGAACACAGAGTGAAGCGTTAACAACCTAGTCAGGGGAAGGATTATATTAATATCGACAGTTTCTCTATTGAAATTTACATTGCTTTTGGTCGGATTCTAGCAAACAAAAATTATAATAGAGATTCCTCTGACTGAATTCTATCGCATTGCCTACTGTTCAGAAAATACTTCCAGACCTGGAATGAAATTCACTAAGGTGAAAAATTAGCAGGTATGCATCACAAACACTAGCATGACAAAACCTGGTGACTTCTCCTTGATTCTGTTTCTTCAAAAGTAATCAGTGTAAGTTGAATCTCTGGGTTAATGCCAGATATAGGAATATCTTAATTGCTATGGAGCAATTCTTTTGAACAACTGAATTTTTCAGATAGAGGAAATTAATTTTCTGTTCCAATCTGGGAAATTAGATAACCAAAACTGTTAGAATTCATTCTAAAATAAGAGGAAACAGGTTCCAAATGAAAATCTAAAGAGTTATTCTGAAAGTAAAATAAAATTTCATCTTGATGACATTTATTCTGACGACCCAAAGTATCTGTGTGTGTGTGTGTATGCATGCATGCGTGTGTGTGTGCTAATTTCCTTAGTTTCAGAAAGGTAAGGTAATTAGATGAATTACCTCCTAATGAGTAAGGTACAAACCTGTATATAGCATGCTTTGTATATATTTGTTTGCATGTTGTCTCCCCCATTAGATTGTAAGCTCCTTGTGGGGCAGGGACTGTCTTTTGTCTCTTTTTGTATCTACAGTGCTTGGCACAATGTCTGGCACATTTTTGTTGTCATTTTCAGTCACGTATGATTCTTTGTGACCCCATTTGGGGTTTTCTTGGCAAAGATACCGGAATAGTTTGCCATTTCCTTTTCCAGCTCGTTTTACAGATGAGGAAACTGAGGCAAAGAGGGTTAAGTGAATTTCCTAGGGTCATACAGCTACTAAGTGTTGGAGGTCAGATTTGAACTCAGATCTTCTTGACTCCAGACCTGGAGCTCTATTCATTGTGCCATCTAGCTGCTGTCTGGCACATAGTAAATGTTTAATAATGATTGACTGATTGATCCAATATTCCTTTTTAAATATATGATGGGAAAAATCATAACCATATGTTCTGACAGCTTCTATTCTGCCTTAATATATTAATGGTGTTAAAAAGCCACTTTTACTTCTTGAGGATCCCCGCCTTCCCTCCTCCTATCATAGATCATAGAACATTAAAGCTGGAAGGAAACCTGAAGTCTTGTATTGTAGTACTTCATCTTACATTTGAGGAAACTGAGGACCAAGTGGCCAAGTAACTTGTGAAAATTTATTTAATAGGATAACATCAAATTTTCAGAAACATAAATCATCACTAGGTAAAGAGAAAATTTCTAAATATACAGAAGAGAAAACATAACCAAGGAGATTCTGGAAATATTGAATAAAATGGACACATATGCTAATCCATAAGCATGTGTTAATTAGACAGAGGGGACCATCTTCCTCTTCCACACTGAACTTATGGACCTATGTCTACTCTGTCTCTGTTGGATAAGACTGTCCTATTTTCCCCAAGATTTTTGCAGTGTCCTGATTTTTCCTACCACACTAGGCTATGACCTTCAAAAAGAGGCTTCACATTCACTTCGTACAGAGCTTAAAGAAGCTAAGGCAAGTTTTTCTTGTCCCTTATCATTCCAAGTCACCTTTGGAGTTCTTAGAGGAGACTTTCTCAATTGGTCAAAAGGCCATGAACAAACAATTCCCCAAAGAATTGCAAACTATTAACAACCATATGAAAGTGCTTTGAACAATTAATGAAAAGACATAATCATTAAAACAATGCTCAGCTTTCACTTCCTACCCAGAAAACCAGCAAAGATGGCAAAGGATGGAAATAATTGATATTGGAAGGGTTGTGGAGAGACAGGCACAATAACATACTCTTGGTGAAACCGAGTATTGATTTCCTGCCTTTTTGGAAAGCAATTTGGAATTATACTTTAAAAGTGACTAAAATATCCATATCCTTTACCCATAGATCCATAAACAGGCATATACTCCAAAAAAGTCAAAGAAGGGAGGAAGGTCTCATATTCACCTAAATATTCAGAACAACATCTTTTGTTTGGCAAATAACTGGAAACCAAAGAGATGTCCATCAAGTGAGGAACAGCTAAACAAATTGTGGTACATAAATGGAACAGTACTGTAAGAAACGATGATTATTAAAAACTTAGAAAATCTTGGGAAGCTATACAGGGTGAAGTAATCAGAATCAAGAAAATAAATATACGAAATGACTACAATTACATAAATGGAAAAAACAAAAAAAGAAACTGAACACCATGTAATTATAATGACCAAGCCTGGCTCTAGAAGAAAGAGCAGAAAATTCACTTCCCTACCTTCTTTGTAGAGGTAGAGGGCTATGGGTATAAAATATCGCATATATTTCAGACTTGGTTGGTATGGTCAGTTTCGTTGAACTGCTTTTTTTCATTCTTTGTTATAAGATATGGATTGCAATATTTTTCTGTATCCCAAAGAAATCAAAGACAAAGGGAAAAGACCTATATGTACAAAAATATTTATAGTAGCTCTTTTCATGGTAGCAAAGAATTCAAAATTGAGGAGATATCCATCAATTGGGGAATGGCTGAATAAGCTGTGGTATGTGATTGTGACTGTGCCACAAGAAATGACGAGCAGGATGGTTTCAGAAAATTTGCCTGGAAAGACTTAGATGAACTGACACAAAGCGAAGTGAGCAGAACCGAGAGAACATTGTACACAGTAACAGCAATATTGTACAATGATCAACTGTGAATGGCTTAGCTGTTCTCAGCAGTACACAACAGTCCAAGACAATTCCAAAGGACTTATGATAAAAAATGCTATCCACCTCCAGAGAAAGAACTGATGGAGTCTGAATGCAGGTTGAAACATAATTGTTTCACTTTCTCTATTTTTCTTGCTGTTTAAATATACATATATATTTGTATATATTATATACATACATACATATATATTATACACATATGTATATATATGCATATATATATATACATATATATATATATATATATCTATAGCTAGTGTGGAAATGGTGTTTTACATGATGGCAGCTAGGTGGAGCAGTGGTAGAACTCCTGGCCTTAGACACTTACTAGCCCTATGACCTGGGCAAGTCACTTAACCCTGTTTGCCTCAATTTCCTCATCTGCAAAATAAACTGAAAAAGAAAATGCAAAGCACTCCAGGATCTTTGCCAAGAAAATCCCAAATGAGGTCACGAAGAGTAAGATATGACTGGAATAACTAAGCGACAATTTGATATTTCATTTCTTGCCTTCTCAATGAGTCCAGGAGGGGCAAGAAAGAGGGAGAGAATTCAGAACTCACAATTTAAAAAAAAGGAATGTTTAAAATAAGTAAAAAATATATTTTAAAAACAAGGTATGGGTTGCTGGTTAAGAGATGGGGTAATGATATATTTAGAAATGAAGATAATGCAAAAGCAAAAGATTTTGACAATTTTTAAATTTAAAAAATGTTTGAAAGAAGTTACTATCCTATAGAATAGTCAAGCCCAAGATAGGATGCTTACAGGCATACATAATACATTCAGGACCTAAATAGCAGATTGTAATCTCCTCGAGGGCAGTGACAAGTATCTTACTCTTGTACCAACTGGGTTTTACATATTGGAAATGCTTAATAAATGCTTTATTCATTCTTTCATCAACAAAATAAAGTGCAAATTACTTGCCCTACCCTGCAATCTAAGCATAATATTAGAACAAATTTTGCACAATACCTCATGTAACCCTTAGTTCAAAGAGCCAATGAGATTCTCTCTTTGTTGGTGAAGATTGATTACTGCTTGAGCAACTGATGGGAGCAGGGGAAAAAAGAGATCCGTTTTCTTCTGACTTCCAGCAGGCTCCTCTTGCTTCCAATTCTGAGACAAGAGATGGCCATTCCAACCTCTCTTCAGGTCCTCTCTGGGAGGTAGCTTGGTGGCATCATAGACGGAGGTCTAGGTCTTGAGTTGGGAAGACTTGACTCATGATCCTTACTAGCTTTGTGACCCTGGACAGGTCACTTAACCTCTGTACAAATCAGTTTCCTGATTTGTAAAATGGACCTTGACACATAGTAGATACTATGTGAATGCTTATTCCTTTCCCTCCCCTTCAGGTTGCTGAAGAGAGAAAAAGACTGGGAAATAACTGACGTGAGAGGAGCTGGCAGTCTCCATAATGTCCTTAATCTCAGCTTGCTACTCCAGATTTCAGAGAATTTTTCCCTTGGATCATATTAGAGACTGTCTTTCTTGGTTGAGCTGAGATATTTCACTGTCAATGGGAAGAGCTCTTTCATTCTGTATCATCCGGTATATACTCTCATATGTAGACCTTGTATGTTTTGCCATTGACTGGATAAATGAGTTTATTTGCCGTGAGTGTTCACTGCGAAAGTGGCATTTGGTGGAAAAGGGATGACACCTTAGATATAGAGCTCTTTCTCTATTAAGAAATAGTGATCAGGAGCTGTAACTTGAACCTAAAAATTACATCCCTTAATAATTAATTATTGGCTATAATAAATAATGATATTTAAGGGAGCAGATAGATATCATCCTGGTGTGGTACCCCCTCTCTTGAGGAGAGCACAGTGGTCAACCTCTGACTCCAAATTCTTGCTTTTCCCTCCTGCCAAGAATCAAAGCTTCCCTTGGAGGAGTGAGATGTTTATTCTTGCCTCTCTATAAGCCTCCTCAAGACAACCAACTCTTACATCTGCAAACAATGTATTTTAAAATACTTCACAAAAGGCTTCAGTTCTTCGAAAAGTTCTTCAGTAGACTTAGTCATCCTCAGTTCCTTCATTACCTCCAGCTGCCATTGCTGTCTCTCAAAGACCAAAACAGCTGGAACATAGATCCTGTAATTAAAAATTTCCAGGGTCAATTCAAACCAAGCCACGTTTCTCAATGGCTTCTTCCTAGAGGCAGGAACCAGCAGTGTTCAGGCTAACCTGCTCAATTAGGGACAAAACAACCACATGAAAGGACATTCATAGACCCACTCAATGGGAACACAAGCCTATAATGAGATGAAATTGACCTTGTTTACTAAATTTGAATTTAATATTCACCATAACCCAATTAGCAGTTGGACATTTCTTTCTCAAGAACAATCTCCTTGAGGGATATGTGTTCATTCTATGTATTAAGATGGTATTAGCCAAAAAAAAAAAAAGGAATATTTGGAAGAGTATCTCAACTGGCTTCAGCGTCCCATTGTGAGAATATCAGTAGCTCATTGCTGGCCTTTGTCAATCCAGCTCAATTCAACAAGCAACTGACCATAGATTTAGAGCTAGACAGGCCCTAAAAAGTCATCTAATTGAACCCTCTCACTTTACTAATAATAATAATGGGACAAGTATTTATATGGCTAGTATTTATATAGCACTTTAAGATTTGCAAAGTATATTACAAATATTATCTCATTTTATCTTTACAACAAAATCATCCTCTGGCCCCAAGTCCCAGCTCATCTTTATTGATAGAAAGCTCTTCCTGTGGGGAGCGGAGCCAAGATGGTGGCTGGGAAGCAGTGACTGGCGTGAGCTCCCCACCAAGTCCCTCCAAAAACCTATAAAAATTGGCTCTGAACCAATTCTAGAGCTGCAGAACCCACAAAGTGGCAGAAGGAAGCAGGGCTCCAGCCCAGGAAAGCCTGGATGGTCTCTGGGTAAGGTCTGTCCCACACAGAGCTCCCAGCTCCCAGCTGAGGGGAGTGGAACTGAGCCCAGCAGAGCCCAGCATGCGCGGTGCGGACCGACCGCAGACCGACCAGACCAGCAGCCGAGCAGAGAGTGCCCTACAGTCCTGAATTACTGAGCTGAGGCATCTACCAAACCTCTCAACCCACAAAGGGCAAAGAAAACAGAGAAGGTTAGTGGGAAAAGCTGCGGGACTGAGTTTGCGGTTCAGCCACCACCCCTGGGGCAGCGGAGGTGGGGCAGCTTTAGAACTATGGCTGCAGTTGCTTCTGGCCCCAGGCCCACCTGGTAGGAGGAATTAAGTGGTGGATCAGAGCAGGAGTGAAGAACCTGCTGAAGATTTAAGCCCAGTCCAGGTAGGGGGTTCTTGGAGAAGGAGGAGTGCTGGTGAGGCAGCGCATCCGCCCAAGCGTGGA
>CM053622.1:806023225-806072536 GCA_028646595.1 Phalanger gymnotis | reverse complement strand
GAGGGCAGACTGGGGAACAGGGCAACCAGAGTGTACACCATCTTGGAGGGGGGGGGGGATGGAGAGAAAATTTGTAATTCAAACGCCTGTGAAAATCAATGCTGAAAACCAAACATATTAAAAATAAATTAAAAAAAAACAAAACAGCAACAACAAAAAAAGATTATGTTGAAAAAAAAAGAAAGCTCTTCCTGAAAGGTGCTTAAGAAGAAGTATTTTTAGGCATAATATTAGGTACTAGGGACACAGAAGACAAAAAGAGAACAGTCTCTGCCCTGAGGGAGCCTACGATCTGCTGGAAGCTCACAGCAAAGCTCAGCATGGAGAGGGGGAGAAGATGGGAGCCCAACCAGGAGGCCATTTGTGGAAAAAAGACAATCTTGCCTCCAACGTTCAACAGAGATATCTTATCCCTGAGCAATCCTGGATCAAGGGATGAATCACCAGGCCAGGAAAAGGCTGGATCTGAACAGCCATGGGCAGAAAGCCTATGAGGAGCTACGAGGAACAGTGGAGGGCTTTCTGTAGCGCGGACTTCCTCACCATGGCAGCTCAGGCATTGTTCAGTGGGACCTATAGCCTAGAAGTACTAAACCAATGGAGATGAGCCAAAACAGTGTTAAGGGGAGTGGGGAGCTAACGTTAGAGATGAGACGGCTATTTCCCTCCTCATTTGCTTCCCTTTTGTGTTGGCTCAGCATCTGTTCTTTCTCCATTTCCTTTTTAGTCTTTCTACCTCAGTCCTGAAGCCTTTTGTCTTAATTTGCTCTGAAGGCAAAGCTTCATAAAAATCAGGTCAACTCTAAGCTAAAACTTTCTCATCAAAAATGGCAACAGAATCATCTCCACAACTTGGGGGTTTTCTGCCTCTTGTCTTATCTGTGTGTTGAAGAGGCACATATGATGTTTTCCTTTGGTTTCTAACTTTGTAGAGGTCTTGGACTGTCTCCTCTTTTCATATTTCCAAATAGACTAACTTATACATGAGCATATTTGTGAAATGATACAGAACGTGCTGGGGCTTTAGGCCAGGAAGTCAGTTGTGGTACAGTGGTACAGAATGCTGGTTTTGGAGACAGAGGACTCCCAGTTTTATCTCTGCCACTCACTAATTATGTGACCGTTGGCCTCAGTTTCCCCATCTGTAAAGTCAGGAGATTGTTCTAGATGACCTCTAAATCTATGTTCTGCCCATCCAAAGGCAGGTATAGGGAACACAAGAGCCAAGAATGATGATTAAAAGTTTTGTGTGATTGACCTTAGGCTCTCTGCCAGCCTCCCAAAGGGCAGATCGGCTTTTTTAATTCAGCTTTCTAGTTCTTTGTCAATCAGTAGCATTGGATAGGGTGTGGTCCAAGTAAAATATGCAGAATCCAGGGGCAATCGTGGGTTATATCATCAGTGAAGGGAGCATTCTTGGAATACGCAGCTTCTTCTGGCCATTTTTAAGACATGGATCTGCCCACACAGGCACTCAATAAATTCCTCCTGAGTGTTGTTGAAAGGATGCCAGCTTCGATTCTACATCCTGCAAGCTTACCATAAGTGAGTGTTAACAAGAAAAAGAGATGCCTTATGGTATGTTAACCACATGACTCTTGGAAAAGTGTGAAAGAGTTGGCTAATTGGTACCAGGCACAGATCCCCATAGCAAATACAGGAATGCATTATTCTCTTCATCTTTAGCCATTTCTCTGACTTTGAAACCACAGCTATAACCAGCTGTGAGATGAACAAGCTTTTGTCCCTAGATGTTGACATCCGGGGCATCAGGTGCAATTTCCTTCCCAAGGCAACTGCTATCCCTTGTGGTCCTCCAAAATCTCAGACCACCCTTCCAAGAGCCCTTCTGCCCTTCCCCCAAGCCATACAAAAGTTAGGGGGAAACACCGACTGCGAAGAGAAGCTGTCCCCTCACCCAGAATGACCACACTTGCAGCTGGACTGTCCTCTGCACACAAACCACCTTCACCTGCCCCCCCTCCTCCAAAGTGCGACTGGTTTTTGCCCCAAGAGAAGGAATTTCTAGTTACAACTTTGTTAGAAACACAAATGAAAAGAATACACAGCTGCATACAAATTACTCTGATTTCTGGAATGTACATACTAGTTTAAAAAACTGCTGAGAGAAAACCCAAACCCAAATTGACTCCAAGAATTTCATCAAGGGTCCTGGCCCAAGACTGCTAGGACTCCTTGCTGCTTTTCTAGTGTTTCCAGACCCCAAGACTCCATAATAAAGGGAAAGAGCTACTGCTAGCAATGTGGTTGGGACCACAGGGGCCTCAACTGAAATATCTCTGCTAAGATCTGAACTGTGTGATCCTCAGTATCATGCAGACTCCTGCTTTCCTCCTCACAGTCAGAGCGTTCTTATAGCCATCACCTCTCTAAGGGAGAACTTTAATTAAGGCATTTTCTTCTTTAATATTTCCTTTTCCTGCCCCCCCCAAAATTGATGAGGTCTTAAAAATAGGTTACAATCAAGTCTCAGGGCTGAATGAAGGAAAATGGGGGGCCTCTTTTGAGGTTCAGAAGCTGTATTTTGAAGAGCAAGAAAATTAAATCTGAGATCTGTCATTTCAGGGCAACATATCATAATGGAAAGAGTAGAGTGGCATCAGGAACTCAGGTTCATCTACTTCTGACACTTACAAGTCTTCTGACCATGAAGAAACCATCTCAGTTGCTCGGGAAAGTCCCTAAGACTTATCTACTAAGTTACCTAAGGTTGCAATCTGTATGATAAAGTGTGTCCCACTCTGGGAGTCCCCTACTCAAATGAAATTATAAATATTTCCCCTATTTGTATTTGTGTTTAGTGGAGCTCAACACTGCAAACAAAAGCACAGGCCCAATTCTGGAAGGCTCATACAATCCCCCATTATCTACCCACCGAAGTCAAGAGCACTTGAACTTTTGGAAATTCAAAAATTAATTTCAGCCCATGCTCTGATTTACCTATGCAGTATGGATCCTCCTTTTAAATCATAAAAACTGCTTAACCTCTCAACCTTAATTTCATTGTGAGAAGGATATAAGGTTTAGCTGCTTCACAGAGGTGGTAGAAGCCAGAATTAATGTTTACTAAGCACCCGGATGGCAGAACTATTCTCATTAAATTCTAATTATGATTATCTGCATGTTGGGGGCAATATGAAGTGAAGGGTTGATGTTTGCACCAAATTCGGTATACTGCTTTCTGTTCTGTGGAATTCCACTTTAAAAAGAATGACTTACATTTCCCTAATTTTTCATGCTTCTCATGCATGGCCGCTGTGGAAAATTCTGATTAGTCTAATCTTGACAGCATGAAAATGACATATGGTGAAATCAGGTCAAAAGCGAGAACTCTGATCTTTGCTTTTTTTAATTCTTTGTCTTTCTCGTGGCTTTTGACTGCTCCTTCTCTGGAAGGTCCTTTGTCTTTTTCAAATTAAATCTTCCTCCAGCATCCCTACCTCAGGTAATATTGCAGACTAAGCGTGAGAATAATGGTCTAACCTTAAAGTAATGTCAGTTAAACGCCAAGCTGAGGATTAGCAATCTTTGCGACCCTGGCCACCACTAACAGGGATGGGCAGTGCTGGCCAGTACAGCTGACAAGGTGAAGTCATTAAGGAGAAGAAAAAATGAGAGAAAAAGGAAAGCAGGATGAATGGATAGAAGGGAAATGGGGTCATATGGTTTCTCATCACCAGAATAATCAACTTGTTAGAAGCAGTGATAGGGAAGGGGCATTGAGATCACTCTATGCCAAAAGTAAGGAAGCAGGGATATTTATCCCAGAGAAAAGAGTTATGGAGGCCGTGTTAACTGTCTACAAATATTTGAAGGGCTATCATAGAAGAGGGATTAGACACGTTCTATTTGGCACTGGAGCGCAGACCTAGGAATAATGAATGAAAGTCAGTGAAAGTCAGAGACAGCACATGTAAACTTAACGCGAGGACAAATATTCTATCGATGTTAGCTCCTCCGGAAGCAGGATGAGCTGCATCAGAAGTTAGTGGGTTCCCCTCTTGCTTAAGGTCATTAAGCAAGGACTGAACTGACCAGCTCAAAAACTGAGCAGCTCACAAAGCTCATCTAATCAGACCCACACTTGACCAAGAATCCCTTCTGTATTCTCTCCAATAAGTGGTCACCCAGGCTTGAGGATTCAGTTCAATTAACATTTATTGCACATCTACTCCATGTAAAACGCTAAGCTAGGTGCTGACGATCAGAACAGTAATTAGCAACTTTTCCATCAACTCCAGCGTGGGCAGCGTGATGTGCCCTCAAATCAACTTCATGATTCATGATGGGAAAATAAGGCAAGGAATGATTAAGCTAGATTCGGTTGAGTGGGTAATTAATTACTATGGCGGCTCACAGACTAGGGTTAACCCTGAGCGAGCTGGTAGTTTTCCTCTTTTACTTAATTCCTCTTGCTATCAGGCATTGTGGCTAGAGATGTGGTTTGAAAGCCAGAAAGACCTGAACTCAAGTGTCGCCTCTAACACAGAGCAGGAGTAGGATCCTGGGCAGCTATGTCTGGGAGCTCTAGACTCAGCATTGCAATGAACTCAACTCAAATCCCCCCTCAGACATTTACTAACTGCGTGACCCTGAACAAGTAATTTAACTACTTTCTATCTCAGTTTCCTCATCTATAAAACTGGTATAACAATGACACCTACCTCACAAGGTTTTTGTGAACATATTTTAAAGCTTTCCACAAACCTTAATAGGATAGATGCTATTTATTATTATTATTATTATTATTATTATTATTAATTACATCTCTCACTTGATTACAAATTATTGAGAAGATGCCACCCTGCATTAGCAGAGGAAGTTTCCTCAGTTGGGAGTACCCTGTACCAGTGAGATCACAGTCTAAGGCCCTATTCTTAAGAAGGACCAGAATTTAATAATATCTTTTTTTTTTTTGGAGGGGGGAAGGCAGGGCAATTTGGGGTTAAGTGACTTGCCCAAGGTCACACAGCTAGTAAGTGTGTCAAGTATCTGAGGCCGGCTCTGAACTCAGATCCTCCTAACTCCAGAGCTGGTGCCACCTAGATGCCCCCAGAATTTAATAATATCCTGAAGGACCAAGATGCCTCAATTGATCTAGTGCATTTTTTTATCCATAAGGAAAAGGAAATAGAGATAGTAAGATGAAAGTTTTTATTTCAAAGTAAAATTACAACTGCTTATAATTTTTTTTTATATTTTATTTTCTCTCCAATTAAATGTCAAAATTATTTTTAACATTTGTTTTGGGGGTTTAAGTTTTGAGTTCCAGATTCTATCCTTTCCCTCCTCCCTGAGACAGAAAGTAATCTGATATAGGTTATACATGTGAAATCATGTAAAACATTTCCATATTAGTCATTTTGTGCAAGAAGATGAAAAAGAGAGAGAGAGGAAGAAAGGAAGAAAAAGAAAGAAGGAAGGAAGGAAAGAAGGAAGAGAATGGAAGGAAGAAAAGAAAGAAAGGGAGGAAGGAAAGAAAGGAGGGAGGGAGGAAGGAAGGAAGGAAAGAAGGAAGGAAGGAAGGAAGGAAGGAAGGAAGGAAGGAAGGAAGGAAGGAAGGAAGGAAGAAAGGAAGGAAGGAAGGAAGGAAGGAAGGAAGGAAGGAAGGAAGGAAGGAAGGAAGGAAGGAAGGAAGGGAGGAGAAAGAAAGAATATTTCCGTCTGTATTCAGACAACATCAGTTCTTTCTCTGGAGGCAGATAGCATTTTTTACCATGAGTCTTTTGGGATTATCTTGGGCCATTATATTGCATTCCTACATGATCATTGCCCAGTGTTGCTGTTACTGTGTACAATGGTCTCCTGGTTCTGCCCACTTCACTCTGTATCAGTTCATGTAAATCTTTCTAGGTTTTTCTGAAGTCTGCCTGTTCATCATTTCTTATAGCACAATAGTATTCCACTACATTTGTATACCACAACTTCTTCAGTCATTCCCCAGTAGATGGGCATCCCCTCAATTTCCAATTCTTAGCTACCACAGAAAGAGCTGCTATAAATATATTTGTCCAAATAGGTTCTTTTCCCTTTTTTTAAACATCTCTTTAGGAAGTTTGTAATTATTTATAATTAACATTCATTTGTACAGACAAAAGAAATTATAGTAAAATTATTTTAAAATTTGCATCATTTGATGAGCCTGGACCTTCTAATGTTAATCTTGCTAGCTAGGTTCTAAATGTTTCCAAATTTGTGTTGTGCCCTCTAAATTAGGTGGTACGGTGGAGAATTCTGGACCTGGAGTCAGGAACACCTGACTTTAAAAATCCTCCCTCTAGGGCAGCTAGGTGGCGCAGTGAGTAGATCACTGGCCCTGGAGTCAGCAGGACCGAGTTCAAATTGGACCTCAGACACTTGACACATTTACTAGCTGTGTGACTTTGGGCAAGTCACTTAATCCCAATTGCCTCTCCCCCCAAAAAAATCCTCCCTCCAATACTTACTGCCTGTGTTACCTTAGACAAGTAATTTAACTGCATGACTTCCTTCATCTGGATCAAACGATACTTGCACATACCCTTAAAGCGCTTTATAAATGCTAGCCATTATCATCTCTTAATGGCGATGCCCCCAAACCCCCCTTGCACGGCCCTTGGCCTCCCATCTCCCTCCTCCTCTCTGCCGCCTTTCTGGCTTTCCTGGCCTCCTCTGAGTCCCAGATAAAACCCCACTTTCTACAGAAAGCCTTTTCCAATTCCTCTTCATTCTAATCCCTTCCCTCTGTTGATAATCTTCCATTTATGCTTTTTATATCTTGTTTGTACGCATTGCTTGCATGGAGTCACAGTGAGCTCCTGCAGAAAAAGAGCTGCCTTTTGCCTTTCTTTGCACTCCTAAGGCTTAGCACATAGGAAGCGCTTAACACGTGTTAACCGTCTGCCTTGCCCTGGCTGGGAGCCAAGGTGCGACTAGCTCTCCATCAACACTCGTCGCCCCACCCCGAGCAAGGACTGGACGCACATGCGCATTAGCCGCCACCGCCCCCCGCCCCCCCCCCGCACGCGGGCCCGAACCGGTTGAACGGAAATCGGGTCCGCGTGAGGGGTAGCTGAGGCGAGGGAAAAGGGGGCAGGCCAGGGGGGTAGGGGTCCGGGGGGTGGGGGCGGGAAGAGGGGCAAGAGAAGAGGGTCGGGGTCTCATAGGAGAGTTTTTGGACCAAGGGAGCACTCAGCCCTGAGGAAAACCAGTCACTGCCAGAGTATGTGAGCTGAGCCACCCACCCACTCAGGAGGCCGGGGCGAGAGAGACTACCCGCTCCACCAATGGGGAGGGAGGACGCAGCGGGTGGTGCCGGAGATTGGCAAATAGGCGGTGGGGGCGGTGTCTAAAAAAGTACCTCCCCCTCTGCCAAAGCTTAGACCGGAAATATGGAGGAAAGGAGGAGGAGAGGGAGGAGCCCGCCGAAGAGGGCGTGGCTCGGCAATGATGGCGGGAGAAAGAAGCTGGTTAGGGCCCACTCTTGGCGGGGAGGGGGAGGGAGACGGGGGCAGACGGAGAGATAGCTAGATGTGGGACAATGAATCCATAGTTAATGCACCTCGTTGGTGTCAACCCCATCCACAGCCTTTTTCCTCTGCGGGAAGGCCCAGAAGCCTCAAGACCAGGTAAGGAAGGTGATTCCTGCCAGAGGCGAGCCTTTATTAAGCGCCAACTGTGTGCCAGGCTCCGCGGAAGCAAAAGCCGGCCCTGCTCTCAGGGAGAGCCCAGTCTAATGGATGAGCGCGCACGTGCGCGTAGAGTAGGAGGGAGGTAGGCATAGAGGGGAATGCTCACGTGGCTTTATCTCATTCAGCCATACCAGGATTTTCCAATGATCTAGGCCAAGAATCACAGCCCTAGGACTGGATCGGGTCACAGAAACCATAGAGCCCAATCAATCCTCGAGCCCAGAAAGGGCAGGTAAGATTTGCCTAGGCACCCAGCAGCCCCAAAGAGGTCATCTGGTCCAGTTTCTGCATTTTGCAGAGAAGGCAATGAAGCCCAGAGAAGAATGTGAATTGCCCGAGGCTGCATCTCCAACAACCTCTGCAGAATCAGCTGCCAGGGAGGGGGAGGGAGAGGGGGAGGCCTTCCAACACAAGCTTTCAATTCCAGACTCAGCCACCTTGGCTGCCCATCTCCAGCGTCCTCCAGTTTCATCGTTCTGTGACCCACCCTTTCTCATAGGACCAGCAGAATTGGAATATTGTGGTCTCCTCCAAGATTGAGACTTTACCCGTGGTCTCATTAGTAGAGGGAATACTCTACCAATGCAAGATGGCACCCTGTATGCAACTTACAGTAGTAGTGAGATGGCATAGAATGGAGGTGTCGAACTCAGGGTTCCAGAGCCAGATTAAAATGTAATTGGGAAACGTTTGACTCAATAAAAATTCAAAGTAGATAAAGTTAATTTGTGGTTTTAAAAAAGTCAGTATAGGGCGCACAGGGATCTAATTCTATTTGAATTTTACTGTAAGTGTCTTGCCCAGGGTCAGAGGTCAGACTTGAACCCATATTGACCTGGCTTAGAGTACAGCTCTCAATCCACTAAGCCAAGCTGCCTCTCAGTAGTAATAGTTCATGTTTATAAAGCATAGTAAGATTTGCAAAGCACTTTATTTGATTTGGAGTTAGAAGAGATGTTAGGGGTCATTTAAGCCTATCATTTCTTACCTGAAGAAACTGAGGCCAGAAAGCTTAAAAGATCATACATTTTATGGATTCAGAGCTCAAGGAGACTTGGGGAGCGGGGGAACATTTGGTCTATATATCTCATCTCACAAATGTGGAAACTGAGACCCATTGAAACGATTTACCCGTGTCACTACGGTAATAAATGGGAGAGCTAGGATCCAAGCCCAGTTTCTCTAATTCTGAAGTCAGCTTCATTTCCATTGTGCTTTGCCAAGGCTTTAAGGATTTCATTTTAATTAGATTTTTTTAACTCCAAAAGGATGACCTGATTTTCCATTTTTCCCTTCAAAGAACTAGATGTTGCAGCCAATATGGTCTGCTTGTCCGTTCACAACTACAACATAGTTTCTTCCTCTAATTGGAATGCCTTCTCATCTTTGCCCATTGAAATCCCCGATCCTTCAAATCCTTCTATTCTTCCATTCAAATGCTGCTTATACCATGGTATCTTCTCTAATCACCTTGACAGGAAATCATCCTTCTCTCTATTCCCAATTAACAAGCATTTATTAAGGACCTACCATGTTCTAAGTAAAGGAGATATAAATAAAAATGAAACAGTCGAGAGATAACTTGTTCACAGATAAATACAGTATCATCCAATGAACAAGCAACTATTAAATTCCTACTGTGTTCAGGGTACTGTGCTTGGGTCTGAGATAGACTCACCTAAATGGGTCTGTGACCAAATTATTAAATGTTTTCTCAAATGACATAGATCTTAACCCAGTCATTTCTTCTCTGGGCAACATTTGTCCACATCATCTTGTCAGTTTGCCACAGGTGGTCCACTTGACATTTTGGAGACTTCCCTCAACCTCTGCTGACGTTGAAAGGAGATGAGTGGACCGTTCCCTTGTAATCCCTCTCCTTCCTCCTGTAGGCTACAATGACATCTTTTACTCCTGTTCGTCAGAGTTCCTCATTGGTTATCTCTCACAGCCTTTCCATTGCTCTACAGGAGAGATACTGGAAGACATGGACTGAACATTGATAGAATTTGCTTTTAGATGGAACTTTAATTCCATTAGTATAGAGAATTCCCAGGAGAAAACTTCTTCTCCCAATGCAAATAGGCATCCTGAGGCACTATGAGGTTCCATGATTTGCAAGGGTCACACAGTGTATTTCTCAGGCACACTTGAACTCAGTTCTTCCTCACTCCAAAGCTGCCTAGGTCAATTTCTGCACCATCCTATACTTGTTCCGAGGCTTGATGTAACTGGCAGAATATTGGTATTGAGAAGATAGACTTTTGTTTCCTGGAGAATATAAAATATTAGGGTCTTTTAAGGCCCTTTCAAATTTCAGTTCCTGAAGGCAAACCAACCCATTTTTCCCCTCCAAGTCTGGACCTAACTCATCCATTTGTACAGTTTGTCCCCAATAGCCATAATGTTAGGCAAGTTCTATAGGCCGTTCATCCAACTGCATGGTATAATCTGGCCAATAGGCAGCCTTCATCCACTTGGTTTCTATGTGTGGTTGGTCATCCCCAACTTTTTTGAGTGGCTATAGCTTCCATGTGGTGTTACACCATCTCAGCACTGCAATAAAACACAGGATATATATTTCTTAAAAAGCTCAGGGATGAAGGTAGAAGGCATAAACCCTGAGGGAAGCAGGAAAGATGTCTTCAATCAATTGTGTATTTATTAAATACTTTCTTTATGCCAGTACTGTCCTGGGTGTTTAGGGTTCAAAGAAAAAAAAATGAAACAATTTCTGCCCCCAGGGAACTTGCTTTCTATTTGAGGAAACATCATACATACAAATAAATATAAAATAAATAAAAGTAATTGGGGAAATCAGTTAAGGCCTCCTGTGGAAGGTGGCCTTTGAACTCAGCTCTGAAGGAAACTACAGATTTTAAGAAGTGAAGTTGAGGAAGGAGCACCACTTCTTTGCTCTCTCTAAGCCATGCTTCCCATTCTCCGGCCTCTACCTCTATCTAGACCCAAAGGTCTTAGGACTGGGTTTGTAGCCACTCATTATCTAGCAGTTCCCTTTTTCTTGCCAAGGTTGTGTATCCACAACATGCGACCTCTTAATATATCTCCTTCCTTCCTTTCCAGCTCTAGATTGGAAGAAAGTAATCAAATCAACACTACAATTCCTAGTAAGGATATGTCAGTCAATGGCCTATGACTCAGTTGACCATTCTTTCTGACTTCCTGTCTAAAGCTCTCCTCTCTAGGTCTGCCTCACTCAGATCCAGTTCACACAAGTAAAGACATCATATCCGTGATGTCATTGGTCCTGTTCAAGAGTGAAGAACCAACAACAAGAACTCTTACGTTCCATTTTCCACTGTTTGAATATAAGCTTCTAGAGGTCAGGGACTGTGTTGCTTGTTTCTGTTTGTATACCCAGCACTTAGCACAGTGCCTACCACAAAATGCTTAGTAAATGCCCTTTCATTCATTCATTCTAGGCTTGGGGTGGGGAGCAAGAAGAGGAGAGAGAATGTTTTGTATGAAGAAGTCAAGACCAATTTGATGGGACCATCATGTGCAGGGGAGTACTAAATAATAAGGCTGACTCAGGAGGTTGGAGCCTGCCTGTGAGAGGTTTTTGGTGCCAAAAAGAGGAGTTGGGTTTAATCCTAGAGGATTCAGTGGTAATGTTGAGCAGAAGAGTGACCCAGTCAGACCTGCACTTTAGGGCTATCAGTTTGATAGTTGTGTGGCTTGTAGTTAGGAGAGACTAGATGGAGGGAGACCAATTATGAAACTTACAGACAAGAGGTGATAAGGGCCTAGACTACAGTGGTTGTCAAGGTGGAAAGAAAGATCCTGAAGAGGAAGAACTGATCAGACTTCTTGGTGTTCGTCCTTTGTTCTCACAGAGGACCGTGACATCAGGAAGGTGATGCCATGACTTGCAAGTGAATCGGATTTAAGTGAGGCAGTGCTGTGCAAGGTCACCAGACTCACCCTCTCCTCTGCCGGCCAGATATAGATCAGGATGCCTGGAGATGGCCCCCAGCCAGACTTAGCAAGTGACTGGATATATTGGAGGGAGGTGAGATTAGGATATTGTATATCCTATTGGACAGGTTGGAGGAAGGAGTTGAAGATTAATCCTAGGTATTCAACCTGGGTGACTGGAGGAATGGGGGTGCCTTCTGCTTAGCCCCTGCCTACCTTACCAGTCTTCTTGTATCTTACATCCTCCCCTCCCAAATGCATCCTACAACCCAGTGACACTGGCCTCCTTCCTATGCCTCCTACAAGACTCTCCATCTCCAAACTTGGGGCATTTTCACTGGCCATCCCCTAGGCCTGGAATGCTCTACCCTCACCTCTGCCTTCTTGCTTCCTTCAAGTCCAAGCTAAAATCCCACCTTCTACAGGAAACTTTTCCCAGTCCCCCTTGGTTGTAATTCCTGCCCTCTGTTTATTTTCTACAAGAAGCCTTTCCCAGCCCCTCTTAATTCTAGTGCCTTACCTCCGTTGATTATTTCCTGTTCTGCATATAGCTTGTTTGTACATAGTTGTTTACATGTTATTCTCCCCTGTTAGATTATGAGCTTCTTAAGGGTGGGGATTTTTGCCTTTTTTTGCATCTCCAGCACTTAGCATAGTGCCTGTCACATCAGAGGCACTTAATAAATAAAAGCACAATGCTGGTTGGCTGACTGACTTATTGACCCTTAACAGAAGTAGAGAAGTTGGGGGAGGGTTGGGGTTTGGCCAAAAGATGAGTTCTGTTTTGGATGTACAATTGAGTCAATCAACTGGGAGATGTTAATCGGGTACAGTGCTTGGCTTGTCTTACTTGTGGATCGCCCCACATCCAGCCTTATATCGGAGATGTGTATGTGTGTGTGTGTGTTGTCTCTCCTACACTCCTTTACGGTAAGAACTATGTCTTGTCTAAGTTTGTATACCACATAGTGCCTTAATTAAAGCAGACACCCAAATATTTGTTGGAAAAATGAATAAATGTGGACGATGCGTGCTAAAACATTCATCTTTATTCCTCGCAGAATCTCGCCATGTCTATTGTCAAGATCCATGCCAGGGAGATTTTTGATTCTCGTGGGAACCCCACAGTTGAGGTTGATCTCCACACTGGAAAAGGTGCATGCCCCATTTGCCTTCCTGATCCCCAGGCCCTCTTGCAGATACGTTAAACTTGGCACAGAATGGCTCCTAGGGACAAAGAGGTGAGACAGGAAGACCAAATTAAGACCTTCTACCTCAAAAACGTCTCCACGGTGCCGGGCCTTCATTTGCTCGGTTGGTAGATAACCTGGTGTTCCCCAGTGATCAAACAAGCAAGTGGTCTGTACACTATGTAGAAACCCTTTTATTCAAAGTAGATAGGAGTTGTGAGAATGCCAGCTGGATTGTGCTTTGTCTGACAAGCAGGAAAAGAAGGAAAAGCCTGGGTGAGTACAAGGCCAAATGCGTAGTGCACGTTCACTTCCATATTTTCTTACTCCCATCAAAGATCTGGTTTTATTGGCATGGATGCCCCCTTCTCTGAGGCAGATCATAATCTATAGTGGGTGGTATTCATGAGTTGGTATGGCCAAAAAAATTCATCAGCTTCGTAGCAAGGAGCTTCTTACCTTCAGCGCGCCTGATCGTCAGTCCGCTCCTGGCCCTTCTCGGCACGGTAGTGCCTTGTAGAGCTTGTACCCTGCTGGTATAGCCTCTAAGAAACCAGGATTCCCCCTGTGCCAGTGTGAGGCATCTGAGTAGATGCCTTTGTAACCGAGGAGTAGGGACATGGAAGTGAGAAAAAACAGCTCCTCCGGAAACCACCTCTGGCCACTGCCATTAAAGCAAGAGGGGAAGTATTTGTGTTGTTCCCAGTAAATAGGAAGGTCGAGAGTTCCTAAGGAGATCCTTTTTGTTATTCAAAGAGATTTCTCCCCCCTTTTTGTAGTCCCCTGTGTCTTAGTTTATAGCTGTCTCCTGAACTGACTGTTTTATATGTGAAAAATTAAAAGGAAACAGTCTCCAGGCTGAATGAAGCTAGTGGCACTGAGCATACTGCTTCCTGGGAAGAGCTGAGGCTGTCCCACTGTGAATTCTGCCTTGACTAGGAAAACCCTTTAGCCTGACAGAGATGGCATAGAGCAGATTCTTGAATCGGGTGGTGGGGTCGGACTGAATGTCTGTCTAACTCTATGATTCTATACGCCTCCCTTTCTTCTCCCTACTTCTTTCCCTCCTGCTTACCAAAAAAGAGTCCTTAAATCTGTGCCTTTCACCGACATGAGAGTCTGTCTTCTGCTCCTTCATCATGATTGCTTTCAGGGTTAAGCCAGCTTCCTAAAGTAGGTACTCTCAAAGAGTCAGTCCTTCTGGGTACATGCCTTCTATCACTCCCTTCATGAGTCGAGACTTGGCCGTTTGGTCAGAGTGTGAAACTGGCCCAGCAGAAATTAACAGAATTACAAAAAAAAAAAAGCAAGAGAGCCAGAGATAAAAGTGGGAGGGGACTGAGGTGAGAGTGTTTGAAGGAAGCTAGGTTAGTCTCATACAGAATGGTGTCTCTAAAGACCTCCCCTTGAATTCTGTAAACTACGTTGACATTGCCTAGCTGAGTGACCCAGCTCTTAGGCAGTTATGGGGGTTTGCTGCTCAGTGTCTGCAGAGGGAGTTCCCATGCCAGGTGTTGCCTTCACTAATGAAGTCTTGGGTCCAGACTAAAATAAGACCAAAAAAAACCCTGTTCTCTAATAAGAATTTTCCAAATACGGAGTAAACCCAATCTCTTATAAAGGTGAACATAAGGGAGGGAGAATCCACACAGCCCGTCCAACACAGGGCATGTTGTTAGTGTATGGTCTTTGGAAGTGGCCAAGCAAAGCCTAGGTGAAGGGAAGGCAGCATGCATTTATTAAGCTCCTACAATGTGCCATGCACTGTGCCAAGCACTTTACAAATATCATCTCATTTGATCCTCATAACAACCTTGCGAGATAGGTGCTATTATTATCCCATTTTACCCTGAGCAAACTGAGGTAAACCAAGATTAAATGATTTGCCCAGAGACACACAGCTAGGAAGTATCTGCAGCTGGATATAAACGCTGACATTCCCGACTCCAAGCCCAGAGCTCTACCCACTGCGCCACCCTGCCTCAACCTTCGTGGCCGCCTCTCCAAGTGAGTCTAGTAGAGAATCTTTCTCCACAGAGTGCAAGCTTAGACTGAATGATTTCTTAAGTCCCAACCATTATGACTCACTTAGAAAGGGGGCATTGGAGGAAAGCCTTGGAGCCACATGCCTATAGAAGGAGGCTTTTTGTGCATGGGGGAATAGCAAATACTGTCCTCATTGAAGAGACATTTCCCTTTCTTCCTTGTTGTCTTTCTTCTGAGCCTCTTAAGCTCTCTCTGTAGTGTCTGCTTACTATGTGGTGGTGGTTTTTAAGTCTCCCCGTAGAGTAGCGATCAGGATAGGACTTTAAGAAATTCTCATCACCAAAAACTCTATGCCAAATAATACAAACTGAAATCTCACGAAGAGCCAAGAGACTGCGTGACAGCAGAAACGAGCATATTTTTACCCGACGCCCCCAGAAGCTTCTCAGCCGGTAGCAAAACAGTTCAACATCATCTGCAACCCATAGTTCAAGAAATGCCCACGGGGTCGTGAGTGGAAAAAGTTTAAGAAGCCCTCCCTTAGACAGCTCCTTTTTTCCCTCCTCAGTGGAATCATTTCCCTTTTGTATTTCCATGCAGAATGTCTTTAGAAATTCCCATTTCTCCCAGACTTAGCCTGACATCCACTATAGACTTGTAAGTCATGGATTCCTACCCCTGTTTTCTCTGAGCCCATGGAAATCTGTTCTCCCACAGTCTATGGAGTGTGACAGATTATGTCCAGGTTTTTCCTATCACATATTCCCAAATAGAACGTTCACTTCCTCCCAAGTTTCCAATCATTTCCACTTCAGCAAACGGTTTTTCCTCATTAGTGCGAATCAGATCCAAAATAGAGGTTTCCTTCTTTCATTTCTCTGCTCTTTGAAGATAAAATTGTCATTAAGTGATTCAAGAAGTTACTAGCTGTCCTGCTGCGGTGAAAGAGAATTTCCAGCAGATATCTGGACCACTACTTAGTATGTCATCCTTCCATGCTACGTGTATAATCATTTTCCTAATTTCCTCCTGTATGTCTTCCATCTGTCAAAGCATTCTGAAATTTACTACAATATCTGTTGTTTCTCTCTGTCTCTGGTACTTCACCCAGATGCCCTCCCCCTTATCACTGGATTTCCCTTCATGAGTACATCCTTTTAACATGTTCCATCCCCATTTCCTTCTCCCTATCATGATTGCTTTTGAATAAGGTATCCTCTATCAAAACTAATTCAAGTCATGGATCTCACCCTCCCAAGGTTCAGTAATAGCTATGAAGTCTCCATACATCATGGTCTCTTCATCACTAACTTGCTACTCATACGTTGTGCATTTAAATGTGTATAAACCACTGGAACCATGGTGTTAACTGGTGGCTTCTTTCTTAGATTTGGTCTCCGGTGATTTCTGAATGTCTGCCACTCTTCTCCTTACATAGTAATTCCTTCTAGATGGTGCCGTCTTTGGGGTTTTCATAAGCAGCTTAACTTTTTCCTTTTCATTTTGAAGCCTTCTTGTAATTAAATGTGCAAGACCCTACACAGATATATTCTTACCAGCCTTTAAGAATAATCCCCCCCGTTTAAGAGCATGTTATTATTTTAAGCTGTGGTCCGGAAATCCTAATCCCGTTTTTAGACGCTATTTTATTGATCTCTTCACTTTCCAATCCAAGCAGAATGAGAATGGGAATCCTCTCTATAACTGCCCCAATTATTGCCCTATCCCATCACCACTGGAAAGCTTGCAGTAAACTCAACCTTACAGTAGAGTCATCACATTCCATAATTGTTAGGGAGCTCATAGATTTAGAGCTGAGAGATTAAGTTAGAGATTATCTAGTCCAAAGTCACACAAGTAGCAAGGAACAGAGCCAAGATCTGAACCCAAGTCCTCTAACTCCAAATCCAGTGATCTTTACCCAGCGCCATCCTGCCTGGGTGAGTCAGTAATGTGGCATCAGAAAAAACAACTGGTGTTACTTTATGCAGCATTAAAAGGGACATCATGCCCAGAACAAAGGACAGAGAGATCCTCAGTGCTTGGAGCAGTCCCTGGTACGTGCATAGTATCTAATGACTTAACAGCCAACTTTTAAGTGCCATACAAATACTACCTGTCAAATAATTTTAGTGCTCATTAACATGCCGTTAACTTGACTTAATAGTTCTATACCAAGCCCTGGGCAAGCCACAAACTAGGTTTAGTTCTGGGTTCCATATTTTAAGAAAAGCTAGAACACATCCAGAAGAGGGTTACCAGGAGAAAATTACAGAGCACACAATTAGAAAATCACTTGAAGGGACCTATGGGTGTTTAGCTTCTGGAGGAGAAGACTTGGGTGACCAGAATATTCCATTCAATATTTGAAGTGCTGGCAGGTCGAAGGGAGGTGGCTTGGCTCTAGTGGGTGGAAGTTTAAAGAGCATTAAAAGTTTGGTGTAAGAACAAACTTCCTAACAATTGGAGCGTCCCAAAAGTGGAATGGATTTCCTTGGGAAATAATGTGTTATTTCTCGCTAGAGGCCTTCAGGCAGAGACTGGTTGGCCACTCATTGTTAGTGATAGATTTTGCTGCCCAACTTCCCATTACCATTCCCAAAGCCATGGAATAACTTCAACTTGAATTTGTCAAAGTTCTTTATTGACATACAGCTCCAGTTAAAATGTATGGAAGATGGGTTTATTGTGTGCATATGGTTTTGAGTCCTCTCATTAACATCTGAATGCCAGACATTAAGTTCATGAAGTCACTTTCTACTCTCCATTTCCAAAAGCCACTCAGTGGTCCCTCCTGGATGGTACACCTTAATTCTTTATCCTTGGTCCTTAGTAATTCACACGCATCGGCATTGCAGCCATTGCCCAGCCTCTGCCCCTTTCTCTTCTCCAATGTTAGCATCATGGGGGTGCTAACCACATGCTTGCCGCTGTGTGTTTGGGATCTGCTGCTCTTCCAGTTTTGTAGCCATAATTCTTCCTGATTATCTCTAGTCTAGTCCTGACAGCACTAATACTTAGACTGTAACCCGAGCAGGAGTTAGGGGTGGGACGGGCCAAGAGAGCAGACTCGAAGCTTCCCTTAAGCCCCTACTTGCCTTAATGGACTTTGTCCTGAGACCTGAGCCAGCTCCTGTCCAGGCCAGATCATTCCAACCCTTAGCCAGGTTAACCCTGTGGCTACCACAACATTGTAGGAGGACAGAGGATCTCCAGGGTCCCTTCCAGCTCTTCAAATAGTGAAATCCGCCTGTCAAACTTGAGTCCATTGCTCTGCCCTCCAGAGCCTCAAAGAGCCACCCCAATCCCCCTTCCACATAGCATTCCTTCAAATACTATGGCATGCCTTTTCCCTAAATCTTCTCTAGACCAAATAGCTGGTTCTTTCAGTTGCTCATTATAGGGCATGGCTTCTAAGCCACTCACCATCGTTTTTGCTCTTACCTTGTGAGTGGGAGAGGAAACTACCCACGTGGGGGTTTGATGTCCATGGTAGCTGACCTCACGTCTTCATTTATTCCTCTGTTCTGCCCTTTTCCTTATCATACAGGTGTCTTCCGAGCCGCTGTGCCCAGTGGTGCCTCTACTGGCATCCATGAAGCCTTAGAACTCCGAGACGGTGATAAGAGCCGCTTCTCAGGGAAAGGTAAAAGAATTGGTAGCATCCTCCATCTCCTCATAGGAAGCCTCCTAAACTACAAAATCTGGTGCTCTTCCTCTAGCTTCCATAATTTTCCACCTGTTATTTATTTGTGCTTGTATATGAGAAGTCTCTAACCCCAGGCACTTACTCTTGATGGCAAACATACATATATATATATATATAAAATGTCATTAGACTTTGTAGAAAAATTGCATTTCTTAGCTTTTCCTGATTCTCTTAGCTTATGATTTCAGAATCTGCACGTGTTTTGTAGCACATTCTTATTGAAGCATATGGCACTTAAGGAGTGGGGAAGCAACAGGGAGTACAGAACGTGGGGTTCCAATCCCAGGCTTGGCACAGCCTCAGCCTGAGCAAATTCCCTTCAGTTTCCACAAATGGCACAGTACAATTCTCTGCTAGTCCTTAAAGTCACAGGATTACTGTAAGAAAAGTGCCCCGCAGATTGTAGAGTGCTACATAAATTGAGCTGTTAATGTTTGTGAAATACTAGATTAGACAGATAAAGTCAGACTGAGGACCTGGGGCCTATTAATTTGACTTAGTAGCTGCCATCAAAGGCAGTGGGGTATAGTAGAAAGAAAGCTGGGCTGGGGATCGAGAGAGTCCAACGCTTCCTAGCTCTGGGTTTACTGGCAGGACACTTCGACTCTGGAGCCTGTATAAATGAGGCAGTGCAATGCCCAGAGCAGCCACCTCACAGAGTGGGTGAGAAACAGGTTTCCCTTCACCAGAGATCTTCCAACAAGCACCTGATTGGATTCCATGTAGTGGTATGGCGTAGAGTGGACTCCTATTCAAGTATGAATTGAACTAGAGTTCCAGTGACTCATAACTTGGTAGGCCCTAGGCAGCACTGATTGCCTCAGCACACTTTCTTTGACATCTCTTACTATTTGATATGATACTGTGACATCATTAAATTCTCGTTTCAGCCACTCCCAGAGCAGTAGCTTGGCTTTTGGTCATCTAGGCCTAATTCTCTGGCAGTCATAGGCCATCCTTTTGGCCATCAGTAGAGGTCATTTATCACCATCCTGCAGCCAGTCATCCCTTTTATACCTAGCTATAGGGGATTGGCTCAAGCCATGGAGTTTAGTTCCAGATGTTTCCAGAGGAATCCCAAGACTGCCACACTTTCCCATGTCACAGGCCCCTCTTGGAGTCCCATCACTTTCACATCCTCTCTAGTAACCACTACAGTTTTTGAATGGATAGGACTAGGAGACAGACAGGGTATTTGCATTCATTGTGCTTTTTCCTGGTCTATGCTATGTGCTAGCCACATGCAAAGAATGACAATGAACTGAAGACATTTCAGGGATTTGATGATGATACTCAGAGTTGTCCTGGACAGCTCTCTGCCTGCACTACTGCCTGTCTGGGAGCATTCGACCTGGTGCCCAGAGTGTAGAGGTAAGGGGTTTCTTGCCTACCCAACCCTGAAAGGTGCTCCACAAAACCAGTCCTTTTAATGGTAGCCTGTTGGAAGGCCCCAAGCTCAGCCTTACAGTTCCTAGACTGGGTCTCACTCTTCTTGAGTCCCCACATGGTAAATGACCTTGGTTTCTGGTAGTCCCCATTTTTCCTTGTACAAAACTGCCCTCAGGCTCTCCAGGCTGGCATCTGTGCCTACTTGGCAGAAGCTTACCTGAATCAACAAAGGCAGCACAGGTGTGTGTGTGTTTGTGAGGCAATTAATGAGATTCTGGAAGATCTGGTCATGTTTCTCATTTCAGCAATCTCCCTTGTGCAGAACGCTGTTTCTGAATTTCTCTCATGTTCTTCTTCCTATTATTTCTTCTGAGAAGACATCCATGGGACAGGTGACAGGCTGACTACATGTTATTGGCATAGTTTTTCATAGATCTTCAAAATTATTACCAATGCCAAAAATGGATTCAGTTGATAAGAATCATAATTAACATTTACACAGCACTTCAAGCTTCACAGAGTGCTTTACAAATACCTCATATTATCCTCACAACAACTTTGAGAAGTAACCGTCGCTCTCATCCTCATTTTATAGTTGAAACTAGGGTAGAACAAATAAGTAACTTGCCCAGGGTCACAGAGCTAATAAGTGTCTGAGGCAGGATTTGAATTTGGGTCTTCCTATCTCCGGGTCAAGTGCTCTGGTCTCTGTACCACCTTTAGATGTGGTCAGGCAGTAAGTGCCTCTCTTTCCAGGGTCAGTAACCACTCCCTACTGAGATAGTGACCCTTACATATTTAAAAGATGTTCTGAAAACAAGAACAAACATTTCTATTAAGCACGTACTGTGTAAAGTACACTTTGGTAAGCTCCTGAAATATAGAAACACAAATGGCTCCCATTCTCAAGAAGCTTACACTCTGCTGACTCTTGGTCTTAGACATCTCTAGATCATAGGGCTCCAACTGTTCCAGTTCAGATGTCTTGAGGATATGTGACACTGGGGATAGAGCACTGCACTTTGAGTCTTGATGGCCTGAGTCAAAATCCTGCCTCAGACACTTTCTCTGTGACCCTGGGAAAATCACTTAAGCTCTCTGTGCCCCCTCTATAAAACAAGACGGTTGAATATGATGAACTCCAAAGTCCCTTTTGGTTTTAAATCATCAGATCATTTAAACATCTTCCCAAACACAATGATGTCATCAAGGGGGCCCAGACAATATTCACATTGTATGCTGCTCATTCCACGAGCAGATGACATGGAAATCCCTTGCATGTGCTCAGATTTGTAGACACACACACACACACACACACACAGCTGACAAATGGAAGCAGCTGCTTTATCTTCATTTACCATGGGGTCTAAAATAACAATCATGGGTAGCATTATGCGGTGCTTTGCCTGCATGGATCTCCTCTGGACTTCTTCACAACCGTAAGAAGTGAGTTCTCTTATTATCCCCATTTTACAAAGGAGGAGACTAAGGCTAGTGGATGTTAGGTGACTTGCCCAGGGTCACACAAAGGCTTCTGAGGCGGGGGTCCTTCTCACTCCCAAGTCCTGCCCCTCCACTGATAGCGTTCACTGCACAGGCCTCACATTGAGAGCCACTGACTGCCAGACATTTTGGCCTCGTACTAGGGCGTGCTAATCCGCCTTATTTCATGTATGAACTGTCTGGCAGTTTCGTCGTCTTCTTTCCCACCAGAACCACAAGCAGTGCCTGAGATTTACAGGACTAGATAACAGTGCCCTTGACGGCTCTTTCTGGCACTTCGGTGGTATGCCCGTGGCCACAGAAGGGGTCCTTTGTCAATACTGTTCTCAAGATTGCTCAGCAGTCAACAAACTAGTATGTGTATTTAATTCAAACGGAAACGAGGTAGTGGCGATACAGACACAAAACAAAACAGGCCCTGCTTTCTCTCAGAGAGCTTACATTCTGTTGGAAGATAAATAAATACCATGTGTACATAGTCACTTCAAGAGGGAGAGAGCTTAGATGAGGAGCAGTTGATCCCTGAGCTGTGCTTGGAAGGAAGAGAGGCATTTTAAGAGGCAGAAGTGAGATGGGAGTGTTTCGGTTGTGGAGGACATGAGCCCAGAGCTGGTTATGGTTGAATGCCATCTATGGGGAACACTTACAGGCCAGTCTGATTGGAAAAGAGCGTTCCCCTTGTTTCACTCCTGCAATGAAAACGCAAGAGACCTAAAGGGGATTTTCACCCTCAGGTGACCTTTTCCCTAGAGTACTAAGGAGTCTTCCTAATGAAACCTCTTAGAACCCACCAATGATGCAGAGGACTCTAGGAGTGGCCTCGAAGTTTGGACTGGCAGAAGACTTCTGTGTATTCTGCTAGAAATACTTTCTTTTTCTTAAAGATTTTTACCTTGCTGGCCACCATACCTGGTGAGAGTTTGAAGGAGATTTGAATTTGTTCCAGTCAGAGTAGAATCTCCAGGCATAGCACAGTCATGTTTGCCTTTTTCTTAGAAAAATCAGATGTGCTATAACATACTCTTGTTATGGTAAGTACCCTTCACTAAAGCTGTGGGAACCTAGTCCTCTCAAAAGAAATACCTCTGGAGATATATGCTTCCAGTTTGACTTACAGAATGACTTTCAATGATAACCTGGCAGGCTCTCTCATGCACAGCCAAATCTTCTTGCCTCTTAGCCTTATTGTCCTGTGAGTCCTGGAGGAATGGGTCCAGAGTCTTTGCCTCTAGTCCTTTTACCCAGCACCTTGTAGCAGATGCTGAGGTTAGGCAGGAAGATGTAGGTATAGATCTTACTTGTGACATTTTGTTAGCTATTTCGTCATCTGTAAAATGATACAGTAATGTCAATGCTCCACTCACTGCGCCACCTAGCTGCCCCCACTAAGTACTTTTTTTTAAAGGGGGTGGTAGACCAAGTAAGTTTGGGAATCTTGTCCTGCTACTACACTGTGCTGAACACCGGAGATACAAAGAAAGGCAAAAGACAGCCCCTGACCTCAAGGAACTCCCAGTTTAACAGGAGACAACATGTAAACAACTATGTACAAACAGAATACACACAGGATAAATAGGAAATAATTCAAAGCGGGAAAGCATCAGAACGAAGAGAGACTGGGAAAGGGTTTCTGTAGAGGGTGAGATTTTAGTTGAGACTTGAAGGAAGCCAGGGAAGCTGGTAGGTAGAGACAAGGAAATTGAGCGTTCCAGGCATGGGGGACAGCCAGAGAGAAGACCCAGAGCCAAGAGATCTTGTTCATGGAACTGTCAGGCAACCAGTGCCACTGCATCAAAGGGGACATGTAGGGTGTCACCTAGAAGACTAGAAAGGTGGGAGGGGCTAGGTTCTCAAGGCCTTTGAATGCAGCTTTCACAACTAGGACAGGCTTGGCCAGATTATCCCTCACACTAGTCCCTGGTACTTGAGATGTCAGCACAAGGTCCTTTCTCGCTTATTTGCCTTTCTTCTGACAGCCCTCTTTCCTGGTCTCCCCTGGCAAATTTGATTGTGAATAACTGGGAAGTGCTGCTTTTCAGATAGCTGTAGTTGTCATTAGAGTAATACCAAAGTCCTTTTGAGCATGTGAGCAAGCCTAATGTGGTTCTTGTGCTCTAAGGTTACTGTACCTTTCACCACCACTTTCTGCAATAAATTTGTACAGAGCTGAAAATGTTTTCTTCCTTCTCTTTGGTATGCAACATCAGAGCCTCAGTACTCTCTATAAAAGTGACCCAAAGTCTGCCACCATTCCATGCTAAAGGCCTCCTCAGGGGCCCAGAGGAGGGCTGAGGCTTTTATGTGGTGGGGCAAGATCTCACCTGGTTTACTAGGAAGCAGGGAGTTGCTAGTTACAAGCACATAAGATAGAAGAAAAAAAGGAGGAAGTGCCAAGCAGGAGAGGGACATGGCTAGAACATATAGAGACCATCACCAAAAAAAATGGTAGTCCCCAGAAACCAGAGATGCATTCTTACTACCACAGACTCCTCAGTGCAACCAACAGCTCCTTAACAATTTATATTGGAAAAACTAAATGGATAAAAAATGTCTGTTGTTCAGACTATGACTAGCAATTGAAAGGTAAGTTCAATGGCAGTACTCTTCTAGTGGTAATGGGTGGCTGTAAATCATGGAACACCATGGTTTCCAAAGAATTGAAATTATGAGTGACACCAAGTACAGGGGTGTATTGGTAATTAAGGTGGGACTTTTTTACAGTTTTGGAATGCTAAATTAATTGTCTTTGATTGAGTCTTACTAGGTACAAAGCCCCAGGCTGGTTAGCAAACTAGTTGGCTAATTTGACAGAGGTGGGAAGCCCCCAGGGACCTAAGAGGAGTTGCTAAGACCAGAGTCAATGGCATGCGCCTAAGTTCTGGTCCATCAGCTGATGTTCTACTAGATAGGATGACCTCTAAGTACTGTATAAAAAGAGAGAACAGAGCTGTTTGCTTGGGGCTCTCACTCCTGGAGGAGTGTTGATGTGAAGACTGGGCAGCCGCTCTAAGAGCCTCCCGGCTCATCGACCCAGATGTTGATGCTTTCCTGGTAACTATGAATTGTGATTTGGTCTGTTTATATTGTGTATGTTTGTAATTTGTATTCGCTCTCAAGTTCAGGTTGCTGGCTTTTCCTCCTGAACTAAGTGAGTGATATTTATATGTTGGATTAAAGTAAGATTGTTAACTCCTTAAAGTGACTTTCCTTGGTAAAGCAGATCCAAAGAACCTTTGTTAGCAGCCTTCTGTGTGCTGATTCTTGTTGGGTCTCATACCCACCAGTAGCAGCTGCTAGCCAAATCATTGTTACAAGGGGAAAGGCTGTGTAGCGTATTACCTGTGAAGCCTTGCATACAAGTGGTATGACAGGTCCTGTCCAGGAAATTTGTGATCAGTTATGTGGCAAAAACGAAATACAAGATAGACATCCTGGCTCTGTTAGCCTCCATTAAGAAGGCCGAAGTTAAAAAGTGAATTGTCATTCAAGGAAGGGTGGGGGTAATGGAGGTGGCCATCTAGGCTGTACCTGACGACATTCAGTAAGGCACAGCCTGCTCCCTCCTGAAGTGTCCTGCTCCACTTTTGTACAGCTCGAATGGTTACCTCCCCTAAATTTGCCTCTCTCTGTTCTGCCCTCTGGGCCCAGGTAGAATTAAGCTCCCTTTTCCTTTATACAACAACCCTTTGGATACTTGAGGACAGTTAGTAAGCCTCTTTCTCCAAACTGAGCTTCCTAGGACTGTGCAGAGACAGATATGACATTGGTAGAGATGAGCTGGGTAGCCAGGGGACAGGATTTTTGCCTCCACCAACTGTGATTGAATCATGGAGAGAGGAGGAGCAAAGAGCTCTGGTCAGGCCCCTGGGGTAGAAGGGATTTGGTGATTTGGCCTTCTGGTCTAGACAGAATGTGACTCAGGTGCGTCATCCCTTCCTCATCCTGGAATAATAGTCTGATTGTGCATCAGACACCTGTGAGCCCTGCCCTGGTGCCTCTGGCACCAGGAGCTCCTGAAACTGCCTCTACTCCAAATGATAATGGTGATACTGGAGTTCCCTTTAGACCCCTGAGCAGCTTTTGCTTTTCACTGTTTCTCCATTGCTTTGTGCCCTATATAATGTCTCCTAAGCATGATTTCTTTTCCTTTTTCACTTTTTTTCCTTCTCTGGCAGGATCCCCTCTGCTGTAGTGTGTCCAGAATCATTAGATATGGGAATGAGTTCCTGACAACTACTTGGACACAGCTTAGGAAATGGTCTTTGTAGTTTATGTGGAGATGGTGTTTCCAGGGAACATTTTTAGAAATGAACTTGCCAAAAGGCATTCCAAGAGGATGGCCATCTGTTTGGTTTTAACCCCCTAGCATTCTTAGGTGAAAGCACCCAGATTAGGCAGGAAAGCCCAGAAGATCCAGTGGGAAGAGACAGGCAAGAACTTCAAGGTAGCATATGTGCATACTTGTGTTCCCCTCCACTGTAGAACTCTCTTTGGTATACCTACATATTGATGTCAGTGATTTCATTTCCTTCTTTTCAGGTGTCTCAAAAGCTATTGAGTTTATCAACCAAACTATTGGCCCAGCCCTGGTTAACAAGGTAGGAGCCTTTCTTATTGTAACTAATGCATAATAATGTAATTAATTGGAGTAGTTCCAAATCCCTATCATTTTTCTTCCTTGCTTAAAAAATTTTTTTAGAAGAGCTGGAAAAATCAGCAGATTTTGAATCCCTGAGAATGATTTAGCCTACTCTGACCTATTAGGTCCTTTTAATAGGTCGAAATGGGAGGATCTCTGAAAAAATCTGACACTAATGTCAGAGTGACCTATATCCATCTACCTTGCCAAAACTTTGAGCATCAGTTGAAATTGTAGGGGGGAGAGCTCTCTCTCTCTCTCTCTCTCTCTCTCTCTCTCTCTCTCTCTCTCCCTCTCTCCCTCTCTCCCTCTCTCCCTCTCTCTCCCTCCCCCCTCACTCACACACACACACACACACACACACACACACACACACACACACACAGAGTGAAGCACAGGAGGAAACCTAGAGTCCCCATTCCCTTATCATGGTTCACTTGACATTTTTATCAGTGAATTGGATGGATAATGATATAGACAGCATCTGGTAGATGACCCAAATGCAGTAGGATTAGCTCATCCAGTGAATGACAGTCAATACAAAAGATATTTGAATAGGCTAGATCAGAGATGTCAAACACGAAGCCTGCATGCGGCCTGCAACACTCAGCCTGAACCAGATTAAATTATAATTAGGAAATATTGAACAAAATAAAATACGATAAAACATACGTAACATTACATTTTAAAACTGAGTCACTGCGCAACCCATAGAGACCCTTATGTATGGTTTAGTGGCCCCCATTTCTGTTTTGAGTTTGACACCACTGGGCTAAACCATTAGACTGATGAAATGTAATTTAATTTATATTTAATAGGGATAGATGTAAAGTCTTATACTTGGGTTCAAAGTCTCAAGATGAAGGAGGAATAGTAAGACAATAGCTTGCCCAGAAAAGTCCCTAAGGGTTTTTGTTTCCCTGTAGGCACAGTTGGCATCATCAGTAGGATATGACAGATAGCAAAGCACATGGGCTCGGCACACCCTTCTCTGATCCCCTGCACATGCTCTCCCCACAGCTAGAGTGCACCCCTCTAGAATCCCAGCTTCTGCCAGGGCTTCCTCAGAGGCCACCCCCCACACCAGGCCTTTGGCTGCTAGTATTTCCCACAGTGTAACGACATTGAAATTATTTTGCCAGTGTTTTGTGTATACTTATATGTCTGAACATTCCCTCTCCTAGGTGAATACAAACTACTTCAGGGAGAAGGGTTTCTTTTTTGTCTGTATCATCAGCAGCCAGCACATAGATGCCTGACACACAGAGGCCACTTAAGAAACGCTTGTTTGGTTGGGCTTGGCCTGACTGAGAGAGGCTGAGCTTCCCAGAAGAGCACTGTGTATTTAGAGCGGGTAGGGACATTCAAGGTCATTTAGTCCAACACTATCATTTTAAAGAGGAGGCCCAGGAAAGTTAAATGAGTTGGCTATGGTCACATCCAGCTAGAGAAAAAGGCAGAATTTGAACCCGGGTCCTCAGATTCCACCCTCCAGGGCTCTCTCTTTCTGTGCTCTGCCCTGTACAGACCCCATCGGGAGCACCGCAGTCAGTTGTGGTACTGTGGGTTAGGAAGGATATAGATAATCAGGCTGGAGATAGTTCTGAAGAGAGGAGTCAAGGCCGTGAAGAGCCTAGAGTTAATGCTGTGTGAGGATAATTTGTGGGAACCTTAGGAGAGTTAGTCTGGAGAAGGGAAAACTCCAAGCAGCATGATGAGCCATCTCCAAGGTCTTAGAAGGCCATCTCATGCGATTTGTTCTGTTTGACCCAAAGGGCAGGATTCAGTTCAACAAGTGTTGATTAGGGTACCATTCCAGGCTTAATGCGGCGGGACCAAAGATAGAACTGACACAGTTCCTACCTCAAAGAGCTAAGAAAGCTTACATTGTCCTGGCTGGGATAGAAGTTGCAGAAAGGTCATTGGAGGTTTGGCGCCAGAAAATTTAGTGACCTACCAGAATGCGGCTACTTCCAGAGGGCCCTCCTAGAGCCTTCGGGAAAGGCTTCTCTGGCAGTCTGAGATTCTGGGACTTTCTCTGAACAGAAGATTTACTATTTTAGGGCTTTAAAAAAAAAAGGAAAAGATTCCTATCTGAGCCAGGGACAGACATTTTCCTATTTACCTTCTTCCTTAAGGACAAGGTTTCATCAGGTAATGTAAGCCTCTGTTGTCTTGTCTGCCTGACTCTTACCTGACTTATCCCCCTTAAATCTCATCATCTTAGAGATTGATTCAGCTTTGATATGTGTGGGTGGATGGATGGATGGATGTTGTTCAGGCATTTCAATTGGATCTGACTCTTCATGTCCCTATTCTGGAGTTTTCTTGGCAAAGATACAGGAGTGTTTTGCCATTTCCTTCTCCAGCTCATTTTACAGATGAGGAAACTGAGGCCAACAGAGTTAAGTGACTTGCCCAGGGTCACACAGCTAGGAAGTATCTGAGGCCAGATTTGGACTCAGAAAGATGAGTCTTCCTGACTCCAGGCCTGGAGCTCTGTGCTCTGTGGCACTGCCCCCTAGTTGTCCATAGCAAGCCTTACAACCTTAATATTTACCTTGGGAGGTTGTTTCCTTTACTCTTATAGCTCAAATTTTGCCTTATTTGCAGCTCCCAAAAAGACCTCTTGTTCCCTGCATTGCCATGAATCCAAACCCTTATGCCCAGACCCCAGTCAAATGGCAGCTTTCTGAGGTCAGAGACTATTTTGTTAATGTCTCCACATCCCCAGTGTTTTTTACAGACCAGTGAGTAAATGTTTGCTGAACTACATTAAATTGAATTGTTTCCCCTTATAAAAGCCCATGACCATGCCTTGGGAATAGGCTAGGGCAAAGAGAGGCCTTGGAAAATCCTAATTTTGCCAGTATTTATAATAATTAAAGATAAAAGGGTACTTGGAAAAAATTTAAATGGCATGATATTTTGAATATGTTGTGGTCCCAGTGTGCTATAATGATGAGAATAACTCTTTTTTTACCAGCTGCTAGAAACTCGTTTCCAGGCGAGCTCAGCAGGGCTGGTGGAGCAGGTGGCCCTCCGGTACTGCGCTGGGAACTGTGGCGGTGAGAAGACAGGATGAAAAATGCTCTTGAAGCTAGAAACAGACTGAAGGCAAAGCGCATGCTCTGCTTCATTATTCTTTACTGTCTAGAACAGTCCTATGCACATGGCTGTTCAGTGTTTATTGATTTCTTTATTCTGGACAGATGCAGTCTGGCATAATGAACGGGATGAGCTTGGAAGTAGGAAGGCCTGGGTTCAAATCCAACCTCTGACACTTGTTCTCATTTGGAGCTGGGGCACCTCAGCCAAGCTCGGTGCTTCAAGCAGACTCCCTAAGATTTAACTACTAAATCATAGAGGGCTTGGGATCTGCACTGGGGGTGGAGGGAGTGCCCATCGCTGCCCAAATCTCCCTCACACATTCACAGAGATCATCCTGACAATGCCTGATAATCCATCCGATGCCATCTTAGTAGAGAGAAGGAAAACTGTGACACGAAATCCAGTCCCGTGCATCTTTATCACCCTGTGCCGTCACATTAAGATGAGAGGTAGGAGGAGACAGCGGCTTGTGTGCCCAAGATTTTCACTGAATTCACTTACTGGCTTCTCCCTTCTTTCTTAAGCCCAATCAGATGTGTGTCAGAGCCCTGCTATTGGATCCCTGCCTTTGGGCTGCAGCCCTGGGGGTCTCATCTTCCCTACACCTCCCCTATCTTCTGCCTTACAGAAACTCAGTGTCCTGGAGCAGGAGAAAATCGACCATCTAATGTTGAACATGGACGGCACTGAGAATAAAAGTGAGTCACTAACTCAGAAATGAGAAGTCGAGGCAGCCAGCATTTGTGCCTACTATGTGCTATGCGCTACTATGTGCTGTGGATGTGAAGACAGTCTCTGCTCTCCTGGAGCTCACAGTCTAATGGCAACAGCAGCTGTGTGCAAACAAGATAGAGACAGTGCAGATGGGGACTGGCCTGGCTGAAGGCCCTCCCCAGCATTGAAGCGTGTTCAGGAATGGCTTCTTGCAGAAGGGGGGGGCAGTGAGAAGCAGGGAAACCTGCAGGGAGGGACCTGGAGGAAGAGCATTCCTGGCCTAGGGACAGGTTGGGAGCTGGGTCCACCTGGAAGCCCGAGAATCTCCTTGTGGAATCTTGAGAAAAAGATGCATGTCTTTGCATAGTCTTCCCGGAAGGTGAATAACAGCTTCGATTCTTTTGTGTCTAGGTCAGTAGCTTGTCTGTGTTTCCTCTCCAGCAGTAGCCATAAAGAAATCTCAGGGTTTTGACAGTTTTGGGGACCTGGCAACCAGGTGGTTCAGTGGATAGAGCCCCGGGCCTGGAGTTGGGAAGACATCTTCTGAGTTCAGATACGGCCTCAGACGTGTCTAGCAGGGTGACCCTGGGCAAGTCACTTTACCCTGTTTGCATCGGTTTAAAAATGGAGAAAGAAATGGCAAACCACTCCAGTATCTCTGCCAAGAAAACCCCACATGGGATCATGGAGAGTCAGACACAACTGAAAATGCCTGAAGGGATAAACAAGTGTTCTGTTGCCCAGCGTGGTTGTCCTGGAGCGCCTTGCTGTATGCACATCCTTTCCTGCCATATGTTTTTAGGTAGCATTTAACAGGTTCGGAATGGAATTCGCTTTCCTTTGTATCCCAGAAATGTACACAATCCGAGAGACAGTAGGACAAAAGATATTCCTGCTCAGCCTTTGGGAGCTCAGCTTCCCCCCTCCCCTAGATCTGCAGTGCACCCTTCTGGCTGCAGGCCTCCTTCCCCAGCCCTCAGACTCAGGCTCTCTCCCTTGGATATGTTTATCTGTTTGCAAATTGTATTCTGCCCTGTCCCCTCTTCTGAGAGAGCTAAGCAATTTAAGGTCACCAGGATCTCTCTCTCTCTCTCTCTCTCTCTCTCTCCCCCTCTCCCTCTCCCTCTCTCTCTCCCCATACGCCCTCCCTCTCCTCCCTCTCTTTCTCCCCTTCTCCCCTTTCTCCTCCCCCTCTCTCCCTCCCCTCTCTCTCCCCCCTCTTTCTCTCCCTGCATCTCTCTCTCCCTCTCCCTCCCCCCTCTCTTTCTCTCCCTCTCTCCTTTTCCCCTTCCTCCTCTCCTCCCCTCTTTCCTTCCCCTCCCCCCTCTGTCCCCTCCTTCTCCCCCTCCACCTTCCCCTCCCTCTCCTTCTGTCTACAGTAGCTAGCTCAGTGCTTTGTACACAGTAGCTACTTAATAAATCTTGTCTGCTGAATTCAGTTGGATTTGCCCTGACAAGAATTGCAGAACTCTAGAGGGAAAGGTTTGCTATGGGAAATAGCCAGTGTGTGTTTCATGGTTTAGAATCCTTGGTTGGCGAATTTGCTGAAGCTGAAATTCAAATCCCATTCCCATGGCTGAGGAAATCAACTGCAGTGTCATCTTCCTCCTCTTGTTTAGAACTCTCCCTGGCCAAACAGGAGACGGCTTGTGTTTCTGATTGGCAGACCCTCCCAGGCCTCTGTTCTTTCACTGCTCCTTGTGCAAGAATTGAACTAATTAATTGACTTGCTGGCTTCTCCCTCTCAGATTTTTTTTTAAGCCCAATCAGATGTGTGTCGGCTGATCACTGATTAACAGTTCCAAAGAGACCCCTGCTGTTGGATCCCTGCCTGCAGGCGGCAGTCCTGGGGGCCTCGTCTTCCCTGCAGCTCCTGTCTCTTCTATCTTACAGAAACTTAGGCCCCTTCAAAGCCGGGTGAATCCCTCTTATCTCTTATAGCCCACTTTAAACATCACCTCCTCCTGGAATCCTTGACTGAGCCACCAGGGGTAACAGGCTTTGCCTTCGTACTTCCTAGAGCACTTTATAGTCCCTCTAATGTACTTAGCATTTTACATGTCTTTTACCACCATCTGTGTTGCTGTCATGCCTTACTAAACTGTAAGTATCTTGAGTACAGAGACTCTATGAAAAACTTTTTATCTCCCCCCAGCCCAATGCACACAGTAGTGCTATGTACACAAGTAGGTATTTAATAAATGTTTATTGGCTAATCTTGTGCTTTATCAAGGTCGATAATTAACAGATTGCACATTTATTCGAATTGTGTTTTTTAAAAAGTCCATACGCTTTGACCTAGAGATTCCATTGCTAGGTATATACCATGAGGAAAGGTCTCATATATACGCAAATATTTATAGCAGCACTCTTTATGGCAGCAAAGAATTGGGAACAAAGTAGATAGGCAGCTAGTAGTAGGTAGTAGAAGGCATAGTAGAAGGCAGCTAGGTGGCCACAGAGTCCAGGGCCTGACATCAGAAAGATTCATCTTCCTGAGTTCAAATCTGGCCTCAGATACTTCCCAGCTGTGTGGCCCTGGGCAGGTCACTTCACCCCATTTGCCTCAGTTTCCTCATCTGTAAAATGAGCTGGAGAAGGAAACGGCAAACCGCTCTAGTGTCTTTGCCAAGAAAACCCCAAATGGAGTCACGAAGAGTCAGACATGACTGAACAACAGACGGCTTGCCTATCGACTGAGGAAAAGATGAACAAATTGTGGTACATAAATGCAATTGTTGTTTCACTGTTAAAAAATTATAGATATGATGAATACAGAAAAGCATGGAAAAGCTCGTTTGAACTTGCTGCAGAAGGGAGTGAGCAGAACCACAAATACCATATGCACACTTGACCACTACAAGAGAACCCACAAGAACACTGGATAATGACTAATGACCAGGCTTGGCCTGGAGGAAGAGATAAGAAAATGCATTGCAGAAGTGGGAGGAGAGGCTAGCATGTTGCCTGGACTGTCAAACTTAGTTGATGTGTTGGTTTTGTTGTTACTTCTGTCATATCCTGACCCTCCATGACCCCATTTGGGGTTTTCTTAGCAAAGATCCTGGAGTGGTTTGCCGTTTTTTCTCCAGCTCATTTTACAGATGAGGAAACTGAGGCAAACTGTTAAGTGACTTGCCCAGGGTCACCCTGCTAGTAAGTATCTGAGGCTGGATTTTAAATCTGGTATTTCTGATTCCAGGCCAAATTGTTTGTTTCTCTCTCTTTATTCTTTGTTACAAGGAATGGGCTCACTAGGAAGGAGGGGGAAGGAAGCACGGAAGAAAATATTTGCAACTGAAGGTGATATAAAAGCAGAAGATAGCAGTGCAAATTTACTTTGTTTAAATAAAGAATTTTTTTAGAAGAACTGCTATATTTTCCCATAAACATTTTTCATTGTGACATGCTGAATAGGCCTTTGTTGTTATTGTGTTAAAAAGCAGCAACAGAAAAAAAAAATAGGAATCAGATGGATGATCTCTAAAGAAATGTCTTAACAGATCTCTTGTCCTGTTTCAGGTAAATTTGGTGCAAATGCCATACTTGGAGTGTCTCTGGCTGTTTGCAAGGCTGGAGCTGCTGAGAGAGGTGTCCCCTTGTACCGCCATATTGCTGACCTAGCTTGTAAAGAAGAGATCATTCTACCTGTACCCGTAGGTTTCTTGTTTAGACCTCTCTAGCTTAGGGCCTTTAAATTCTGTCTGGGCTAGAGGAACCTACTTCAAAAGGGAATCAGCCCACGTGGCATTGATAGCAGTGAATACAAGGAACCATCTCTGTGGCTTGATGGGAGACTTAGACTGGGTGAGAGATTCTCATCTAGATAGTCTCTGTCTTAGTGGAGCTGGCCCAGAGAAGCAGAGCTCCCAGACAAGCCTCCATCACCTACCATGGACACTGTCCCTCTTCCTCCTCAGGCATTCAATGTGATCAATGGTGGCTCCCATGCTGGTAACAGGCTGGCCATGCAGGAGTTTATGATCCTCCCGATAGGAGCCGAGAATTTCAGGGAGGCCATGCGCATTGGCACTGAGGTCTACCACAACCTGAAGATTGTGATTAAGGAGAAGTTTGGGCAGGATGCCACCAACGTTGGGGATGAAGGCGGCTTTGCTCCTAATATCCTGGAGAATAAAGAAGGTGAGAACATTGAGTGGAACAAACCAGCTTCAGTTGATTTAGGCCCTCGGGGTCCCAGCGCATTTTTCCAAGAGGATTTTTAGGTTGGAATCTTGCCTTTTTCTGCTCCAGGGTTAGCCCTCTGCTGGGCTCTTTCTTTACTCCATTATTCCCATATGTCAGTTCAGACCATTTGGAAAGCTGTATTCGTTCTGCCCGTTTAAAAGCATGTACCTTACTGAGCCAGAGTGTGGGGGCTGGGACTTGATGCTGCTACACAGTAGCCTTTCAATGACAAAAAACAGGAAAGAATCCTAATAGGTTTTACCTTGTACTTCCTCAAATAGCTAGACATACCTGAATACCTACTAGGCTGATTGTTTCCCTAAATGAGACTGACTGTGTGCTTTGAGCACTCAGAAAGGTCTGAAATCAGCAGTGTTCAGGAAAGGGGTCATGGTTTGGAATCACGAGTTATTTGCAACTTTTCTCCAGTTGTTTTGGTTAATTAAACCTTAGTGGTACTTAACTATTAAGCGCAACTAAATGAAGTTCCCTTGACAGTGGGAGACTTCCCACTAGAAGGCACCGATTTCTGTGGCGTCTGTTTGATGGCTGAGGTTAGAGGCCTTTTGGCTTCAGGCCTCCATCTCTGCAGTCTGTATATTTGTGCTGAGATCCTCAGCTACTGGTTCTGTTTAAACTTTGCTTCTCTGAAAGGCCTTGTCTCAGCTGCTTACCGTAACTGCAGCTTGGCCGACAGACCTGCCCCAGGGTCTAAATCTGGGCTGCTTGTCAGTGGGAAGACCCCTTTTTAATGACCCGACCAAATTTCCCACTTCATGACCTAGTTCGAAGGGCTGTGCCACTCTCAGTTAGAAATAACTTGTCATCCTCCAGGCTGGGGAGAGCAAAAGGAATTAGAGCTCTGCACCAGACAAATTATGGAAAGAACCTCTCTTCCTCTCCCTGCTTGATACCTTTGGAGGAAAATTTCTAACCATTCCTCCAGCATAGCCTACTATTTCCTTACTCTTGTTGCTTCTGCCACTATCGTTTCTTCCAGCTCTCGAACTGCTGAAAGAAGCGATTGCTAAGGCTGGCTACACTGAGCAAGTTGTCATTGGCATGGATGTTGCTGCCTCGGAGTTTTACAGGGATGGAAAGTACGACCTGGAGTTCAAGTCTCCTGATGACCCCAGCAGATACATCACTTCAGAGGATCTGAGCAAGCTCTACAAGTCCTTTGTCCAGGACTACCCAGGTGAGGCCTTTGGGTAGGGCTTAGGAGAGGGCAGGGGAGAGCCGGAGACTCCAGCTCCCACTCAGTCATTGGCCCCTGTCACGGTCCGTGCATGCACGAGTGCTGATTCCACTCGTCGCCTTCCCCCAAAGTTATGGAGTGAGTCTTTGGGCCACTCTCATTAAAACCCTGGGATTCCTTCTAACTTCCTTTCAGTATTTAGAGGCTGCTAGGTGGCACAGTGGGCACAGAGCTGGGCCTGGAGTCAGAAAGACCCTGAGTTCAAACTTGGCCTCAGCTACTCACTAGTTGTGTGACCCTGGGTAAGTCACCCAACCCCATTTGCCCCAGTTTCCTTATCTGTAAAATGGGGATAATAGTAGCACCTATCTAGCAGCGTTGTTTTGAGGATCATATGAGATAATATTTGTAAAAAGTGATTAGCAGAGTACCTGGCACATAGTAGGCACTAAGCATATAAATACTTATTCCCTTCCCTTTTCCTATTCCTTCTTTCCCCCTACTATTATACTTAAAGCAACACAGATTGATTTGAAGGTTTCTTGTCCCAAAATTCGAAATTGTCTCTTGTGCCCCAATAGAGGATTAGATCATCAAAGAAACTTGATGAAATTTAAATGAGAAACTATTTCGGAGGGTCTTCTGTGTCAAACACATTGGAATTCAGAAGTGTCAGTGTACCCCATTCACGCTTTGCCTTCTTCTGCCCTTAGTGGTGTCTATTGAAGATCCCTTTGACCAGGACGATTGGGAAGCTTGGAAGGATTTCACTGCTTCCGTAGGCATCCAGGTGGTAGGAGATGATCTCACAGTGACCAATCCCAAGCGCATCAAAAAGGCCATCAGGGAAAAAGCCTGCAACTGTCTCCTGCTCAAAGTGAACCAGATTGGCACGGTCACAGAATCGATCCAGGCGTAAGTCCTCTGGCAAGAGTGGGAGCTCTCCAAGGAGCGAGAGCCATACGAACACCCAGGAGACTAAATGTGCCGAGCCTAGCATCGGCCTGTCCCTACCCCAGCCATGGCCAGCAAGAGCCATACGAACACCCAGGAGGCTAAATGTGCCAAGCGTAGCATTGGCCTGTGTCTGCCCTGGCCGTGGCCAGTCCTGCTGACATGAGATAAGGTTGTTCTTAGGCCTGTGCTTCAGAAGGCCAGGTTTAAGGAAACTTGAAGGTGGACGTTAAAGTGATAGCAAAACAGAGACCATGGGAACAAGTAGTTAGGATTGTTAACTCACTGCCTTTCTAAAGGCCATTAGTGACTTCTCTGTGACCCTAGCCAAGGTGTGAAAAATAGTCTGATGGACTTATGGTCAGGAATACTCTCTCGATGAACTGATCTTTAAACAACTGGGAACCAAAGTGTGTACTTCCCAGAGCTTGTTCACCATCCGTCTGTCCTTTTGACTCATTTCTTCTCTCTTACTTCTCCCTCCATTTGTCCTCTCCTCTCCATTCTCACTGCCACTCCCTTAGGGCTGGCCCTCATTACCGTCTCCCTGGACATTTTCAGTACCTTTTCGCTCTCTACCCCCTCCAGCCCAAAGCAAACTAGACAGAGATCACGTTAGATCCTTCTGCTGATCAGAATTCTTCACCAGCTTCCTCTACCTATCACATAAAGTCAAGATTTCTTGGCCTGCCATTTAGGCCCTCCACAGTCTGGGGCCACTTGCCTGCCCTTTCTTGTCTGAATTCTGCCTCTCACCAGGTCCTCTGGGTTTCAGCCAAACTGTCTCACACACTTCCGTTTCACATTTCCACATTTCTTCCTCATTCTTGACTCCCAGAGTGCCTTCCCAGGTGCCGAATGTCACAGAGTCCATGAAGTCTTGCTTGATTTCCCCACTACTTATGCTCACCCAGCAGTGACCTAGAATTTTGGGGCTCTCTTAACAAACTTTCCTTAGATCCTTTTCATTTCTGTTAGTTTCCCACCCCCCTTTAACCTGGGCTCTTGGTCTGACCTAACTTTGTGCCCTTTGTGCCAAGCACAGTGGTTTTGTAGAAAGGAAGTAATTTGCTTAAGATGTTGCCACATGTGTTTTCCATCTTTTTTGTGGGGCATCTAGGTGCAGAATGGCCCAGTCTAGTGGCTGGGGAGTAATGATTTCCCATCGTTCTGGGGAGACCGAAGATCCCTTCATTGCAGACCTGGCAGTGGGCCTTTGCAGTGGTCAGGTGAGGAAATTTTTTGTGCCGAAGCTGCTCCTTGCACCCCAGCAGCCCCAGACTTCAGGGTGACCTGCTCATAAGACGTCCCGGACATCTTCCTGAAGTGACAATAATGTTCAACCAAAAAGAAACCTCACATAATCAGCATGTCTTGCCCTTACCTAGCCACGATCTACCAGAGGGCCAGGATTTCCCAGCTTCTTTCCAATGTGTTATTGGTGAAGGCCTCTTCTAGGCCTGGGCTTATCTTTGGAGTCTTACAGTCATTCAGGCCCTGACTGACCTCCCTCCCTGCCCTCCCCACTCCTTCCTGCAATGACATCCCACCTCTTGAGCCTTCTCGTTACTCTGTGCTGGACTACAAGGATTCCTCCTGACTCGCTTTCTTCCAGATTAAGACTGGTGCCCCTTGCCGATCTGAGCGTCTGGCCAAATATAATCAGCTTCTCAGGTGAGATATGGGGAGCCTTTGAGGGAACATCCACAAAGCTCTTCTTACGTTGGTATTTAAGTGGTTAAGTCTGTGACCTTCCCCATGAAGGTACTACCTCCAGTGATGCAGCCCCCAGCCTATAGCTGTCCTCCCCTAGCTTGGGACCCAGGATTCCTCAGAGGGAACGTAGCACTGAGCACACAAGCTTTGTCTCTGGGAGGATTGTGGGGTCCTAACCAACAGAAGCCATCCAGCCCTGATAGCCTTTCCTTTTTAGAACAAAGGGATGTCTCAGACTCTTTTGTACCCTTGAGTGAGTGAGGAAGCATGATGCAGGGAAAACAGAACCCAGTGTAGACATAGATTTGGTTTGGAGTCCAGCTCTGCTGTGTAAGCAGCTGCAAGCAGTGGAGAATCCCCTCGATCTCCTCTGCCAAATGAATGTGGACTAACCACTCTCCAGAGTCCTGTCCGGCTCTAAATTCTGTGATTTATTGGAATGCCTGTTTGTGCTGCTGCCTCGATCACCAGGCATGAGGTTGGGGCATGGGGGGTGGTGCCTTGTCCCAAAGGACAGGATGGGATTCTTTTTCTTTCCTGAAACCCCAGCTGTCAGAGCCCTCCGAGGCCCATAGTATGGTGTAGCTAATGGTCTTTGTGTATGGGACACTAAACCCAGACAGGTGAAGGGGTTTGCCCAAAGTCACTTGGACACCCTGATGTGTGGGTGGTGCCGGGGGAGGCCGCGGAAGCCTGGTGAATTCCCTTCAGTTTGGCTGATTTGCATTTTTTCATATTCCTGTTCAGGAAAATTCTGACTGAATCTTAAAGTTGATCTGCTAGAGATTGCCTTGACATGTGACTGAATTTCATGTCTTAATAACTTTCAGTGCTTAATTTTGTCCTGAGAGGAGCGTGTAGCTGGGCTACACCACAGTGCAGAGCCAAGGGCCTCAGGACGACCCAAGTTCACACCCAGTCTTGGATTCTCACTTACTCTAGGACCCTGGGCAAGTCACTTAACCTCCATTTGCCTCGGTTTCCTCATCTGTAAAATGGGGATAATAACAGCACCCACCTCCCAGGGTTGTTGTGAGGATCAGTATTACTGAAAGCACATAGCAGGTGCCTGACACATAGTAGATGCTTAGTAAATGCTTATTCCCTTATTCCCCAAACTCCAGTTTTGGAAATCATCGTGTAAACAGTAGCTCTTACATTGGTTCATCTTGTGATCTTCTCTCACAGCTTCCATGCCACAGTCTGCCCCACACCTCTCTTCCATCTTCAAAATGTGACATCCTTTCCAAGTTGTTGAAAGCATTTCTGTCTGCGTGGCCCAGCCCTGGGATGGTTCCAAGGTTCTCCATGTGCATTATCTCCCTCGATCCTCACCATAGCCCTGTAGGCAGTTGTAAATATTGTTATCCACACTTGACAAAGAAGAAATGCAGGCTCTGAGGGAGAAGAAGCCACTTGGTCAGGATCCTTAAGTAGTGCTAGGTAGTAGGACTCCACCCTAGGAGTTCAGATTCCAGATTGAGCCCAGGAACCACAAACAGCACTTCTCTTTGTTTCATCTAGCTTGGAAATACTCATCTGCACGGAGCATCGTGCCAGCCACTTACTAGTATTCAGAACTATGTTCGAGAGTTTGTTCTTGTTCTTCAGTCATTTTTTAGTTGTGTCCAACTCTTCGTGACCCTATTTGGGGTTTTCTTGGCAAGATACTGGAGTGGTTTGCCATTTCCTTCTCCAGCTTATTTTACAGACGAGGAAACTGAGGCAGACAGGGTGAAGTGACTTGCCTAGGGTCACACAGCTAGTAAGTGTCTGAGGCTGGATTTGAACTCCAGTCTTCCTGACTCTAAGCCCAGTGCTCTGTCCACTGCACCACACAGCTGCTATCTTCATATGTTAAGTTCAGGAAGCAGCCAACAGTCCAGGGGAGTAATGGGAATTCAAGCTAGAAGGGAGATTGGAGCTCAGTTATGGGAAACCTCAAAGTGCTTTAGGGTCATTAGTTTTACTTTCTCTTCTAGGCAGGAGGGAGTCACTTAGGCTTTGTGAGCAGGAGAGTAACATAGTCTATGTCTATTAGATTATTTGGGTAACTGTGTGATAGACCAGAAGAATGCCGACGAGCTGAGGAGCCAAAGATTGGAGTGACTTAGAGAGATGAGAAATTGTGATCAGAACTGGGCTCGTAGGGAAGTCTAAGATGCAGCAACGCCTGTGAGTGGCTGGGCTGGAAAGGAAATGGGGTGACGTGAGTCAGTTGATCACCCAGAAGGGCAGGATATTTGGAGGGACATCAGTGTGAATACTGGAATTGTCAAGAATGAGATCTGGGGTTTCAGGGAAGAGGATGGCAGACAGCCCACCACCCACCCCCACCATGGAGGAATGACCGTGGGTGACCACGGAGGCCCAGAGAGGACAGCACTGCGACATCACTAGATGCTGGGAATTTGCAAGCCGAGGCTGTGGCGCGCAGCAGAGAGGAGGCCCCTGGCCCTCTGTCATGGGCTGTAGATTAGGAGGTGGCTGGGGGATGGGCAAACCAAGCCTGGTATGTTATAAGACGATCGTTTACAACAAGTTGTGCTAAAGGAAGTGGCTGAGAACTATGATTAGAAACTGGCCAGATTTGGGCGGGCCCTTGGGGCTCACCACAGCCTGAGAGGGATGCAACAGAGCGTTTGGCCCTTCTCGACCCATGTGGGTTAGAGGGGTAATTATAAGAACTGCTAACGTTTCTATTACACTTGAAGGTTTGTGAATCATCTGCTGTGACCCAGCCCCCAGAGGAAGTAGTAGAGGTGGCATCATTTCCATTTTCCATCTCATGCACTGCCTGCTTGCTCCAGTCCCTAAGCAAGGAATTTTATGGCATTAGAATTTGACACATGATGGGTTTTACTCTTTCTGTTCTCCACAGAATTGAAGAACATCTGGGCAACCGGGCTAAATTCGCTGGTAGGAACTTCAGAAAACCCGGTACAATTTGCCAGACTGATAGATCTCCCGCAGTCACCACCCTAGCGGTTTTTATGTGCCATGTCAGAAGCCATTGGTAACCCACGGGAAAGACACGGCTGTATCTCTGGAGGGACAGGGTCCTGCTGGGCTAATAAATCATCTTTCTACCCCTTTGTCATTGAACACGTGTTTGGAGCACTCACTTGATATCACCTATTTGAATTGCACTTCAATAGAGATGAGGGAGAGGAAGGTACTTTAGGGGTTGTGTTCATGGGTTGGGGGTTAATTGATTGTATTAGGTGATAACCTGGCTTCAGAGCTAGGGAGGAGTGACCCACAAGAATGGCTGGAACAGAAGGCTATGGTGTGGGGTGTAACAAAAAAAAAGTTACTACTACAACTAAAAGGGCATGAATATAGGAAACTGTTTCAACTGTGTTAAGCACCTACTGTGTGTTAGACACTATGCACGGTATACAAAGACAGCTGAAATAGCCCCTACTCTCAAAGGGCTTACATTCTATTGCAAATAAAAATGAGATAGTTGAGTTTCCTAAGACCGTCAGTGATTTTGGACTTGGTCTAGAAGCCAAGTGAGAACTAAGTCCTCAAACTAGATATCATCCAAGATGAAAACTGCCACCATCACCATCCAAGGAGTGAGAGAAAGAAGTACTGCCTAGAATTGGGGAGCAGAAAGGGACATAGAAAGGGTCTTCTCTACCCCCCATTCATGTTCTAGATGAGACTGGACCCCCAAAAAGGTCTATAGTATGTGCAGGGTCATGTGACTTAATAGCACCAGAGTACACCTTTACAAATACAACTAACAAAAACGGGAATGATGAGCTGTTGATAAACAACATGAAAATGTTCACTAATTCAAAAATTCAGGCTCATCTGACATCCACACTTGAGTAGCATGGGTTGTGGGAAACATGCTAGATCCAAGGACCTCAATTCAAATCCCAACTCAGTTAACCTATGACCTACGGGATGTTAGACAGGTCACTTCTCCAAGCCCCTGTTTCTTCATCTGTAAGATTAAGAGGTTAAGATGGATGGTCTCTAAAATCCCATTCTAAATCTGTAAGCTCATGAATCCCTTCACTTAGGACCTCTCCCTCTTCATGGAATAAGCTGTCCTGTTTTACTGACATCCCGGATCCCCACTGGAAGCCTTCAGAATTACCTCACGATGTAAACGCAGAGAGAGGAAGCTCACCTGTCTGACTGACACTGTTCTTCTAAAAACCGCGGACTGTAAATAATCTTTATGTTCAGCTATAGCTCTCTACCCAATCAGGTTGTTCAAAATTTTCCAGTGTTATGTTTTTGTCAGTGTCTAAGTACATTTTAAAATTCTCCCCTGAAGTCCTCTGATATTTCACTGTAGTAAGGTGGTGACCCCGGGTTCATGAAGGCCGTGCCAGTGAAGCCAAAATTCAGGCAGGTCTCGGCAGCCCGTGAGACCCACATACAATCTTTTTCTGTTTCTACACTTCTAATGGCAGAAGGGAATTGGCTGCTAAGAACCACACAATTTGTAAACTCTGTTGGAGGAAATGAACCACATCCACATTGATAGTCTAGCTATAAATGAAAGAATTTTGGCAAGAAAATGCCTCGGCCAGTATCTTGCCAGTCAGAGAGAGTACGCCATGTCAGAGCACAAATTCACCTGCATAACTTCAGAGGAGAGTGATAAAAGACTGAAGGCTCTCGCCTTACAATAGAGATGAGAAATAGCCAATCAGAAAATCAGCCTGCAGAGTGTAGTGTGGAAACCCAGCTGAGCTGCATCATTCTAAAATCTTGGTCAGTCTAATGGATGTAAAGGGGGATGCCTCTGCTCAGTGTGTCCAATGATCAGTCTTCATCAGTGACAATACTGGTATCCCTGCTCTTGAACCTGACTGCCTCAATGCCCTGTGGACTGATGCGAGGACACTGCGCTGGCACTGAAAGAGATGAAGTCAGGAAGAGTGGTGGGACCAGACCGACCATTGGGGAAACCGTGCTGGCTGTGATACCATTTCAAGGCAGACAGCAATGAATTTCCAAGATGTTTCTAAAAAGATCCCCAACCAACAGAGCTATTTTTTATCTCTATAAAACTCTTAGAAGAATGTTGTATTCATACATACATTATCCTTGCTGAAAAGAAGGAAAGCACCAGGCATTCCTAGATGACTTTCTCTCTCAGAGTACCTCTTCAGTTACTTGATGATGGGATTTCAAGCCCCAGTGGTGTGCAGATTACTTGGGACAAGCAACCATTTTAACATGGTTTCACTTGGCATTGTCAAGGGCCATGGGTTTTTGCTTTTGCTGACACCAGCACATCTGACCTTGACCAAGTGAAACTGACTGAAGCTAGCCTCCCCACCTTTAATTGGTTCTCTAGCAGCTGAGTGCTGCCTTTTGGGCTAGAAACATATTCCATCACTTTCTTTTGTCCTGCTTTTCCTCCAAGAAAAAAAGGACAAAAATGGTACCTCTTAGCTAGCACCTTTCAATGACTATTGCAGATGTTACCACAGCCAGTGGTGTAGGTGGGTCAAGTATTCTCAAGGACCATCCAAGCCAACAATGAAATAAGGTCAGTTGTAGCAAAGCGAAAAGGAAAGTGTGGTCAAAAATGGAAAAGAATGCTACAAACTGACAGACTGTCCCTGGGAAACAGACTAATCCTCAGAAAGTAAGCAAAGCCCTTCGGAAGTGCCCTGGAGGCCCCAGGGATGGATACTGAACCCTCTGTAGTGCTTTATAAGCTTCTTAAAAGTTAGAAGAACAGCAAGAAAAACAGTTTTAAAAAAAGCTAACTTTGGAAGAAAAAACTTTTGTCATGGATAAGACAATATAAAGACTGGATTACCGAAGCCTGGGAAAAGGGCCACAAAACTACATAAATTCACTTTCAAGGATAACCCAAAACCATTGTCAGAAGAAGTTAAGGTGAACCTATAGGAAATGGACACTTTAAAATATAAAGCATCTACCAAGGAAAAAAGGTTAAAAAATTTTCAAGTAGGCCTGAGAGGCTTGTCCCCTTTGAGGAAATCATGAATTCTGATAAATATAGTGATATACTAAGATGCATTTAAATTGTTATGGAATTAAGTCCCAATATGGAGATGAACCATTGTAACATCTTGAACAATGCCACACATCACAAAAGATGTGATCACAATCAAGAAATTTATCCAAGTTAGGGAAATAAATATACTTTAATTGCCTGGAAACTCACCTGATTTGAACTGCATTGAAAATCTATGGGCTATAATCAAAGTTAGACTTTAAAAAATGATCTGTTTATCAAAGGTACCCTTCGTATCCAGAGTGATCCAATTCCATGATGAATTCAAAAATCCTATGAACTCAATGCCAGCTTGTGCAAAAGGAGTGATTTAATGAAATAAGGACCTATCGCATATTAAGTTATAAAATTTATCAATAAATTTAATTATTTTATTTTGTCCCAGTTAAATTGCACAGTACTGTATATAAACCTTAGAGATCATTCTAGGCCAGCCAGCTCATTTTAGAAATAAGGAAGATGAAGGCTTAAGTGACTGTCCTAAGGTCACATAGGCAATAGTAGCAGAAGAGGGATTTGAGCCCTGGCTTTATAATCCAGATTCATTTCCCTTTCATCTTAATAATAATTGGTTTGGTATACCAAAACCTGGCACAAAGAAACATGGAATGCACCATAAGATAATAAAACAAGCCACTTTTATTGAGGGGAGATAGTCAAAAAATGAGGTGCAATGGATGAAATGTGGGGTCTGCAGTCAAGAAGATTCATCTTCCTGAGCTCAAATCTGGCCTCACACTGGCTGTATAACCCTGGGTGAGTTACTTAAACCCGTTTGCCTCAGTTTCCTCATCTGTAAAATGAGCTAGAGAAGGAAATGGCAAAACCACTCAAGTATCCTTGTCAAGAAAATCCCAAATGGAGTCATGAAGAGTCAGACACGACTGAAAAATAACTGAATAACTGAACTCAAAATGAAGGGGTAGTCAGTGAGGATAGACACAGGGCAATCTGCTGGCATCCTGGATGGAGTTGGGTACCCTCAGTGGGCCCCAGGGGGCATAGGGCACTCCACAAACCCATAGACTCAAGGGCTTTTAAAAAGGTTCTTCTCTGGGTCCAACAGGACCAGGCATTTAAGGAAGAGTGCAAGGAAGTTGGACCTGGGGACTGGTGCTAATAGGAGAAGAGTCTCGGAGAATTGCTGGCCACTTGCTGCTCAGGGCTGGCTAGCTTCTGCACAAAGGAAAAGGGATTTGAGGGATGAATTGCTAGTAGTCTCACTCTGACAAGGTAACTCAGGAAAGCTTAAGTCTTTTGAGCTCTTCTTTGGCCTCTTGCATTTAGTGGAGTCATTAGCACCTTTCCACCATGAAACCTAATCCACCGTCCTCCTGAGAGGGGTAGACAATACAGATGAAGGAGCATATCATTTGCTGGTTTGTAACACTGGACTTAGTGAAATATAGGTTTGGTATTTCATATATAATTTGGTAGAATAGATGCACCTTCCAATACTCTCACATATGTTAAATCATACGCATTTCTATAGCAGATGCAACCATAGAGATAACTCAGCAATCTCCTGAGTATCCTCAAATGAGACATCAAGCAGAAAAACATCAGCTTATTCCGTGTTTCCCAGTGTTGTAGAGACACCAGTGCAGAATTCAGAGAGAAGGATTCCCTTTCAGTGAATCTCTAAATGTTCCTCTTTCAAGAGGGCTAATTAAACTGAGCCCTGGAACACCCCAAAGCCTCTACAATGAAATCTAAAGTCGTTCCAAATAGATGGCTTATAAACACCTGCAATGTAGATAAAAGACATATTGCCTAGCATTACAAAACCAGTCAGATACACATATTCAACAATTCTACAAATACTTATTAGGCATCACTTAGTAGGGCACATGATACTAGGCTCTGCAGATACAAAAGCTAAAAAAAATAGTATAGTCCCCAGTCTTAAGGAGTTTACATTTACTGCCAAAGGAAGAAATAAGCTTTTATTAAGCACTAATGTGTTAGGCACTGTGCTAAGCATTTTATAAATACTATCTCATTTGAACCTCACAACAGCCCTGTGAAGTAGGTACTATTATCCCAATTTTACAGTTGAAGAAACTGAGGCTGATAGAAGTGAAGTGACAGGTAGGAAGTGTTAGGAAGGTTAGATTTGAACTTAAGGTCTTCCTGAACTTCAGATGCACTGCACCATCTATAAAACAAGGTAGGGTATCAAATGAGGAAAAGAAAGAAGAAAATGATCTAGGAACATTCGAGGGGAAAAAAATGTGTATCTTGCACAGGCATTTGTGTCGATAAGACAGAGTGGGCTCCTTAGCACTTGAGGAGTTTGGCTTTTGTTTACTTTGAGTGAAAGTACTTTCAGCTGTTAAGTGCTAAGCCCCAGGCCCAAAGCCCTATGAGGTGTGAAACCTGTGTGGATGTAGATTAATGACTTAAGAGGGGCCAACTCGGGAACCAATGGTCTCTGGTCATTGAGGCGGGCTTGAGAACCAGAGGCTCAGCTTCGAGGAGAGGCGAGCTAAGAGACCAACTACAGCTGAAGCTGAAAAAAAACCGAAGCAGGAGACCTGTGTGAACCCAGGAGTGAGAGCAAGGACTTGAGGCCAGTGAATATGATTTATGCCATCACGCTTTTCTGTGGCCTCCTGGCTACTCTTGTGAGGCGGGCTTATTGGGCCTGGAGGCTTGTGAATACAATATTGGATTGGGGAGGCTGGTTTGTGAATCTGTCACTGTGGGGCCTAAATAAATGTTCTGTTGCTTTCTACTTAGAGAATCTCTCATACCTTGCGATTTCGAACCATTCAAACATATACATGATTATATTTGAGATTATAAATTCGGCCTTCCTGCTACAGCATTTCAGAGAGCAAATGAGTTGGGACCCAAATTGAACAGGAAGAGATCAAGGTAAACAGTTAGGAAACTGATTCCAAAATGCCCACTGCTGTAAAAGCAAATCTTTTTAACACCGGTATTCTCTGAGTTATCTTAAATGGCTTCAAATTATGGAATACCACAGTCTTGGAAAAATCAAAATTGAAGGTGAATCCAGACAGCAATGAAAAGATTCATGGTAGACATAAGATGCAATGTGTTACCATTGTGGACACGGGCTTGAAAGGGTTCGTTTAAAAAAAAAAAGTGACTGAAGACATGTAGGCCTTGAAAAGGAGATTGGACTGGTCATATAGCAAGGCTTGAGTGACACTATATAAAAGTTACACCCCTAAAGCACTGATAATGCTGAAATATTAGCAGAACACAAAGAACATTGGGTACATCCTTTTTGGCAGGTTTACGGAAAAGAAGAGGATGAGGAGGAGCAGAAGAACTGAGAAGTGAGCTGGTGGAAAGGAGTACCCTCCTTCCCCATGAGATCACAGATCCACCAAAGCAGGGAAATATTCTTAGATGCTTATCAAGATGATCAAGGTCCTTCTCCAGCAATCTCCCTTAGCAAAGGCCAAAGTTGTTTGAACTAGACCCCTCGAGTAAATTGCCTTAGAAGCTAACCCAGATCCAGGTCACCATAGTCCCTATGAGGTTTTTCCTCTTTCCTCCAACCAGGACCTTCTCACTTAAGTACAAACTAACCCTGCCAGGCTCAGTCAGAGACAAACCAACTCCAACTGGAGAAGGGATTATATACTCATGGCCCTCCTTAAAGGGAGAATGAAACTTCTAATGAAATGAAATTCACTATATTTAAACTTCACATACAGCTCAGGCTATCACAGCAGCTTGAGTGTTTGTTTCTATGGAATCCCAGAATTTTAGAGTTGGCAGGAACCTCAGCAGCTACCTAGGCCAATCTATACCAGAATAACACATGCTGTCAATGTTTATCCAGCCTTTTCTTATTATAAAACAACGCATTCTGTTTGGGGATAGCTCTAATTTTGTGAACGCTCTTCCTAATATCAAGCCTAAATTTGTCTCTTTGGGATGTCTACCCGTTACTTCTGATTCTACCCTCTGAGCCAAAAGAGAAAAACTGAGCAAAAAGAATACCTAATGCCTCTTGCACATCGAAGCCCTTCAGTCGATCCATCCGCATGTATTGAGTGCCTACAGTGTGTCAGGCACTGTGCTAAACTCCTTCAAATACTTGAAGACCCTTCAACAAATTCTAGTGAGTCCCTGTTAGCTCCAGGATCAAATATAGAGTCATCTGTTTGGCATTCAAAGCCCTTGATAACCTGGTGCTCCTCCTACCTTGCCAGTTTTCTTACACCTGACTCTCTTCCACAATCCAGTGACACAGACCTCTTTACAGTTCCTTACACAAGATACTCCATCTCCTGACTCTAGGCATTCTCACTGCCCCGTCCCCGTGCCCCCCCCCCTCGCCTGGAATGCTCTCCCACTTCATCTCTGCTTCCTAGCTTCCTTGGAGTCTCAGCTAAAATCCCACCTTCTGCAAGACGCCTTTCCCGGTCCTCCCTTTTTTCTTTTTGTAAAATTCTGAACTTAAGAAATAAAACAAGCCTTTCCATAACAAAGTGGAATTTTTTTACAAAAAAACTCCGAAAACTCTGTTATATACAACTTACTTTTCCTTTTAAAATATAATAAAGCTATCATGTCATTTTATTTTTTCCCTCCCTCTCCCCCAAAGATGACTACCATTAGACACAAATATGTATATGTGTGTACATATATATATATATACATATATATACACATACACATATATATATACATACGTATGTAAATCCACAGTACGGGTGGAAGGGGTGGAGCCAAGATGCCTGTTGGAAAGCAGGGACTAGCATAAGCTCCCCACCAAGTCCCTCCAAAAACCTAAAAAAAATGGCTCTGAATCAATTCTAGAACTGCAGAACCCACAAAATAGCATAGGGAAGCAGGGCTCTAGCCCAGGACAGCCTGGATAAGGTCTATTCCGCACAGAGCTGAGAGCGGAGGGGAGCAGAGGGGAGCTGAGTGGAGCAGGGCCCAGCGTGGGGAGCATGGACCAACCAGACTGGGAGCCGGGCGGAGCGTGCCCTAGCGCCCTGAATCAGTGAGCTGCGGCAGTTACCAGACTTCTCAACCCACAAAAACCAAGGACAACAGAGTAGCTTAGTAGGAGAAGCTGCTGGGGACTGGGATAGAGTTTGCGGTTTGGCCACCGCACCCAGGGCAGCAGCAATGGGGCAGCTTTAGAACTACAGCTGCTGTTGCTTCTGGCCCCAGGCCCACCTGGTAGGAGGAATTAAGTGGGATCAGAGCAGGAATGAAGAGCCTGCTGAAGATCTAAGTCCACTCAGGGTTGGGGGTTCTTGGGGAAGGAGGAGTGCTGGTGTGGCAGAGCTGGAGCATCCCCCCCCCCAGGCTTGGAACATAGAACTCTTTAGTCTACAAGCAGTCATACCCCACTGAAAAA